>JALJVW010000201.1:1770000-2370000 GCA_024865655.1 Emberiza elegans
TAATTATGATCTGGGTTTTCTTAATAATTAAGATTTCCATTGGAATGATTTAGTGCCTTTCCAGAGATTGTGTAATTTAACTGAATAACATTTCACTTAAAGCACCGACTTGGAGTGCAAGAAGTTGTGCAATTGAAGTAGACTAAATCAGTAATAATAAGATCATTTTTTGTTTTTATTTTAAGGAAAAAAATTAAAAGCTTATTTATCTATTTAGTTTTTTATAGGTGGTGTGTTTGGTGCTAGATGTAGAAAGAAAATTCACATATAGGAGAGTTATTGTAGAAATATCTTGAAATATCTTTTAATCTTGTATTTTAATCTGCTTGTATTTTGGCAAAAATCCAACTGACTGAGAAAAGATCAGGCTTGCGGCTATTAAAAAAATATATATATTTATTTTTTATGAATGACCATTTTTTCTTAATATCAGTCACTGTCTGCAATATTTATATTTGGAAGCAAAGTTTTAAGCATATTTTTAAATTGTAGCAAGAAAATTATATGTGTGTTCTGTTTCCCAGAGAAACATGGAAAATCACTAGAAAATATCCAGTGTGCTTTCTTGACATTTTAAATTTTTTTTTGCGTCAGGAAAGTAGTAGCTCGACCACTTGACCTGATTCAATGCAGAAGGCATCAAGTCTCCTAAATGGCACGGTTCTTGAATTAATTTATGCTCCTTCTTGATCAAAAAGTACCATTTGATCAGCTATTATTATCTGTGTTGCATTGTATTTCTTTTTTATGTGGAAACAGAAATGGCAAATGCTTCTGATTCTCAGAAAAGATAGCTCTTGTTTCAGCTCTATAGAAACAAAGTTTTTAAGCATCCCTAAAGTGCCAATTGGATATAATCAAAGCAACACCCTGTGTGCATGGGTTTCTGTGCATAGCTGGGCCTGTGGCCTTTTAAATTCAGTGCATCGCTGTGAGTGCTGCACATAAAGCAGATTAGAGTAAGACAGTCAGCTGCCGGTGGAGGGTTATTGCTATTATGATTGCTCCCGATCATTCACACCCCTGCAAAGAAAGCCAAGAACCACCTTTTCTTCCTCTAATAATACAGTAAAGTTTTTTTCTTCTCCCTAAAAAGCAGAAATTACAGGCTGGTAGACACTGCTGGTACAGGTTGCTCTCGGAGGGTTCATTTCTCAAAGTAAAAATATTGATGACTGTTTTCCAGCAGCTGGGGATACACTGATTTATACATCAGATTTTTTCTGTAGATGTCTGTGTGTTTGTGGATGCACAGAGGCTGTAGGAAGATAGGAGGAGTTATTTTCTGCAATCCCCTTAGCACGTTCCCACCCTGGTTTTATTTTCCAAATATTTCTTGTATTGCATTGGCCGTGGTTAGCTCTAACCCAGGAGGCCAGGTCTCTGGTGTGCTGAGCATGCTATAAAAATACAGCAAACTATGAACCCTGCACAAAAAGCTTCTAGTCTTTAGCCAACCATTTTACAAATGCACAGCTTCCAATGGAAACTGGCTGACTAGGAAAAATGTGCTTTTCTTCAAAAGACACAAACAAAAAATGAAGTTTTGACCTTCAACCTTAGTGAATATGCAGTCTCTCTACAGGGTATTTTTAGCAAAGGTGACAAACTTTCAGCGGCAGAAACTGTGACTTTCTTGATTTGTAAAGCACCAGAAAAGTCTGCCAGTAAATAAAAATAATATAAAGAGGTGCTGGAATACTCTTTTTTTTTTCCTTCCTCATTAGTAACCTAAAGGAAAATTTATTTTGCATAGTAACTAATTGTTTTATGTCCAAGAGGCAAGTGAGATCAGTTTACAAAGATTTTTGTCCTCCTTTTTGCTCTTTTTCTTTTGCTGGTGAATTTTTTTTAGCCTGTATTTTGTTTATTCTTTCAGAAAAGTGAAAGGCAAGGCTTAGCTAAGGCATCATCCTTAGAACTACAGCTCTCTCAGTTTAAGTTCTAGGATATATTTTTACTTTTTCAAATTTGACAATCATCATATTTTTTCACTGCTTAAAACTGACATAGTACAAACATGCTGATCCCTATCACTGCTGCTCCTTCATTTCTGAACAGGTCTTTGCATATCTTATCAATGAGCTGATCAAACTGGTGACATTGGGATTTCGTGCCTTTTGACAGCTGAAACTGCTGTGCTTTTCTCAAGCTAATTATTGTTTTCAAGGGGCAGTCACTATCAGATTCTACAAGCTTCTTTTTCCACCCCCACATCAAGCTAGAAAATGCTTAAAACGTTTGCTTCTCTCTCCCTCCCTCCACCTACTAAGATTACTTTGAGAATAAAAGAAATGGTAGTTAGTATGAAATGTTGAGGTTTGCTTCATATTTAAATTATTGTAGAGGAACTAAAAAAACCCCCACTACTTCTGAATCATTCTATAGAGATTTTATAATTTTAAACGAAATACTGCCTTGGATGGGCTTTTTTGCATCTCTGCTACTGTAATCTCCAGCCAAACTTTAATGATACTATTTTAAAAAGAGTCTTGCCTGATGCTACCTTAAAATCTTTGCAGGAAATATTTTTTGCCTTTCCTCAGTTCTTTAGTAAGCCACAACAGTTATGGATTTTGCACAGGTGCTCATCAAGGGTCAAATAAAGAAAGAAGTCTTTATATGCATAGAATCTTACTTTTTGTTATTGGGTAGCTTTCCTGGAATTCTGCAGGGGCTCCATCTTCCTGTTAATTACCTGCTGAACAGTGACACCGAGGCAGTTTTCTATACCTTTTATTTTCAGTGTTTGGGATGGCAAGAAGTTTAGGGATGGAAAGGCTGTGAATAGCCAATCTGTATCATTAATACCACATTTCCCCTCCTAACAGCAATACTACCAGGTGGATTAATTTGTACTGGTGTACTGAAAAATATTTTAAATCCAATTAAAACTGTAGTAAAAAAGATCTTGAGTGTTGTCTTGCAGTTTATTTTTTATACAGATGTTCTCAGCGACACATTTTACTGTGTAGAGATTGCAGCCTTGTGTTATATCCATGCCTAGCTTCGATGGGGATTTCTGAAGCAATGCTCAAACTGAAAGAAATCACCTAAGACAAGAGCTTTGTCCAGAGTTACTCAAAGAATTAGAGCTAGCTCTTCTGCAACTTCAGTTTTGGACACTCAATGAATACTGTTAAGTAATTGCTTTGTAAAATGGCAGAAATTGTGAATTAAGCTATTATAAAGTGCCATGAATTACAGACTTTGATTTACTGCATGGTTAGAGAAAGAAATTCTGACAGATTTGAATGGTTGCAGACAGAAAGGCCCTATAGTTTAATCTATATTTATTTACAGATTTAAAAAAGTAAACTGGGAGACTTATCACATTCTCCAATGGCTAGGGACACTAAAACAAATAAATTAATGAAAAGAACAACTGCTCTTTATTGAAAGATGTCCCTTTCCACACTGCTTTACAGAAAAAAACCAGAAGGGAGTTAGAGAAGAGGAAGAATACAGACTGCAGGAAGCATAATCTGCTGTGATTTACAGACCGCATAGCCAGGATCTTCATTTAATAGACTTGGGGAAGCATTGTGTAGCATTATCAGTTTCATTCTGCAAAATCAGTATTTGTTCATTAAGGAAATAGCACACACTCCACTTAGAGGATTTAAGGATGCAGCTCTGTTTTGTAGAATGGTTAGTGGACATGCAAAATAGAAGGGCTAGGAAAACTACAGTTTTATCTTTTCTTTCTTCAAAAATGTAGGAAAAAAAAGACAATTTTGAAAATGGCTTGTAAGTTAAAACTGCCACTGGACAGCTTTAAATTATGTGATTCTTGCTTAGACAAGATGTTGCTAGAGGAATTCCTTGGCTCTCATTAACATGGAATAATCCCTCTAGACTTCACACACAGCAGACATACACAGACACATACAAATTTCTACTGTCAGTTGTACATTTCCAACTGCAAAACAATACACAGATGGTTCTTCAAGCTAAAGATTTTGAGTTCCCAATATCTTTACAGGCAGTCCTCTCTTTTGCTTTGGGGACAGTGTTGCTAAAATTTTTTCAGGATAATGAAGAGTTATTATCTTCAGTGCAGCAGCTTGAGTGCTGTTCATTTTTCCTGTTCACTAAGCACAGAGTACGAACTTCAAAAGCTACACGGAGCTTTTGCTTCTGCTGTAACCTTGTGGTCTGTCATAAAGGTAAGGAAGTTCGAAGACTGTAGAAAGGGGGACAAACTCTAGTAATGCACAGTGATGCGCAGTGAACTTGTAAAGGGCTGCATAGGAATCTGCATGTTAGTTTTCCCTATAAAATCTGGAACTCCACCTGAAAAGTCATGGCCAGTTACAGCATCTTACTGTGTTCGACCTCTGACCATGAGAGTGCATAGCTTGAATTACAGCTACCAAAATCAGGCTAGTGAGTGCCATTTTCATGTGAACTACTACAATTATAATTTACAGAAGTTTCTAAGCACTGGTATGTGTATGGTTGTCCCCAGGCATCTGGGATTTTATGTGAAGGAGATCTATTTGCAGAAAGTATATGGTTCAGAGCTACAAGAATTTGAGCTTGAAGCTTGCTCAAGGCAATGCAAGGGGGTCTTTTCCCCCTAACAAATTAGTTGCTCCTTTTCTCTCCTTATGTTACTGATTTATTTCTTAGCTTGCTAACCCAGCCTTTTCATCCTTTCCCAATTTCTTCTCAGGCATACAACTCTTTGCACAGGAAGGTTTGAGAAAGCTGAGGCCATTGTTTGAAAAAATCAAAAAAACTATTCAACTTTGAACAAAGATGGTGGGAGAGGATGAAGCCACAACAGCCGTGTTGTCAGACATTGGCTAATAAGAAGAAATAACTAAATTCTGACTCTTCTGAACACTCTTTTGATGTCAGCCAAAGCAAATCTTTACTCCCACTTGGAGGCATTGCACACAGACTAATTGCCATAGCATAAACTCTGTAGACCAGGGACAACACAATAAGGACAGAATAATATAAACCGGATCCATTTGCATTAGTTTCCCTGACCTATAAATTCTGGGGAATTTTTGGCCTTAGCTTTCTCTCATTTTGGGACCAGCTTCTTCCAGCTGGATAAATACTGGTGGATAAAAGCTCTGTTGCCTCAGGTGAGCTACTGCACATGTGATATATGGAGAGGATGAATTAGAATGGAAGGGCCTGGATAAAGTTTACATGGTAGAGAAGGTCCTGCTACTTGTTGGTTTTATGAGACTCTACAAGAAATCTACCTTTCTTTCTTTCTACCTTTGTGGTTTACCAAGGTGAACCACACATGAACCATTGCATGAACCTTTACATGTAAGCATTTTCTATAGAAAGTAGATCAGGCAAGATTCACTAAAAATGTTATTGCTGAACATAAGGTACAAATCAAATTTTAAGCACGTGGTGATTGTGATCCTAATCTCTCCTTGCAGCATGGACAGTGGGAAGGCAAATCAGTGATGGTGACCATGTAAAACCAGAAATGAGCCTGCCATGCACTGAACACCCATGTCATTCATGGACTCCCAGCTCCCCAGCAGTCAAGTAGCTATGAATCACAAAGCTGAAATTTACATTGTGTGTGAGTGCTGAGCTCTATCAGATGTGTTGTGGTCCCAGTGTGTGACCCACATGCCAATATGGCACTCAACTTTGTATTATCTTTTTTTTTTTCCCTGCTGCAGTCTTATTCCTGCATAAAAGTCATTTGCTGTCTCATACCTCAAAGCCCTTTTGATGAGTTTGTGAAGAGCCATTTCTGAGTGATTTTTCTGTTTGGTTTATGATTCTTTATTTTTTTCTGAAGATGTTATTTCTTGGAGTCTTTTTTTTTTCCAGAGGAAACAAAATTAAATAATAGTTATAAATAGAGACACTTGGGGTATGTAAGTTTGCCATGCTATTGTTTTAATGAGAAAAAAAAAGATTATTTGGTAATCATATGGTCTCTCAAATAGTCTATGCTGATCACTGATCCTTGCAATAATGTGTTATCACCTAGTTTTACCCACTGCAACTGCATTTTCATTTACTCTTGGCAAATTGCTACAATCACTGTTAGAGGTTTTTTTCAATCAGTTTTAAAATTAGCCTTAAAAATTACAGTGCTACACTGTACACTAGGAAGTTCAACCAAGAGAGAGAACATAAAGTGATATTTTTAAGAAATATGCAACAATTAGAGTACTCCTCTGTAATTTTATACAGCAAGTAAAAATCTGCTTTGGAAGAACCTCTTTGGCACAATTTCATCTAAACTGTTTTCTTGAATTCATCCTAGGCTATTTAATTTTTTTTTAAAATAGTTATTTTCCTAAGCCACAGCATTTTTCCAGTATAACAGTTTTTTAGGTGAATGGTAGACATATATCTGATTTACAGCCTTGTGCCTCATGCAAGACTGGAAGGACAGTATGTCACTGAAACAGAAAACTCAGAATATATTGTTACACTCCTCTCTGCATTGCTCCCTCTGCATTTTTTGACTGTAAAAACTGATTCCCTTTAGTGTTCATACTTCATGACAATTCAAAGGTCAGGCTCAACTGACAAGCTCAGACAGCTTGGTCACCTGTTGCCTCTTAATGTGATATTTTCTGTCTTGAAATGGTATCTCCCCACCAGCATCCTCTTTTCTGGAGTAATGGAAGTGATGTACTTAGCTAAGTACAAAAATATCCAAGCTCCAAAATGTGTCAGTCATGTAGTCTTAAAAATGTTGGATTTGATTTAGAAATCTAAGTGGGAATGCTCATGAAGAGGATGAAGCGAGGCAGTTTCTGAAAACAATTGCTTTTGCTGAGAAAATTTCTAAACTGGAAATTTTTATTTAAAATACCCCTGGTTTTAAGATTTTGCATTTTCTGTAATTGCAGTATAATGACAAGTAAGGAGATACAGCCAATAAATGAAAATGGTGAATTTGAGGAATGCATGTACAACATATATATTTCATATTTTTGATTTACCTGAGAAAATGTGATTTGTCAGAGAACTTATATGCTTTAGAGTATAGGTATGGTAACATTTCTGATCGAAGAAGGCAAGATTTTGATAAATAACACTTTTCTGGTTTCTGTCAAAAAAATTGCAAACTTTTATCTGCAGTTGTTGGTGAAATTTATAGCTTCTGCTTTTGCCATATTTCATGAAATCAGCCTCTTAGAATTTGTGACACGAAGCACAGATCCAAATATATTTAGTGCAAGAGTTAGCAGAAGCTAGTGTGCTATGTCAGAAAACTGAATCTCTTGATATTTGTGTGTGAAGTGATTATGGTGAGAGGGAATATGTTCAGACCCAGATGCAGAAAGAGGAAACATCAAATTAAAAGAGAGCATTATCTCTCCAAAGAATTACTATGAAAATATTTGAGAGAGGCACTTCACAGCCAAAACATATGCTTAGCCTCAACAAATACTAGCTTTCATGCTTATTAAGATCCTGTTTTAACTCGACACTTCTGATTACAGCAGTAATTTGTTCCTGGTGTAATCTCAAGGACTGTGGACCGGCTTTGCACAAAAAGCTACCAAACAAGTACCGCGATCCTCTTTGTATCCCTGAAATCTGTTGTTGATTTGTTTGTGGTATTTTTATAGAAGGTCCTAGAACTTTAATCTAGTCTATAAGTATAAATATTTTTAAAAACAAAAAAAGGGAGCCAGATCAAGATAGTGAAATTTTTGAAAATGTTTTTTTAATGTCTTAATGAGAAAATGAATGTTTTCTCAAATTAGGAAGAAACTTTCTTTTTTTCATAATTTTCATAAAAGGATATAATTTCCTTACTATTGTAATACACGAATTCATATCTCAGTTTGGTAATTACTAGGAAATAATCATAATCTAAAAGAAGAAGCAAGTAATATGAAATAATGCAAGGAATGAACGCACAGCTTGCACACAAAACAGCATTGAGATGCAGTTACCAAAAAAGCATCAATGTAGTGCAATCAATGCTGCAGACAATATTTTTTAAATCTGTCATCCTGCCTTTTGCCCTTTATATTAAGTCAAAGAGAAGGGGCTATAATGAATGAGCATGTCTTTATTCTCCTCGGCATCAGTTCTGTAAAACCTGGCAATATGACATTCAACATGATTAATTCTGGATTGTAGCTCCAGTTTATTTTTCCCCATGTACACACATAAAGTATTTCCATTACGTAAAAAAACCCAAACCCAACAAAAATTGAGACTAATTCCAGAAGCTATACTACAAGATGACAGACTCAAAAATGCAAGGTAATTATTAGTACAATTTTTGTTAGTACATTATCTAATTTTTTATATTTATCTCTGTTTCCCCTTTTACAACATAGTTTCATAATGTGAAAATGCTTAGCATTGCGAAATGCGAGGCTGGTCAGTTTATAACTAGTGTCTTGATAGGCTTCCTGCATTAAAAAGCACATTACTGGAAGAAATCTCTAGGTATTACCACATAGCATGAAGTGTATTCTGCAAAACTTTGATATTTCTTCTTACTTTGTATCAGAAGGGGGCACTAGTGATCCATTATAAATAGACAGTGCGACTGCTTTTGTTGTGCCATATTTAATAATTATAATAGTGATAATATAATATCCCCATTTAATATTGAGGGCATTTGTGTGCAAATTAGGATTCTAAATATATAATTATAATTCAAAAATTTAAAATAATTAATAGATTGTATGTAAATACTATCTGTTGCCTTTCATTTTCTTTTACTATTATTATTGGTATATAATTCTTGCAGTTCACATTTTTTTGTAAGGATGAACTAATGCTGATTATTTAATATCTAATTCTGATAATTACTAATCTTAAGGAAGTGAACTTGAATTGTAAAGCATCTTGGTAATGTCAATTAATATATTTGTGAAAATGTCAGAAAATAGGATCCTACTGTTATGTGACATATAGGTGTTTTGAGATTTAAAGCATCTTATTACAACAAAGAAAATGTGTTACATAATGTTGTACATTTGTCTTGTTTTATATCAGATTAAATGGAGGAAAAATAGTTGCAACCATGATGTTTGCTTATTTTTTCTCATTGGCTTATTTGATACTGTTTTAACAGATTTCTTACTATTGCTATCACCTATAAACTCAAGATATGGTGGCTTTAACATTTCATGGAATCAACTTTGGTACATGAGGTCTGTGTTCAAGAAAAAGCAATGAACAATAATATAGTATCTATTCTTTGTACTCATTTCCTTTTTGCTAACAGGATAAAAACTGGAAAAATACATAAAGCTGCCAAAAAATATTGGCCCATAACAGCAGAAAAAACAGGTCAATTTTTGATTTGGAGGTTGTGCTATTGTATTGTAATAAAATATGTACTATTGATATGTAGATAGATGCATTTGTTAAACAGTACCTACCTGCAGATAATTCAAGGCTCTTTTGAATTGTCCACTGTTATTTTCATATATAGAAATGCAGGTCCATGAGAAGCTGAATTTAGCACTCAATAAACTGAGTCAAGCTCCACAAAAAAAGGCAGTGTTTTATGACATTAAAATAGGGGCAATATGAACTTTTCCTAAATTTCAGACTTTGTTTAAGGCAAAAACATTTTCCATTAAAATTATTTGCAGGTTATTGGACTGTTGTTCTTTTCAAAATGCAATTAAATCCTAAAATGTCAGTGAAAAGAAAGCCTCCTCCCTCTTTAAATGCAACTCCAAGATATATGTTAATGAATACAGATAAGATCTTTATGTGTGCATTTAACTAGGCATTTGTCAAACAAAAGTGCACTTTTTCATGCAGGAAACTCTAGTCGTTCCAGATCAGCTATTAAATCCAAGCAAGCACATACCTGACCTCATACCCTTGAATCTTAGGTACTTTCATTTCAATTTTCCTAACAACAGTAGTCCTTTCCAGATAATTATCAGTGAAAGTTACTGCTAGAATGACTGAAAGCTCATTGTTTTCTAATGAGAGAACATATCTGAAGACCTGTCTGTCCTGCCATTCTTTAGTGTATATACTTTTTTCCTTTTTTTCTCTTTTTTCTTTTCTTTTCTTATTTTCTTTTTTTCTTCATGTAATGACAAAAACCTACATATCAAACAAACAGTTTTCAAAAAGAGGAAAGGAGTCAAGCAACCAGAGTGGTTTTTCCTCCAACCTAGGTATAAACAGCAAGCACCTACATTGCGTTACCTTCAGTCACTGAATTGTTTGTATTTTATCCTCCTTAGTTATAATATATTGATAGTTATAATACTGTAGAAACATGAAACTTGGTACAGACTTTGGAAAGATTTTTGGAAGTTGAATAAATAGATATATAGATTAACACCTCATGAATTATCTAGTCAACCCTGGTACTGCCTGCACTGAGTCTTTTTGCTTTTACTGCCAGCAATACCTGAAGTTTCACATTATAATCCAGAACAAGACTGAGAGCCTTAAAACTGTCTCATTTCAGTAGTTAATAATTTTGAGTCTTATTTGGTATCACTTCATATGTCACCATTCATAACTGCTTTTTGTTTTCAGCCATTTCAGCTGATATATTCATGACTTGGTACAGTGGTAAATACGAGGACCGTATTGAAATTTACTTCTTAATGAATGCAAACTTGACCTTCAAACACAGAAAAACACACTTTTGGTTCTTATCTAAAGTATCACTTATTTAGCCAAACAGATATTTTTCATGAGGGGTTGTGAAGTTTTTACATTTGTTCTTAATTAATTTTACTCCTTTTAATTATATCTGAACAAACTCTTTTGTATATATTAATGCATAAATTCAAAAGTACTTAGCTGCATAAAACAATAAAAAATTCACTGCCTATTATTTTGCATTTTTCCTGCTGAAATGAAACAGTCATGCCTAAAATTGTACTTTTTGTATAAAAGAAGCAGAGATTGTTCAGAGGTGCAGAGGCATGTCTGCCGTCTTTTCTTCTCCTCCTCCTCCTTCTCCCTTCAGTTGATTTCTCCAGTTACATATAGATTTAAAAATTACCTTTCCTCAAATTCCTCCATCATTTCTTCATAAAATTACCTTTCCTCCATCATTTCTTCATAAAGAAGATTTCAAAAAGAATTCTTTTCCCATCCAGGACAAAACCTGGAAATCACTCTTATACATGCATATGTCAATATACATCTCTAATTCCTTCTATTCACAAGAATAGAATTCCTTCTAAGACATTCTAATTCATTCTATTCATAAAAACCTTTGGTGTACCAAGGAGGGGTTAATAAAAAGCTTTGGTAAAGAAAGGGTATTATTCAGGTGTTCAAAATGACATTTGTCTTAAATTTAAAATTAAAAATTAAAATACTATGTAAGCAGTCAAATATATGAAATTTGGTACATTTATGTATTATATTAGTGAATTTCAAATCTAATATAGTGACAACCATAGTTTTGTTTTATTTATTGTTATTATTGATGCTTTGTGAAGGTTGACCTAGTTCAGAGACTAGATGGAGTTAAAGAATAAAGTAGGACATTTATTAGAAGGCCTCAATGGATACACCTTGGGCAGTACAAGAGCCCAGCCAGGGCTACACCCCAGATGAACCCAAAATGGTCTCAAAAGGGACAACTGGTAATGATGTCTCTCACTTTTAAAAGTTCTGGTCCATTAGCATATTGGAGTTAATTGTCCAGTTACAAGTTTAGCTTATGATTATGCTTCTTTTTCTCTCTTCAGTCTACCATTTTTTTGCTCTTGGGCCCAAGATTTAGATTGTTTGTCCTTGGTCCCCAGCTAGAGAAGGAATTATTTTGTCTAGCTACTCTGAGAAGAGAGCTCACGATCCCCTCATATGAAGTTCAGAACTACACACTAAAGCAGCACAGAATCTGAAAAGTACAAAAGCTAAAACCTGAGGCATCATTAAGGCATCTGCATTTCCTGCAAAACCCAGAAACAGACAACCCCAGGACACAAAGGTCTTCACTTTAGTCTTCACTCCAGAATTTAGGATGAAATTGTTGCATGGTACACAGGATTTTGATGAAAGTGAAAACTAGATATGAATCATATTTTCAGTGGTGTAAATTTAAAAATATAGCACACACTGAAATATGTGTAGTAAATCAATAATTAGTTATTTCCACTCCTAAATTGGTAAGAAAAAAAGAAGTCAATGAAGATAAGCAATGAACAAAGGATTTTGAAACGCTCTCTTTAAGCGTTAAAGGAACTCCTTATAGGCAAGTTCAAGAAGAGTGGGTTGGATGAATGGATTGAGAACTGGCTGAGAAGCTGATTCCAGAAGATTGTGATCAGTGGTACAGAGTTTAGTTGGAGGCCTGTCACTACAGGTGTGCCCCAGGGTTCTGTGCTGGTTCATCACTGTTTCACTTGTCAATGACTTGGATGAAGGGGAAATGCCTCCTCAGCAAGTTTGCAGGTGATACAAAGCAGGGGGAAGTCACCAATGCCTCAGAGAATTGTGCAGCCCTTCAGAAAGACTTTCAGACTGGGCAGGTGGGCAGAGAAGAACCTTCTGAAATTCAAAAAGGGTAAATGCAGGGTGCTGCATCTGAGGAGGGATAACCCCAGGCACCAGCACAGGCTGACCTGCTGGGGAGCAGCTTTGAGGAAAAGAACCCAGGGATCCTGTTGGACAGCTAGCTGTACATGAACCAGCAGTGTGTCCTTGTGGCCAAGAAGGCCAAAGGAATGCTGGAATGTACTAGGAGGAGCACTGTCAGCAGGTCCAGGAAGGTGATCCTGCCTCTCTGTTTAGCCCTGGTACCATTTGGAGTACTGTGAGCAGTCCTGGGCCCCTGAGTACAAGGGAGACATGGAGCTGCTGGGGCAGGCCCAGGAGAGGGCTGTGACGATGATTGGGAGACAGAAACCTCTCTCTTGGTGGGAAAGGCTGAGGGAGGTGGGCCTTTTTAGTCTTGAGATTACTGAGAGGGGACCTCATTAATGGGTATAAAAATCTAAAGGGATGGTGCCAAGAAGATGGAGCAAGGCTCTTCTCAGTGGTGCATACAACTAGGACAGGAGGTAGTGGGCAGAACCCGGTGCACAGGAAGAACTTCATGTGCAGGTGACCATGCAATGGAACAGATTGCTCAGAGGGGGTGTGAGTCTCCCTTACTGGAAATACTCAAGAACCATTTGGACATACTTCTGTGCTATCTGCTCTAGTATGACCCTACTTGAGCAGGGAGGTTGGAGGTTGGACCAGATGACCCACTGTGGTCCTTTCTACCCCGACCAATTCTGTGATTCTGTTAATACCTTATGTGAACTTGAACGGGCAGAACTAAAAGACCATTTGTAGCTTCCCAATCTCAAAGCTCCAACGCGCTTATACTTTAATGGGCTTCTGACAAAGAGATCTACATGATTCAGGGGAGCACTAACAAGATGAGAAAAAGACTTGTAGTTGTACCTTTCTGCTTCTTTTCTGAGGGTAAGTAAGCAGACAACTTAAGAAGATAAGTAGGTTTAATTAATTCAAACACAGAATTGGAGCAAGAAGATAAATTCAGCATATAGAGTAAGTGCCAGAGAGCATGAAGTGGTCTGGTATCCTTAAGTTTTCTACAGATTGAACCAGAACTAAAATGCTCTTCAAATTTTTGTGTTTGTATTAATCACCCAGTATGGAGACAATCCAAATGTTCATATTGAGATCATCTTCTCAGGGAAGGAAAAGTACACTTTGCCCTCCCAAGTCATCCTTCAAATTTATGCTAAATATGTAAGAGACTATGATCTCTCATTACTTTTAGCAGTCTCAGTTGTAAACACAAATACTATTCTCTCCTTTTGTGCAGTGGCGCTCATTAATCACAAAATGGTTTGTTATTTGCATGTATTATAAAACTTTATTTTCTTGCTTAACACAGTAAAAGAAAGGTACAGAGTAGCTCAATTTTTTATCCAAGGTCACATAGACAGCTCACAACAAGTCCACTGTTGTTCCTTGATGATGTTTTCATGTCTACAGTTCTTGTGCTTACTCTAAATATTTTCCTCTTGGAGAATTTGTCTAGTCATGAAACACTTCATTGCCATGAACAGTATTGCATTTCTGAAAACTTGCAAGTTTTCTTTTTTTCTGGTTCTGATCACTTTCCCACTTTCAAAGCTCAATGGCCTGCCTGAGGAAGCTTACATGTCTGTTCAAGAGAAAAGTGGAATCAGAAGACTGGGTGAAAACTTGACTCTGATGATAATTTCCTGTTAAGGAGAAAAAAACCCAACCAACCAAGCAACCAAAGAAAATGAATATTTTTAAACAGATTACATGCAAAAAACAAAAAGATTTCAAATTTTTTCTCTAGTTTCAGAAAAGAGCTGATTTAAATGCAGTTAAACATCAGAAAAAGTTTAATTGAATGCATTCTTTAAGCAAATATTTTGTTCTTAAAAGGTTTGTTGCTTTTGTGAAGACTCTATCCTTAATATGAACTCTTTCTTCAGTTTTCTGCTTATATGCTACTGTTGGCACTTTTCACAAGAATACTGTTGATACTGGGTTTGGCTTTGTGATATATTGTTTTTATATTACAATATGTCTTGTATTCCTATTTCTATGTTCAAGGCTTGGAGTCCTTTTCTTTTTTTTCAACACCTGTGACTGGTATGTAGTTCAGAGGTATAATACAGAGTTGCTCAAGAGAAATGGACTTAAAGCTTTGAGGTAGCTACATTTTAAGAATATTAGCGTTGACCAACGTTTGCCAGAATCCTTCCTTACATTTCATTAAACAAAGTTTATTCCTGGTTGCTTTGACAAAAGCACTTTCTCTTTCTTGCAAGACCCAAATGAATCTTCAGGTCTGCTTTGAAACTCCGATAAAATATAAGCAAAGTCAAATTAAAGTTACGAAGTTGTTTTCTTTATTAATTACATTTTGTTACTACTTTGGTTGCTTTTTCTCTGTTAGCACCCAGAAACAGCTTCAGGGCTTAAGATCTCCAGAACAAGAGAAGATGCAAATGTGATAAGATGAAGAAACACTAAGAGTCAGAAAGCACTAGGAGAGGATTTACTGGTTTTGATCAGCACACAATGAAAAGGAAGAAGGGTATTCATAGGTTGTGGAGATGGGAGAAAGGTGCTAGTAGATGATGAAATAAGAGTTAAGTGGTATTATTTTATTGTGAGTAACCGGCCCTCAGAGTCAAAAATCTTGACATTATTACATTCAATGTGCATGGCTTGGCATGCATGAAATCCTAAAATAAAGACAGATCATAAGTTTTACTAAAGATGCAAAAAGAAAATTAATTCATTTTACTCCGCTTAATTATAGATAAAAGTTTGAAGGTAAAAAACCTTATTACTTTTCTAGCTACAGGATTTTTTTTCCAGGGGTTTCTTTATGAACCTCCAACTTAGTCTTTTAGAGTGAGAATAGGTCTCCTTAGTAAGTAAAACATTGTTCAGAAGGGCTGAGGTTGCTTATATTGTTACTGATCTCTGACTATTACCTTGAGACAAAAACAAATGCGTGTAAAAAAATGAAAAGGACTGCAAGAAGAAAAGATACAGTTTTGATTTTACATGTTTTTTTTTTTCTCCAAGCATTTTCCTTTGCAAAGGCAATGAAAGTATATAATTTTTATTATGCCTTTAGGAGATGTGGCAATTTGGATCAGCTAGAGGCATTTAACTGCCTTTTCAGTTTCAGGATCACTGTAAATGTTGCAGAAGAACAGCTGAAGTGGATTTTAATTACGAAGCAAGAAAGTAAAGTGATATGGGAAAGGCAAAATGACAGATAGCATGACAGCACAAACAAAATTCTAGCTGTTTAATGAACTTCAGGATATAGTCATGGCCTGTGGAGCCAATGGGTTCTCTGCAGTCTGCTTTCTGATTCATCATAGGTAAGTTTTCAAGACATCGCTGTTAAAGGGAAAGAGATACTATAGTAGCTCCCATGTGATAACTATTATTTCAGCTATTTCAGGCTCCTCTTTTTAGTTTCCTGTCTCCTTAGCTCTAATATCAGTTAATTAGTCCCATATGAGAACATTTTTAGGTTTTGGCAAATCTGTATTGGTTTTTCTTTTTCCTTGTACGTATTCCACTCATGACTTTTTGATGAGGGATTACTTCTCCATTTTATAATTTTTTTAACTTTCTTACTAAAGATTGGTGGTTTGATTTTTATTTAGGGTGTGTGTATAATTTTTTAGTTCTATAGAACAGGATGGATTGGACTACTATTGTATCTAGGAAAGCTTAAAATACTTTGGTGCTCTCACTGGATACCATACTGTGGAATTGCTCATGACATGTGGCTGGATTAAAAGTTTACATGCGTTCTCCTGCAAATGCAATAAATCTGATGCTTTTACAGACAAAGCCTCTCAAAGCTGAGTGGAAGTCAGGCTGCACCTTCAGAGAAATTGTACTGATCCACATCCCACTTCACTTCAGTGCTCTGCCATGTCTATCCCACCACATAATTAGCTGAAAACTCGCCAAATGAAATAAAAGCACGCCCTTCTAAAGGGTGAAAATGCAAGGAAGCAGCTCTGGTTGGAGCAGTTCATTCAGACTGTTTATTGTAGCTCAGGGTCAAATAGGAAAGGGTGTAACAAGGACAAGATGATGACTAGATAACGCATGGGAAGGAGAAAAGGTTGACTTCCAGCACCTTATGCACAAAGTGTGAGTATCATAAGGAAATGAGAGTAGGCCATGAGAGATGATAAGAGTACTGATGATTTAATTTGTATTTCCTCAGTTGAGCAGGAAGAAACAAATTTCAGCTATTTGAATGATGATTTTCTTTGGGAAAATACTGCAAGGAGGCATTTCAATGTTATTTACCCCTTGATTAGCTCTACAGTCTTATCCACTCTGTGCTTTCATGTCTAATGAGTAGTTTGTATTAATATGAAAAGAGTTGAACCCCTCCTCTTTCCAGAGCAGCTTAGGAGAAGAAAAGGTTCATATGCAGACTTAGTGAAACACATCTGGGTGGAAAGGAAGAGAAATACATAGCACAGCATGAATACTTTATTCATCAAAGGAAACTAATTTCATTTGGAACTGGTGACCTGGGTATTGTCTGACAGCACAGTATTTTATCCCTAATATATTTCAATATTGTTTCACTAGTCTATGTACTGCATTTTATCTCCTTTTCTTTATAGTTGCTGCCTCTTAATACTTGGTCTAACTACTACTGGGAAGCTGTCTCTGCAGTAGTGGCTCAACACCAGCTGTACATATGCGTGTTGGCATTTCATTTCCAGTAAGCAACACACAGTAATAGATTGTTTGAATTCACATATTCAGGTATTGTATCCTGCTCAACCTACTTAGTATATAAGTAAAGAAGTTAAGTAATTTTCAAAGCACTAAGGGATTACTTGTTCTTTTTTCCTTTAGCTGCATAAATATATGTTTGTCACAAAAATTTGATAACATGATCTCTGTTACCCAAACTATCACAAAAACCTACTATTTTCTTCACAGCTAAAACCAAATAATATTAACATTAAACACTTTAAAGATGAATATGAAAATATTTTGTGACAGAAAGAATAAAGAGAGTGTTTTGGAGCATAAAGTGATAAATTTATCATTAAGAGTGTTATTAGAGCAAAGAATTTGTGAGAACTTAACTATGTCTATTAAGCTACATATCTAGTAATGTCCAGGAGAGCAGAGAAAAATATAATGTTTGCACAATTCTTTACTTGAAAGGTTATAGTTTATCAAATTTCAGGAGCAGAAATCAAGGAGACAAGAGGAGGCATACAGGAACAGCAAGTAGAGTGGAAGGGGACCCTGGTCAACTTCTGGATGCTGCAGAAAGATTTTAGTTGCAGTAATGCAAAAAAAACAAATTAAAAATAATGTTTAGATGTAACTAGCCTTTGAAATAAACCGGAGTTCCCTTATGTGAAAGTAAAGTAGAAGATAGTCTTCAAGAACTGTGAAAGACTGTCTTGCCTTTAACTCCAAAGCTTGTAGAAAGAGAAAAACAGTTCAAAACATGCAACAAAATTAGATCAGAAAGGCTAGTAGATGTAAAATAGTAGTGGTATTTTACCTGAGGATGGAGAGAATGTCTTCTTTATACATGTTTCTTTATTAATTTTATTCAGAGACATAGAGTAATCTCAGCTACAACTGCACATGTCACATAGGTTTTCAAAGCGTGAACACTTTCTGGAATCATTAGCTAATTCACATCTCAGTCTGAACTCTCTGAGTGTCTGCTTTCCACTTCTCAATAACTGCTTAAAAATTGTCCATGGATGAGACTGGATGGATGTGACTGGGCTAAAGTATATACATATATGCCTAAAGTATACATATATGCCTAAATCATACATACATGCCTAAATACTGCTATATAAGTCTACATAAATGCCTAAATAAGCAATTGGCTACCCCAAGAAGATGGGAAAAGTATCTGATTCAGGAACAGTATAAAAGTTCCCATTTCTGATCTGTTGCAGGGCATAGAACAATTCTATATTTTTTTACTGCTCTTCCAGCTGAAATAAGCTGAAACCTGTCTTAGAAAATAAAGTTAACACTTGACAAGTCAATGGTAACTTGACTGTCTCTGCTATGCTGACTGCTATTTCTCTGACACAGCAGGGATCCAATCCACACATTGTGGATACTGTCACTCATCCTATCCCAATTAAGAACATCAAGTTTCTTTTGCCTTTTCTTAAAAAAAAAAAAAAAGTAAAAACAACAACAACAGCAAAAACAACAACAAAAACACCTATGTAGACTGGGAGAGATAAATGGTGTGAAACTGTCACCATAAAGAAAAACAAAGTAACTTTGCCAGTGGCTGGAGAAATTACATTGTCAAGTAACAAATTCATACATCAAAATAAAAAATGTAGTGTTTTGCTCATTATCTACTGTGTAGCATGTATACTTCTTTGTTAGCCTTCCTCACACTACAATGTGCAGGGCAACTTCTCAGCACCCTGGTGAGCACAAACAATCCTGCTTAAACCAAAAAACCTGGTCAAGACCTGTTACCCTTCATGCCATCCAAGCTCCTTTTTGATTTATACAAACAAAGAAGCAGGAAAATATGTTCAATCAGTGACTTGGGAAAACAAAGATGAATCCAGTCTGCATATGAATAACAGCATCAGGCTATGTGTAATTCACAGAAAGAAAAGATTCTCATTAGTTACAATTTTAACCTATTAATAATATGTGCAAGTTAACTACAAACACAATTGTTTCTAACTCAATCTTCTTACCTTCATTACTAGATATGCCAATCTTTCCTTGAAATTGGTAATGCTTAATCTCAAGGGTTGGAAGTTTTCTTACCTAAATTCTTAAGAAATCCTTCCACAGCCTTTTTTCCTTCCTTGCTCTTTTATTACACCTACTTTTTGTCTTTTTTCAATGATTAGGCAGTTGTCATAAATTATCATATTTTCTGTGAGCTGTATGGCAAGAGATATATGAGGATTCCCATAATTACTCAGTTTATCAAAAATGACCAGCTACACAAATAGATAAATAATTCATATACCTTTTTCTTAGCCAAAGTAATAATGTGAAAACCTTATTGCAATACAAATAGATGTAGCTGATGAGTACTACCAGACGCATTTGTAAATAGCTCATCAAACATTAACAAATGAATATTTACTTATTAGCCATCTTCATCACAGGTTCCATCTCTATTTCCTCTAAGACCGATGAACAGGAGAGGGCTTGAAGGGTCACTGACAAGATCATTGTTAACAAAGCTAAACCTTTAACCCTCTAGAAACAGAACAACAGCTTTCAACTGTTGTATTGTTTGTTCCTTTTTTTTTTCTTCTGTTTTAAACAAAGTGAGGTTAACATTTTTTAAAATTTGTTTTTTTACTTTCTTTCATTTTACAGGTAGCCCTGAAAATATAAATTTCAGCAAACAAAACAGGCAGCAGGGCTCAACTGTCATGGTCCTGACAAGAACCTGTGGTAGAAGACTGCAAAGCGCGTCCTGGTACTCACGTTCCATAACATGATTGCAGGGTTTGCAGTGGAGAGGCCTTTCACTCCATATCAGATTGTTCTCAAAATTTATCTTTGCACCATCTCTGTGGGGAGGAGAAGCCAAAGCATTTAGAACATGCTGGGGATGATCTTTTTGCTGCATGCATTTGCACTGACTGACACCATCCCTTTATTGCTTCTGCCTCAGAATAGTGTGAGGACCTTTGGTCTTCTTCAATGTCCTGTAACGACCATGGAATGATTGTTTATATATGACACTACTGTGAAGATATGACCTTCTAGAAACACATGTCACAGACCTCCTCTGCCCCAGGAAGCCTGTGAGCTCCCTTCCCTTGTTAGGGCTAAGCCCTTCACTGAGGAAGACTGGTATCATTGGTACATGTTAAATCTGAAGACATCAACAGACTCTTGAGGCAGAGAGATGTGAAAATCCAGGAAAAAAAGACCACCTGACATCTGTACCGCTCTTCTTTATTTGGTACCTCCTTTGTACACCTTGCCAGCCGAGGTAGAAAGTATTAAAGAATTGTGTGATCTTCTTTTCTGTATCTTCAGCCATCGCTACCTGTTTTTGCTCTGGTATGCAATGTACAATACTGTGAGCACTCACTAGTATCTGTCCTAATTGTCAGTCTTTCCTCTTTCCTTTTCCTTCAAAACAGCAACACGTTGAGAGCATAGGCAGAAGTTAAGCTGCAACAGGACATTGTAATAAATGTCCTCAGGATTAGTCATTAAAAATGCAGGTATTACACTCATCCTACTTACCACCAAATGTGGACAGAGAGCAATATTTATCCAAGAGCTGGTAAGAGGCCTCTTTAATTTTCTTCACAGTTTTGAACTTGCAGCTGGACTGAACAGACTGATAGGGAGGGAAGAACTGGTCTATTTAAGCTGCGCATAAACATTTCCAGAACCTCTCCTCCCCACTTTCTTTCTATACTTAGAGGAAACATTCAATAAGAGGTTTCAAATTTCTCTTGGTGTTTTGAAGTCAAAGTTAGGTTGAATAGCAAAGAGCTAGGATTTTTTATTTAATTGTTGAATTTTGGACTGTTTTGCAGTGGCTGCATGTAGGCCAACTTTCTGCAAATAATGGGATCCAGGACTTTTATGGGAGGTGGAAGTATCAACATCCTTATGGATTAAGGTTGTGCCTGATGGGTTTCTTCACCCACTGTATGATGAAGTGTATGGATTTCAAAAATGAATCATGAGAAAATTCCAAGTAAGATTATTATGAATTGCTCTCAGCCCTCTCTACAGAGCTGGAGGTGTGGGGTTGAGAGTTCTTTCTAGTGCTAATAGTGAGGTATGTAGCTTAAATCAAATCTGATATATCTCATTCTTTTGTACCCCAATAAAATAATTTAACCTGATTTGCCCATTAAAGAAAATAATCTAAGACAAAACCACTAAACAATCTGTAAGCAGTATTTTCTCATCAGTCTGAATTAATGACCATACTGCTTTCCTGTACAGTGAGAACTGCCATCTAATTCTGTGATTCAGCAGCAATTTGGTTATACTTAGGGGCAATCTGGACCCATTCTCCCTTAATGATTCTACCTGTTTTTTTCCCTTCTTTTGTCACTCATTTTCTTTTTTTTTTTTTTTTCTTTAACAAACAAGACATTTTCAAATCTGTAGAGAGCACATAAATTATCTGAGATAGCAGAAAATAATAGAATTTCTCATTTTTGGGAAAAACTTCAAGAACATTCTAGTGAGAAGTAGTTTCCACACATAGAAGTACATATATTTTCTTCCACTTTTTACATTTTGTCTTCTGCTGTGCTTAGCTTACACTATAACATCAGTCTTATTTAGTCCCCACTGATATAACTGCTGCCCAGGCTGGAGGACTATGCAGACTCTAATTTCTTCCCTTGGTGTTCCTATTAGCACCATTGGAATAGCTCAAAAATTTAAATCACCTTTGGTCTTCACATGCCTTTACAGCTGGTCTTTTATATCTGTTTGAAAAGAAAAATCTACTGCTTAATACTGTACAACTTCTGTAATGGGAAATACACTTCTTGTTATGCATAAGCAGTGAAACAAATGTGCTGTTGTCTATAGGAGTTTGCTACTGAAGTAGAAGTATTATGTACTTTTTTTTTTTTTCTTTTTTCAAATTTATAGGTGAGAACACGAAAACCAGCAAAACTTTTACCTTAGTAACTTACAAGACTCCGGTTAGGATATACCCTTGATCAATGTCCTCAGAGATGGCTATAGCAGGCACAAGGAGTTTTGAATCATTCACATAAAATTCTCCCCCACCATGTTTTTCTGTTTTTCTGTATTCACTGTGAAATAAAACCAAATTATATTGCTTTTACAAGACAGAGAAAGACATTCTACTTTGTAGACATTTTGGCCTACCTCTGCCTGATAATGTTTTCCTTTTCTATTTCCTTCTCATTGCTCTTGTGACTAATCCTATAAAATCAGTATCTTCTTGTGTATAAAATATAAACAAAACAAAGCTATTCCAAAATATTTCTTATATATGACAAATAGACTTATGGAGTTGGCAAAAGATTAAGGAGAAAGATTGTATGGGGTGAATAGGAAAAGCTTCCCAACCTAATTTTCTGTTATTCCTTGTTCCTGTCCTATAATAAAAATGGAACTTTCCTTTAAAATTTCAAGTATGTGGCTGTGAGAATTGATCTTTGATTATTTTCACAATTAGTAACAATCCACTGGAATATTTATGCAGAAGAACTTGCACAGTCATTCTATGCTTTTTGAGCCATGCTTCCTGGCTGGTATCTTGAAATGAGCCAAATATATGGTATTTCATGTTATGCTCTTCATCACTGCTATGTTTGCATTACTAAAAATCTTTGCACAGATGGGCAGAGGCAGTACTGTCAGAAAATGTTCAGTTGCAAATTCTTTGCTAAATCCAAGCTTTTTCTCCCTCCAATTGTTTAAAAATAAAACAAAACAAAATGCATAATATGCCTAGTTCTGGTTATCTTTTATGCTAACTTACTGCAATAATGTAGTGCTGTACTTTTTACTTCTACAGAAGACAGACTTTCACAAATAATGGAGATTACTTGGTTTATTTCATGTTAATATTTTTTTTTTTTTAAGAATTATTTCTTTCCTTCTTTTCCTCACCCCTTCACCTTATATTTTTTCTAATATGGTTTTATATTAATTACCAGGAGCTGATAAACTGAATTTATCAAATAAGATCAAAGCCCTTCATCCTTTGTCTAAATGATAATCTGAATGTACCTTGAATTTTTGAGTACTTCAACTAACTCTTTACTGTCCCTTAAGAGTAAAATTGGATGCTTCTCATACTGGCAAATTAAAAAAAAAAAAAAGGAAACCCACAGTCTGCTGAATTGTAAAATAGTGGTACTAGATTATTCCTCAATAGTGTATGTGTATGGAGTAAGATTCCTTCCTTTTCACTTCTCTTTTGTTTGTATTAAGACTGTAATACTGCAAATCATCTCATATATGCAAACAAAAATGCAGATTTTTTTCTTATTATGCAATCATTTGCAGTCTATGAAAATGTTAAAAACCAATTTTCTTGAGATTTTCAAATAGTTGTATACCAAAAATTCTGTAGGGTGGAATATGAGTTTTCTGGCCCTTATTCACTACACACTGTGAGCAATTCCCCTGTTTAACTAGACTCATTCATCCAATAAGAAGTAGTATTATAAACTTGACGATTTGTGATCATCTATGAAGTCAGAATAACTAGATCATATGCATGCTATAATATGAAATATGTTTGAATATTTTTTTTAAATAGTTCCGTTTTCCTGAATGAGAAATATATCAATAGAAATGGATCTTATCCCCTTTTTTTCAGGTTGTTGAGTCTTAGTCTCTACTTGTTCTCTACCTGTTCCTGAAGGAAAGCCCAGAACTTCTGTCCCTTGAATAGCTCTCTGTTTCAAGTTCAACAAACTCAACTTGGTATTGTAGATCAACCAGAGGATTTAACTAAAAATGATTTTGTATGAATAATGCTATTTAAAATAAAGATATGTTCAAGATTCTCCCTGAAATTAAAGAGTACACTCATCCCATCTTTGTAACTTTCCTCAGTAAAAAACCAGCAGGTGAATAAGGTATCAGGGAACATACCTGAAATTAGCTGAAAGGTTTTTGGGATATTTCTGTCCCTGGAGTTGTTCAGAGTCAGGAAATGAAAAGCAAATTTCATCAACCTTTGCATTTTTACTGTCTGGGAATAAAACCTCAGTATACACTTTTCTGGTAGCAATCTCCTGTCAATATTTTGAGTTTTTTTTTTTTTTTTTTTTCTCATTGCTACATAGGCTACTAATTTTGTCTGCATCTTAATCTGTAACAAACTATATGTTATATATACATATTTTGTATGCAAACACACAGAAGTATGCACATATATACAGATATACATACAAACATTTATGCATCTATTTTGCAAGCACATTATGCATCATTAGGTATATGTAGCTAAAAACAACATTAGTATGTATAAATGTATACACATGTATAAATATGTGTTAACTCTCATTAGATCTGATTATGATTTCTTACTTTCAGAAAGTGTATGAATGTAACAGTTTGTATGCATGTAATTCTTTTTTGAAGACTTGCTGTTAATACATTGCTATTTGGTACTCACATATTTTATTGTGCTGCATGCCTGAATGACAGATGATTATCTGACAAAGGAAATCTGGTGTTAAACAAAATGAGCTAGTACTACATTTAAAAATTACAATTCTAACACAACAACAGTTAAATATATGTATCATGTTTTAAAAATTTAATATCTGTCTATTGCTGGTATTGTCTTTGTCCATGTTGACAACAAAAGGATAAATACAGTGCATACAGTAGGTCCCTCTGGTTATACCATGAACATGACACATGTCATCCTATGATAAATTGGCTCTGTGTCTATTCAATTTCAAATCCAAAGCTCTGGAGGCAGAGGTGTTAGGAAGCAGGCATAATTCTGGCGAGCAGAGGCCTCAGATGCACAAAATTAGTGTGCATGGAACAGATAACAAAAAGCAAGAGGGAGACTGAGAAGAAGTTTGCACAGGTTTGTCAACTTCCTGTGGTTTAGGTAGTATTGGCAGATGTTCGGTGTAAGAAAAAAAATCTGTAAGCATGATAATGAATGTTACCAGAATTAGAAGTGACAACTGTATCAAACACAAATGCTGTCTGTTTTTTGATTTGCATACCAATTAAATTAAAAGACCCAAATATTAGGTTCCAGAATTTGTTTGACAAATAATCTGCTGGGCTCACTCTGTACATCTGGGTCAGACATGCTGGCTGTATGACAGATGCAGTGTCAAAAGAAGATTTTAACATAGAAAAAATGTATTCAGATTGTTACTAAGTACTGTACTTAAAGTAGAGATTAGAAAAGGGTCTAGTTCAGAAATTGCTTTAAACATAGCGGTATCTACCTCTCTCTAGGCATTTTATTGTGCATTACTGTCAGGTCTGGTATGTGAGACATCTTCCTCACTAACAGCTAAAGAAAGGAGTAGGCAAAAATAGTTCTGTTCTGTACCATTATATTGTGCAGCTATCATATTCCCTGGGTAAATACATATGTTTTGTGGGTCTACTCAAAGAGTAAGAGTCTATTTGATGTGAACAATGATGGCAGAATCAAGCAATACATGCTTAAGCATTTCTGCAGAATTTTACATTTTTCATGCTCCTCTGAAATATTTACAAAGTAGTTCATGTCTGGTGAAGGTTCAGGTCAGTTCTCGTTTTAGTAAGACAAGTTCACTTGACCCTGATTTTAAAGAAAACTTGAGTCAAAGCAGGAAACTGTTCTCTTAGGCAAATGCTGCTCCAATATCTGTGCCTTGCTGATACACGTACCTTTTTAACAGCTTCTGAGGTTTGCCACCCATATGGCATTTCATTTTGCACTCTTTCATGCTGAATTTCTTAGCAGTGAACACTAGATCTGACTTTCTACTGAGCCAAAGTCATGTCCTGTAATTTTTAATGAAATCTACCTCTCACCAATCTTTCCTTGCTTTTAGATATTTGAGGGTCCAAAGATGCTAACCTTGAATGATATTAAACAATGATGCAAGGAGCATCTATATTAGTGTTCACAAATGGATATGATTTATACATGCATAGGCATGGACGGCAGCAAATGCCGAATGAAACACCAGCTTTGAGTACACTGTTGTTCAGAAAAGCTCTCAAAACAAAAAAAAAATTCTTTCTATTTTCTGTGATTGCCTGATGACCATTGGGTTGATTTAGTGCAACACTGCTGATATTCTCAGGAGCAGAATCATGGTATGTGTGGCACTACAGGGGTAATCATGCAATAATGCAGTAGTAAAATGAAAATTAAAAAAACTGAGTTGTAGCATATTGCTCAACATTAAGAAATAATATGTGTAATTTTTTTTCCCTTTTTCCTGTGTTTCTTTTTTTTTTAAATCAAGGAAATGAATTTAAACAGGGTAAATGTAGTATTTAAATATTTAAAATTTAAATGAAGAAGCTCCTCTTGAATGCACCTGTATGTACTAGATATGTCTGAGTCCATTTGGCATAAGAAAGTAGGCCACCAAATTATGTGTTTAAAGAAGTCAAACCACTCACTCACAGAGAATGGGTTTTTTAAACTCTTCTGTATATGGTGAACTGCTTTTGAAAATCCAGGCAGACAGAACCCATGCCATTAACAATGCATAAAGGTGCAGTTTTTCTGGAGTCTGGAAAATGGAGAAGTGGAATTCCCTCATGCAAAAAAAATAAGAATAGGAAGAAACGTGTTTTCTCTACTAAAATGGTGAATTTTACAGCATATAAAACCTTTAAAAATAAAGTGAATCAAACCTGAGTTCTCTAGGTTATGCTGTTATGTGGAAGCAAAAAGACATGGTTAGCTTTGAACCAGCAAGTGTTTCATACTGTAACCAAGGGATGCATTTCTCAGGGATGAAATTGAGCAAAGGAAAATTTAGTCTTATTACCAGGAAAATGTATCTAATAGTGAAATGTATTGGAATTGTGGAATAGTCTCTTGAGAGAAGTGATGGAAGTCCCATAGTTTGAGTCTTTGAAAAATGGTCTAGAGAAAAATTTTCTTGCTGGGAAACAGCTTTGTCTTGTCTATAGAAGAGGCAATGTCACCTAATGGAATATTTTTGCATATGACATCATCTGTACTCTGATTTATTATGACCATGTTTGTGTAGGGTTTCATCGAAGTCTGAAAAAGAAGACAGGATGTCACCTGACTTATTTTTCATAATACAACAAAACCAAAGTTCTAGAACAATATTTTCTGTCTCATTATCATTGCTAAGTGTTTTTTCATATTCATGAGTATGACATGAAGTTTCAATAGACCAAGATTCGTTTATGCCTTCAATGACTTTCAATTTTATTTTCTTTTGGCTTTTGTTAATATGGTTGTTGATTCCAAAAATAATGAAATCACTATGAGATAAAAGAAATACTTCCATGGAGGAGGTATACTTTCATTATTAGAGCATATGAATATGTACTTTAAAATATATTAATAGAAAATAATAATATGTATTAATAGCACATTAGTACTCTATTAAGATATATCTAAGCTTTAAAATAAAGTTCCTAAGACAGTAACTTGTGGTGGTTTTTCAACTGTTAGGAAAATGCCCATAACATAATTTGCTCATTTAAATGCTAAACATAGATGTGCCTTTGTCTATTAGCAAAACCAGTGAAAGGTAACTTTGAATGCTTTAATTTTAAAAGCACAAAGCATACATTTCTTCAATAAAACCTCAACTTCTTCCTGAATAAATAATAATAAAATGCAATTTCTCTCTAGCTCTTCAAGTTATTCCTGTGAAATAACTTGCTAACTGCATTTCCTTAATGTCCTTAATTAAGGACATTTCTTTAATGTCTACTGAGCATCAGAGGGCTAACAAGGAGGAACAGATCTGAATTACCAGGGAAAGCAAGGGTCCCTTGTACAGATTCCCCTCAAGAGCTTTCACCATATTGCCCTTCTTTGGACGCTCTCTAATATCTTTGTATCTTTCTTGTATTTTGTGGCCCAGAGCTGCACACAATGCTCAAAGTGTGGCCACAGCAGTGCAGAGTAGAAGGGGAACGGTGAGGTTCAATTTCTTTTTACACATTTTAATATTGCCAAGAATGAAGCTAATAATGATCATGTCCCAATCACCAGCAATGGTCTGACAACAACTAAGTTGTAATATGAAGTGTTAAGTACATGAACCTAGTACTTGTCCAGATATTTCTAGGTCCAAATTGGCTCAGAATTTATCTTAAAAATATGAGAAATGTATAACTAGTGATGGTAGAGCACAGAAGAGCAGAAGTTTGACTGACACCAGGTTTGTAGTTACCTAGTTTCACCATCAATATGAAGGTGAAATTGCTTTTTCACTGACACCTGTTCATCTAAAATGAGGCAAGTATTTACTTTTCAGTCATAAATAATGCCCAGGTTTCAGCAGGATGTTTGTAGAAATGGGTTTGAAAAATGTGCCTTTGGTGAAAGATTTATACATTCACTTTAACTTTACTGATCATTATTCTAGTATAAAAGGTTAGAGTTTGTCCAAGAAAAAATCGATTGTCAATAATTTTGTTCCTAAGCATGTTTCATTGCATTGCTGCTATATCAAAACCTTCTCACTTGAAGGTCTTACAGGAAATTGTGCTGCTGAAAGCATGGTGGTGGCAGTCATCAGCTGTGTTTAATTTTATCTTCAGATTTGCTGGATAAGTTCATTTAGATGTCCACACAGCATGAATTCCTTGGAGTGTAAACAGATTTTAAAACTATGTTCTAGCAAAATTTCATCTTATTTTTTGCATTGCATTTTATTTTCTTGTATTCACTGACCTCTTCAAAATTAATTGCACAATGAATTTCAACAGAGATCAGAGTTTAGAAATTCTTTTGATGGTTAGGCGATATGGATTTCTTGGTCCTGATTTGAAAATAAATCACAAAATTATTATATTGTAGAAGATTATCAATGCACTAAAACCAGTCCACAAATATGAATAGATTTTATGTCATTTTTAAACTTAATCTGAGCTTGCTTCTCTGAATAATACCAAATTTAAAATTATTTTGTTCTGCAATACTGCTTATATTACATCCAAAGAAATTAATGGATTAACAATTGCAATGCAAATGTGTCTAGATAGATTCTGTAAAGGTTGGCTTTCCTCTCAGAACCAGGTCAGTTGCCCTCCAGTCATGGGAGGGCATGGTGAATCTGTACGAGACAGGAAAAGGTGAGCAGAAGAAAAAACAGCACATTTAATCTCTGGCACTAAAAATCTGATAATACTTATGATATGACTATATTTAGTCAGATTGTTATTTTAAATGTCTGTTATGTGAGTGCATTTGTAAAGTTTTGGAACAAAATTTACTTTTTAAAGTAATTTTTAAAGTACTTAGAGAAATTCCAAAATATGAAGATGCCTGGTGTGTTTGAAAAAAATTTGAGGAAGTCCACTTCTGGAAAAAGGCTTTTAGGCTGCTTTCACTAAATTCCTAGAAACTGCACCAGTTCTGGGAAAAGAATGGCTCTCAAACTTCAGCTGCATTTCAGGACATAAGTAGGAATTTATTGCACAGAAAATTTGGATGGTAATAGAACGATGGCTTCATTTTTTCCTGTCTTGGCTATCTAGACAATGTAAGAAAATTGTCATTTCTATATTTTATCAGTTAACTCCTGCTGTGCTGAGTCAGAAGACTGTGCTATGCAGCATATGTGTGGGATTTTGTCTTCAATCTGTTCATTTTTTGAGCTAATTACCCCACAATGATCGCCAAACTGTGCTACAGTTTATGACAGAAAAAAATCAATGACCAATACAGCTAACGGGGTGACAAAACTGAGACTGAAGAAGATGTGACTTAGGTGCCAAAAGAGCTTTCAAGGAAACTCAATGTTCATGGAGAGCTGCTGGCAAAAGATCTGTAAGATTCTCAGACACTGCAAAGTGTGAACAATACAGAGCCTGATTTGGCAATGTGCTTCACAAAGTCTGTTCTTTCACAGGCAGGAACTTCCCTGGCATGGCTGAATTAAATGCTGTTAGACTTGCACATCTTGTGGATATCTGTGCAGTATACCATCAAGTTGTCAGTGTGGCTGCATTGAGGTTATGGTGTAGAATATATTACTTTCTGTAACAAGAAGAAACTTGTCCACTTGAAATGTTTTCAGTACCTCAATTTGTTCTGCAGTTCCAAGAACTCTTTACAGCACGTTTTCATCTTTTAGCAATTAGGTTTTCATTTTTTAACTAGGATCTCATAGATATCCTCATGAAACACCCCATGGCATCATTGAAAAGATTTCTTTAACCTCAGGTAGTGTAAACTTCAGGCTTCATCTCTGATATAACAATACAATTCAACACTTTAGTAATTATTACTTTTCTTCACAAGAGGCCTGTGTAGATGTACTCTTTTCACCTTGAAAGGTCACTTTGCATTGCTAAAATATCAGGAATTCACCTTGGTGCAAATTAGAACCATTCTTCAATTTCTGAAATATTAAGACATTTACCTAGTTTACATTTTCTACTAAAATGATTGTACTTAATAATTTTATCAGTAATGAGGATTTGTAAATTGCAATCTGGTTTTGATTTTTTCTAAGGTTTCTGAGAGCTTTTTTTTGCCCTTATCTTCACTGCATGTATCGAAATTTGGGCATTATGATAGCATTCACTACCATTATAAATCTCTTCTTGGTCATAACCTGAAGTGTTCACACACTAGTCTTGACTTTTAATATGAGGAACATTCCAATCAAGCAACTATATTACAAGAAACGTATGAACTCTGAAATGTCTAGAACTCTTAAATATTTAATTAATGACAAACAGTAGCTGCTTGGTTTCACCAAAATGGGTCTAACTCAAATACTAAGAAGAAAAGTGCAAATGAATATTGATATGAACTCTACTCATAAATATCATGGACAGATTTTCTTTTGTTTCAAAGTCTTGAAATCATTGTGTAACACTGTAAATAAACAGTAGAATATAGAATTTCTAAAAAGCATATCCTACAAATATTGTCTTTCCCGGATGAGATAATTTCTCCCGAATATTTTAGAATCTCATAATCCCAAAAAGAAGGGATTAACAATAATCTATCTGTGTACATTATATCACAGAATATTCCGAATTGGAAGGGACCAAAAGGATCATGGAGTCCAACTCCTCTGCAAAGGACAGCCCCAATAATCACACCATATGCCCAAGAGTGTTGTCTAAATACTTACTGAATTGTCAGGCTTGGTGCTGAGACCATTTCCTCAGGGACCCTTCCAGTGCCCACACACCATCTGGGCAAAAAACCTTTTCCTAATATCCAACTTAAACCTGCCCACAACTTCACACCTGAACACAGCTTCAGGCCATTTCCTCAGGATCTGGTCAGCACAAAGGAGAGATCAGTGTCTGCCCCTCCTGTTCCCCTCTCAAGGAAGTTCCAGACTGCAATGAGGTCACCCCCCAGTTTCCTCCAGGCTGAAACAGACTAAGTTACCTCAGCCACTCCTCACACACTTTCCCCTTCACCACCCTCATAGCCTTTCTTTGAACACTCTCTAACAGCTTTAGATAATTTTTTGTATTTTTATATTTTATATTTATATAATATAATGTAATATTTTATATTATACTGCCCAAAACTGCCCCCAGCACTCGAGGTGAGGCTGCCCCAGAGCAGATCAGAGCAGGATATCAGAATTCACCTTGGTGCAAATTAGAACCATTCTTCAATTTCTGAAATATTAAGACATTTACCTAGTTTACATTTTCTACTAAAATGATTGTACTTAATAATTTTATCAGTAATGAGGATTTGTAAATTGCAATCTGGTTTTGATTTTTTCTAAGGTTTCTGAGAGCTTTTTTTTGCCCTTATCTTCACTGCATGTATCGAAATTTGGGCATTATGATAGCATTCACTACCATTATAAATCTCTTCTTGGTCATAACCTGAAGTGTTCACACACTAGTCTTGACTTTTAATATGAGGAACATTCCAATCAAGCAACTATATTACAAGAAACGTATGAACTCTGAAATGTCTAGAACTCTTAAATATTTAATTAATGACAAACAGTAGCTGCTTGGTTTCACCAAAATGGGTCTAACTCAAATACTAAGAAGAAAAGTGCAAATGAATATTGATATGAACTCTACTCATAAATATCATGGACAGATTTTCTTTTGTTTCAAAGTCTTGAAATCATTGTGTAACACTGTAAATAAACAGTAGAATATAGAATTTCTAAAAAGCATATCCTACAAATATTGTCTTTCCCGGATGAGATAATTTCTCCCGAATATTTTAGAATCTCATAATCCCAAAAAGAAGGGATTAACAATAATCTATCTGTGTACATTATATCACAGAATATTCCGAATTGGAAGGGACCAAAAGGATCATGGAGTCCAACTCCTCTGCAAAGGACAGCCCCAATAATCACACCATATGCCCAAGAGTGTTGTCTAAATACTTACTGAATTGTCAGGCTTGGTGCTGTGACCATTTCCTCAGGGACCCTTCCAGTGCCCACACACCATCTGGGCAAAAAACCTTTTCCTAATATCCAACTTAAACCTGCCCACAACTTCACACCTGAACACAGCTTCAGGCCATTTCCTCAGGATCTGGTCAGCACAAAGGAGAGATCAGTGTCTGCCCCTCCTGTTCCCCTCTCAAGGAAGTTCCAGACTGCAATGAGGTCACCCCCCAGTTTCCTCCAGGCTGAAACAGACTAAGTTACCTCAGCCACTCCTCACACACTTTCCCCTTCACCACCCTCATAGCCTTTCTTTGAACACTCTCTAACAGCTTTAGATATTTTTTTATATTTTTATATTTTATATTTATATAATATAATGTAATATTTTATATTATACTGCCCAAAACTGCCCCCAGCACTCGAGGTGAGGCTGCCCCAGAGCAGATCAGAGCAGGACAATCCCCTCCCTTGCCTGTTGGCAATGCTGGGCCTGATGCCCCCCAGGACACGCTTGGCCCTCCTGGCTGCCAGGGCCCTGCTGGCTCATGGTCAACTTGTCACTGAGCAGGACCCCAGGTCATTTTCCATGGTGCTACTTCCCAGCATCTCATTCCCCAGTCTGACCATCCATCCAGGGTTGCCCCATCCCAGGTGCAGATCATGACACTTTTCCCTTGGTGGTGGTGGTTGTTTCAGCTTGGTTGCTGATTGTCCAGTGTTCTGATCTGCAGGGCTTCCCTGCCTTCAGGGGGTCAAGAGTTCCTCACAATTATGCAGATTCGCTTAACATCCCTTCCAGTTCTGTATCCATGTCATTATGAAGATATTGAAAATCACAGGGCTGAGGACAGAGCCCAGGCAGGTTACGAGTCTGATGTAACTCCATTAATTTTTAGTCTTCCTGCCCTTCCCATGAGCCAGTTGCTCTCCCATCCCATGATGTGTTTATCCAGCTGTGTGATGGGCATTTTATCCACAAGGATACTAGGACAGAGAGCATTGAAAGCTTTACGGAAATCTAAAAACTTTACACGGATTGGCTTCTTTTGATCAGCTCGGTGGGTTACTTTTCATAAAAGGAAATCCAGTTTGATAAGCAGGACTTTCCTATTGTGAATCACTCGTGAAGTTGTCTTCCAGGTGCTTCTCAACACACCCCTGAGTAATCTTCTCCATATCTTAGCAGTCACTGAAGTGAGACTGACAGGGCTATAGTTTTCAGGGCCTTCCTTCTTGCCCATTTTTAATATTAAGACAATGTTAGCCAGCTTCCAGTGAACTGCGGATTCCTCAAATTCCCAAGGACATTCAAAAACAATCCAGAGATTTGCAGATGTGCCAGAAATGGATCAAGAGACATCTTTTATCCTTTCCAAAATTCATCAGCTGATAAGAGTTGTGAGAAATGCAGTCTTTAATTCTCCTGTGTTGAGCTCTATCATTTACAAAAACTTTTAAAGCCATTTAGATTTTTTTTCATCTACAACCTACAAAAAGAGAACAAGTAATATAATTATGGATTTTCCGGTGATTTTGCTATTTTAAAATTTGGTACTTTATTTTAACACTCAGCAATAGTAACGAGCAACTGTGGTCCTTACATCTGATCTTAGAACCATTTCATATTGAGGACTCATATTCTAACCTTGGAGAGAAGGATGAAAGGATTATACCTTGTGGAAATTTCTGACCTTAACTAAAAATACTGAAAAAATAATACAGGAATTTGAGTGTGAAGGAGTTAATGTGAGTTGAGAATAACTGGTGAAACTTCTGAAGAGATGTAGATTTATTTGATTTATGGATGTGTATCTGTGTGTGTGGATGTGCATGCAAATGATTCCTTCACTGTATATGCACTACACGAATGTGTGACTTGTGAATATCTGCCTTCAAATACCCTTCTATAATGTAGTCTACTGTAACTCAAGCAAAGAAATTTACATGAGTAAATTGTGGAAAGCCCATGTAACTCTATGAATAAAGCTGATTAATTATGTTTAAATTTCTCTAATCTGTTAAAAGGGTCATCCCCCAAATTACAAGAGTTTTCTATATTCCTATTATAAAATGTAGACACCATGCCTGAGCTAAATTAAATTTTTAAGCAGCCTCAGGAAAGAAGAAAAGATTTAAATTGCTGCCATAGGGAAATTTAAACCTGACACATAAAATAGAAAAGTGATCATCAACCTCCTGTAAAACAGAGCGTCTAGTTCTATTTCCAATTTGCCACTTTCTTTTTTCCATAATTTTCTTTATTCTTTGTTTTGAGCATAAAATTCTACTGCAAATGATATTACTGTTTACAAAAATGCTCCTGTGGTACAAATGCAGTAGTGAAATCATGCTTTTTGTGTTTTTTGACAATGTTTTAGATTTAAGAATATATAGCTCACTGTATTTTGCCACTTTTGAGTGGTGTGCTATCAGAATATTATAAAATAATGTGCAAATATCTATACTATATTTCTAATTAGTGGTGCATAAATTTATTTTGGTAAAAAATAATAATTCTAGAACAATGCAGTGATTAAAAATCTATATGTGCATATGCGCAGTTCATTTAATATCTGATCTGTCTGACCTGGATTTATTTCTTGCAATTGACTGTCAATAAAAATAAACACTCTTCCTCAACAATTATTGTAAATCTGTTTTGACTGAATAATGACTGAAATTCTAGTAACTTCAGTGTTTAATGTGGGCAGAAATATTATGAATCAATCTTCTGCTTTAATACACTCTGGTGAAGTCTTCTGACATGTAAAGGCAGAATTTAATAGTTTTATTAAATGAAAAAGAGCGTAGATTTGGATGACATTTCATTAGGCATTATAAACCTGCTAAGAATCTAAACACATAAAAGGATTGTTTGTAACCCAAAGCATTTTCATTTACTTCAGGATATAGTTTAATCAAAGTCAACTTCATATCCAGCCAATGCTGTAGGACAACTACATCCTCCTATGCTGTAGGGTAATGTTGCGGGAGCTTGTTCACAATGCTGAGGAATATATTTAGTGCAGGTAGCTCTGTGTGCAGCTGCAGATTGAGCTCTGGACGGGGAAATGGTGGGAGCCCGAGGCTAGAGGCCTCATATCTTTGAACAACAAAAGGCTGAGGGACCTGTGGCAACAGCCAGGTGACACATTTAGAGATATGGGAGTAGCTGATGACCCCCAGACTTTTTTGTGCTTGGACTGCAGAGATATAAACCCCTAGGGATTCATTTTTTCAACATCTCTTCTGGAAGGCACCATCTTGAGCTGTTTATTGTGTTATTGCACCTAGATTAAATTATTTTTTGGAATGAGGAGTCTCTGCACCCTAAGATGGGTAACTTAGGGTTGAGTCAGTAAGGAAGTCTGGTCTGATTATGTAAATGTGGGGGCTGGCGCTGCAGAAGGTCTTTGGTTCCAGCCCAAGTGGTGTGAGTGTGATTGCCAGAGTGGCTCCTGGATGGTCAGACAAGGAAGCTCCTTAACAAGAAAAACTTGGAGTTTTCTAGAGAAAAGTATGTGAGTGAGTACAGTCAGCTTGGGAAATCTTTCCCAAGACAGACTGGGGATGAGGAAGAGTCAATGTGCTGAGGTGGTGTCCACCTGGAGATCTTTTGTGATTTAACCACAGCTGTTGTACTACATCTGAACAGGTTAACGTGTTTGTTAACACAGGGAGACTCAGGCCATGGAGATAAGGCTTCATGCTGCTTTTTACCTATCAGTTTTGACATACTTGGGAGACTATGGGGAAAAAGGGCTCTGGAGACTTATGGTTCTTGGGGAAGGATTCAATTTTCATAATATATTTTATTTGTAGTGTACTTCAGGAATGAAGAGATGGGTGTACTTACATATCAGAGGCTATAAGGTGTTTGTGCCGTATCCTTTTGCAATTATATTTTAATTTTCAAATATTTATGTCAGAATTCTTCTCTGTTACATGGCATCTCCATCAGCTGCCTCTGGACAAACAATGACCTTGTCCAATATGAAACAATGAGGAAAGGATTAAGATTTGAATAAAGCTGAAAGATTATCCTCCCATTATTATAGAAATATTTTTATGACAGTACAGTATGCTTAAAGCCTTGTTTATCAACACAAATGTGAATATCAATTTCTGTGAACTCACCTAAAATGCCTTTTATTACTGCGGTATTTATCCGTGAGTGTTGGTGACTGACATCAGTTTCTAATTAGACAAGAATGCAGTTTCCTCTCTTCCCTTTTGCACCAAAATCTCAGCAGAGGGTGACCCATGTTTCATTGATGTTTTGCTGGACTTTCATCATACTAATTATAGGCTGAAATCTGAGTTTGTATCCTTATATAGGCCATTTTCAACTGAATCATTTGTTTATGGTTTCCATGGGATTGTGGAAAGTAACATGACTTAACTAGCATGACACTGAACACAGCTATTTGATAAATCATGATTAACAAAGTTTGATGTCATCATAAATTATATCTAGTGAAGATGATGCATGAAAGTTAAAGTAATAATCAATTACTAACGTTTTTCCTTTTTCCTTTTTTTCCATGACTTGTCACGGGGCTGGGGATACCTTGTGAAATCATCCACGCAGCTCAGGTCTCAAGAGAGACAGCTGTCCTTGTAATTTCTGGCACAGTCTTGTCTAAACTTTCTGTATGGTATTTGTAACCTTCTAATTTATCATGGTGTTTACCATGGTAAATGTACGCTGCCTGTAGTACCAGCTTGTGACCTTTTATCCTATATAGGTGGAGAACAGTGTTTCTTTTCCCTCCATGGAGATTGTTAATGATTTCAAAAATATTTTTCGTGTAGCCCTTTGATTTTCTCCTCTTTAAATGTGCTAGTTTCTATTTATTATATATTTCCTTATAGACTATATTTTCTACACATCTGCTATTTTTAATTCATGTTTTCTGAACTTTATATAAGCAGTTAATTTTTTCTGGAAATACAGTTTAATCAACCAAAAATTATTATAGCAGAACAGAAAAAAAATAATTCGCATAATCTAGATGTTTTCCTACTATTCATAAAGCACAATTACGCATCACCCTTTTTTGCAAATGGAAAAGATTGCTTTTTTATGAATGATTATTATCTACAAAGAAAGCTCTAATTTTTCCTGCTGAATATTTTGTCTCCCCATTTTTTCCCAGATTTTATAGTTGGTTTTTTCCTTTTCTATTTTTTCCTCTTGTCTATAACACTTTGCATTGTATTTTTTTGGAAAATGGACATATTTTCAGACTATGCCTCCAGTTTTTCAAGATGTTTTTAAACTTTAAAATCATCTTGAAATATGTTAGTAATCCTTGCCACCCTAGTGCAATCTGCAAATGTATTACATATACCTTTGATTTCATTGCACAGATATTTCCAGTATTACATAATACATCTGTAAAGAGCTTCCTTCTTGACAGTTAACTACCAATAACTCTTCATGCACACTTCTTGATTTAGCTTTATATTCACTCTGTGGTATTTGAATCTATGCATTTTTAAAAGTTTTTTTCCTTCTGAGATCAATCTCTGATAAAATAGCGTTTGTTGTCTACTTCATGACAAGTTAATTCTTCACGGATTTCAAAGACAGTCTCTTTTCTTTATTTAGTCAATGTTTGAGTGCATGTATCTAGCATGATCACATTCCTGCCTCAGACCTTTACACCTTTAAAATACACATCCTTTGTATATATTTTAAAAGTTTTTAAAGTGTTCTTCAACACTTAGAAGATGATCTTTGTCCTTCATTCCTTAGCAAAAAGCTTTTATTCGCTTTATAAAAACACCCCATATAATACAGAGAATTCCCAAACAAGCAGAAAAAACACTGTCTTTGTGATTGTCTATTGATACATTTAATTATTTTCTACAAGGTTTCATCACTAGCAGTGTGTTTGGCAGTCACAGTTCACATTATTTTCCTGAAACCGATCAATTTTTTAAAAAGCTATTTTAATATGTACAGCTGTTAAACAGATTATCTGGATATTAACCACGCTTTTGGTAAATATTCTGGAGTGTATTTAGGAATATCATATGTCTCTCAGACTTGTATCCTATTTCCAGCTGAAAGATTTAAAGATGATACAAACTCCTTCCCATCCCTGTGTGAAGTGCCTTTGTTAAAGTTCTTTCAGAAATCACAACCCATAACCTGTGTTAATTTTAATATCACATAGGCATGCCAAAAGTAATGGTGGGTCTCATGTTACACCTTTATGCTCTAGCTTCAGCCTATTTTATTTTAAATGTGTTAACAACTAACTTTTATTGCATTTGGTGACTAACAGATTCATATAATTGTGAGAAGATAGTACTCTATACCTTCCTTTCTGGGATATCTGGTTAAATGTGTACTCTCATTGTACCTAACATTCAGCATCTTTAATGTCTTCCATTTCCCCTCATTATAAATATTTGCATCTCACAGCTTTTGGCATAGCCACGTACCTACACTCCCAGTGTTGTTACCAGTCCGAGTGGCTAAAATAAGCACTTAGACATAATCTTGGGATAAATTATTAACCCCAAAAAATGTTGTGCTTTATCTCCATGTGCTAAGGCAAAAGTTAAGTATGGCTACAAATTTACTGAAACCCATATGTACACTTAGTTGTAAATTCCCCTCACCTTTGTTTTTCTTCTCTCTTGGTCATGCAGTAATCTAAAATTTAAATTAGTGATTGTCTTGCTCTGGGATAGAAAATGGAGCTTTCCATGGGTTCAAAAAGTTTTGAAAAATATTCTTTTTTTGCACAGAAGAATCTCATCTAAACCTTTGTGTTTCTCATGTTGCTTAATGCATTTACTTATCAATTACCTTGAGTGTTGAACAGAAGCCAGAAAACAATCTCCAGTTTAACTTAGAAGAGTACAGGTTGAAATAAATGTGAATGCTTATTTTTGTAAAACCTGTGAAAACTGGGCTGACATGCCAAATATAGCAAATGTATGAATACCTCTCACATAAAAATTCTGCACTTTTAAGCAGAGTTAAGTGTTTTTCCTACATAATAAGAGACCCTATCTCTGCATGTCCTTTTCCTGTTAAAAATATACCCAGTCTAGGATGTATGTTACTATATATAATTGGGCACATATGGGTGTTGAATATCCCCAAAGATGGAAGCTTTCTCCGAGCAACCTGTTCCAATGTTTGATTTGCTATTTTTTTCTTTTGTTTTAATGTAGTTATCTATATTGCACCCTTTTTCTAGGAACACCTGGGAAGAAGTTTGGTCCATCTTCTTCACTCCCCCTTCAGGTATTTAGACACATGAACATCCCTCCAAACCTCCCCTTCTCCAAGATGAACAGACCCAGCACTCTTAGGCTCTCTTGGTATGTCAGATGCTCCAACTTCACAGTCTTTGAGGCTTCTGTTGGACTCGCCCTAACATACCCATGTCCCTCCTCTACTGAGGAGCCCAGAAATGAATACCAGTTGTGCATCCCAGTATTGGGCAGAAGACAAGAACTACCATGTTCACTATGAGTCTTTTAGTTATTTCAATTTCCCTTCGTAGCACCCTTATATTGATTAACTTTTCTTTATAACCATGAGACTCAGCAATGTTCAAGAATGTTGGTATTGTTCTGAGACACCAGTTCTTTTCTGAGAGCAGTGTCTTCCTTGTTACCCTATCTAACTCTTGAAGTTCACTTACAAAGAAATTAAATTTTTGTCTTATTTTTGGAGACCTCTTACCTTCACTGTACAATTTGGAAACTAAATAAATGAAAGCTTGGGATGACTAGTAATAACGTGAATGAGAACAATATTAAACTTAGCTAGCAAAGCCTGCAGAGGATGTCACTGCTTTAGAAGAAAAACTTGAATATATTTCATTTTACTTCAATGAACTCTATGTTTAATACTTTCAGCAATAAATAAACAAAAACAGCTGGTAAGAAAAATTATATTATTTTTATATTTTAGACAATAAACTCACCTATCTCCTATTAGATCTTTAATGCTACATGTGTATAATATATGAATATATGGATCAATTCTGCTCTTAATCATATACCACCAAAAAAATTCAATTCAACCTAATAAAAAATGTAATTTCTGAGGAAAAATTAATATGCATAGATACAAAGGTCTATGATTTAAAAAAATCAGAATCTTTTGTTCTATAACACAACAACTTGGGGACAGGACCTGTTTCAGAAATGGGCTCCAAATATAATTTAAACATTTTTCAAGGAGGAGAAAAATATTTCTATGGATTAGAACCACAATGAATAAACCATCAGCAAACAACCATCCGCATGTTCATTAAATATAGAATTATTATGGAACAGTAGACCACTGCAGCCTTACAAGAATGTAATTGCCTGTGACTTTCCAGAAAATTTTGATACTCTATTGCAGTTTGCTTTCTAGAATTTCACCCCATCTTCCTATATTTTAATTTTAAAATGTCCTAGCAACTCTTCCATTTTTTTTTCTATTACTTTTTAGGGTTTTTAAATCAAAAAGAGATATGTGCAGATTTTCCCTTTTGCCTTATTAGTTGAAGAGAAAGCATAAGAATTGATGAAGTGCTGTTCTGATTTTCATAAGCACCATTTTTTCTTAACTGAAATGAATTATCCAGCCCTTAGTATTGATGATATGCATGGTCCTGCCTTGCCTATTCAAGAATACGTTACAAAATTTTCCTCAACACACCGCTATTGCAATCCCTGTCTACTCAGGAAAGAATTTCTTTGTGGAGTGAAGGTAAATTTTGACAGTGACAGTGTACTGGTTGCTTCTAACATTATTTTAATTGTCTTGGACAGGATGTCTACCAGGGTAGCTGCAGGGCGGACACCACTACACTGGGATTGCAGCCAGCCCTTTCTTCCCCTGCTGCATGCTTTGTGCTGAATTCCTCTCATTTTTTGAGTTCTTCCCATCAGACCTACTTTTTGCCCACAGCAACTGAAAACTATCCCACTGAGACCTCCCTTCTCCTTCTCTTGATGGTTGGTATTCGTTTCACTAGGACAGAGGTCCTTCAATATTGTGCATTTCCAAAATTGACTCAAAATACTGACAATCAAGAAATGTTTTTCACATTGTTTATACTAGCATGAGATAAAACTGGGGTCAAACACTAGGCTTGTAAGAGTATGGCAGATTCCTACTTATTTTGCTAGGCATAAAAACTGAGAAAAATAAATCAACTTCCCAACATGTTTGGTAAAATATTTATTTCAGGAACCTTTTATGTTTAAATATGTATAACTCCTATAGAGAACTTTGAGAAGTAGCATAGCGACAAATTTTTCAGCTCTCATTAAATCCACCATGCTATACATTACTATTTTAAAACTATGTACAGAATCAGAACTGTTTCTTAAGCCATGTGAAATGGTGTGGTGCTTTGACTCCTTAATTGAGGCAATTGGTTTATTTCACAATACCAAGAGTTACAATAATTACTGGGTTTTGGTTTTTCTCTTTATTTGCAGCTTTTGCACAGATTTCAGAAAAATCTTATATTTCCATAGAAGATAGTACTATTTTCCTGCAGGATATCTCTTCAAATCCATGTGCAAAAAGGGAAGTACTAATGACTTTACTCTGTCTCTTTGTTAGGGTAAACATCAGGATTATGTGGTCTTTATAAGCACCAATTCTCAATGTTTCCAAGGAGCAAAATATATTCAAAAGCAAAAAAAAAATCCCTTCCAAATATAGTTATTGGAAATTTATAAAAGTTCTAGCATTATAAATTTCATAGAAAACAGAGAAAAGAGGGAAACATATGTATTAATGGATTTTCTTTGTTCTGGGAATATCCTCCCATGATTTTTAGTGTTAAATAAAATTGAAGTCTGTTTAAAGACATTAGTCTTTGAATTTGTACATCAGAATTGATTTATTTCATCTAAATTTCTCCATTAAATAGAATTCTGTTGCAAAACTGTAGTACTTGGGGTTTTGCTCCAGCTGCTTTCATAGAAAATATAATTTATTTATCAAATTCAGCCTTTACTTCTGTAATTTTTTTCTGTTGGCTTTTGAGTTTTGGTGGTATGGGAACAGTTTGGTTTAATTAGGTTACTTAAAATGTTTTAGTATATTACATTGCTGATTTGCTGATTTTTTCCCTATGTCTTTATTTGACTTAGGCATGGAAAGTACATTACCCAGTTCATTTGGCATTTTAATTATAAGGGGATATCCTGGTTTGGTAACAATGGATTGTATTATTATGTGGGGAGTTTTCCTCACCCATTGGATCCCACACTGGTGTCGTGAGTTGCTCTATTTTTTCTTTTATCAGCCAGAGCTCTCCTGTTTAGTTTCCACTTGGGCAGAATGTAATAAAATTACTTCTGATAACCTATTGTTATGTAAGGTCATACAGCACAGAAGAAAAAAAAAGTAACATGCAAGACAATGTACATTTTAAAAGGGATTATCTGTGAAGACTTGTACTTCAAATCTATGCTGTCATCCCTTGGTATACGTGACTGGTCTCATGTTGCAGAGTCTGTCAGTGTTCCTCCAAGTCCATCTGAGCCATGCATTAGTTTAGAGGAATCTAAATCCCCAGCAATCACAGATGGATGTCTGGACAGCACCATGAGGCACTTGAGTAGCTCCTTTCTGAAGACACTTCTCTCTGTCTTCCGACATTTTACCAAACAAAAGCAGACCAGTGTTACCACTAACAAGAACTAAAAAACGCTGTTTTCTTCCATCAGTGCCTAGATGATATTTCATAGAATTTTTATGTAATGCCAAATGTTACTATGAGTGATATGTGAGAAAAGTTATTTATCAAATCTTTATTTATTACCTATAAATGTTCGGAGAGACAAAAAGACATCTTTGCTCATCTTTTTCTGCAGATTTAATTTTGCACAGTGCTCAAAATGTTTGGCTGGAAATTAATAATTAATTTTTACTTGCATATTTTCAGTACATATAGCATGCATTATTTGCAATACACAGTTTGGCACAAGCTGACCTATTTTTATGCCCTGTGTTCACCTGGCAAACTTTGTCTTGTCTGTGGCTATTATAATAAAAATTCACATGTAGAGTATCTGCGCTAGAATTTGATACAGTATTAACCATCTTGTGTGGAAGTGAACACTGCTTGAGTGAACAAGTATAAATAGGAACATGTGTCAACTCAAAGCTTCATGACAGATGCATTTAGATATAACACATGATACATCACACAGTAACATCTTAGCCAGAAAACTTGAAAAGACCTGGTTTTCTAAAGAATGCAAAGATGAAAGATAATGTTTTCCAGGGAGAAATGCCTTTATATTTTCTTCTGAAAGCTCCAGGTCTTCAGAAACTGTTTTAATAGGTGTTTGTTTTTTGTTTTTTTAAATCTGAATCTCTGTGGATAATTACCGGGTCAAACTTTGTAATTTTCTTCTCTTTGTTCTGTCTATGCTTCAGAGCTTGCACCATGCTTACTTTTCCTTCCTTGGATGCTCTGAATGATGAGACAGACCATGCTGGAAGATGGAAGGGTCTGTAGTCAGATACTTAGGTTGGAAATGCAGTTTATTCTTGCATAAACTTTTCAAAACTAAGCAGCATACTAAACTGTTATTGTTTTTCACCCCAGTGCATTCCTCTTCATCACTACCAAGCAGCACACAGCACAAGCCATGAAAAACAAAGGAAATTTTCTTTTTAAATTTTGGAAGCTAAGTATTTTCACTTGTTTTCTGTTAAGTATTCAGGAAGCACTAGTCCCTTGGGAAGAGAAACTTTATAAGCAGGAACGCTGAGGCTAGGTCAGCAATTACTAAAGCTCAACTTAAATAAACATATTTTTTGTTTTGATACAAGCTGTGTTTCCCACAGCTTAGCTTAGAGAATTGAAATTGACCCAGTTGTGTTGATCTCAGTCTGCTAAACTAGGACATTAACCTACTGCTTCAGCTGAGGGAAAGGATTAGATTACTTAACATGTTAACTAAGGTCAATATGAACTTGATTTCCTCTTATGCAGATAAAGTGTGAACAAATAAATTTATTCAAGGCCTTTTGCTTTGTAAGTAAGTTGAAGTAGGTTAAGTAAATTTTATTAATCTTATGTAGCTGTAATCAGAATGTTACTGCAGCCTGGACAGCCATTAAAAATAGAATCCTATAATCTATAAGGTCACATAATTGTAGAATCATTTAAACTGGAAAAGATATCTAAAATATCAAATCAAACCATAAACCCAGCACCACCAAATTCCTCACCAAACTGTGTTCCAAGTGTCACATCTACAGGTTTTTTCAATCCCTCCAGGGATGGTGACTCAACCACTGCCCCAGGTAGCCTGTTCCAGTGCCTGGATCCAGATCACCCTGTCTAGGAATAAATATTTCCTTAATACCCAATCTAAACCTCCCTTGGTATCCTTTCCTCTTGTTCTGTGCCTTGTTACTTGAGAGAAAAACCTGACCCCCACCCAGCTGTAACCTCCTTTCCTGTAGTTGTAGAGAGCAATAAGGTCTTTTTCTACAGGTTAAATGCTCAGCTTCTCATCAAACGTGCACTCCAGACTCTCAGCTTTGTTGCCCTTCTCTGGACACATGTGGAGTGAGGTGCTCACCGTGTTATGAGGTGCCCAAAACTGAACAGAGTAACAACACTGAAAATAAAAAAGTCATTTTGAGAAGAAAAGTCATGCAAGCTTGAGCTAAGGCTTTGAAGGCTGGAAATTGTAAGAATCCAAATGTAACCTAAAGAACAGCTTTGTCCAGTAAATGCACTTATTAATAGAGGAGGACTGGGGGACCAAGAAGCCACTCTGACCCCTGGGGTCATGAATGGCAAGGCAGCCTTAGTATGTGAAATGTAAATTCTCTCAGCCTAACATGGTTGTCCAGCTCCTATGGGAGTAATTGCTGGGTTCAGGTTGTACAGGTCTTTTTTTGGTCATCTTTGGAATATTAGCCTGAAACTGAGCAATAATGAAAAAAGAGCAGAGAATTGCTTTTAGTGGAAACTGCATAGTTACCAGAAAGGGGTTTAAGGAAATGTTACACTTAAATATGAAGAAAAAGGTCAAACAAAAGAGATAGCATATTCTGTATAATGTACATCATGTTGCTCCGATCCCTAAGCTGGGATTGGCATAAATCCGTGGGGAGTCTGTAAGTATGTGTATGTGACTTATTACTCTGACATGACACTATTATGTTTCAGTTTTTAGCATTTTTAAAGGGTAGGTAATAGTTATAAGAGATGAAGAACTTGGAATTAAGTACTGCAGTTATACACAGAAGGATAATTTGGTTTTGATAAATTGTCCTGAGCCTGTTAACTAATAATACAATTTTTTAAAGTGGCATCTTACCAGTACAAGAAAGAGGTAGTATCATTATTAATGTCTAAACTATAGTGTGTTTCACACAGGATTATGGTAAAGGTCAAATCATGTTTCGCTGAATTAAAAGCTATTCTGAGCTATAGCATTCCTAATCAACTCAGACCTAAAGTTGCATAGCTCAATTATAATGAGACACAATGAATTTAAATAAACTTTGCAACACAGTATAGTGATTTATAAATGCACTGTGATATCCTTTTAACTCATTAGCCATGAATGATACTACTATATGTATTTTCTGCTATGCAATTATTTTTACTCACAATGCTGCTTAGTGAAAACACTTTTTAATTTTGTTTCTTTATAGCATGCAGGATGCTAAATCAACAGGAGCTATCTTAATATACACAGAAATATAAAAGCTAAATAAACCCAATCCTCAGTAGTCAGTAGAGCAAAATATTAACAGCTTTAAATTTGAAAACATGTAGCCACAGGTCTATACTCTTTGGAATACGGCTAGTTCAAGGATCAAAAATACTTGCTAGGATTTGTCAAGGGAGTGTAAGCACCTAGGAAAAGAATATGAGAGTGTCCTAGTTCTGCCAAGGACAGAGTTAATTTTCTTGCGGTTGTCGTGAGGGTGTTGGAGCCTGGACTCATTTGGGCAAGAAAGGTTTTTATCCTGTACGATGCATGTCATTGCTAGGGGCTGAAGTAAGGGATTCTCACTTCTGAAGCATGGCTTCCAGTGGAAGAAGGCGGCCTCACATGGAGAAGTGGTGGCCATTTTCTCCCTTTCCCTGGGGGAGCAGGTGGGGTTGTTCCACAGATGCAGCCCCCATATGTTGTATGTGATCACCTTCTTTTATATACTGTTGTTCTTAGTATTGCTACTGTTACTGATGGTTTTCTTTTCTCTTTGCATTCTCATTTTTCCAGTAAATTTTTTAATCTCAGCTAAGAATCCCTGCCTTTCTCTCCCTCTCACCAGAGGGAGTGGGTGGAAAGGGAGCAGCTGCATGGGTCCCAATTTCCAGCTGGCTTTAAACTACAGCAAAGGAATAATTAGGGGAAAGGATTTTCCCGCATCTGGGACAGAGCCACCAGAAACAAAAGGGGTTGAAACCACCTGCAACGTATGACATTCATGGTGTAGGAGAAAATGGATATTGCAGTTTGGGAACGTCAGTTTGTAGGAAGGGTGATATAATTTGTGAAGTAATGGTCTAAAAACTTTTGAATGTTATACAGTTGGTTGAAAAACTTGAGAAGAAGGCGTTAAATAATTATTTATTAATACACTAATTATAACTGTTATAATTTTATTCCTATTTGACAGTATGAAGAACATTAAGAAAGAATGTCTGCATATTCTGGGCTCTTGATCTCAGATTTTCGAAAGAGTTGTGTTTCTTAAGTCTTTAGAAGCTACTAGCAACTAGCATGTGGCTAATATTCTGAAACACTGGGCCTGCATTAACTCCCGGTTTGGAGTGTTTAATTAGCATAGTATATGCATGTAAGATAAATAATAGTGGCATATAACTATCTGAAAACAGTGAAGTGACTGATTTTCCTCCCTTATTCTCAGCAATTTCAAAAAATTTGACTCTCTGTGTAAAAATAAAAGCTTTGTGAGCCATTGCTTGAGTGGGATGGCCATAGAATTTTATCTATGCAGGTGGTGGACTCATAATACATACATTTAGCCTATAAACAATGTTTGTTCCTGAAAATCTTCCCTTTGACATACTTAGTTTTAGAGAACTGTGTATATAAATTTATATCTGTGAGTTTTGGAATCCAGTATTCATTCCAGCCACACACACGTATGCACACGTACTCACATTTTTTGTACTCTTGATGCATCTCAACCAAGAATTGCCAAGAACATGCTACAGTTTTAGCAGTGGTATATGTGCTATATCAGATTCTTGGTTAACACATATTCAGAGAATGAAATCTCATAATGAGGTGAGATGAGATCAGATCACCAGGCTTTCATGCTCCCTCACACCTTTTAAAAAGGAAGAATACAGGGGAAAAAAGAAAATTTGTCTTTTTTCCCCCTATCATTAGAAATATTTTTCCACAAATATAGGTACTGCATGTTAACAATCTTGGCAACAACCTGGTCCCCTCTAAAAGAATAACCTGACACATTAACTGAGGATTTCAAATCCTCCCAATTAACTTGTGTACTTTTCTTCTAAGAGCCAAGAGACAAAGACACTTCGGGGTCCAACTCAAGCCAGCAGGGCTAAAAATTGCTAGAAATTATGCCCAAATATTGCATGAAAATTAGATTTGCTAATGAGTTACTTAAACCTTCTAATAGTTATGGAAGCTTGTTTCCCATACAGCAACTTTCTTTTTTTGGCCATGATGCCTCCTACATGCATAATTGTTCATTAAAAACACTTTACAAAAAACATTTTATTTGTTGATTAGGAAAGTATATTAGCACTCTGATCTGACTATTTACAAAGATGGCTAGCAGTATTTCCCATGTAAAGCTTTCTGCGGTGAAAATCAAAAACTGTTATTCTAGTAAACCAATTGAAGCTAGTGACTTTTTTATGTGTCTTAGATTTTTGGGGTTTTTTACCTACTTTACTTTTCAGTTGATGCCTCATGTGGTATTAGTACCCCAATATCATCAACTTTAAACTATGGGGACAAAGAATCCAAAAGCTTTGCTTGTTTCTTTTTTCCATCTTTTTTTTTTTTTTTTTTTTTAAGAGGGAAGAAGGGATAAATCTACCTTGACTGCATGGTAATAATTCCATCTACCCACTCTTGCATTAAGTGATTATCCCACTGGAAGTCAGTGATCTGCTTTGAAGTCCTCAGCTTCAAAAGAGTCACCACATGAAGTCTATTCATATAAGCAGCAGCTCCTCTAAATAGAAAAACATCCTCTGCATCTCACTCTTAATTTTTGTAGTTGATGAAATGCCTTTCAGCATCAATAGGATTTTAAGATTACCATAATTTCTTCTCAGATAAACTAGAGGGGCAAGGGCTTGGAGGTCTGACTTTGGAGGTTGGATTCCCTTTAATAATCAGGATGACACAACTGGAGAATGATTTAGATTACCTGCTGTCAAAGTATTCCCCAGATTTTTTCAGTGAAGGAGTACTCCTGTTATCAAGTCCATACATTTTTCCAGACAATAAAGTATCAAAGAATACTTTTTCTCATTTCAGAGATATATTACAAACCTGGAGAGTGAAGGCAGAACAGGAAGAATGCAGATTTCATAAGTACAGACATCTTAGCAACTACTACCAAAAGGCCTACTCTGCACCCTTGCAGGTCCTGTGTGTAAATCAGAAAGAAGATTACACAATGCTTTTATAGATATAGTTAGGCATTCTTCAGGATAACCTTAAAAAGATATCTGAGATCACTTACTCAAAAATTAAATCATAATAACGTCCATGACTAAAACAACTGAAGGCTAAGTACCTTTATTTTAAGGTAATGTTTCAGATGCATCCAAGTCCTTATGTTCATAGGTGTCCACAAATTTTATAACATAATTCTGCATGTAAGCAAGAAAACAGATATATGAAAACATTTTTCCAGTGTTTACTCATCAAACTTCACCCAAACAGATGAAGAAGGCACTAGAAAGGCCATTTTAGGTCATCATTTCCATTACCCTTGTATTACAGGCTACCACACCATGAGACTAGCCATTTAATCAAACTCTTATATGTCTCAATACAATTTTGTGTACTGTAATGGGACCTTCTGTGTTGATTTGGCACACCCTGACTTTTTTTGGTAGCTGTGGGGGGAGTGTCAGGGGACACAGGGGTAGCTTCTGTGAGAAGCTGCTATAAGGTCCCACCACGTCTTACAGAGCCAGTCTCTAATGGCTCTGAAGATGGGCATGCTGCTTGCTCAATTAGAGAGGCTGGTAACACCTCTGTGATGACATATTTAAGAAGAAAATCAAGAGTGCAGGCATGTTGTTTTCTCCAGGGATGGGGAGGAACTGTGGCCATATACTGCTGCAGCTGCCACCATGCTGGCACAGCCTTGTCTGCCTGGCCACCCCTAACCAGCCGCACCACGGACAGAAGGGCAGGGGCAGCAGAAGCTTCTCTTTCCCAGCGCCCCACATTAGGAGAGACATTAAATGACATTAGTGCCAGTGCCACAGTGGCTGCCACTGCCTGTGCAGTGGTGGTAGGGCCTCCTCACGCATCGTGAAAACAAGGCAGACAACTCCCCAGTACAGAACCTGGATGAAATCAACCTCTCAGTGCTGCAGGATCCTGCAGGAAACTTTGAATTAGTGAAACTTGTTGTCAGTGCTACCTACATGCTGCAGTTTTTCTTCTAGTCAGAGAAGAGGAGGAAGTGAGGGTGTGTGAGGGAGAGCAACATGGTGGCACTATGGTTGCTCCAAGTGTTAGGGCCAAGATTCCTCTGCCAGCTGTGGTGAGGGCTATAGTGAAAAAAACTGTCCCACTCTGATGCATGAAGTCCACAGGGGATCCAGAAAACCACTCACAGCCCATGGGAAAACTGCCCAGGCTGGGGTGGGTAGATACCAAAGAAAGCTGTAATCCAGTGGGAGACCCAAATCAAGAGAGGGAGCGCCTGCTTCTAGAAATAGAGAAAAGGCCCTTACTTCCAAACTAAAGCAGCCTATCCTTAAAAGACTGCACCCCGTGGATGAGTGAGCCGTGTTTTAGGAAGACTATTTGGCCATGGGTGGGACCCCATGGCATAGCAGAGGAATCCCTGCACTGTTTGCGGGAAAGAGGAAGGGGCTGGGGGGAAAAAGCTGTTTTAAAGGCTTATTTTTCTTCACATTATATTCCTCTGACTCTGTTAATAATAAATTTACTTTTTACCTTTAAATTTGAACCTGTTTTGCCCTAAGAATGCTTTTTTCCAGTCCTCATCTCAACTCATGAGTCCTTTGTTAATTTTTTTCTTCCCTCCTCTGCTCAGCAGTAGAAAAAGAAGGTAAGCAAATGATTTTCATGGGTGCCTGGCATTTGGCCAATGTCAAACCATGACACCCCTACTCTTCTAAAATATTTGGGAGAAAGATCTGCAGGAAATTATGCACTTTTTCAGATTTACAAGATGTAGGAAATTGTCCAGTTGCTAGTGATGATATATTCCCTTACAAAGAGCTATGAGCTTGTGGACACCAGTTAACACTTTCCAGAACAAATCTGGGGGAAAAAATTTTAAAATCTGTTTAATTTTCCTTCTGTGGCATTTTCTTTAATTTTCTCCTGGTCTTCTATTTTTGCAGAAGGATTTGGTTCCTTATTACAGTTATTTTTTCTCATAAAAAACACTAATGTTTGATCTAAGTAACATCAAAATCATGTTGAACACAATGGTTTACTTTTCTGTAGTGTCTGAGATTCCTGTTCTTCTCTCCCTACACTCAAAAGAAAGTGCTTCTGAGAAGAAAAGTTGTTTGTTACCTTTTGCTGTGTTGCCTCTTGCTGGCTTTTCTAGCTGGTGAAAATGGGGAGTTAGGGAGGATATAAAATAATTGAAGTACTGATTGCCAAAAATTATTAGTATACATATTGTATATTTTTTTCAGTTTCTTGCTAAAGCAGAGTTTAAAAAATCAAGAAGTTATGTTACCAAAGGAGAAGAAGAGAAGGAGCTGGAGGTTCCACTACCTGGTGCAAGGACACAAGCGCTTAATCACTATAGAAGGGGTGAGCTATGAGGTGAGGAATCTGAGGCAGAATATTACAAAGGTAGAAATACAAAAGAGTTGTGTAGCTGATGGTTCATTTCCAGACTATTTCAATTAATAAAAATGTAGTTTGCTTAAGCTACATATACTACATCCTGTCCTTTTTCTTCCTTTATCCAGGATGAAAGATTGGTTGTATGGGGTAATTCTGACACTGATGCTTCCATCCACAAAGTACAACTTCCCCTAAAAAAAGACTATCTTTTTTTTCCCTTCTCATATGCAGCAAATTGTCAGCCACCACTGTTCTGCCATTTTACTGAGAAGGAAAGGCTTCTCTGGCAGACTTTCCTCCCTTTCTTACCATTTTCAATGACAGGATTTCAGCTTCATATATATATATATATATATATATATATATATATATATATAAAATTTACTCCCTTGATACTGGAGAATGAAATATTAAATACGGTGAGAAATAGTCTATGTCTGCATTAAAAAGAGCATACTACTTCCTCCTTCAATGCATTTACAAAGCTGTACATCTAGTTGCAGGAAAGGAACTTTGGGAGAAGTGCAAATTGTGTGTGTGCTTTTGGTTGATATGTGGATTTGCATATCCTGTGTTTGCAGCTTAGACAGAATTTTTTAAAAGTGATCCTAGAAAGATTACGAGACAAGAAAGGATTTTGACAAGCACAGCATCTGTGTACAAGAGTGTGTACGTGTATGTATCTATCTATGCATCTATCTATTCCCTATGTAATGCATACTGAATATTTTAAAAGTGCTATGGAAAAGAAACCTGAATTCCTTGAAAGATAGTTGTTTACAAGAGTACCTTAACATCCAGCTTTCTTTATTGCTCTCTACATTGTATCATATATCATTTGATTCTACATGCTTCTTTCTCTTGGTATTTCTTTTTATGCTGTCAGATCCTGCCATGTCCATTCAAATCTAAAATTGTCTGAAACTATCTAAGTAACAACAAATCTGCTGTGTGAATAAAATCTTTATGGCGAGCTGCTAGGTTTCCAAGGCACATGCATAATAGAAATTCAGTATTACTTCATTTGGGTAGAGGCACTGCTAGCTGCATATCATGGAGTCCCACAAATTGTCCTATGTAAGGAAAAATTATGACAGAAAGACAGCCCTATGTATAATAGTCTACTAAATGTATTCCACAGCTAGCTGTGTGAACCACCTTGGGGAAAAATGCATATGAATGCACATGTATATTAGAGAGGTTTCTAACAATGATCTCATTCTGTACCAACTCTGAAATACTTTAAAAAATATGACAGTTTAGCTGAATTATCTGGAGAAGACATTTGGAAAGGCTGTCTGAACATGAATTGTGCTAATTTCAGATCTCTCTGAAACATAACAGTTTTAGTTAACAGGGATTCCTGAGAAAAATTTTTTGACCTCAGCTAAAATGTGCTCGCAGACCCTAACTTCACTTTGGAATCTGAGCATATCAAGTACCTCAGAAAAGAGCTGAAAATGCTGAGGCATATTAAATGTTGATATTACATGAAAATATGCCACAAATAAATCAAATGAAACTGTCTGTTTGACTAAGCTGGGTTTTGGCTGACAGTAGGCCTTAAAATACCTTTGGAGAAAGTGAGTAACATTTTGGAAGTCCATGATCAAAGAAATTAAATTAAGTTCAATATTTTATTTAAAAGATTACAAAATGTATTTCTTTCTATTCCAATGTTTTTGTTATTTTTAATAGAAGATGGAAAATATAGTAAACTCCATTAGTCTTCCATGATAACACCAGCTGCTCCTCTGATTCTGTTGTCTGCACCTGTGTACCCATAAAATCAAATAAAAGCAGGATTCATTGCAAGTAGACACATAATTGTTCTGTTAATTTTAATTAATACCATGGGAAAATGTGGCTGCACATATTTTACCATGGTCTGTATGAGACTTCTCTAGACTTCAGACGTATTCTAGCATTGCTGATCCATTCTGAAATCCATGGCACCTCAACATCACTGCTATTGAGTACCTATATTCAGCTGGTATAAATGTGTTGCCTTTTATATCAAGAGTTCTGTTACCATTATAGTGCACGGATTCCATACCACCAGAGTTTTGTGCCTCCTCTGTGTTTCCTGTAAGCAGCTCCTCTAAGCACTGCCTCTTCTTGGTCCTTGCAGTAATCATTTGACTCTAGTTCCAAGCAATCCCCCTCTTTTAGACCACTTGTTCATATTGGCTACAGGTGTGGCCTGTAAAGATTAGGCCTGCTCCTAATGTTTAGTAATTGGTTCAGCTGCAACTCTTTGGGGGATAAGATTACATCCTATACCACTTTCATTTACCCATACTGTATCCCCCTACATAAATGTGTCTGCTGTACTGAGCCTTCTTTTGTTGTATTGGTAAAGTACAAGTCCAGTTCTCTATATATTATATTCAACTGCAGTATATATATGTTCTTTATGTACCATATTCATACATTAATGTATATATGCCTGTGGAAATAGCAGAAAAATTTACATGCAAAAACGTCCAAGACTGGTGCATAGCTCTATAAATTAAATTAAATTGAATTAAATGAAAAAGAAGAAAAACAAAGCAGAGGGGAGATTTTACTCCTACTTTACTACTGGAATGCTTTCGGTTCAGTTCCTTTTAATTCCTTAGGACTTCCCTTATATATTCTTCCATAAGTGAACATTGCTAAAAATCAGCATTCTCAATATTATTATTTCTTCATTTCAGTACTAACAGAGAACAAATGAATTTACCTTGTGTGTAAAACATTTGAAGTCGATGCTTCTTGTAATGAACTGTACCTTAGAAACCTTGCTCTTCCCCAGGAGATTAAAAAGATTGTAATATTGGTAAGGAAAAGACAACTCTGGAAAAAAATCTCAGGTACAAGAATCATATTAATGGATTGTAGTATCAAAATGTCCTTTAACAGCCAGGTGAAGACTGATCTGATGTGACATTCATTGGGAATAAAATTTCAGAGCCAGGTGGCCTCAAGCAGAAATCACAAGTCAAAAGCAAACAATGTTTTTGAGTATGTCAAAGGATAGCTGAGGCTGTAGAGGTCCAATTTCATGGAGTAGAGCTCTTTCTGTTTTCTTTAACATTCAGTTTTGAAGACTTGAATCTTGAAATACAGAATTATAAAAAAAGGTGTTCAAAAGAAGTGTCCCTAAATAGTGTTCCAGTGAGAATCAACATGAAAGATCACCATGGAAGAAAGCTTGAAGTGTCTCATTGTTACGGCATGAATTCTCCAAAAATAATGAAATTTTTGAAGATTATAGATTATGATTTTAAATTATTTGAATTAAAAAACAATGTATGACAATTTTTTTGATTTGGGTTTGGATTTTTTTGTCTTTTTTCTAATGTTTTGTTCATTGATTGGTTGATTTGGATTTTTATTTGGTTTCTTGCTGTTTTGGGTTCTGTGGGGTTTTTTATTGTATTTTCTTTTGCTAGTAGAACTGAAACTTTGTTAAGGGTGAGATCTTTGTACACATTGGGAGTTTAAAAGAATATTAATTCCCCTACTGTGCAGTCAGAAAAACGTACAACATTTTGAACAAAAGCAAAGTATCTCCAGGGTCTTCTGACCATGTAATTACCCAGGCTGAGTTGAGCCTACTGCTGAATGAAAAATAGTGGAAACACCTTACAAAACTGGCCTGGTTGCCTAAACAGACAAACAGGGTTTTAATAGCCTTCTTTTAGCTATTCAGTTTTAAAGATGAGACAGGGATCTTATGGCCTATTAAGATATAATTATGCTTTATTAAAAATTCCCAATTCAAAGTGATTTTCTGGGGTTTTTTTGTGGGTTTCTCTGTTCCATTTTCCTTGCATACTCCAGTTTTGATCCCTTCCTTCATGGATTTTAATCCACAGAAGTTATGAGGGATTCTGCTAGATTCTACCCTTGCATGGAGGTCCACTTGCCATTGTTTTGAGGATTAAAGAGGAACATATTTGATGGATAAAATTTGTGTCATTTCTTTTCACTGTAAAAATTTTATTCATAAGTAAATCCATTGTCAGGGGGATAACTCATTTTAGCAAAGGAAACAGGGTTTGGTTCTTTTTGTGAAGTTTTTCATAGACAGTATTTAAAAATCCTTCCTTTCTCCCCTATCTGCAATGGAGAAAAACCTTATTCAGTATGCTATTTATATTGATTGTATTGCCTTTATTTATCTGTTGCTTTAAACCAACAAGTTAGGCAAAAAAATAACTTTGGTGAAATTGGTTTTTTTCTTCATTTCATATTGCTATTTTTTTGGCAGTTCTGTTGCATGAATGCCAGATAAAAGACCATCCTCCTAAAGCAGTAGAAAATATAGCAGCCATCCTCAGGTCAGTCCTGTCTTTGGACATATATACTTTTAGAAAACACCACTGTATATGTTTTACAAACCTGGCCATTCAACATTGTCCTTAACTCTGCAAGCAACTTCATCCTTCATATTGGTGGGGGTTTTTTTTGTTTTGTTTGGGTTTTTTTTGGTTTTTTTTGGGTTTTTTTTTTTTTGTTTTTTAACCAGAACTGTATTTTACCTTGTTGTGTCTAAAAGGTATGATATTTAATCCTGATGCTTAACAGACACCTTGGCAGTCTTGGGCTATCTTGCTTAGATGCTTACGTCTGCAAAGATATGCCCTGAAATGCTTATCTGCACATTGGCACCATCTCCCACCCCTTGTGATATCCCCTAGTGTGAATATTCACAAGCAGTCACGAAGGATATTTGACTCCTTCAAAGGTGCTTTGCCAAGGACTATAGAGGGACCTTGCAGGAAATTTGGAACATTGGAACGAAACATAAGTGCCTGAGCCTGTTTTTCAGAAGAATTCCTGTCTTTGTCACAACTATCCTTTCAACATTTTAATATAATATTTTTATCTAGGGTATCTAAGAGTTTTTCACTTTTGTTGATGGACATCATTTGAGACAAGTGGAAATACTTGAAGTTCTGCTAATAAAATGCAGAGTGATATTTACCATGGTACGACTGAAGGCGTGCTATAAGGACTCGGAAGCAGGTTCCACATATCGTTTGATTGCACAATGTGAGAAATATCTGTTACCACTTACATTTGAGAAAGTAGGGCTCCAACAATGAAAAATACACTAAAAAAACAAAACAGAAGGAATTTATGAAACAATTTACTTCTGTATAAAATTGTAAGAAAACAACTAAAAGAATAAAATCTGAACAACTGAACATTCCAAATAGATGTTAAAAAAAGTATCAGATTGTATTTCTTTTTATTTAATCTTTAGGAGAAACTGGAAATAATTCAGTTACTTTAACAGTATAGGAACATGCAGAGGACATTAGAGAGACATGTTTGCTAAACTTGTTTCAAAATATTCATGTACTGATTTTTATTTTAGACAGTATTTTGATTTTTAGGACAAATGGTTTTCAAAAAGAAAAGACAAGATACTGTGTGACTAATTGACAATCAGGACTAATTTTTTTTTGAGATGGCTGTTTGTAGAAAATTAGAAAGTGCACTCACATATTTCAGAAGAAAATAAATCTCTCTCAAAACTCTTGTGCTTATTCCAGGGCTTTTATTCTGGAGGACTTTTTAGAAACAACTGTCAAGATTATTTCTCTGGGTATCTGATGCATACTGGTATATAAAAATGGGGGAGGTGACTTTCTGTTAATTGAGTCATTCAAATTAAGACAAAATTCAAAAGTATGTTTATTAAAAGTACTCAACTGACAAGAGATTTAATGTTCAGTGGGGACAAATGGTTTAGTGTATTTAAAGAATTTTAGATACTGATCTTGTGAAAGCTTACTATTGTGAGTAGTTCTATTGGAGTAACTCATACAACATTCTTATTGGTTTAAAGACCTATGTATGGTTTAAAGACCAGTATGGTAGAATTACTGAAGTTTTTTAATTAATCTAGATCTTAACCATGGAGCAGGATCTGGACCTGGGAATATATTTTAATTTGAAAATCACTGTGTGTGCATATTATTATGATAGAATTTCATTATACTTTATATTTTGCTGTTCTGTATCTGAGCTCAGTAAAGTGCATACCTGAAATTGCATATACTGAATGTTAACTTCTGCTGTGGTTATCCTTATGCCAGTGTGATCAAAAAATACCTGCCTTTATATTTATTTTAAGCTTGCAGTGGTAACTGGAATTCATTTGAATCTTGTTATTCAAAATAAAATAAAGATGAACTGATATAAATATATATTTAAAAATGCTTAATCGTTTTTGAAAATACAAGGCTCAGAAATTTAAAATCTTAATCTCTGTTCACTTGAGTGCAAATTTTTAGTGGCTTTAGTAATTAATACTTTAAGATGGTATTTTCTGTAGTGGAATTTGGATTTTTTTATGAGTGAAATTATTTTTCCTATCTCAGAAGTTAAACAGAATTTCAAAATCAGTATTGGTATAAATAGGTAAAACTTTATAGTTTAAAGACTTCTATTTAGAGTATGATATTAGTTTATTTTATACACTTGCATACATAGCATCATCAGTAGTCTACCTCTTTAATTTAGAAATTCCTGAGATCTGAAGATTAATTCAGTAAAAATAGAAGATTTTCTGCTCAGTTTCCATACATAGGCAGGTTTGCTTGTAGCAGTGGCTGTGCATGCTGGAAAAGGTTCTGTGAACCTTTAGGTTAATCCATCTGAGTTTAGGGTTTCTAATCCACTGCATATGAGATTGGGTGACTCCCAGCTTTGCTGCATGAATTTCTCAGGCTCTCCATCTTTGATTTTCACATTCAATTTTTATTAGAAATTGTGTAAACAAAAAATACTTATGAATTAAGCATGGTCTAAATTCTTAGCTTTTTTTACAATTATGCTTCTCACAATTTTGACATACAATGGGTATACTCAAAAGAGGATTTGGGAAAAGAAGCATTATACTGCAGGACCATAAGAAAGACAAGGTTTTACAAAAACTCATTTTAGTATTCATACATTTCTTGTCCTGCCAAGCTTTGAATGCTTAACTAGTAATAGCCTATCAAGTCTAACTTATATTAGACAATTAAATGGTCATTTAGGATTACTTATTAGGGTTGTGCATACACTCATAGTAACTTTTGAAGTCAGTAATACATTTTACAACAAAATCATGTAAATTGTGCATTGCTCTTCTATGAAGAACAGAGTGGGGAAATAATTTCACACTGCATTGGATATGAAGGAAACTTGAAAATTATTTAGTTACAGATTTCTCTGACCAGGCTTGCAAAATGGCATATGTTATGTTAATGGGCAAAAATTTGAAAATGAACTTGAATATTAAACACAGTAAGTTTGGGTTCCGACATGAATGCAGGCATGATTGGTGTATAGCATGCAAAGTAGATACTTTTTTAACCCTTACTCCTACGGAGTAATAATTGTGTATTGCTTATCAAAACACTCATAATTATAAGTGATATATCAATAGCAATTTTTTTATTGCTATTAAGGCCTAATTCCTGTCAAATCAAATTCCAAACCTTAGTGTTCCTTCACTAATTCAATTCTGTTGTGCTCTGTTACCTACAGTAAGCCCAAGAGCAGCAGATTTAATAATCCTGGGAGATTAGGTCCTTCTGCCTTTGCAGCAGCCATGGGCATCCTTTGGGAAGCATGCAAGGATGGTGAGCACCACTCCCTGTAAAGTGGCCACATGAGTCACACAGCACTCACTGGTGATTGCTACGTTTGTGGTGAAGAGAATTTCAAAATCAGCATTGGTATAAATAGGTATAACTTTATAGTTTAAAGACTTCTATTTAGAGTATGATATTAGTTTATTTTATACACTTGCATACATAGCATCATCAGTAGTCTACCTCTTTAATTTAGAAATTCCTGAGATCTGAAGATTAATTCAGTAAAAATAGAAGATTTTCTGCTCAGTTTCTATACATAGGCAGGTTTGCTTGTAGCAGTGGCTGCACATGCTGGAAAAGGTTCTGTGAACCTTTAGGTTAATCCATCTGAGTTTAGGGTTTCTAATCCACTGCATATGAGATTGGGTGACTCCCAGCTTTGCTGCATGAATTTCTCAGGCTCACCATCTTTGATTTTCACATTCAGTTTTTATTAGAAATTGTGTAAGCAAAAAATACTTATGAATTAAGCATGGTCTAAATTCTTAGCTTTTTTTACAATTATGCTTCTCACAATTTTGACATACAATGGCTATACTCAAAAGAGGATTTGGGAAAAGAAGCATTATACTGCAGGACCATAAGAAAGAGAAGGTTTTACAAAAACTCATTTTAGTATTCATACATTTCTTGTCCTGCCAAGCTTTGAATGCTTAACTAGTAATAGCCTATCAAGTCTAACTTATATTAGACAATTAAATGGTCATTTAGGATTACTTATTAGGGTTGTGCATACACTCATAGTAACTTTTGAAGTCAGTAATACATTTTACAACAAAATCATGTAAATTGTGCATTGCTCTTCTATGAAGAACAGAGTGGGGAAATAATTTCACACTGCATTGGATATGAAGGAAACTTGAAAATTATTTAGTTACAGATTTCTCTGACCAGGCTTGCAAAATGGCATATGTTATGTTAATGGGCAAAAATTTGAAAATGAACTTGAATATTAAACACAGTAAGTTTGGGTTCCGACATGAATGCAGGCATGATTGGTGTATAGTATGGAAAGTAGATACTTTTTTAACCCTTACTCCTACGGAGTAATAATTGTGTATTGCTTATCAAAACACTCATAATTATAAGTGATATATCAATAGCAATTTTTTATTGCTATTAAGGCCTAATTCCTGTCAAATCAAATTCCAAACCTTAGTGTTCCTTCACTAATTCAATTCTGTTGTGCTCTGTTACCTACAGTAAGCCCAAGAGCAGCAGATTTTACCGTTAATAATCCTGGGAGATTAGGTCCTTCTGCCTTTGCAGCAGCCATGGGCATCCTTTGGGAAGCATGCAAGGATGGTGAGCACCACTCCCTGTAAAGTGGCCACATGAGTCACACAGCACTCACTGGTGATTGCTACGTTTGTGGTGAAGACATCTATCACAGCTATAATCATGACTGAGAGGTGAAAGACTAACAAGCACATTACATACTCTCATCATCAGTATGTCAGACATATCATCAGCCTTTAGCCAGTTTTTACACAGCTTCTGAACTGTGTAATAGTGGTGAATACATGTTTAGTTATTTTACTTACCGTCAGCCAAAAAGGATGAGAATTGCATGAAAAAATCCTTAAGGCCTGACAAGTCACCCTGCATATTGCACAGGGAGGGCACTATAACTGCACATGCTTCAAGGTACTCAAAGCTGCACTGGGTGGGGTCCTGAGGAACCCCATGAATCTTCTGGGCTAGGCCTGGTTTGAAAGGGGATTAGACCAGATGGCCTCCAGAGACTCCTTGCAGATGAAATTTACTGTATGATTAATGGCTGTGAGCACCACTGGGTATGTCCATTCTTTTTTCTTTAGAGACCACAGTGTACAGAACACAGAAGTGGCAGGGGCTGTATTATTCTAACATGATCTTTTTGATGTGCAGAGGGCAAAATCACAGAGAACATACAGAAAAGTCACAAAGCTTCTCTAGCCCTACAAGAAATGGAGCTGGATTGCACGTGAGGCAAACACAGGAATTAATCTTGAGCCTGTGTGAGACCAATATAGCTGAGTACTTACTCCTCTGGACCTCTGAAGTGCTCTGTCTCTGCTCCTTCCCGTGATTCACTGAACAGGAACTGAGCTGTGAGACACTGGTAACTTTTGTGGTTCTTTGCAGAAAGTTGCTGGTTTTCCTTATAATGTCAGGTCATGAACGAGCCTTTCCCTTATCACTATTTTTTCTCCCATGAAACAGATGTATTCTGTTTAAAATTAGATGTCTTTTTCATGATCTTTCATACCCTTGGCATCCAGGAATGGCAGGCATGGGGAAAGCAGATGTGTCTGTGAGTGTCTAAAAATGCTGCTACTGACATGTGTGCATATGTGTGTGCTAGGGAGAAAAAACAAAAGTCAGAGATAAGACAGGAATAAAATTCTGCTTATTTGGGTGAGTAATTGACATGAACTGTGCATGGTTTGCAGCTGGATAGAGTAATGACAGTCCCTTCATCAGTATTACAGCCTCTGAAAAGATCTTGTTTAACTACAGGAATGGAAAACTGAGAATGATCAAGTGGCCACAGCAGGCTCACTCAGGGTTGATGTATCACACTGGCTGAGATGTCTCATGCCCTTTTTTCCTCTCACTCCCTCCAAGCTACAACCTGACTTTCCAGTTTATGTTGATTCTCTTAAGGCATGAGCAGAAAGTAGAGCAAAAAGGGGAAATTAATCCTCAACAGACAGCAATAGGGTGAGTTAGAACTTGTGTTTACTAGCTGATGGAAGATATGCTTATATATTTCTAAGGTTTCTCATTGAAAATTCCATTTTTGTCCCCAGGAGGATGTAGAACTTGAATTGTGCTTAGGTCATTTTGTAAATCATGCTGGTTTATGTAATGCAACTAAAATTTCTAACACAACTAGGAATTTTGTAAAACAAGATATCTAAGATGGCTCTGGAAACACTGACTAACATTTACTACAGCTCTTAAGTCTTTGCATTTGCTTTGATGGGTCACCAACAAACCATTCTTGCAATGGTTGTCAAATGCAGGAACTAAAGTGACAGTTAAAAAACTTAGGCTGGTCAGAAATGTCAGTTTTGGCCCAGGTCCTAGGTATGCATATGGAGTAAGAGAGAACAAGTGACAAACGTAATGGATTCAATTTTTTCTGAAATCAGCAGTTAGCTGGCTAAGTATCTTCACAAGGTCTCCGAAAGATTCAACTGATGAGCACAACAGTTAAGAGAGAAAGAGTACTTCTGAAAGCTACTGCTGACAAGTAGTTGACTCTGCTTGAAACCAGCTGTTTATCTGAATGTGGAAGTGCACCTAGGAACTGTCAGACTCAGCTAATTTGCTGCTGAAACACATGCACTGGGTTATAGATACTTACCAAGAGACTAGCAGTGTGATGCTACATACACTCCAACCTTTTTTTTTTTTTTTCTGTTGGGAAGCCCAGAGCCACATCCTTTCCTAACTATCTGGAGACCTCTTTTTAAAGAAATGGTTGATTGTTTCTTAAGCTTTTTCACATAAATTACTGATTTTATGGAGAGAGATGTTAATTCTTAGTTTTGTTTTAACTTAAGTGTTTTCCAAAGGGAAAAAGAAAATAGAAAACTCAAACAGTATAAATTGGTAGAAGGTGATACAATACCTGCTTTGGTTGGTCTGCTGCTATGACATCAATATATGTTTAATTGAAATATCTTCTTGCATTTTCAGACAAAACATCACCATCATGAGGACCTCTCTCTTCATTTTCAACACGCAGGGCTAATAGTTAACAGTATTTTTTTTTTTTTTTTTTGTATTTTTTCTCCCAGAGCGTATTTCCACTGAAAGAGCAAAGCATTACAGTAGACCGGATGTTTTAGGTCATTTATTTTGTTTTTGCTTTGGGTCATTTTACAGAAACACTTCTTGCTCCCTAGCGTTAAAATGAGAGCCACTCTACTCCCCAGATATTACCCAGGAGCACTTGGGAGCTCTTAATGATTAATACCATTGCAGTCCAGCCACAAACCTTTCTGGCGCAGATAATGCCAGGCAGCAAGCACATTTGACACTTTTAATGTATAATTAAGTAGAAAAAGTCAGCACTCAGTATGCAAATTTTTCAAAATGATAAATGATGCCATACAGCAGTAGGGATTGATTTGGTGTAAATGAAACTAATTAAGGAAATGTCAAACATAATTAATAAAACAGGTTTAAGCTGCAAAACATTGTCAATTGAATGAATGAGGAGGCATTGGCTCCCATTGTTTCTGCTTTATTTAGGGCTTGTGTTTAGCTTGTACTCTGTTCCTAAATGCACTTTCTCTACCTCACACCCTCCACTACGAATTCCCAGAGAGGGGGAAAATAAATTTGCTTGTCTCTCCACTGACTGCAGAAATTAATTGCAGAAATCTTGTCCCATCCAAGTGTTACATTCACTCACAGGACATTAACATAACTAATTTGAAAGAGCCCAAATGACTGCATAATAGAACACTGTCAGTATGCCTGACAGTCTTTGGTCATACCAAATTAGCTTGGTTTTCTAATTGAAATTTTTTTCCTAGGACTCTCTTTTTTTTTTTCTCAGCTATTCATTTTTGATAAGAACAAAGGTTTTATATTCTACAAAAGAGTGCTTGACCTATAATTACTAGGAGGAAATTAGGGGAGGTAGAAAAGTCAGATTTAGTCCTGGTAATGATGCTGGAGACCTTGCTCCCTCTGGGGAGCCTGAAGAATAATGGAATCTTCTATTTTTACAGGCGACCTGTGCACTGGTGCTGACTCTAACTGTGAATCCACTTTACCTTGCAGATCACTTGCTTAACACTAAAAGTGCCAACAGAATCACAGGCCATTATTTCAAATGTCATTCTGTGCCAATGCCATTTCCGAATGCCCTTCCCTTCAAATGAATGAGTCAAAGAACATCTGCCAGTCCTCTTATCTTGTCCTTGTAAATCTCCTGTTCTAAGAGTTTCACAAACTGAAAGTGGTACTAAATTTAGGTAAATGGAGTCACCAGTGAATTTTTTGTTTTAAAAAATATATCGCTAGAATGCTTCTATTTTTTAATAAAAAGCTACATAGCCTGATTTTTCACATATATTTGGTTTTAGAGTACAGGTTCTTTTTCATCAGTAAATTTGTTTCTGGTAATTTAAAGTCTTCATTTTTATATCAGACTATGTGCATACAGCACACCTTTTAAAAAAACTTAAATGGTAAAATAGCTACCTAATATGACCTCCCTAAGTTCAGGTTAATGGTTACACATATTAATGGTTAATGTTCTTTGTACAGGATTCAAGCTACCTAAATTTGCATGTATGTTGGTATGGACACACATTTATAAATTTAAATACCTTTGTGGGTGTATATAACACATGTACATAATATACATGGAAGATATCTAGAGTTTCAAATCCCTATTGTGTTTTTACATATTCATTATATATCTAATATATGCATTTTTATACCAGTAAATAAGTATTGCATGTATTCTTCTACTGGAGGTTACACATCTGACATAATCCAGGAGGTCTGAAGTTAATTTTTCTACAGTTTTCCTATAGATCAGTGGGGCCACCAGAGAGTTTGTGGTTGACACATTAAAAAGAATATGCATTTTATATTACCTTTAATGATTTTTAAAGAACTTTCCTAATTATGCAGTGAAATTTTCCATTTCAACATTATCTTATATACTGCTAAATTTGCTAACAAAATTTAATTATTAGTATTCCTAGAAGGAACCGTGTTGAAAACACCACATTTACATCCTTTCAATGAGGAAAAATAAATCATATGGAAATAATATTAGGTGCAAATATTTTCAAATTCCCTGTTATAGAAAACAAGAATTTATAAAATCAGTAACAGCTTTTTTAAAGTCACATCCTTTCCCTTGGGGACAAAATGATATGTCTATACTTATGGTGTCAATCAGATCTGAAATGACTCCATGCAGGGGCTTTGCAGTAGAGACTAAACTTGGTAAGCTCAGGTGGTTTCTGGGACCCACCACATTCTGGCCACATTTTCCCTTTCTATAGAAGAAGCAGTTGTGCACAGTCCTCTGTGCTTCAGACATCTTCCAGCTCTGTCTGGAGTGTGCTGGCTTTGGTACCTCAGAGGGTCAGCTGAGAGCTGTGGGGGCCCTCAGGACTGGAGAGAGAGAGGTCAAATGCATCCTAATTTAGAAACTGAGCATCAATCAAGGAATTCATTGTCCTTTTACAGGTTGTGCAGCAGCTAAAATAATCCCAGGACTTTTATCTCTAAATTCTTCTTGCTATATTTAAAGGAATCATTCCCTCATATTAATTATTTGCAATTAATTTTTTTTAATTAGGTAAAAATTAATTTAAATTTAATTATTTAAACCTCAGTGTGCATCCCACCATAAATCTCAGTTCCTTGTTTTCAGTACCTATATCAAAATTTGGGATACTCTCCACACCTGAGGAGCATTTACATCCCTTCTCTGAAGTCTTCTGGAAAATACTTCAGAGAAACTGAATTTCTCATTAATTATTTAACTAGATAACAACCTTTTCTAGAAGTCTCTTACATTTTCTGGTGTTCTCACCACCTCACCCAATCTGACTCAAAAGTTACAGCCCTTTTCTGGTAGCTCTCAGATGAAGTTATATCCTCTTCAGTGCCAGAGTAACAGGTTAAATAAGAATGTCCACATTTGCATATAATGTCTGTTTCCTTACATGCAAATATTGTCAGTTGAACTTTGGCTGTTTAATGCCTCTAATATTTTAAGAAAATTTTGTATATCCTGTGTCTGCATTTGGTCCTGTTTTTCTAATGTTCAATTTCCTCCAATTTACCTTTATGACAATGCATAATTTCCTAAAAGGAGGAACAGAATAGCTCTCTAACATGTTGGTTTTGTTTCTTGTACTATGGTGTGCATGTAAGTGCAAAAATGGGAGCCACTGAAAGCTTCAAGGTTTAGGATTACCATCATGACTGTAGAAACCTGCTATTTCTTTGCTCAACTACAGGAATACCTGTAGATCTTTCCAAATCCTTTAATCACCTATTTTTTCAATACCAGGTGTTATCTCTGCTTTTTAAGTCTGTGCTTACATCATTTGACTTCTTTACAATAGCTTATTATAGTTTGTTATATTAGAACAAAGAAATAAAAGGGTTTTAGGTTGATCAATGTTTTTTTCATGTGTTGTCATTAGGGCAGAAATGGAAACTTGTGCATCTGAACTTCAGTCTTCTATACTTTTTGGTTCATGGAAGCATTGTCAAGGTTTTATTATTGTAATGTCAAGCTAGATATTAAAAATAATTCACAAGACTTCCTCCCTGAAAGTGCTTACTTGATTCTTTGACTGCAATTGGAGCTTGGTATGGCAAGACCACGATAAATCTGTCGAGGTATTATTTGAGTAATGTTTGCAAACATTACTGAGAGGCCACTCTATCTAAATACTCATAATTTTGTATTATATTCAACAATGTTTGAACCCGTTTTAACTGAATGATAAAATTTAAGGGAATGGATTACCTTCCTGAATGCTTCTGATTTTAAGTTCCTGCCTGGACACTAGGAGAGATGACAACCTTGTGAGATCTTCACAGAAAGACTTGGGGATGTATCTGTCTAGAACAGTGGATCATTGCACTGTCACCAGCTTTCTGACTGCACATTAACTGAACAGATAAAACCCAAAATTGTTCACTGAAATTTTTCTTTGTAGATCCTGCTCTTGTATATCCATACATCCTTCCTGTATCCAAGGACATTGATGTATATTCATCTGAGGATGTACATACACCTACATACCATATATTCCAAATATATATTATATTAAATATATTTTGTATCAGCGATTGTGGGGCCAGCAGGACCAGAGAAGTGATAATCCCCCTTGTTGAGGTCACAAATTCTGTGCTCAGTTTTGGTCCCCTCACTAAAGAAAGACTTTCTGGTGCTGGAGCATGTTCAGAGATGGGCAATGGAGGTGGGGAAGGGTTTGGAGCACAAGGCTGACGAGGAGCAGCTGAGGCAGTTGGGAGTTTTCAGAGCTGGAGAAAAGGAGGCTGAAGGGGGCCCATATTGCTTTCTACAAATATCTGAAAGGTGGCTGTAACAACATGGAAGTCAATCTCTTCATTCAAGTAAGAAGCAACAGACAAGAGGAGATTGCCCCACAATTTGCCAGGGCAAGTTTAGGCAGATATTAAGAAATATTTCTTCCACCAAAAAGATTGTCAATCATTGGAACATGCTGCCTGGGTAAGTAGCAGTCACTATCCCTGGAGGTACTTAAAAGATGTGTACAGGTCTTGGGGTCACAGTTTAGTGGTAATGGTTGAGCTCAGTGACATTAGAGGTCTTGGTTTTATGTTTACATGTGTGTGAGGGCATAGACATTAATCTCAGATAGCAGTCCTACTGGATGGACTCATTAAGACAGGCTGTAAAGGCTGGAGCAATGTTTTGGGCAAACAACGCCTGTGAATCTTTGTAAGACCCACGGTCTGCTACCATCATCGTCAGTGTCATGTTTCAGCCAACTATATTGGAAAAGGTTCTGGAGAACTTTTGAAAAAATTAGAATATGTGCTAAAACATGACCATGCTGTCTGGATGTCCACAAATCCATTTTAAGATTCATCAGAATTTAGCACACTATGACAATCACCAACAAACCTGTCAGCCTTCCTGGTTGTTAGTGTAACACATGACAGGGAGTGCTATAGAAGGGTAAACTAACATGTATGGGGTGGCAGTAAAGGACATAGATTTCACTCCAGTTTGAAGATTCACAACTGCAGACTATGGTTTAAGCTGGCATATGTAAAGTGGATACATGATCATATGAAGCATGTTTTCAATGATACTTACATTAAACTAAGGATAAATTATTGAGTATATGTGCCTTACATTCTACTGCAAAATTGATTATTAATAATGGTAATAATAATAACAACAGAAAAAAACATAATAATGTCATATAATAATGAATAACAAACAGTAGTAGTAGTAGTGGTAGCAGTAGTAGTAATAATAACAACAATAATAATAATAATGATAATAATATCACAACACCTAAACTGTTCCTCAAAACAACATATGTCGTGAACACAAATAACTTCCAGCCTTGGAAAAGGTCCTTTTAAAGCTGAATAAATAATATTAAAAGAGCTCACATATACATTACCTTATTGCCTCTTTTCCTCCCTAGGTTCTGATTTAATTAAACAGACCATTTTTCTACATGACTAACTTTCTTATTCTTAGACCATCACGGAAGTAGGGACTTATATAAATATTCTTCAAAATATTGCCTTATTTACAGTTTCCAGACATAACTTTCCACAAGAAATCTGATGACAAAGACAGTCAAAAATGGAAAAACAATAGGAAAGTTTATGATGTTTAAATGAATTCTTCAAAAGAATTTTCTTTCAAAATGCCAAGGGTTATAAGTCAACTACATGCAGCACATATTACTATTTATTACCTTACATTTGGATGAAATTCATCTCTTTTGACAACCTTGGGTAAATCATGTTACATATTTCATAAAATATGAGTGCTGGACCTTTTACTGAAGACACTACTTAGTGAGTGAAGTCATGCTATTTGCTGCATCCCAGTTGTCATAAGTACCCTTAAGAGTGGGACTTTTATGAGGTATTGCGGTGGCAGATTCAAAGTAAAGGTATTTATAGAAAACATCTGCAAGAACTGATGCCTCATCTGGTTTTCAGCACTGAGATGAAAATGGAACTACAAATCAAGATACTCAAGTTTCCTTCTGAGCAAATTTACTGGGAGAATGCTTCATTTTTTTTGTTTTGTTTTATTTGAATTTGTTCAGAGCGCCTCAAATATACAACTTCATAGCTAATGTATTTTTTATTCTTGAAGACTCATTATTTTACTGAACCATATAGTACATATTGCTCAGCACAGTATTACTCATAATATATGTGGCAAATGGGATTCAAAACGCTGCCAAACAGGCATCTGCTTTTAGCAGAGAACAAAAATGCTTGTAGCTCCTTTATTAAAAGGTATTATGGTCCATTTATTTTTAAACTATCTCTCTAACACCATTAACTAGCATATAATTTAATGTACTCCCAAGCAACTTGACTTTTACATCTCCTTCAAAACATTAATTTGCTTTTACAAATTGATGTAAAAGATACCTTTGACCCCTGGAATGATTGAAACCACTAACAATAAATTAGATAATCCTTTAAAACAAGATCATAATTTTTATTTTTATTTTTGAATAAAAGTGTGCCATTTCTGGAAATGAGATAATACTGCTTATAGGAAAATATAACTTGGAAAAGTTACAATTATTTATTTTGTCCATCCTTATCTGTGGCAGTGTTAAGAGACTTGCTTCAGAAAATATTCAGTCTACTCCAGCATTTTCAGTAGACTAAATAGAAAAATTTGTTTCATTTTTTGGGATGATTTAACTTCAATAAGTGGTCATTAGGCTAATGCACTTTCTTACTGAAGAGTCACCCTGAAGTGTGACAGAGCTCTCTCTCTCCAGAGGTGACAGAAAAATTAAACTGTCCAAGAGCATGCTTGTTTTTTAAAAATAATGCAAATAACAATCTTCTTAATCAAGAGCTGCGCTACTGAGAACGAAAATGTTATGATTTTACTAAGGCATGTTGTACTATGGAGCATTTAAGATGCTCAATTAATTACTAGGCTTAACTATCACCACTGACTTTATTTATAGGACAGTTGTCACTTTAACCCATAGGGGCCAAGCAGGAGAAATGTCAGAAGAGAACACTCAAATGCATATGACTTGAATTTGACAGAGTTGATTGCTGAAAGCGGTAACCAACTCATATCCTTATCTTGGATATGTACCAGGAGAAGAAGAGAAACCTCCCCGGTGAGTTGTGTTACAATCATTTTCTCCCTTCAGGTCCCAAGGATCCACTTGCTAAAACCTAACATCCTGATACAAAGCCTACAGAAATAATGGCAAGACTTATTAATTTTGATGGAGGCCCTAAGGATTTGTTTCCATCCCCTTATTTGCATCATATATTGGCATAAGACTCCTTCAGTAAAACATCTAAATACACATTTAATTTAAGCATATGAGCAACACAACGGATTATTATCAACTGGTCTTGCTGATTGCAGTCAGAAAGCTGCAGTGAGGTGAAAAAGTTCACCTGGCTCCACACTATGCTGGCATTTTCTTTCTTAAAAAAGACATTGATCTATAACACGTGGAGATTGTAACTTTCATCTTAGGAAATGCAGCTGTATTTATAGTTTCTATTATATTCTGTGTAGGGAAAAATTCTAGAAAACTTCATCTCATTATCAGTGGACTTAATTATAGTTAGGCCATTTCTAAAGGATTTATGTAATATTTATAGGCTTTCTTAAAAGTGTGGAGTGTGGAGTTTTCAATTTATCCCACAAAGAGGCTCTACACTATACATATCTAGATATTCAGAATATATCTTACCGCTCAATAAACAGATATTGCAAGTCATTAGTATGAACAGCAAATGACTTCAACTTCCCACTTAGTGTGGATCTCAATTTGCAAAATCACGTAGATTATATGATAAAAACATTTACAAAAGAAAGAATTACAACAGGAGCTTGCACCAAAGGTTCATCTCCTCTGCCTGTTGCTGGTTCCAGATATTAGGAGAATCACATTACCAGGGCAATTATTGGATTAGTTATTACAAGAAGGGCATTTCTTTTAAAAGGAGTCCAATATTAAAGTGCAAGTGTTTTTTTATGTCAAGAGTCTCCAAAGTTCAAAATGCTAAGCATCAAATTAAATATCAAAATATCAAAATATTAAACATCAAACTGAATCTAGTCCAAATGTTTTGCCATCTTATTATCCTTTTGTGACTTAGAGGAGTCACATTCAAGTGAGTACCACTCTGACATGAGATGTGAAAATGGGACATGTTCATAAGTTGAAAAGGTTTTGTGTTTACCCTGGACTTTACTAGCAGCAATTCAAACTGAACAAGGTTTGTCTCCTTTTGCTGCAAAAGGTATTCTTCAACCCTCAGTTGTTCCTTGTTATTCAGAAAGCTGCCTTTTATGAAGGGAAAAAACCCCAATATTCTGAGTTTTAGACATATCAAGGTTGCGTAACTTTAATATTCCCATTCATACAAAACTGCTAAACTACAATATATGTATCTGCTATTGAAACCTAAGAAATTCAGATTTCAGTGGGCATAGGGATTACCACTCAAACCAGCCATGACCATTCTGTAAGGGAGACATTTCTTACAGCTGGACATTGCTGAAAGGCTGGTCCTGTGATGCTGTCTCCTTCCTGTCCTACCACAACAGAGGAAAGTCTGGAAGACTTATTTAGCAAATCAGAGTGGCAGGGTAATTTTTTTTTGTATGTGGAAAAGTGGTATGGTAATTTTTACTGCAGTTATACATTCAAAATCTTCTTTTCCCTGTGTTTCCCTAAATTCTTCTCTGAAATATCCAGACGTCAGCAGCTTGGAGAGTTGGACAAGAACGTAGATGGAGATATATTTATAAAAATTTCATTATATGTCATTTACATTGCTTATGCTTAACAGTTTACAGGTCTGACTAAATACAAAAAGAACAGGAGTTGTCTTTCTATTTATTTTGCATTTTAGGGCGAGAAAGAGTAACCCTTTTTTTTCCATCCACTTCACCTTAAAGAATGAACAAAAAAAACCACATTCTGGCCTGTTTTATTGAGCTGGAAAAATAGATCTTTACAGTGCTTACATCTCTCTTTTTCCCAAGCCATCCAGCCTTGACCTTACCAGAGATTATATCCTTAGGCTACGTCCAACCTCCCTAACACCCTGTAATCCTCATTGTTTCACTCCTAAGCAGATCAGCATTGAAAGCTTCTTCATATTAACTGTTAAGCAGCCAAATTCAGATGAAAAGTTAATCTATTCAAAGCAGTTGCTCCTCAAAACAGATCACACCATTTATTGCTATACTGAAGTGGAAAGTGACTAATAAGTGACAATGACTTTTGCTTAGGAAAGTGGTTCTGATGTGATTCCATCACTCTTGTGAGCTGCTCAGTGAAGCAAGTTATCTGCTATCCTTCCTTTTCTACATTTACTCTGCAGATTGGCATTTAAGCACATTAAAGCAGGTTTTTTTTCTATCAATGGGTAACCAAAGAGTTTTTAGACATATATTTAAATATAGAACAAAAATGTTCCACTTTAGTTGTAGGATATATTTTTCCTATAACTTTTTATAAAATGTAGACATTCTTACACAAAAGCATTTTTCTGGTTTTTTTTTAAATTCAAGGGTCATTTTTGGAGCTTGTCACATCAGTTAAAAATGTGTCCAAACTTCAAAAAGATATTATCAAATATATGTACATGTTTTATACAGCAATATTATACTTCTAGGTGTGCTAAATCTATATTCAAGCTTTGCCTTGCATTTTCTGTCTCCTCTGAAGAATGTTCCACAAAATTTAAAGAAAGTTTCACATGTTATTTTGGAACCTCGAGAAGATTGTTTCATTTTGTTTTCTTTTAAAAAAAGGAGAAATTCATTTAATATTAACACTGTAATCTGAATATTAACTTTACAATCGTTGTAGAATTTTCTCAAATTCAGTTAAAATTAAGGCAGAAATCAACAGCTAATTGATAGGAAAAGCATATTAATTATATGTAAATATAATAAGTACAATATAGTAATAATTTAAAAGGACAAATCAAAATCATAAACAAATAAATATGACAATGTAATCTGTTTATGAAGATGATCATGAGTGCACTAATTTTCCAGAACTCATGAAGCTTAGACATGACTCAGTTAAATGTATGAAACTAGAAAAGAGAGAAAATATAGATCTTTAAAGATAACACAGATCTGCATTAAAGGATCTTTTTGTTCTTTCAGAAAAACAGAACACTCACAGCATGGTTAAATTAAAGAATCATGAGCCTCTGCATGTGATTTGGTGATTGGAGCAGCCTTGGGAGGTGCTGGAAGTGTTTTCACTTTTGTGGCCCATATCTCCTGCTTAAATGGGCTCCGAATTTAGCCCTGAGGCAGTGATGTGCCAGGTTAGACTTTAAACCCTGGTTTGCTCTTATCCGGGTAACCTCTTGCATGAATTCATTATTTTTGCAAAAGTACAGACACTGAAGCAAAGGTTCCCCTGCAAGGGCAAAAGCAGATTTATTACTAATGGAAATAGACTACTAATTCTATGTTCACTCTCATAAAACTCTTGCAGTGCAGCAAGGAACAGAAAGAAAGAAACATTTGAAAGGTCAGCAGCACAGGAATATTATGTAAAGAACAAAGATTGCGGATTTCAAAGGGTGAACTGCAGAAGTGTAAAATAGGCATCTAGTCTCAATTCATCGACTATAACTTTCCTTGTACTGTATTGCTGCATATGAAGAAAAAAGTACCCTGCTAAGCAGAGAAAAAAATCCATTAGCGCGTATGAAAATATTGCTACTGGCAAAAGATGCCTTTTTTATTTCATAGTAATTAAATTTAGATGTCTTGACTTGGAGAGAAAGAAATACAAAAAAAGGAGAGAAGAAAAATTATGAACTTTACTGACCTGAAATATCCTTTGCTTGGCTGCATTGAAAGAGGGATATGCAACTTTGGAATGATTCTCTGTTCTGAGACGGTGATGGGCAGAGACCTGACAACTGTATCTTAACCACCATAGACAACATTTGGGAGAAAAAATCCCTGGAAGATCAAAAAGTAAGTTGGTCAACTCCAAGTGTTGTTCCACTTTGACACAAATAGTACATACTAAAAAATTTCTTGTTCAACACTGATGGTTCAAAATCATGCAACAAATAATTTTCAAAGGAGTTTACCCCTGTTAGAGTGATATCCATGGTGTACTCAGAGGGAATGCACCCTCCTCAGCAGACTGAAATTAGGGTCCACTAAGACAGGACAAGTATGCTGGTTTGGGTACCTAACTATACCAGCTTTCTTTTTTAAGGAGAAGCCAGGTTGCTAGCTTTACCCTTATATCACTAGTGTTACTGCAGTGCAAGCATGTGCCATGTTCTCAGATATTTTATATTTGTATTTGAGTTCATATCCCCCCATAAATGTCTTAGCAGAGTTTGAATTAGAGAGGGAAATATATTTTCCTATAGACACTTTATTAAATGAAATCGTTGGGTTTTGTTTCCTTTTTCAGTAGGGAAAGACATAATTTCACCATGAAATCATGTTACCTAACAAAATAAAACAAAAAGCAAAACTAGAGAGCAACAGATCTTTTAAAAATAATAAGCAGGGAAATGTTAATCCAAACACCACTTTCCTTTTAACTAGCTGAATTTGGAATGCAGTTTTCAATTTTTAATGCATTATTACTTAGTTAGTATCCAAAGAATATTAACACCTCCTGCAATGTAATAAGGAATTGAAACAAATGCTCAAACATTGAGGGACTACGTTTTGAAAAGTCACTATTTATCAGAAATGAAAATGGAGATATCTTGAAATGTCCAGAAGTGCATGGTCCCATGTGATGTTCACATGGCACAAGAGTAATGCCTACAAGCAGATATGAAGGGTGAAGCTTCAGGCTCACCCACTTGAAAGACTACGCCAGAGGTTGGGATTAATTCAGAAAATCGATCATATAAAGAATAATAAGTAGATCATAACAGAAAAAGGCTGTTTCTGTCAACACCTGCACTCCACAAGTAGCAGATTTGGTAGGTGTTTACTGCAGCAGGACTGAATAACTAATCTGATCCTTAATGGTATATTTGGAGGAGTAACAAAACAGGGCAGAGTAGTTATATTTCCCCTCAATATAACTGTGATAATAATTCACACAGATATTATTCTAAGTTTATAAATACTTCATCACCAAAGAGAATGGGAAATTAGTAGTTCAGAGAAGAACTCTAACTCTGATTAAGAAATTGGAGTAATTAAAATATGAAAAAGAATGAAGTACTGAATATATATTTAGAGCATGGCTAAAGACAAAAGCAGGGTTCAAAAAAACTGTAAATATTTGAAGGGAATATTCACTAAAAATAGAGACTATTTAATAGACTATACAGAAGGGATTGAGAAGGAGAAATTTAATGTTATTCATAAGGGTTTAGCATAGATAATCAGGAGAAAAGCTCTGGACAGTGACAGCTTCTGGGACCAGAAAAATGTTTCAATTTTTTTATGCTTTGCTGTATACCTTAGCAATATCCCTTTCACTACTGCCAACCATTGGTCTGTCAGAGAAGAAGATAACTCGTATGTGTAAAGAAAAAATATTACTAAAAGCAATACAAATACCACATGACAAATCATTAAAAAAACTTCCTTCTACTCTTGGCAAGCAGAGAAATGGTGGAATTTCCTTTAAAAATGTGGACTGCCTCCCACTTATATCTACCTATGACCAATCTGTAAATACATAATAATATTTTGCCAGTTGCTACAAACAAAAATACATTTTTGAAAACTCTTCTGGAAATAGTGCACTATCACAGAATGAATTATGATTGATTTTGTATAATAACTACACTACCATTACCATGAGAGTGTCAATGACCATCCAGTCAGGGAGGCTTCACCAAACACTTCCCAGACTATTGGGAAGTACAAATCATTTTAAGTACAAGCAGGTAACTCATCTTTTTTAACTTTTTTTTTTTTTTTGTATAAGTGTTGAAAACTATTGTGGATGGAACAGCAGTGCAATGGTAGAAGCCCCATGACACAGTAGCAGTATTTGCAAAGCTATGTCACACAAGTATCTTCTTATACTTTTTAATTTATATAAAAGGAAAAAAATTCTGAAAAAGTACTGTCACTGGCTTCTGATATTTCTGATTCAGAAACCATTGAAGACCAGGGCAGTGTTTGAGGATGTTTGCTGTATCTTTAGTCTTCTATTTAGGGAAGTTATTTGGGAACTGCCAGACAGAAAATGTTATATTTGCTCAATTCTTGATCTGATCCAGAATGACTGTTCTCATGGAACTGGAGCCCTGGTGCTCATAAGATACAGCATTGTCTCTGACGTGGAAAACTATATGGTAACCTGCTAGTGCTCACTCCCACCATTCTTAATCTTCTTGTATGCTGCTCTGGTAGGGTTGCTCTTCTCACATTTTTTACAACTATCACTCTGTTGTAGACATTATCTGCAATATCCTTTCTCAATGACAGCCACTTGGAGAAATTCCAGCAAGGTAGGTTTACATCAGGATCTATTAAAATAAAACATTTAATAGGAAAAATTTTGAATATCACTGAACTTCTCAAAGTTATTTGGAAATTAACTTCTAGGAGTTTCTTTTAAACATTCCATTTACTGTCCTCTTCAGATTCATGTTTGTTATGAAACAACTCCTAAACAGTGAGGAGAAAAAACTAGCAGGGGAAAGAAAAGTTGTCAATCTATCAGGGCACATTTTTGAAAAGTCACAAGTTTTCTCAGAGTGGAAAAACATTTCCTGCTTCATATTATAAACTCAAAGGAAATGGACATTGGGCCTGATCAAAAAGAAGCTTCTCCACCTATTTTATCTTTCTGACATTACTGTAAGACATACAAACCTAAAATCAAGTACATGGAAACCATAAAACGGCGTAGGAAAGTTAGTGACCTTAAATATCATTCTAAGAATCGTTACATGTATTTCAATTACAAGCAGGATAAAACAAATAAAATTGAGACAATGCTGACAATTCCTGTTCCAGCAGTCTCCCTGTGAATGATTTCTGCACCCATTGAATATGTGTTTGTTTCTTTGTACTATGTCTTCTTGTTTCTGTTCAATTTCCATACTATCAGCATGTCTGCAGCTCTCTCCTCCCTTTGCTCCCTGATATTTTTTAACATATCTTGCCTGCAGAATGTAGGGGTGTGAATGCTGCTGCCAGCATTTCAGTGTAAAAAAAAATGAAGCATGTTTTGTATTATTTTAAATTACTGTGTTGCTACAGTGTCACCCTATTATACATACATACGTACATGCATACATACATACATTTATCTGTATATATAGTATTATATAGAATATATATGGAGGGTTTTTTCCCTACAGCCACATATTGTAAAGCTTTGATTGACAAGAAACTTTACTGTAAAATAATCTGATGTATCATCAGTATAAAACAAAATTTTGAATGACTTCTTAACAAAGGAAATACTATCACACCAAGAAAGAGCAATACTACTTGTTATTATCACAAGACTGCATGGGGTCAGCTACCCAAAAATGGTGCCTTTGAAATGTGTCTGTGATTCAGCACCACCTTCACTTTTGTAACAAAGGTATCTCTCTGTCTCCTTCTGGTTGGACACCTAATAGTCTAAATGTGTTCCCATTGATTCTTTTTGGTTCTTTTTTGGTTGTTTTATCACAAGCAATTGGCATGGGTTTTAAAATAGGAAGGTTTTGAGTGTGGCACATTTCTAGTTTAGTTTATATCTGTTGCAAAAAAAAAAAAAAAAAAAAAAAAAAAAAGCCCTTCGAATATTCTCTTTAATAACTTGAAATTTTAATAAGGACCTAAGGAACAGTTGAATACAGAGTGAACTTATATTTAAATTAGGACTTTGAGAGCTTGGAGATTCTAACTTGGTGAACTCTAATTAAATCCCACAAGGCCATCAGGTCTGCCTCCCTAGCTCTTGATGGTGAAAGTGAGGTCTTCAAAAAGCATCCCTTGACAGTATACAAGTGGAAGGAAAAAAAATCCTTCAACCCTTCATGATAGCATTTTATGAAGCAAGAATTCCCAAAGGAGTACCAGAAAATAGGAACAATAGAGTATGAAACTGTAAAAACCTGAGAATTATGGTTTTAGTGTAGCAGTTCTCCTGAAATTCAGTTTTGTAATGTTTTTAAAAGACCACTGCTTATATAAACTTCAGTGGACATGATGCTCACAGGATACACTATCATTCTGGTTGCTATGGTATTATATTTGGCTGAAATGTAAAGGAATATTGGCTGGATGTTTGACAATCTGCCTCATTTGGTAAAACATAGGCTGATTAGGCAATTACTACTATTTAAATAAGCACATAGCATTCATGCTTCAAACCATGAAAAACAGAGAGGTAATTAGATGCCTTCCTGCGATGCCTTGTGAAGGCTGACCTAGAACAGAGACCAGATGGAGTTAAAGAATAAAGTAGGTATTTATTAGAAGGCACCAATGGATACAGCTTGGGCAGTACAAGAGCAGCCACGGCTGCACCCGAGATGAACCCAAAATGGTCTCAAAAGGGACAACTGGTAATGACGTCTCTCACTTTTAAAAGTTCTGGTCCATTAGCATACTGGAGTTAATTGTCCAGTTGCAGCTTTAGATTATGAAGTCCCATCCTTCTTGTTTTTCTCTCTTCAGTCCACCATTGTTTATGCTCTTGGGCCTGAGGTGTGGGTGGTTGTTCTTGGTCTCAAGCTGGGAAAGGAATTTTTTGTCTACCAACTCTGTGAAGAGAGCTCACCATCCCCTAATATGAAGCTCAGAACTACACACTAAAGCAGCACAGAATCTCTAAGTATAAAAGCTAAAACCTGAGGCATCACCTGAGTTTTGTTCTAGTTCAGAATTTAAATTAACTGGAATTTTTTTGAGAAAATCTAAGCAGATCTAAGAAAACTGAAATATTTTATTTTTATATAGCCGTAGTTTAAAAGTTTTGTATATGGAGATTCAAGTTGTATTTCAGATTTTTGTTCTTTTTTCATTATGCTAAAGTTTACAGAATAATCACAATAATGCCACAATGATTTTTATCTTGTCAGCCAATAAAACACAATGACAAAATAGCTTTTTTTCCTTGAAATAAAAACCAAACATGAGCATTTTAAAAAGCCTTGGGGAAAAAAAAGAAACAATAAAAAACCTGAAAACAAAAGAACCCAAAACCCCTCTATCTAGAAAATTTACCATTCCCTCTGGAGAACATAACTTTTTCATTGAAGACTTGTATTAAAATATCAAAATCATACAAAACATTCATCTATTAGAGCTGCTAATTTAGCTCTAATATGGTCAGATTTGTCAAATCAGTTCTTCATACAGATAAAATATTTTACTTTTTTAAGAAAATACCCACACATTTGAGAAAATAATGCACTATATGGTTTTAATGAAAACCATGATTTATTCACGGATAGCTATTTAAGTTTATTACCAAGTTGTCCTTATACATTATTTATCATTTTTCTCTTAACAGACCCTGCACCATTTTCTGTCTTTCTCACTACACTCACAAAAGACTTATACTGTGACAGCCTTATGGAGAATCAGTGGTCATTTCTCCTAAACTCAACAACTTACTTTTTTTCTCTGAGTCTTTAATTCTCAAAGCAATAAATAAAATAATCATTTGACTATTATTTTCATTCTGAGGTAAATTTACACAGACACTGAAGCTGAATATGTGCAACTTTTCCTGTGGAGATTTCAAAGTTGTATTTTATGGAATTGATCTAATCAAAAAAGCTGATCAGCTGATCTTACTGAAGTCCATTTTCATGTACTTGTATAGCATGAGGCATTACAGACTTGCCAAGTTTATCCTAGAATTAATACCCTTTGATAAGATGGTATTAATTAGGGTTTAGTGACTTCAATGCAAATCTATGTGCTCCTAATTAAGTTCCAACAAGTAAAACACAGTCCAGTAATTCTTGGATAAAGAATACATTAATGAGATTAAAAACAAGAAAAATAAAAGCATTTTTTTGTTGAAAAGATTGTCACGGAATAATAATTTTTCCTGAGCTGGAAGATACTCAAAGGGATCATCAGAGTCCAACTCCTGGCCTTGCATAGAACTCCCCAAGAAATGCACCGGTACCTGAGGGCATTGCCCAAACACTTCTTGAACTCGGTCAGGCTTGGTGCTGCGACCATTTCCCTGGGGACCCTGTTCCAGTGCCCAACCATCCTCTGGGTGAAAAACCATTTTCTGATACCCAACCAGAGCCTCCCCTAACTCAGCCTCATGCCATTTACTTGAGTCCTGTCACTGGTGACAAAAAAGGAGAGATCAGTGTCTGCCCCTTTTCTTCCCCTCTCAAGGAAGTTCCAGACTGCAAAGAGGTCTCTCCTCAGGCTACTCTTCTCCAGACTGACTGAACAGACCAAGTGACCTCAGATATTCTTCATATACTTACACTCAAGGCCCTTCACCGTCCTCACAGCCCTTCTTTTGGACACTCTCTAACAGTTTGATACATTTTTTTTCTATTGTAGTGCCCAAAACTGCACACAACGTTCAAGGCAAGGCTGCCCCAGTGCAGAGCAGAGCAGGACAATCCCCTACCTCGTCTGGCTGGAGATGCTGGGCCTGATGTCCCCCTAGGACACGCTTGGCCCTCCTGGCTGCCAGGGCACTGATGGCACTTCCCACTGACAAGGACCCTGCCCTGGTTTGAAAGACAGGTGCCTGCTAGGGAAAGCAGGCAAATGAAAAACGTAAACCTCCTCTCTCAGAATTATTATAATCTTGAAATTAAGGGGCTCTCAGGCAAAGATATGGCAGTTCTTTACTAGTACGCATAACAAGGCAAACAAAACAACAGCAGCTACAGCACCAATAATAACAGAACCAGAGCCCAGAGACGGCGCCCTTCCCCTCTGGTGCAGTTCCGGTCACAGCCGGCAGGGGCGCTGGTGGCTGCGGCGGGCAGCGCGCGCTGCTGCGAGCTCAGGGAGCACGCTGTAATGGCGGCTTGGCCCAGACGGGAAGGGATGGAAGAGAGCATTTGCTTCCCAAAACCCTGGGGCAGTCGATCCTGGTGCCCCAGCAGAACTCCGGGGACCCCCAAGCTGGAATGGCAGGAATGAGCAAAAAAGTCCCGGGTTGGTGAAGGAGATGTAGCAGAGACTCCGGAGCCGTGGCTGGAACCGTGGGATGTCTCGGCAGGCCGGGGGTGCGGGGCTAACGCGTAGCGAAAATTCGGAGCAGTGCTAAACAAGCAGCGGGGATGAGGCAGCGGCAGCCCGGCTCCCAGCAGGGCAGAGAGGGGTGAGCCCAAGATCCCGGGCACCCAAGCAGATGGGGATAGGTCCCTCTTTTAGTGAGGTGGGTGTTAATAAGATCCCAGTTCTGTGGCTGCTCTTACAAAAAAGGCTCACCTCACGGCAGGAGAAACATCTCTGGGCTGAGCTTTGGAGGCAGCAAGGAATTCCCTTCTGAAGCAGCGGCTCCGACCATCCTCCTCCAAAACCATAGAGCCTGAGAGAGCTAGCAGCTGCCCCAGCCCAATCCCTTACCTGCCCAACTCTTGCGGCATCTCTGCCCTTCTGAGAGAAGCTCCCAAAAACTACAGGAGTGCCGCTAGAACTCTCCTCCCATGAGGCTTGGCCACTTTCCTGTTGTTTTACGTACCCATCTCTCAGTGCTTCTTAGCAACTCAATGGGAAAAATTCCAAAAGTAAAAGGGAACCAAAGGAAAGAAACCCAACTCCCAGGTCCCTTTTCATGGTGCTGCTTTCCAGAATTTCATTCCCCAGACTGTCCCAATGTCCACACTTGCCCCATCCCAGGAGCAGAATCTGGCACTTTGCCTTGTTGAATTTCACATGGTTGGTTGGCCCAGTTGTCTCATCTGTTGAGGTCTCCCTGCAAGGCCTCCTTGCTTTTGCGGGAGTCAAAAACTCCTCCCAGTTTAGTAGCATCCGCAAAATTTGAATTTTTTCAAGTCCTATCACTAATTCATTTATGAAGATGATGAAAAGCACGGGGCCTAAGAAGGAACCCACTAGTGACCAGTCGCCAGTCTGATGTAACCCTATTTACTATGAACTGTTGCTCCCAACCTGTGAGCAAGTGAGCAAGGCTCATCAACTTCTGACTTGTTACCAGTAATAAAACCCAAATAAATGGCTTGGGACACATGTAATCTGCAATATGATGACTCTGACATTATGAAAGCTTACTTCTGTAGGACATATTTATTGTTGTTATATCAAGATTGTTGCTTACCACAGAGTGGTAAGTCCAACTCTGTATAAATGAATGTAATTTAAAAAAAATGAATTGCTTTCTTGTTTATTTGAACCTGCATAGTTTTCAAAACAGTTTTTCTTCAACTCCCTGAAATACCAGCAGCAAAGTAAATAAACCAGTAAATACAAAAAGAGAATTAATGTAAAAAGGAACACATCAAAATCTGGTACTTGTTTAAACAACAGAGCATTTAATTAAATTTTTGGAGTTGCATCAGGACAAATTAAAATCAGCCCCAATGAGAAAGGAGTATCATTTTGATATCATTAATGTACTGAGATAATTGATTTTCTTCCTCTGAGCTGTACATTTTCTTTGAGTTTCAGCACTGGTGTGTTTTAGAAAATCTTACTCGCTTCTATAACCCCACATACATAATGCACAAATGTAAGTAATATTTTATGGAAGAAGATGTGTTCCTCCATCTTGTACAAAATATATGGGGAAATACTCAAAAGCTTTATATTGTACCTTTGTAGCTCCTGTCAACTGTATGCATCAAAAGAAGATTAAAGTACAGTATTTGTCATTTAGCTTACTTATAAATCTAGACAGAATCATCCCTGATGTTTTTCTCAATACACCTCTGACCTGAAAGAGTTATTGAACTATCATATACTATCTTTGTTGTTGAGTATAAGATGCAAAAGTATTGTTTTTCCTCTTTTGAACTATTTTTTTTTAAATTAAAACATTGCAAAGGCTTTCATGGTTTCATTCTGAAGTGTCAGTACCCATTCCTTGGATATAAAAGTAACTGGTTGAAATATGAAGGCACCTTTAAGGTGTTCTCTGATCTCTGCACATTTGATCAAGTGCATTAGGAGAAAAGATCCATTTTTAGGAACGTTAATGTATTTAGCTTGAACTAACTCTGATTGAAGGCTTGTGAATTGCAAACTAGGTAAACTGTTTTTATAGAACTCTTACTTTTAGTCCTCTGGTGGTGAAAAATACTAGGAATAGCATATCCACCCCCCCCCCCCCCCAACCCCAGCTGATTACCCAGAATTGGGACTGTATAAAGGTGGTGACTCCAGAAGAGCAACTCCAGGACCACCACGACTGAGAAGAGCAGGAGAAGAAGGATTAAAGGGACACAGGAGGTGGTGATATCTTTCAACTTAATCTATCTCTCTCTCTTCCTATTTCTTTCTCTTCCTCTCTTTCCTGTCTATCTCTTGACCTCATATTCACTACTGAGTAGAATCTGTACTACTGATTTGGCATGTGGTCTCATTTGTACCTTAATTTGGGCATAGGCCTCTCTCAGTAAATGCAGTTATAACCAAAGGGTGTCATTGTTTAATCATCTTTTTTTTTTTGCAATAAGTAATTTCAGACCTCTTAATCTCATGATCATAATTGGTTTGTGTTTTCATTTCTCTGCAGTTTCATATCTTTGAAATAGAGTCATTAACATACTGACATCTCTTCCTATCTTGATACATAGGAGATACAGGATGCAACTGCCTAACTGGAGACATCAAGAGGGGCAATGTTCTCCAAATGCTATGCCTGGCTTTATGAATTTTTTCTTTGATTATGTTATTGCCTGTTGGAAACCAGTGTTTTTGTCTCACTTCTTATTTTAACTGAATATTAATTTTCTCCAGCAAGACAAAATAGGAATTGGGTAGGCTAACATCATTCTGCCCAGCATCTTTTCTCCAGAAGATTTCCCAATTGCTTAAAACACAAGGTAGTGTTTTTTAATGGTCAGGTTTAAATATTAGTGATATGCAGTGTGGGAGCATGTGTGCCAAACATTAGAAAGGCTAGGGTAAATCCTTCACTTCTCCTGTAATGTCCTTCTCATGGTATGACTGCCTTCTTCCTATAGCTTTTGTTTAGGAAGAGGATTAGGTAGTCACATTCAAATTTGGGAAAATAAGCAATTTTCCTACTGAGAACAGCCTTTCAGCAGAAAATATTTATTAAATTAACAAGTCCGCCTGAATGTTTGGGGTATCTAACCTCAAATAGAGCTCTGTATTTATGGCTCAGGAGCCAGTGTGGCTACTTCCACTGTAATGCATTCTAATGCTGTGTGGAGGTAGTGGAGGGAAAAGAGCTGATCTCTTTGGAGAGGAGTTGAAATGCCTGTTCCAACAAAAATGCAGCCCAGAGGTGTTGGATTTACTTAGATTTGAACCTAATTGTAATATTTTCAACTGACTCCTTGAAGCATTGGATCATCTTGATGAAATTCATCGTAGTCATATTTACAGAATATTTCCAGCATTTTCATTTATTAACCACAGCTATTTTCCTCAGCTTGGCAGAATATATGTTAATTCAACCCACTCATAATGAGACATGCGTAAGAACTTGTCACTCAAAGTGTAGGTCTGCAGAGGATTCTCCCTTCAGAGGACTTTGGTTGCAAGAGAGAATTCCCTTTGTGGCTGATAATAGTGATTCTTTTCAGCAAAAATGGATTGAAAAGGGGCAAAAACATGGTATTCAGAATATCTCCATACACTGTAGTACAAATTAAATATATTAAAATGTGTATGAGTTTGGGATGTATTTAGATAGACAGTACCAAGGACATGAACACACCAGCGTGTCTTAAACCTGAAAGCAGCATAAGAGTGGAAGAGTCCTAAATAATGAGATTTCAGATAAAATTTGTCTCTTGCCTGCACCACATCATGGCTTTCATTTCCCAGTTATACATCCACACATTTGGTTAAGTAACTAAAAATGTATTCTGAATATTTTTATAACAATATTTTTCTGTTTAAAAGAAAAGACACTGCCAGACACCACCATCTGTTGTGTAGACCTACAGAATATGCATCTCATGTCTGTGAGTTGCTGTCTTTTATATCCTCTTATATAATTAGAGATTTCCGCCCTTAGTGATGCCTCCTTCTCTACCTAAATAAGACTAAGTGTAAGTTTACCCAGAGTGTATTAATCATTTTCCTGCTACTCACTGATAAGAGCAGTGCTCTGTACGGTTAAAAGCTATTAAATGTGTCTATTCAGAGGATGTTTAAAATCCTCTGCTGAGCACTTGGCTTAAATCCAAAATTATTACCATAATACCTTCTGAAATGAGACAGAAAACATAATATATTACAATTGGTAAGTGCATCGTTTGTACTGCGGATTTACTTTAGTTTAGAAATATATTTAAGTGTTTTGTCTTTTACACACCTTAGATAAAATTTTGGCATATTTTGGCTAAAAATACTGTATGTATCAAAAGAAATATGTATAATATAAAAATAATTTATATTGAGGTCAACAGAGAATTACATCTGAAAAGAAGTTTAGAAGCTGCTCTATGAATACAGCCTAATTATGGCTCTGCAACCATACTAAAATAATTGCACACAACCTAATGGAAAGTATTTCTACATTTTCAGAGATTGGAATGTATTTAGCCATTCCAAATTCCCCCTTCTGGGGTGTTCTTCTCTGCTTCCCATGTTGGTTCTTAGAATTGGAATAAAAATTGAAGGTTACAGGCAAAATTTGGGCATCCAAATAGGCAAATCCAAAAATTGTGTTATCTTTAAAAATTCCTTGAAATTGTTCTGTCAATATTTTGACCAAGAAAAGAAAATATATATTTTTAAGAAAAGCTGCTAACCAACCAACCAAACAACCAACCAACTCAGCAGAGCAGAACCCTGAGACGCTGAACAAAGTGTCAGACAGCTCATGCGCACCTGTGCTTTTGTTCCGCTGGAGGCCACACCCCTCTTTCTCAGAAGTAAGACTCTACCTCTGCCTCCCAGATTTTTACAATAACAAACTACACACCACTGTGACTCCAGTCTCTGCCCCTCATGGCTGCTTTGAAAAATTAACCCTGTTGTTGGCCTAAAGCAGGACATTATCCACACCTTATTCTATACCAGGAGCCCCTTGCCCAGATCTTGCACCTTCCCAATATATATATGTACACAAGCACGGGTGTCTTCTCCATTGTCAATGGCCATCCCTCCAAAATACCCATCGAGTTAGTTTGTGACTATGATTTCTATCCATTCTAGATTCCTTCCAGGGCAGGAGGGCTGGTGTGCTGTCAGGTGGTTGCAAGCTGCATCATGAGATCATGACCAGTGTATCTGGAGCAGTCCATACTCACTGTACATGCTAGTTATGGCACACAGTGCCAGTGTCATTCAGCAACTGAAAATACACAGACATTTTGGCATTACAGACTATTCTCACTCAAAATTTCCTTCAGGTATATATTGTGTTTCTCCATCCATCTGCTTTACTCACGAAGTGTACCTATCGAGCAAAAACAATCCCATGGATGGGTTTGCCTTTGCTTGAGACAGGACTAATCCAAACTGACTTCCCTAACATATTCTTAATATACATTGACTTTATCCCCTTCTACACTGTGTGGGGGTTTTGATTGGTCAGGACCAGCTCAGCTGGAAGAGTTAATTTTAAGTAACCAGGCAGCCTTTGTTAAATGTAGTTCCCAGTGTTTGAAGGTCCTCCCACCCATTGCTTTCAATGTGGTTTTAGCAGTCCATTGTATTGTTCAAATTTCCCAGAGGCTGGTGCATGCCAGGGAAGATGATACCTGCTTAATACTGTGCTCTCTGGTCCTGGTGTCAATTAGGCTATTTTTGAAACAAGCCCTGCTGTCCATGTCAATTATTTTAGGGTGCCATGTCGCCACAACACTTGCTTCTTGAGGCCCTAGATGGTTTTCCAGGAAGTGGTGTGAGGTGTAGGACGTATCTCCAGCCATCCATCCAGTGTCTCTTTATAGCACTGTCAGCATATAGTACTTGCCTTCATGGATTTGCAGGTGTGTGATATAATCAGTCTGCTAGGCCTCCCCATATTTATATTTTGACCGTCATCTACCATACCACAGAGTCTTTATTCATTTGGCCTGCTTGATTGCAGTGAATGTTTCAGTTATACATCTCCTGGGAAATAGTGTCTATCATTAACTTCACCCCTTTATCATGAGCCCATCTTTTGTGGCATCTCTTCCCTGTTGACCTGAGGAATCATGGGCCCATCGACCAGCAATAATTCACCCTTATGCTGTCAGTTAAGATCCACCTGAGGCAGTTTAATCTTGGCAGCCCAATCCACCTGTCCATTCTTCAAATGCTCTTCAGCAACCCAAGTCCTGGGTGCATGTATTATTAAATACTTTTACAGGCAGCTTCTCTACCTGAGTAGTGATGTCTTGCCACAATTCTTCAGCGCAGATGGGTTTGCTTCTGTCCTGCCAGTTGGTCTTTTTTCACTGGTCCAGCCACCCCTGCAGTGCATTTACTGCCATCCACAAGTCAGTGCAGAGGTGCAGCACTGGCCATTTCTCTCATTCAGTGATATCTAAGGCCAGCTGGATGGTTTTCAGCTCTGTGACCTGACTTGGTGCACCTTGTCCCTCTATAGCTTTTGTGACTTACCATGTACAGCTGCTTTCTGTATTCAGTGTAGCCCAGCCATACAGCAGGAGCTGTCAGTGAAGAGATCGTATTCCTTTTGATTTTCTGGTAGCTGATTATAAGGGGGAGCATCAGTAGCACATGTGGTCTTTTCCTCCTCTGATGGTGATGACAGTCCAAAGTTTTTGGCTTTGGGCCAGGTCAAGACCCATTGGTGACTGGGGTTTCCTGTTGGAGCTTGCTGAGTGATCACTTATTCTATGTGGCAGCAGTGACATGATATGTGGAAAGGTCTTTTGCTTTGAACATCCTGCCCAGCCCTGGCAGACATGTGCCAGGAGGAAGAGCTGTGCGAGGATTGTAAGACACAGACTCCGTTTATGCCAGCAAAGCAAAGCCAGTTTATTACACAGTTTACCAGTATTTATAGGTCACTCTGTTCGTGCAAAATTTTCCACTCTGACCCCTTTGTCTCAGTCTCCTTTAGAAACACAATCTTCTGATCATTCTTACACTAGAAATGTCTTTTATGATCTCTTTTTCCAGTAAAGTCCTTGCTGCATCTTCCTTCATCAGAGGTTAGCATTAGAAGATCAGAGTGACCAGACAGGATGCCTTCAGTTCTTGCCTTGAGTTTATCTTTCCCTTGGCTTTCACTGTACAAGGGCCAAAGATCTGCAGTGCTACTCAGTTCTCTGACAGAGCTGTGCTTTGGTGCCCATCACTTCTGAGGCAGGTTAAATCTCTTCAAAAACTGGCAGGATCTCTTTTTCAGTTGCAGTGTAATAGGCATCAGATCCTTTGTATCCCTGACTCCAGGATGCCAGAGGTTGTCCACAAGTCTCCCCAACTACTTTTTGCCAGACACTCCACAAAGGATAAATCTCCTGGAGAATGCAGCAGTGTAGATCTTGTCCTGTCCTGGTTGGCCCAAGTCTACTGTATGAACAATCTCATGTTTAATTTGTTAAAATCTTGTTGCTATTCAGGACCCCACTTGACCCCATTCTTCTTCTCTGACACGATAGAGTGGGTTGACACTCTGACTGTAAACTAAAATACACTTTCTCGTAAACCCCTTTCTTCTGTCCCTTGGTGCCTATGGTGGTATAGAGTAACCTAGACACACTCACCAGGCTGTAGGGTCAGCCACCTTCCAGTTACTGCAAAAAAGTTGACCCTGTCCTTGGCCAGAACCAGAACAGCTGCCAAGAGCATGGCAGGCAAATCTGATCCTGGGCTACATCCATATGGGTGTCTTTAGCAGTCATGACCATCCTGCTAGGGGGCTTAGGTCTCTTCACCTTGGAAAAGTAACAGAATTCTAGTATTTAAAGGGTGGCTAAAAAGATGCTGGAGATTCTCATTTCACAAAGAGGCATATGTAGAAGGGAATGGGCTGTGGATAGTTCTACTGGGGAGGTACCATCTCAATATAAGAAAGAAATTTCATATAGTGAGAATAACTATTCCTTGAACAACTTTCCCAGGGGCATGGTAGAGTCCCTGTCACTGGAGGTTTTTAAGATGCAATTGGACAGGGTACTTAATGATCTCATCCAGACTCCTTTCCCATTAAAGTTTGGACCAGATTATCACCCAAGCTGCTTTCCAGCCTGGATTGTTCCATGATTTTAGCTTCACTGTGTGGGAATCCACAAAATCAGAGGGTTTTGGGAAAGCTACAAAAGGCAGGCCTCAGAGACAATAGAACTATGATTAGAGCTAAGCAGCAGCCTTGAGATAGGTCAGCGGAAAAATTATTTAAAAAGTAGAAAAGCAAGGACAAATAGAACAATGGTGTGTGTATTAACGCTTGTTTAGAATAACTCTCTAAGCTACAGAAATGTTTATCTAGCAAGATATTAGTAAGTTTGAAGCTTAATAATGGAGCTCTGTGCATTGTGTTTTAAGGCTTACAAGCAGGTATTGTATTCGAAACAAGCAAGCATTGTTTTAACCAAAGGTACGTGTGCTTATAGTGGTTGGATAGAATTACTGTCAATATGCTTCTGCTTTGTGTGATTGGTCAAAAAACTTATAAAGTAAGTTGTAACATTGAGTTCTTGGTCTGCTGCCTTGGTCAAAAAACTTATAAAGTAAGTTGTAATATTGAGTTCTTGGTCTGCTGCCTGGATGTGAGCTGCTGGCATCTTCCCATTGTCATAACCATGTCATGAGACTGATGCTGAAAAATAAAACAGTTCAAGGCATGTTCCACAGCAGCCCTGTCCCATTTGTGATTTGTACATAGCCCCCAGCCGGCAATACACTGAAACAGGACTTTCTCAATTCAAAATGCTGAAACAGGTCAAAGGATGTGATCAGGCATATCAATCCTGCCCTATGCTGAAGACCTTGATTACTGTGCTAGATTTATGGGTTATTCTCATTGGAACTCATGACTGCTCCTCTCTGCATACATATTAGCACAGATTGAGTAGGATGTATTTGCAAAAATTTTACTCAAAATATCTCAAGGTAAGATTACTAGAACTACTTGATGACACATGATGAAATTTCAAGGTGCATCATGCAACAAACTTTGTTGGATGTTGGTTTTCTGCTTTTGAGGAGGTGCCCTCATATTTAGATTCAATAAATTATTAGTAAATCCTGACTATAAATGTAGTGCTTCTGTTCCTACACCCATTGTGACTTCCATGCCTACTGCTGGATGATAACAAGAATCTGGATGTTTACTGTTGGAGTGGAAAACTTATGATGCTGGTTATAGCCTAAGTACCTGCAGCTCCAATCAAGTTTCTTCTGTCTTCATATAAAGTGAGTTGTTTTTTTTTTAATGGAAGCACAAATTTTTTGCAGACAACTCTGAATCTCGTTTTTTTTTGGAGACACTATGGCTCAAATTGAGAAAGGCATTTCTTATTTCTGGGAAAATAAAACTCTCTGTATTAGTGATCTGAATCAAGCCAAGACTGGCTTGCTTTCCCAGAAGACAATGACAATATATACACATGTATATATAAAAGTCAGTTCTTTTTTCTGCTTATATACCATTATAATAGTTATGCTCTTGGCACCCCTGTTTTGGATTACAGGAAATATAGAAGAATACATACTTGTTCAGAGAATTGATCTGTTAATGAAAAATCATAGTGAATATGTTGGTGATTTTAGGATTTTTAAAGCTCATTTCTATTAAAATAATATTTTTGGGCCAAATATGATCTGACAGTATCCTTTAGAATAATCTTATGTCTGTCGCGGAAATGACATACATACTTCTGGAATCAAACTGAAATAATCTACTTGGATAAGGAATATCTGTTCAGTGCTTAATTGCCCTTGAGATTATACTTTCTGAGCTTCAAAGGTTTGAACTAATGATGTTCCTTTACTTAAAGTGTTCTTTCTTTTGCCCAAGTCTAAAATTCTACTGAAATTAGGATCGAAAGGCCTAAATGTAGTTGGCAAAAGAAGATATTTGTAAAATGCAAGATCAGTATTGACTCTACATAAAAAGACGTACTTCTTTTCCCTACTGGCTACATTTTGACCTCTATTAAGGTCTCATATAAATTACATTTGTCTTTATAATACCACTGCTAACCAAAAAGCAGATTTTGTGTCTGGGTAATTGTGTTATATGTTTTTCTATGTCTGAATTAACTCTCACCTTGGGAAAGATAAAAACTTGCAACATCCAAGTTTGGTTAAATTCGGATTCTTCGTTTCAAAATTTTGACTGTAAGAAAGCAAATAAACTGTTTCTGATTGAACATGGAGTATCCATATATTAAGCAGTTTTCTTTGGTCTGTCATCAGATCTATGTTTAGCAGATCTTTTGATTAAGATTGACATCTGTAGTAAAAACCACATGAGTTGAAAGCTTGAATGGTGATTATTGCTAACTTATCTTCTAGGAAGATATTCTGCTCAAGGGTTACAGAAATAAGAAATTGCACAATGGCCAGATGTCACATTAGCATATGCAAATCCATCCCACTCATGCAAAGCTATTTACCATGACTAGCTGCAGACTTGTAGCACACTTGTTAAGACTGTCAAAAACAACCGCTGTTGACGGTGTTGGAGCAGGAGTAAATGGTTACAATGAAAACAGATCTGGAAGAAATCTAAGGACTATAATGATAAAGTACACCACTTGAGGAAAAAAAAATATATATGTAGCTTCAGGGCATTAATCCCATGAGTTAGGTGATGTTTTTTTGGACAAATATACCAGATAACACAAAATAGGGAAGGCAGTCGGTTGGTTTGGCTCTATTACCTGGATTTAACTGTCTGCCTTCTAGAGCTGCTACATCACTTTCTTCTGACTACTACTTTGAGTCATCACCCTGAGTAATCAGAAGTGTCTTTGTGATGTTGATATTAATATGAACTTTGCAGCACTGCTCTATATCTCTGATTTTTCACAGTATTGTGGAAGGAAGATGTGATTCAGTCCTATCCCCTGCCAGTCTCTCTGCTTGGTCTCTCCACCCAAGCTGGTCGAGTTGCATAAGCTCTCATTGATCTCTTCTGCAACTTTTTCCTTTAAAAACACTTTCGTTTTGTTGCCTGTCCAATCCTTTTCCAGTCTCTCTTATGAGAAGAGTGGCAGGCAGTCACAGCAATCTGTATTTTGAGTGTTTACAATTAGATGGGAAAACTAAGATTTCACAGCCAAATAATTAAATACAATGTTAATGAATTCTGTTAGTCATATTACACTGAATCATATTAAAGGGCTTAACCATGTGCTTGAAGGAAAGAAACATTTAAAGTGAGTACTGCAAATATTCTGAATACTAATTAATTTGTTCAGAAGTCCTACTTCAGTGTTAGTTTGAGGATATTAAGAAGCAATGCTAATGTTAAATCTTATCCTATTTGTCAATCATGAGGAAGTTTCCAAAATGAGAGCTCTGAAGAGCTTTTATCCACAAGTTTCTGCTGAACTTAGGGTACAATGGTGGTGAACCCATGTACATCTGTGGGTCTCCAAGCTAGTTAGTGTCCTGTTCATCTATTCAAATATCCAAAGGAATCTAATCTTCACATTTCACTGCCAGAGTTATCTCCGTTTCTGCAACTGCTCTCTCTTTGACATGAGAAGGCTCTTTTAATTGGGGGAACTCTGTCTTTAACGGCAGCATCTGTGTAGAACAACAAACCAGTTATTTTGAGGCTCTGTAGATAATGTTTAAGAAATAAGAAAATTCATGTGCAATGCTTTAGGTGCTTTTAACATGGGATTTTCTTGTGGTTTTCATTTTCTAATTAAAAAAATAATATTTCTGACAGATTTTTAGAGCTGAATTGACTAGAGAATCATATCTTCCTTTTCTAGAGAGCATAGTTTCCTTTCAATGGGAAACTAAACTTTTATCTCCTCATCTCTCCACAGCAGTGGTGCAATAAGACTGGATACAATAACATACATTATGGTTAAGTAACAGGTTCTTGATTATACTTTTTTATTCTGTGTCTATTTTCATCAATCATTATGGAAAGAGTAGAAAGATCTTATGTACAGCAGTTCTGATCTGTAAAAATATGCACATGGCAAATGTATAAGAAAAGAGGCCTACAGACAGGAGGTAATGAAATTTTGTATTGCAACACATGAATCAAGATGTTCCATGTAAGAAATAAATTTTATACTGACTTAAAGGAGGTATGATCAAATTATAGGTGTAATTAAAATGGATCCTGAAACAAAGGTTTTTACTTACTACTATCAGACTATTATACCTGATCTTTTTAAAATGTCAGTAATGATATTTTCTTATGATAAAATGCTCTACTGACCAAAAGAGCCTTTGGATCCTTGCCTCTTATACCTTAGGGTAACTTTTCTCACATCAGAGGTTTCCAAGATAAATTAAAAAAAAGAAGTGTAGAAAAATGGCTGAAAGAATCTATTTTATTTATCCAACAGAAAAGGAACTCTTCAACAGCCACAACTGTACTCTGTTGTGTTTATCCAAAGTTTGTCTAAAATACTCGTGTTTATATTTTTTCATTTTGTAACAAGGGAAATAGACAGTTAACAGCTCTTTTTCAAGGATCCGAGACAGATGAAAGCATAAAGTTTATCGCAGCTATTCCTACATATGAAAAAGGGAATGTCTAAGGGAAAGGCAGAAGTGCATCTGTCTATTCAGACTTAGTATTTACAAGTCTTTTCAGCTTCACCAAGCTACTTTTCAGCATTCACTGAAGTACTGCAGCTTTGTGACAGGGGTTTGCTTTCAATCTTAGCAACTGGTTATTTTTATTTGATAGTATTTTGAAAAAGTATATCAACCCTTCTTGAAAATTAAGACTTATTAGTCATGAAATTTGCTCTGATGGCTGATCAGGCATCAAGATGAGAGTTTTTAGGGTATGGTGAGTGATCATATAGCTGTGAAATAGAAATCCAGTATTTTGTATTATGTAGGTGCTATTCAAGAAGAATAGTCTTTCACAACAGCTAATGGTCTATGTGAATATATAGCTTTCATAGTCCACATATTTTACATTTGGTTGGAATTAAGATAGTGGGAAGACCAGACATTTTTCAGCAAATTATGACTTCTTACTTATTTGGAGTTTTTTCAATATAATATAGTACCATTTTTTTCTTACAACTGTACTTGAAACTTCTCTGACATTAACATAGAGAAAAGATAAAAATATTTTCCTTTTTTGTAAGTGATTTCTTGAGCACCTAGCAATGGATAAATTGCTTTTTTGTCTTAAAGGAATGAAAAAAATCCACAATAGAAAGAGCATCCGTGAAATTTTTTGGCTAATAATCCTTCTGTAGAACTTCTGCTTTACAAAAATATAAATGGTAGTTTGAAGAATTCATTATTAATATACTATTAAAGTCAATGAAATCACTCATGCTGATGAAGCTTGCATGAAATAGAGAGCCTTGTTGGGCTAGTAGCCAGTGGAAGTTACAGGGTTGTGCTTCATGTAAGCTTCTTGACTTTTTGCCAAATCAGCATGGGACTGTCAGAGATATTTTAGTGATACAAGGCAAGGGCTGAAGAAGGCAAGGGCTGAAGTATAATTATATCTCTTTTTTGCTTAGGATAAATCCTCTGAGCTGAAATAGTGGTCCTCCCCCTGCCTTCCTCTCCCTCCTTTGTATGTGGATGCTATTAAAGACATTTTTGGGCCATGTAAAACTGTGGTCCACCTGTTCCAAATCTGTGGTGTAACTGAAAAAGATAAGCGTTTGCCATTCTGAGTCTAATGTGGGATTATTTTATTTCAGTGATTTATAAAAAGATGCATACTCAGGAATTCCAAATTATAAAGATAAAGGAAAAATTGTAGTCCATTAGATGACAACTTAGAATAGTTTATACCCAGAAATGACTTCAGTAACAAAATTAAAAGTTCTGATTAGCACTAGCCACCTTATGTCTTCAAAGTCCTTCTACTCATGTGAATTTGTAGTCTCTCTCCAAATCATGTGTGTATTTAATTTATTATATTTTGCCTTTGATAGATATTCCTCATCAGCACCTCAGCTACCCTATGAATTGTCCCCTTAACAGAGTGTATTCTTGGCCTGTCTTTAAGTATCTTAATTTGGTCCCTTATATATATGTAAGTTTTTGTTTCCAGAAAAGACCTAAAATAAAACATTACTTGAAAAAGTGACAACATATTTCAAATACTTGTGGTCAAAAAAATTATGTTTGTTGCAGCATACTTCCCATTTTGCAAAACTAGTCATAATGTTGTCTCAAATCAAGGTAAGAAAATATGAAATTAAAACTTGAATGGTTAATTTTGTTTCAAGAATTTTATCTTGTCTTTTGATACTGTATATTAATTAATACAGATTTAGTAATAGAGAAATTGTAAATAATTTAATATATAGTACTACATACTAAGCATTGAGGATGAAAAATTATTTCTATTCACTGTGGGAATTTGAAATATAATTTAAATCTCAGTGAACTAGCCTTTGATTTAAAAGATTTTAATTTTCAAAAATGTGCATTTGGTTTTGTTCAAAATTTATGCTCAGGGTTTTTGAAAATTAGTCTTCACTGTCTTGATATTTATTAGAATTGATAGATAATTGTGATTTTTAGGCTCTGTCACTGTAATTCCAGAACCAAGGTTTGAAATTCTATATATTTCTAAATATTCACCATTGATGAAATGTACTATTTTGACAGTTACAGAACAAAACAAATATTTTTTCAAATTATTTCCTAGTTCAAATAAGCCCTTAAATTTTCTGATTATAGTATATACACTCAAGACTATAGTAAAACTATGAACAAATTGTTGAAAATTATCAATACCATTATTTTTGTCTAGCAACATTAATGTTTAATCTTTTTTAAAAATTCAAATGATATTTTTTTTAATAGTTTCCTGCCCAGCTGGATATTTGGACTTGCCTTATATATAATGCTTCTGATTTTGTACAATTGTCATATGAATTTACTAACAAGATAATATCCCCAAAAATATCTCCAAACATGGATAAAAACTTGAATATTTATTTTTAAAAATATACATAATATGATTTAAAAATGTGATTGATTTGGTGTACCAGCACATTGTGATAACTCTCATTTTAAACACAACTAGGAAGCTACTCTTTCTTTATCCTTTTGTTGCAGTAAAGGGTGCTTAGTGATAAATAATAAATACTTGTTTTACTGTCTTAGTTTTTATTCTAAGAAGTTCTGGGTTCTTTTTATTTTTAGCACTATCTTTAAAATAAGAAAGACACATTTTGCCATGTTATAAACATAATGCATATACATCAAATTTGTCTTGCATGACATTTTTCTATCAACCAGCTGAAATTCCAAGTCCATATAAGTTTTCTAAAGACTGTCTTAAGGCATAGGAAAAACCATTTGAAGCACATTTACATGGAGATTTTTCCAACTGTCATTTGTATATCATTTATGAATAATAAAATTATTTCCTTTTATGGTTTGACTGAAATTCAAAACTTTAATTTAAAATTTCTTCTGGCATTCCTTAAAAAAATAAGGGGCTTAATCCACAGGAAGGAACATCTACTGAGATGGTCTATAAACATGTCTTCAGACTGTCATGACTTATGCTGTATTTACTTTTCCTCAGCAATCACAGTACTGTGAAAGAAATGGAGTTTTATTCCAGTAAATTCCAAGGAATCATTAGTATGCCCATATACAGGTCTAGATGAGTACTGAGGTCCTTCCTTACACTAATAGGGATGAAGTTCTTTAATTATATATAATCTCTCATTTCATTGAGAGCTGTTCAAAGAATACCCCTTCTCATCTTAATTCTTAAACTCAAGGTTAAAGATTCCACTGTGCCAGGGAATTTGAGTCACAACATAGAAGTTTGGAAAATAAAAATTCCTGTTTGTAGAGCTCTTCTCTATGCCCAATAGCCAGTGGGTCAGGGAGCCTTCTGAGAGGACTGAGGGAGAAATAGTGCATTTACAAAAGAGTTTGGGTACAGGTCTCCTGTGCAGCAGGTACTTAGATCATTAAGGAAGATGACAGCTGATGCAGGGCAAAGATACAGTTTGTGGGGAAGAGTTGTCCCCAGTGCAGAGATGTGATAAGTCGTTATGTAATGGAAAATCTACAAGATTTCGAGATTCCTCATATATCAGGTTTCTTTTTCTAGATGAGACTTATGAACACTACTCAGCATTTCTCCCCCTTTCTGCTTGAGAGTGGAAGTCTGTGTATGTGATCCCTGGAATTACTTTTAACTCCATTTCATTTCTACTTGTATGCCATTGCTTTAGCACCCATTCAGTTTCACCCATACAGCAATTTTCATGTTAAACTCTAACTTGTAGCTAGTCCCTTGTTTACAGCATCTTTGCACAGTTTCACTGCCCTCCTAGACCCCAGAGTTGTGGTCCTGTGCAAGTGAGTTTGATGAACACTGAAGTAGAGGCTAGTTGGCTCATGCTAGAAAACTCTCGCAGAGCTGAGAACCTTAAATAGAAGCTCACTATGTGGCAGGTATTTTTGTAGTAGTAGTGGTTAAGAAATTTATATGTCTTAACTGCTAAAAAATCTCAAAGGTGAAAAATATTTTCTGGCTTTTCTGAAAAGTAATTTAGATGTAAAATTTTAAAATTTCTCAATCATTCAAACATGAAGGTGGCAATGGCAACTTTTTTTTTTTTTTTAATTTGAGAAAAAAGCACCATTGTAGATACCTGAAAAAGGCTGTCAATTCCTGCCAGTGTCAAGAATAATTTCTGCAATACCCTACAGTAACTTTTAGTTTAAAGCAGGTTAGGTGTTCTTACAGGACTGGTTACACTAAGGATAATGCTTCACTTGGAGTTTTTTTGTCCAAAACACACATGTAACAATTATAGCAAATCCTTTTCAGGCATATTCGACCTTTTTTTCCTCTTTCTTTTTCTCCACAGAGTTTGTCACATGCCTGCTACTTTCCCACATTTATTCCATGCTGCTCTGCATACCAATACAACAGCTTCCCATAGGAGGTATGTCTGTTCTATCCAGATAGGTTTTGCTTTTTCTGATGTACCTGAATGTGTTCTTAGGGTAAGTCAGATTGCTCATATGATGAACCTCATAGCTCCATGACAGCAGAAAACCTTCTCTTTCTTATTAAAAAATAAAACCCTGCAGACTCATAAAATGTAATTGTTCTGCAGCAACCTTTAAATTCCTGAGAATCATTTGGGCAGCAGTGTCCTATCCCTTTCACCATAGTCCCTTTTGTTTTTTTGATTGTCAGGCAGGTCTGACAATTTTTCTCCAGCACTACAGAAAGCTCTTGGGTTTAAGTTATATAGTCAATATGGTAGGGCTGTGAACTCTTACTGTTACAATATTGAAGAATACAGGATGAGCTTGTTTCAAGATTGATAGATTTTTAGTCAGTTTCAAAGGCTTGTTATGTTTGAAGTTACTGTCAATAGCAAAGACAACAGTAGCTCCATTTAAATTAAAAGATATCCTTGATTTATGCTTTATGTTCATTTTAAAAATTATGCCTGAAAATTCAAAGGGAGGGTACTACATTATGATTTTGCATGAAATTCAACAGAAAATGCAAGGGCTCAGTAAACATATGCAGCAAAGCTTGCACAACAATGGTGGTTTCCATTGAGAGACTAGTTCTCAATGCTGGTTGTCTGGTTATTCTTACTCCTCTAGAGCTTCAGAAAAATGTGTGAAAATGCAATCAATACAGCAAAAAATATTATTGCAATATCAATTCTGATATTCATAAGCTCTCACAGAAATCTCTCTTGGGTTTTGTGTATTGATTTAGTTTTTCATTAGAGGAGACTATAGTGTAACCAAAGGTACAAAGGATTAAGGAACATACTTTAATCAATTGAAATGCACAAAAGAAATAACAATTATCAATAACAAGTGTGTTCCCTTAGCTATTTGTGACTTGTTTTCTGATGTCCAGTTGGAAACATACCTTAGATGCTGCTGTTATGAGGGTATTTAGTGGATTATACTTTTTTGTAAAGTAAGCAAGTTTTAATTCACTGCATATGCCATTTAAGGATACATTTCCTACAAGCAATAAAGTGCTTAAAATGACAGAAATTGGTAGAATCTGCTTAGGTTCAGCAACAGTTTTAGGCAAATATATAAATGAAATCAGTTATATGGATATAAAACAAGCAAATTACTTTTTGTTCCTAGACTATTCAAATCAGGCAGCAAGAAGGGAGTAACACAAATCATTCATGTGCAATTTCTATTTGCTTGCATTGCTACCTGGTAGTAGCAATTCCTTTTGACTTAAGAAGCTTTCAAAGATTATGTGCTAAAAGAGACTCTCAGTGAAACTTAGTGAATGCTCAGTGAAAAATGTCTTATAAGCATATGTATCTCTTCAAAATGGTGTGTAGAGTTGCCAGAAAACATGATGGCACTCTTGTACTCCAAAATAAAATGGGTTTGGACATGCAGCCAAATTCCTTTGCAAGCATATTATCTCCAATGTGTATGGAGCTTGACTTTTTATGAATTGTTTACAAAGATTAACTGAGTAGCTGCACACACAAGCTTGAAGGTACTTGTATGATTGCTATTAATAGTTATATGATGCTGTTTTGTTGGCATTACATGCACATATGTGCTCTTTATATTTGCTACCTAAGGGGCCAGACTCTGACACCTTTTGCAAGTTGAAAGACGAGCACTATTTGCAGTGTGAGGTGCTAATTGCTTATTTTGTTAACTTTGCTGGAAATATGAGTGACAGAATCTGAAAGAATGTTCTGATTCAGGAAAAAATTTGCATATATTTCATTTCAAGCATGTGTTGAATCCTATTTGCTTTAATTAGAATATCTATACACTAAAAATAAAGTGTATGTATAAGTTGCTTGTTGAATTGAGTTCTGCATAACTGTTTCTCCATCTATTTTGCAAGTCACATCAATTCTTATTCTTCAATTTTTTGATACTCTATAATTGAAAAACTTACATTGCATGGAATACAATGTAACACATTTAAAAATATTTTGTTTATAAAGCTACTGTACATTGTGACTGAAATAGAAGAATTAAATTTCTCTTATCTCAAATTTGCTGGAGGAATGTCTAGGTGATATAATATCTGCATTGTAAAAAAATTGCTTATTTTTATTTTAATTATTTTTGTAAGACATTTTATTCAAAATAGTTTGTTCACTGTTGTGCTCATGCATGTGCCTAATTTTTTTTTGTCTCAGCTTCTTATGAGCTGCTCTGCCCACAACAGATGTTAAGTGAGAGCAATGATATGATACTGTCTGCATTTTCCATGCACTTCCAGGCAAAGGCTTTTCCTTTTCCATTTTTTATGTTACTGTCTGTGCTGTGAGATAGCACAACAGAGCACAACCCCTTTGTTGGGCTCTCAGCTGAGCTGCTCATACGTACTGACTCAACAAAGTGCTACTTGCTTCTTCTTCTGCTGTTCCTCCCCTAAGTACTCTGCCCCAAAATTGAGGGAGATATGGCTGTTATTCAGCCCTAAAAGCTTCTTAAATCAAAATGAAGCTGCCAAAGATACGGACCACAGTTTTCAAAATAATTGAGGCATAATTTTATTTTATAGAATGTATCACCTGAGTGGAAAGTATAACCTCCCAGGGAATTCCTGTGGAAATTTGACAGATTTTCAGTCCCTACTGAAAGAAAAGGCATCAAATGTGCCCTTGGATCCCATGTTGCAACATCCTGTTGTTAAACCATCCTCCAACCATCCAATCAGGACTTTCTCAAACTGTGTTTTTTGTGTCACAAAGCAGTGTGGAGTTTGTGTACAGTTTGTCATTTGTGCTATGTAAATCTCTGCTTCAGCCCATCCTGCTGCACACATGAGAAATCCTTTTCTGCCTTCAGGTGTTCCCATATGCTTTATGGTACTGCTATATTTTAGCAGCTTACCATGAATACGTCTGATACCAAATCAATACCAAAAAAAGAAGGAAAAAAAAAAAGAGGAAATGAGAAAATTAACATTGCAGCAAATTCTTCTACTTCCACTCATTTAAGGGCACACCATAATTTTCTTTTACATTTATTGCTAACCTACACTGGACACACATTTTCAATACACAATCACATAACTACGTGTCTGGGAACAGGCCTTAATTTTTTTAATAGTTTTAGATAACTACAATGTTCTGGTTACACTGAGTGCAGAAGCTTGTTAAAACAGTGTATCAAATGGCTCACATATCCTCAAACTCCTCCTTATGATGAGTGTTGCTGCTTTAAGAGTTCAACAGAATGTCCCAAAGCTAGGTACACAGAGTTTGAATGGAGTTTATGGAGGAGTTGGGACAGCACAATTATACATTTGGAACCATGCAGATGTAATGCATGTGATATGCAGACATCTAAGAGCTGGCCATGTGAATTTCTTTAAATACACCTATCTGGATAGCCTATCTGAATCACTAAACTGATTGCTTCCTGGGTGTTTGGGTAAATTATTTTCAAAAAAAAGTCAGAATATTCTGTACTTGATATAGAAGAAGGGCATTTGAGGTAACTGTTTTTTAAAAAAATTAAGATAAAAAAGTTTCTCAGTAAACTGAAAGTACATTTAACTTTACATTCGGCAACATGTGCTTTTCTAGTACATTCCCCTTTTAGATTGACCTTTTCCCTTCTGTTGATTCCTTGCTGCCAGGCATATACATTTTAATAACGTATTTCCATTCGTTGACTATCAAGCAGTAAATAAGTACAAAAGAGTTAATATATTTGTAGACTAATTAAGCTTTCCCTAGCCCTGCACACTTTTATGACAATTTTTCTTAAAATAAGTGTGCTTGCCTATCCTTGGCATTTGGAAAGTAAACATACTGTCATAAAAATCAGCATAAAAATCTTTTGCAGCTGAAGGTGTGATAACTATGTGCATCCTAGGTAGCAGAAAAGACAAGAGTAGATATTTTTCACAGAGACAATTTGCAACAGGTGACCATATTCATTCATCAAAAGTTTACTGTAAGCATTAACTAGTGGAACACAAGGACCTGTGTAGCAGACAAAGATTAATTATACCTGTGCTCACACAGTAATGTTTGTGTTCCAAACAAATTATATTTGCTTCAGTTTAAATGATGCATAAGTCTGATAAGTGCAGATGAACGTGTGTTCAGGATGAGTGAGCACACTTGTTTGAATGTCATATTTATCCCTGTATTTTGTCAGAAAATTAACTTCTTTGGAGTTTGTGCTTGAGCTGAGCATATGGTTGTTGATCTCTGGAGATGACAGCCTATCTGAGCAATAGCTCCTTATGGCTTGAGCTCTCCTCCGCTGGCAGATGCTTTGGGCTTTTCTACAATTAAGTGGAGATCATCACTGTTTTCTTTGAGCACTGCTGTGCCTTGTACTCTGAAGTGTTTTGTTAATCACTGTCTGCCTTCAACAGAAGCTGCCAAAGCTCTCATTAAGTTTGAATTTTGAGATGTCATGCTCGAATGATGGAATTTCATCCCTGTTCTGGATGAATGGAATTGGCTATGGAAAGATGCCAATGAAAAATCATGACACTGAAGTATATCTGCTTTGCGTTTCACTGCTGAAACAAAAGCGAGAGAGAAGGGAGAAAAGAAAGCTTTCTTGCTGTTTGTCTCAGATCCAGAGCAGACTGGCTTGTGTGGTTTCCTGGAAGATAATAATCATAGGGTCTTCACCTTATCATCTGTAGGGTTTATGTTGCTACTTTTCATGAACAATCTGTCACTGTCTTGTTCTCAACTGAGAATCTTAAAACACATTCTCAAAAATCTTTTGATGAATGCCACTTTTTCTGTCACTGGAAAATATAGTTTAAAATGCTCAATGACAATATATATTTTCTAAAAAAATAAAAATCAACATTTAGTTTGAGGCAGGAGCTCCACTGATGGCATTATGATAAACTACAGGAGTACAAACGAATGTAACATTTGTGCTTCAAGAAGAATTTCTTGCACATGTGCAAGCAAAAACAAAATGCATCTGTTGGCTGGTTAGTGACTTGCATCAGGAAGCTAAGTGTGTGAATTATGGTATGAAAAGATATTATCCATTTCTCTTGGTGGATTCAAATGTTTCAGCTGTAATAATAAAAACGAGCTTGGAAGAAAAAGCTGTACTAATTAGCTGCACTACATAATAATTTTAGTCACATTCTGTATAGCAACTCATGAAGGCAAAATGCATGGACTTCCCATATAGAGCAGCTCTCTGGTTTTGAACTAATGGTTTTTGTCCTAATGACAATAATATTTATAAGTGTGTTGTTCAACCCATGGGTATAATGCCATTTACATGTTCTTGATTAGTTCCACTTTGGCCTTCTGTGAAATTCTGAATGTATGAATACATCCCAGCTGAGGATATTACTACGGTACAAAGGAATGATCTTGTAGAGAAAGACATAGCAACATCTTACCACTTAAACTTGACATTTTTGAGGTTTTCATGCTTTTGTAGAATATGCTGAAACCCCACACATATAAGAGATATATGATTTTTATTTTGCAGTGTTTTGTCTGGAGAAATACCTTTGTGTTATTTCTTTATGTCCTTTTCTTGGACACCTCCTAATCTAGCAAATGTATCTTTTACCTAACAGATATGAATCATAGAATGATTAGAGCTGGCAGAGCCCTGAAGATTCTTGATATTAACTGTCTTGTTGTTCAAAATAGGTTCACCTATATCAGGTTGCTGAGGACTGAGTCCAGTTTGTTTTGCTTAGCTGATGGAGACTATGAGACCTCTCTGGGCAGTTTGGCTTAACGTTGAATTACTTCTAGAGTAGAAAAATATTATCCTATGTTTGAGTGGAATTTTCTGTCTTTCAGTTCGTGCCATTGACCCTTGTCCTGTTAGTGGGAATTGCTGGCTTTTTCATTTTCTTCTGTATTCCACCAGGTATTTGTGAATAGTGATGAGATATCCCTACACCCTCTCTGGTCTGTCTCTAAGTAGTTCCAGCTCTCACAGTCTCTCCTTATATGAAAGATATTCTGGTGCTTTAGTTATTGTTGTGTCCCTTTTCTGGATTTACTCCATGTCCATTTCTTTCCAGTACTGGAAAGCCAACACCTGGACAAAAGCCAAAAAAAGCCAAAAGCACCCTGTTTGTGTTTCACCACTGCTGACCAGACAGAAAGATTCAACTCCTTCAGCCTTTTGTTGACTCTTTGCCCAGTGTGGCACAGGAACGCTGTTGGCATTTGCTCTGAGGTCTCATTGCCCCTCATGGTAATTTTGAGTTTATCGGGTTAGTCAAGCATGATTTTTTCTTTATAAATCCTTGCCAACCACTCCTAATTAGTGTCACATCCTTAGTATGTTTGGAAATTACTCTACATGAGGGTATTGTGCCTTACCATCCAAGGAGTCAAGATGAGACTGATAAAATTTTAGCTCCTTTGGTTTTTCTTTTGCCTTATTTGAAGGTTAAATTTGGCCTCCTTTCTTAAGCCGGAAATCTCCCCCAAGTACATTGACCCTTTAGAGACATTTTGGCATGGCCTGACAATGACATCATCTGACTTCTTCTGTGCTAGTGGTGGCAAAGGATGAAAGTAAAACTTTCTAAAATATATAAGTAAGGAGAAAATTTTTAAAATATTTGAGGCTTCACAAGAGTGCCCATATTGACTTGCAAAATAGAGTTAAGAAGATGGATGTGAATGTATTGCTTTTAGAGAAAGTAGACTTTCTAAAATGGCAAAATTTTTAATGAAGATTTCCTTTCATTGAATTAATGAAATTGAAATTTTTACCCTGTCTCAGTTTAGAGAAAATTTAAGAAGGAAAATGCTGTGGAATGAGTATACCTCTAAAAAAGGGTTCCATCAATCCCTGTCAATAAGAGGTTAACACTAGTGGATGAGAGTGAAAAAATCCCAACCATTTATTGACAGAGTGTCCACATGTCACAGGAAAAAAATCTGAATAAATGAATTGTCTGACCTTACACCCCCCCACACACACATATATCTGCACAAGAAAAAAAAAAAAAAAAAAAACCCAAAACAAAACAAAACCCCATCAAATGCCAGGGAAAGGAAAAAAAGCCACTGATGTGGTGGGAAAGAAAATATAAAATAGTGCCATCTCCTGTCTCAGGGAAGGAAGAAAAACAAAGGACTCACGCCGCAGCTTGGGCAAAACTGATGAGAACCAGGTGAAACTCTGGCATGAGTCCCCTTCTTCACAGCAGATGAAGCTGGTGGATTTAGTGTCCTTTCTCTTATTTATTTGGCTTTTCCAAGTCCTGGGACTGGGACAGAGCAGCCTCTCATTGTCCTGCCAGACCCTGGACAATTTATGTGCTGTCAATTGCTTTCTCTGACCTCAGACAAAACCAAACCAAGCAATTCACTTCACAAAAAGGCCACCAAAGGATTGCTGCCACAGTCTCCAAGGCCAGGGGAAGGGAAAAAATAAACTTCTCACCTAAATGAACAAAAGCCAAGCTAGCTAAGTAAAATTAAAAAAAAAAAAAAAAAAAGTGGAGGAAGGAGTCCAGCCAGCACCTGGTGATGCCTGGGGAGTGAGGCATTGAAAAAACTTGTGCAAGAACCCCAAGGCTCCCCCGTTCCCCAGAACCACCTTGAAGCTACAGTAACCATTTCTGGGCATAGAGCAGATGATCAGGGAATAGAAATACTACCCCAAGACAGATCCTAGGCATTTCACGCTCCAGAAATCCAGAAAAAATAGGTTTGTTGCGATAAAATGTGTTGTAATACATTGAGATATGTAAAGGTCATATTTGATGTTCTATTCAGATATATTTTGTGGTAATGAAGAAAACATATTTGTACAACCAAAAGCTGTTCTCTTTAAATGGTTCTATTTAGTCGTGTAAGCTTATTAATGAATCCTTATAATTTCACTAATATCTTGGGTAGTAAGTTTAAAATTATTCTTTGCAGTATTTGTTTGTATGTTTGGTTTTTTGTTTATTTTAATAAAGTATATTGAGTTTATTTCCTAATATTTGGCAGATATGGACTTTGAGGTTCTTAGCCTTTTGTTTTTATGGAAATGTGAGAGGTACCTGATACTAAGTCAGCACTGTCATGTTTAAATGTGGAGAGATCAGCTTTTTCCTTATTGTTTCTTGTTTGTGCCCCAGAAGGTCTTAGAAGAAAATGTTAAAGATTTAAGCTTTTCTTCCTGAAGAATGCTGGTCAGGTTTCTGCCTCACAAAAATGATAAGCTAATTACATCTAAAAATTCCTCTAGGGATTTTTTTTTATAAATAGGTTGTGCCTGATTTTTTTTTGTTCATATCAATAATGGTTGACTGAGATTACTTTGGGGTTTTGTATTATCCTATTTTCCTAACTTTGGGCTTTTTTTCTGTCCTGAGACTTGATGGCTTCGCTTACTTGCATTTATGTTTCTGTTTTTGTATATATAATTTCTACATCAATTCTATAAGTATACAGTAAGAAGTCTTCAGCTGAGCAGTGGTTTTGACACATGTTATGCTAGTGAAAAAGGGAAGTTAACCACATTTTGCTCTTAGGTTAAAACTACTATGGCTTGAGTGTGCATATTCTGAAAAATGGAATAATCTTGACTCTTATAATAACAGTATAAAATTTGATTTAATGTTATAGCTGTGACAATATTTTCATTATGTAAGACCAGAATTAGAAATTAAGAACTATGATTTTTTTTCTATTTTTGAGACCCAATATTAGCTCAGCTGCATTTGAAAACAGTAAATTAATAAATCTCTTCAAGAAAGGGTGGTGTTAGGCATAGAGATATGATAATACCGTTGTGATTGCAACAACAGAAGTTTCAGATATTTCAGTAAATTTCAGAGAACCATGTCTGAATTAGAGCTAGTAGAAGGAATATGACTTAATGAGAGATCTGGAGCAATATGAAGGAAGTTGTTTGGTTAATTGATGTTATTAAAGCTATATATGTAAAAAAAAAACAACACTGAAGCCACTGAACTTGCCAGCTTAGAGATACTAAATTGCCTAAATATCAAAAACATGATGAATTTTTGTTGAGTTCAATGAAAATCTATTTATTGACATCTGTAATGGTTTGATTTTTCCCATGCAAAATAAAACAAATCCTCAAAAGATTTAGGTAGCTGCAGCTTTCATGAGGACTAAGCTTTGTTTCTGTTTTCGCTATTAAAAATCATAGAATCCTAGCAGAGTTTGGAGCAGAGGAGACCTTAGAGAATATGTAGTTCCAACCCTCCTGCCATGGGCAGGGAACCTGACCAACCTGGCCTTGAATACTCCAGGGATGGGGCATCCACAGCTTCACTGGGCTACCTGTGCCAGTGCCTAAATAGCCCTCACAGTGAAGAATTTCTTCCTAATGTCCAACCTAAACCTGTCCTCTGTTAATTTGGAGTAATCTTCCCTTCTCCTGTCACTCTATGTCTTTCTCAAGATTCCCCCTCCAGCTTTCTTGTAGTCCCTTTAGGTACAGGCATATTCTTTAAGGTTTCCCTGGGCTCTTCTCTTCTCCAAATTGAACATCCTTGACTCCCTCAGTCCGTCTCCATACCAGAGGTGATCCTTCATGGCCCTCTTCTGGATTCAGTCCAGAAGCTAAATGCATGGATGTAAAAAATACGGACACCAGTGTGTATAGTTGCCTCTTATAGATGAAAGGTCTGTAATGGCACACACAGACAGAAATTATATCATGCATCGCTTCAAAGTGTTCTGCATTTTCATTTGGTTGGCATCTCCTCTGTATGAAATCAAGAACCTGGTAAATGCATAAAGTAGTACAACAGCTCTCCGAGTAGGAGCTCTTCACCCTTGACAGAGTTTTTACCCATGTAATAGAATGGTTCTGATACCATGTAGAAGTGAAATTGCTTGATTTTTTGACTGTTAGATGAGGATTAATGTAGGATGTAAGCATAGTTGCAAGTGCTGCCCAATTAATATGCAATGGGAATCACAGAATCCCTGTTCATGCAGGGTCATCCTAGACCACATGGCAAAGGAGTATATCCAGAGAGTTCTTGAATATTTACTGTGAGGGTCATCTGCACAGGAAAGTTATTCCTCATATTCAGGTGGATCTTCCAGAGCATTGGTTTATGCCCAAAAAACTCATTGTGGAAAATAATATTTTGAAACACATTGTTGGAAATCTTTAGAAAATTCTAAAAAAAAAAGGGTAGCATTTTAGAAAAGTGCAGGATAAAGACAAAACTGTGTTGATTTCAGAAGTTGTCTTATTAATAACAGGAGTAAGTTTTTAAGAATATGGAGCATATTAGTACTGCAGTGCACTAGAACCTTATCTGATCATCGGCCTAAGAAAGATTGTAAAAGAAATTGTAGTTTTGGGAGGGTATAAAAAACTTGCATACAAGAAATTGTCTTGGTGTAATTCCATCCTGAAAGTACCCCACAGAAAGTTGTTGGTGTGACCATTTGTATCACCTAGTTTCTCTGCACAGCCTTGTCTCTCTTTTCCAAGGCAGTGTAATTTGAAATCTGAAAACCTTTGCTTCTCAGGCAGTTCTCGTTGTAAAAGCCATTCCTCAAGGTGCACATGGCCCAGGAAACCTTTCAGACTTGCCATTGAAGTGCTGTGCGACTGACTGTCTTTATGCAGTGGGTAGAAACTGTCTCAAAAGAGCATCACGATAGGAAATGCATACTTTCTCAATTCAAAGGGAATTCTAGTGTTGATGGTAAACTAAGATTTTCTTAGGCAATATTTGATAGTTCAGAAGTTTGACTGATGAAGGGGATAATAAGAAATGGTGACAGTTACAAATGTAGACAATGTCCTTTAGAAGAGAAAATGTTGCATTTTCTAGGTTTTTTTAATGTATCTCAGAAAGTAGTCCTTAATCTGTTTCCTAAAATATCCTGCCAAAGTGTTGAGTATGCTCCATGATGAAAACATTGTACAAAAGAAAATATTTTTATCTCAGAAGTAAAGATATCAATGAGGAGGCTTATTTTTCAGACATAAGATACTTTAGACTTAAATGTCTGGACCATCCTGTAATCAAAGGTTGATTAAAGATTCTATTAGATGCACCATGCAAAGGAACGTGTGAAATGTTCTAGTCATGTAAATCAATTTTGTTTTATTGCCTTTAGGGCAGCATCACTAATTTGACTGGTAGAAGGCTTATACCATTGCCTCACATATTTTGGATAAACCCCACAATGTATTTCCACTAAATAAAATCTGTGTATCCTCCCATGATGCACAATCCTGCATGTGTATATTCAATATTATTTAAAAACCTCTGTTCTTAAAAGTGCCTGCTTAGCACGATGGGATGCAAAAGCCAGACTCAGTGCGAATAGTCAAAAATGCATATACATGCAAGGTGACAGGTCTGACAGTAGCTCTTGAAATCTGATGCTTGCAGGTGTGTAAAATGGAAACGATTTTCCTCCATTTATTAGCACCATGTGGGAGAAGGAATAAAAATCCCAAGTATAAAATGCTGATCCAAAACATGAGAAGGGCTTGCAGCAGCTTTTGCCACGTGGCATATGTGTCTTTGAAGTGTGAGGCAGACATGTCACACACCTTTCTTTGAACTGAGATTTTGCAGAAGGTAGTGGTGACATGGCACAGCTTGGTGGCTTTCCAGTGCTGAAGCTGCAGGTATGTGACATGCCTCTTCCTGCACGGATGTGTCACACAGCTCTGCACATTTCCCACTGTCTTTGTTTTTGGAGCACAGCCTCTGACAACAAACACAATTGATGAGCAGAGACAGCACGGAGATAATATATGTAATATGTGACATTAGGGTGTCCAAATCCATGTTGCAGGCTTTCATAGTATGAGAAAGGATGTTTTACCTTGAGCAGAGGAATGCATTTTATTTATTAGTTCCAGGTGTGTTTGTGCCATCTGTCGTTATCATACATGTCAAGAGATATGTCCTTTGCAAAATACGGTTCCTGCTTGAGGCAAGGGACACAACTTGAGGTAACAAAATAACCTGTAAGGTTATTTTTGTAAATTGTGTGAATCAAACATTTTCCAGTTGAATACATCCATATATAGAAACCAATATACTCACTATTATTTATTAAAGCTCTATTTCATGTGTTTGGTAGTTCTTCTCACAGATTTTTATTAGTTGCATATATTTAATAGGAGAAGAAAATAAATTATAAAGGTTGCTTAGCCCTCAGCAAAAGGAGAAGAATCCTTTGGCTTTGGAAGTGCTTAAATTAAGGTTTCTAAGGAGAAAAGGTTTGTAATTGTTTTTGTAGTACTATTTTGAATATGCTTGAAACATTTACCTTAGACTAATTTCCATTGTTTGATCTAATTTTCAATGATTAATGCAGAGATAATTATCAGCTTAGTAGAATGTATCGTTTACAGAGAAACATTGCATTAATAGTGGTTAGAGACAGCTATTTCAATATTCCACATACTAATCTCTGTAATTTTTTCTGTTAAAATTTAAACTAAAATAAATAGTTGACTATGTGGTTTACTGTAAAATGAAGATACACTTCATTTTTTTCATAGGTTCCTAAAATATATATACAAAAAATCATATCCTAAATAAACCATTCTTGTTCAAGTAAAAGTCTTTCATTTAAATTATTTATCTGAGAAGAATTTTTTCCTTCTTTTTTGCTTAGTTTGTATTGCAAATCCTAAATACTGTCTTCTAATAATTTATCTGTCACCTCTCCAATTATTTCTGTTTACTTTAACTGAAGTCACAAAGGATATTAATATGCTTTTGAAACTGGTAAAATATGCACATTGATGAAAAGAAGATATTTTTTTAAAGCACCTGTAAGTCTTTGAACTCTATTTTGGGAGTTGGACAGGGTGAAAATAAAAGACAAAATATTCTTTTTTTTTTCTAGGGGGGGAAAGATAGCATAGAGCATTGCTGATTGTTTGCATTATGAACATTATATTCTACTCATTTATGTATGGCAGCACAAAGCAGATCCTGTGGGTCGATAGTGACATTTGTCTTCTGCTGGAAGGAAAATAGCCTTGCCTGTCTGAGAACTGAAGCCATGTCTTGTTCCTCCAACCAACAAATCTCCAAACTCAGAAAAGGTAGGAAGAAAATTACATATAGGCAGTGTGCAGCTGCTGTGCTTTCCCATTTTCTGATCAACACAGCTTGCTGTATATATGGGCTGTTTTTAGGAACTGTCTGGTCTACATAAGTTTCTTTTGCTGTATTTGTGTTGGTGCTGATTGTATGGTCAACTGGACCAGGGATCAGGCATCTTTATAGTTTTATTTTTATTCACTCATTTATTAGATTAATCTTCTTCTTCCTGAGGACATGACAGAAGCATGAATGACATGATACAAAGAAATTTATTAACCAAATTTTTTATAAGTGTACAAGCTGCAAGTAAGTGAATGAAATTAGCACCTAACACCTAAAAAACAAAAACAAAGGTGGAATACATTGTTGTTACAGCATTTGATGAGACTTTTTCACCAGGTTAAAAAGAAAAAACACAAACTAATGAAAGAAATTTTCATAAAAGGCTGTTAAGTACAATGACAATTTTGTCTCTGATATTCTCAATACTGAAACTTACATAAGAGTTTGCTGAAGGCCATATTATGTGCTTTCCCTTCTTCCTCAGACACCCGTTTTTGGTCACTGCGTAGTGGTCTGGATGGAACTCTATAAGTGTGACCAATTTTTATGTACTTAAATGTAGAGGCTTTTCACACTTCTTTACCAACATATTTCAACTTTTGAGCTAGAAACTCCAGAAGGTCATTTTGTCCAACTCACAACTGAGTTCTTGTCTTCTGTAGTGGGATTCTGTAGTAATTTCATTCAGTGTTCTTGCTCAGAGAATGAAATTGTGACTATAAGCTTGGCATATTTGAAAGAGAGACTTAATTTAAAAAAATGAAATATAACACTATATTCAGACTCCTAAGTTAAAAAATAATAAAGAAAGGGGGTTAAATGAGAAAAAAATTTTATATAGACATAATCTTTTTTTTTCATAATTTTTCCAAATGTTCTGCTGATGCATATTATTTTTATATTATTACCTGCAATAGAATATTTATGCATATTATTACTAAAGATAAAAGCATTTTAATATATAAGAAATTTAGGGCTGACTTTGAATTTTGGGTGGAACATCTTGTTTTCAGCTATTTTTGTTTTGAACAGATTTACAATCAGGTAAAATTTTGGGGAGTACTATTTCCTAAACTAAGAGCAATTTCTCTTCTGCCTCCACTCCAGTCCATGACCCACATGTTAAGTGGTTGTCTAAATTGAAAGACTAAAAGCATTGTTCTTCATATTTTTTACATTTTTTACACATTTTTTACATTCAAGTTTTTACATGGAGTCACTTTTATCCTCATTCTTGATTTATCATGGAGTAGGGTAGAGCACAGGGTGTAAAATCTGTGGTAATCACATAGAAAAATAATTTCTATATAAACTGTGGAAAGTTAATAAACAATTAATGTCCCATTACTTTGCTATGTTGAGTATATACAAAGGATTTTAAATGGATTAGCTAAGGACTCAATGACATTATAAATCTTTTTTACCTAAGTGATTCTACATACTCTATTTTACAATATTGCTGGAAGAATCACTTTTGTATGTGCAGCTTCTCAGTGTCAGTGGTAGCTTTGGAAAACACATTAACTGAGTTTTCCTTTGTGTCCACATAATTAAGTTCATAATCTGAAAGGGATACTTATGAAATCCAGGTTCTTGAACCACACTTTCTGTTTATGGATTTGCTCTTGTAAATACATATATTATTTATTTGTCCACTCTATAGAAACAAACAGAAAGAAAAATTCCAGGGATTATTCAGTGGCATATGTGATGATGAGTGTTTTTTCAGTAATACTACTGATGACGGGCTGTTTTAAGTACAGATATTAAAGTCAGGAAGTTTTATTGTGATAATATATTGTGATAAAATGGGCATTTTGCCATACATGTGAGCTATCTGCTACATTAAGCGCTTAAAGATTGAATGGCCATTTACTGAACGAAAGTAGAACACTATGTATAATTTCATTTACCTCCTTCTTAGCTAGGTAAGGTAAGTACTTGTGATGTCTATGTACTCATTGCATATAAGTTCCCACAGACTTTTACCTCCCCCCTCTCCTCTGCCTCCACATCTCCTTTCCTCCCTATCACCTCCCACCTCAGGCTTTCATCCAGAACACCACTTAACTCTGTGCTTTACTTGTAGTTTTCTTGTTTGGTTGGTTGGTTCATGTGTTTTTTAAGATGAATGCTTACTGCAGTGGGTCTTGAGGAGGATTTTGAAGCTGAGTATATGATAAAGGTCTTTCTTGTACAAAGATACTTTTCTAGTTCATCATCCTTAGGGCCATTAACTGATGATATTTAAGCATATTGCTGCTATTTATGTTGGGTGAACCACTAAAATCAGGGTGCAAATCCTTAATCCTGGTAAATTCTGAGATTTTCTAAATTTCTTCTGAGTTCTTAGGATTGATATTATACATGCATTACTCTGTGTTATCCTAATTTTCTAGAACAGGTGTTATTCTGCACACTGGAAAATTGCTTAGGTTTGAACACATATCAAAAAAATGACAGTCTTAGGGTAACCTTCACTCAAAGAATGTACAATAGTATAAAAATATAGCTGAGAAGAATTCTAATATAGTAAGTCTATATGTGTGATCCATACTACATGTAAAAGTCAAGGTATACTGGAAGTTAAATCATTGCAATATTCAGGACTTGCATTTCTACAGGAACTACCAATATTGTTTCAAATGTTTTCTCCTCATGTAAAAGATTTCTATTAATAATTAGTTATGTTTGATTTTTAATTTCCCAATATGTGTAGGCTCCATATTTTTATTGTCTGAATCTTCAATAGTATATGTATGGCTCTGATTGCACATATCAGCACAGGAATTTTTAAATGGGATTTTTCAACTCATATAGATTTATTTTTTGGGGACATGTATACATGGCTAGGGTAGCATCAAGCGACTAAATTATGCAATATAAGTCCATATTATTATTAGAAGCGCATATTATTAGGCCAATTGCAAGAGGATTTGAAGCAGAAGAGTGTTAGCTCAGCATAATGAACGTCTGCCAGCCATTTTTTTTTAAATGACTAGCTGCAGTTCTTATTGTAAGTCAAACGTTATGCTGTGCTGTACTGTTAGCTTTCTTGTTTGGCACAACCACATGATGTAATGTATCCCTAGAAGTCTAGCTGGATCAAAGACATATAAAACAGGATGGGTTTTTTTTCTGCCAGTAGTATTGTTGCATATTTTGCTAAAATTATTGTGCAAGCAATAACAAATACATGATCACTTATCATTTAAAATTATATTCCTGCTATGCAGTAAAGACATTACAAGAATGGACAGCTTTCCTTGCCACAAAAGGAATATTTAGATATTAAGTAGACCAGCGGGTGTTCAAAAATCCCTTCATAATTGTAATATTGACCTGTGCTCATTGACAGAAAAAATCAGTTAAAAAGAAAGTGCTTTTCTTTCTGTATATTAATGACATAAAATGTGTTTTCTATTTTTTTTTCTTTTCTTCCCCCCCCCCCCAGAAAGGTAAGCTAAATCAAAAACAGGAATTGAAATGCAGTTCATTTAAATGCAGCTAAGAACTCACCAGTCTTGCCTATTTCAGGCATTGTGTAAGTCATGGGAAGCGTGCTTATGCTTACTCCTGATGTAAAATCCACAGAAGTGTGAAAGGACAATAGAATTATATGGTATGTGTATTAACTTTGATGATAAATGCCTTATTCCCTTTTCAGAGGATTATTAAAAGAGTTCTCAGGAGGAATAAAATTGTGGAAGTCACACATTTAATAGCTCAGGTACAAAGAGTCAGATTGTGCCAGTTGGCAAAAGTTAGCAGGAAGCTGTCACAATAAATGGCAGCAGCTGCTCATAGTTCTAAAGAGTATGTCCCAGTCAGAACTGAAAACTGATGGCATCTACATTAATACTACCTTAATGGTCCATCTGCTGCTCCATAGGGTCCCTAGCTGCTGTATGGAGTCATAGGCATTTGACAAGCAGTCTCTGTGTGCCAGACACACATTGTGCCAAATGTTTTAGGCTGCTTCGTATCGTTCTGATCTGTCAAACTTTCCTATCATTTATCAGGAAGGAGTTAGGAGGGATTTTTAAAAAAAATTAGTAGTAGTATTTTTTTGTATTGTTCTTACACATCACTGTCTTTTAGTATGTGGGACAGTCAGGAATTTGGGAAGGAAATTACTTGTGGTTACTTTTTCTAGGAGGATAATCTCAGCTGCTTGATAATCTGTATGCTATGTTAATAAAGCAGTGTGATAAACTCTGCAGAGAAATCACTAGCTGTTTGCCATATTGTTTAAATTTTATCATTTAAATCTTATCGTTTAAATCTAATAGTAGATTAGATTATATTAGGTAGAAAATTAAATACAAATAACCATAAAAGAACTAACAGTGTTTTGACAGGCTCACTAACACTCATTTGCTAAAGAGCAGTTCATTTCTAAATACACAGTTGCATAAATATTTTAAAAAGAGCATTCATACATATATCCATATGTGCTTAGAAATTATAGCAGTAATGTTAGCAAAAGCTTTATTTAACTAATTATAAAGTTATTCCATAAACATGTGAAAGACATTTCTTGTAAATTAACTTATAAGAGAATGCAACCTCTTCCATTTCTGGAATGTTTAATCAATGCTTTTTCCTAGCATCCTTTGTGCCACAATATAGCTATAATTTTAATTTATAGGTGATGTATATTATAACATTTAAAGTATCAATCGAGTTAAAATTGTTTGTAAAAAATCCTCAACAGTATCATCTACACAATAAAAAATAGCACAGCTGTGCAATTTTTGTTACATTAAAATATCCACAGCCTTTGGTCATTCTATATCTTGCAAAACAAAAAGCAAGTATCATTCTTTATTCTTTGACTGCATCTTGTTCCTGGAAGGCAGCTTATCTCCAGTAAAACTGGAAACTTCTGCAGATGGTTTTTTGTGCTTGTATAGCTCCAATGGAAATGCACTGTTTATTTAAATTTGCTATTTGTGTGAAAATGTTGAAGTTAGCACAGAAAATAATTCAGAGTATCAGCAATGATCAAGGGTATAAATGCTTAAAGAGAGAGATCAAGATGTCAGCAAAAATGTCACCACTACTTTTCGCAGTACATGTTTTGATTTTTTAGCTGGATTCGTTCAAATCAGCCAGGTGCTTGAAATTCCATGATACTGCTTTTTTTGATTGTTTCTTTCTGGGACTGACAGAGCCATTAACTATGGAAAATCAATGAAAGACCTTGATTTGGTTTCTGAGAAGAGCCTTTAGGCTTCTCCCCTTTTTACTTTCTTTCTAGCTAGTTGTGGGAAAACTGGTCAACCAGAAAAAAAACACTAAACACTCATTATATTGTACATGCTATCCTAAATATTTTGCTTTTTTTTCCATACTTCAGAATATGATTGCCTAAGGATATTTTCTAAATCAAAAGCTGGCTTGTTCTGCCCTGCCCTGCCTCCATCAATGTATTTTCTTCCTGTATCTTCACTTCACTCTATTTCTTCTTTTCACGCCCCAGTATAAATCATAGGTTAAGTAGCTTCTTAAGTCATGGTTATAAATGAGGGTTTAATTGCTGTTAAGACATTATGCAAAGGAAAGTGTGTGCCTTGGCATTCAGAGTTGCAGTGTAGGTCCTCTGAAGGTAAAAAGGCACAAATACATAGATGCAGGCACAAAAGCATAAGTTGCAAAGCAAATGAAATGATATCTCTAAGTAACCCACAGCTTTATTATAATGCATTTATTTCTCTAGAAAACTGCCATCAAAAGGCATCACTTCTGATTTTCAAAAACTTATAAAGCTGGTTTTATTCTGTGGCAGGTGATTTACATATAGGTAATAAATTTTAAGTGTAAGATTCATTAGGTAGGATTCATTAGCTGCTTTTAATTCATCAAAACAAGCACTGCAGGTGGTGAATAAAATCCCAGGGTATGCCTGAGGGCCTTGGTAGCTCTTTGTCTAGCAAAGTGGCTAGTGGCTGGCAAGAACCAGAAAGCCAACAGAAAGTCCTTTTTATCCCAATCCCAGGACGTCATCCTGGTACCTGTGTTCTTTGGTACCTTGCAAAGGACAGGTTGGATAGAAAGGTTGGGCAGTGTCAAGCTGATGCTTGACACTGTGTAAACTGAAGAAAATCAGTGTAATTTTTAACATCAGCATAGTGGGGCTTCAAGAAAGAAGCTCTCTTATGCCCCCATTAAATAAAGCATTAGAAATTTCTGTGATTTTGGGTGCAGCTGGGAATGTAAGTGGCCATTCAATAGGTGGTAGGGGGTCTTCTCTGTAAAACCAGAGTTTGTCGCTGCTCTCTAGGGTGCACAAATAAAGGTGCTCCCTGCCTTATGATCTCCACTTTCTGATGGCTGAGAGTTTGTCTGCTGATGGATCATAACTTCACAAAATCTCAGTCTCAATCTCTATTTAATCATCTACATCTAAAAATGTATTTTAAGATAAATCAGGGTGGTGGTGTTTACACCTAGACTTTGCAAGGACTTTAAGAGCACAGTTGCCTTTGTCTAATATTGCTAAGGTCACAGAAGGTCTTTGCCATGGGGTAAACACAGAACAGAGTGACAGGATGACATTATCTTCAGGGTTGGTGTAGGTAAGTTCTGGTTAGCTTGGCCTGGGTAATGCAGACATAAATTCCCACTGTGAAAAACCACATAAAGAAGCTCCTACACATATCTCCAGTCAAAGTTCATACCAAATTATGGGACAGATGGCATTTGTGACCACCAATGACTGTTTAACACCTCCCTTGAAATATGACTCCATGAATATCTGCAACTTGGACTGTAGGTTATGCCACCACAGTGGGAACTTGACGTAAGATAAAGATGTACTATTATGTAAGACCAAGTGAAAGCCTAACAAAACCTGGGGAGAAGAGTGTACCACTGGTAATGGACACAAGAATGCAGAATGTATGGGCCACGAGGAAAGCCAGCTCAGAAACTGTGCTGAAATCTGTTCTGGCAGGGTAAAAGGTTATTGTGGTGGGGGGACATTATAATCCGCTGATCCAAGAAACCCACCGACACATAGGAGGTGAAAGACTAAGCATGAGAGTAATTAGCATTAGAAGCAAGGGAATAAATAAACTAGCAGCATAAGAGAAGTCTATAGGCAATAAACATTCATTCTGTTGTTTGCTAAAATGTGTAAATAAGAAAAAGTTTTGAATGGCCTTGGGATCCACAGCACTGAGAAGACCAGGGTGAAGAAGGACCAAGGGGACTGCTGGATCCATGGGTAGTGATTGTCCTCTGCTTGATCTCACTCTCTCTCTCTCTCTTTCTTCCCCCCCACACACACAAACCCACACACACAAACACTTTTTTTTCTTCCTATGTCTTTACATAATATTCATTGTTAAATAAAGTCTGTTTTATTGACTTTGGCATATGGTCTCATTTGCGCCTTAGTTTGGGCAAAGGAATCTCTCACTAATGGGATCATTGCACACACATATGTAAGCACCTTTTGGGGATGATATTCCTGCTTTCCTATTGTACCTATCACTGATTGCATTTTTGAGAAGGATTTTGTCTTCTTTTACGGGTGCTCTGCACAGCAGTTAACATAAGAGGGTCCCCTGTTACTTCTGCCAGCTGTAACCCAGTAAAATGTTTCACTGCTGCTAAAAAAAACCCTGCAGCCTTGGAAGAACGATTTAAAGGAGATGTATGGTGATAACTGTCCTGAAGAAGATCCAGGGAGGTTAAATGCAAGGAGTAAAATGAGGACAGGGATGAAACAAGAAAACAAAAACTACAAAGTAGAAATGTGGTTACAAAGATGGAAAGCATTGGTGATGGTCAGTAAGAGAAGTTGAGACTGGAATTACCATCCTTTGATGGTAATCTTTGAGATTTATGTTCAAGCTTTGCATTCTAAGAAGAAATCCCTCCACAGTCCAATGCCAAGAAATCCAACCTCAAATCTGTCTGGCTGTGTCACCCATTAGTGTTTCAGCATAAAGATTTCTGTAAACATCCTCCGAGAGCAGGCTGCAAGGCATATCTGCAATAGCATCACAATAGTAAATTCTGGGCTACATGTGAAGAGGCCATAGGGTAACAGGGCTCATTCACATGCAGAGTAGCAGAAAGCATAATAAGTTGTGTGTATTTGCTATGGCAGGTATCATGACAAACAGCTGTCCCATATCAGCTAAGCAAACACCTTCAAAGATGTCCTGTGTGTTAGAGAATTTAGTGGTCTGCTGCTAGGCTTTGCTGTTAAAAGAATAAATTCTTGCTATTCACATGAGTATTTTATTCCATGGTGGAAGAGTTATTTCTTTTAGCACTTGTAGTTTTCCACCTATTTTTTTACTGTTGTCTTTTTCCATACTGTGGTTTTTTTTCCCCCACCTATTTTTGCAAACTTAGGAACTTTTGCCTAAATACACAGCTATCCAAAATTTTGCAGACTTGCTTGTGCATGTAGCAAAAATCACAACAGATGGGTGTTCTACACTTGACATGAGTCCGTGCACCAAGATAGCTTGTGTTATTAAATAAGAGACTAATTAAATCTTTACACAATAATCTGTTCTTCTGTTATTATTATTACAATTATTATTATTATTACAGTTATTATTATTACTATTATATGCTAGTTCAGCATTTAATGGAAGATGATGAAGAAATTGGAAAGCATTTATCCTCAGTTGTCTGGACAAAAGATTAAGTTATGGCATCAGATGTGCTTCCTACTGACAGGACAGATAAAGTTCATCTTTCCCATAAAACTTTAGGTAGCAGTCAGTGGGTTTTTCCAGCATGATAAGGAACAGAGCTGCTATGGGTGGGAATTGCATATTGAACATGCCTCAAGAAATTTGCTTCATATTTTGACGTTGAAGGGACAGAATAGGCATTGTTTCAAAAGCAAAACTTTGACAGCATTGTCTTTTGTGTCTAATTGTTGATGAAATAGCTTTCTGCTTCAAAAATAACATGAAATTCTCACATTTTCTATATGTTATATATGTTAAATATGTAATTTGAAGAATTACATATTTAACCTGTAAGCTTGTTGATGATTGCACTTGTAACCTAAACATCATGTTAAGTGCAATTAGTTTAGGGAACTGTGTCCAAGTCAAGGCTTTCAACAGCCTTTGATCAATGAGTATATAATCCCTATCAACATTGAAGGGTGTTATAGACACAGCAGGGTATCCTACTGTTGAGCTATGGCATCAATATTGGCTTTGTATTCCAGAGGAGTTTTGGTATGACTCTTTGAACTAAACACTAAAAAGTTCCCAAAAGATACGCTAAAAATATATAATCTGAAAATTGTAACAATCCAATACATCAAATCTGTAGCGGCAGATCAATAAAAGGAGGAAGAACACATATAGTAGAAAAAAGCTATTAAAAAGCACATGAGAAAAAAGTTTTAATGGTGAAATTTTGACTTAGACTGATATGTCTGTAATTTGCATAATTCCACATGCATAGTGTATAATCTAGTGAGTGAGATGTCTTCATTATATCTGAACTGCATCAGTTAACAAATTGACAAAATGGATTTCAAATTACTACACACTTTCAGTGATGATCACAAAAAATATCTTTTCCAGTTTTAGTTTGAGACTGGAAAAACCCCAAAACAAACAAACAACAAAAGACCAAGTTTCAAGGATAAAATAATCCAATCTTACTACAATAATTTTTATGTGTGCTCTGTCCCCTATCCTCATCCTTCCTTTTCCTGGCTGTTTAGCCAATGTTAACTGCATAAGAAGGGACAGCAGAGAAATTTGAAACATAGCCTGGTTGCCTGGTCATATCTCTATGACTCCATTTTGTCTTGCATTTCAAGTAAAAAATAAGCAGTTATATTTTGGGTGTTTTCCGTCCATTAATCAGTACTAGAATTGGGAGCTGTCTTTAGCTGATATATGTATATTCATGCCTAAAAATAGCATTTCTATTCACTTGCATATTTTTATCAGGGGTCATCACACTTTTTTCTAGACAGAATACAGACTCTGGTGGGGAATTTTATTTCATGTTTTGGACCTGACAGCTAATGATTGTGACTGTTGAAATTGTAACTCTAAGCACAGGGTGCAAGTGATAAATACACACATAAGGGACATTTCTTTGTATCTTTAGCTCTGGTCATGTCCTTCATCAGGGACTGGATAAATGTGCTTATAAACTGGTTCATGAGGTCTCGTCTTTGAAGGAGCTTTTTTATCAAGTTTATTTGACGGTTTGTATTATTGCTGTTACAACTTAAAATTGTTCCTAAATGTGCTGCTGTGATGGCTAGGAAATTTGCTTTCATCCTGAATTTATGTATGATCAGTTAATTTCATTTTTATTATTCCTGTACAGGACAAATAATTTTTCTTTATGTTTTCTCTCCATCTACTCTTGGTTTCTGATGCATGTAGAACCTTTCCCCACTCTCTCTCCTTACTCAATTTTTTTTTTTTTAAATTAAGCTTAAAACCCACATAACCTCTTTAAAGAGGTTATCTTTTTTCTGATCATCCTACTAGCTGTTCTCTGCATATGTTCTCTTTGGATTAATCTGTCTTAAAACAGATAACCAGAATGATACAAATAGCCCAGTTGAAAGCCACCAGTATTTTGAGAAGTTATATTAATATTCCCAAGGGCCTAACAGGAATACATTTTCAGATTATATTTGGCTTTTTGGTGGCTGCTTTAAATGGGTGCCTTAGATACTCTGTGATCAAGTAGTGCAAAAGAAGAACAGAAGGAGAGCTGGTTGCTTCCAGCTGATGAGTTGGTGTATACTTGGTTTATGCAATTACATAGCCAGCTGCTTGGGATATGTCATTTGCAGGAAAATTTGAGAGGAAGAAAAGTATATGCACAGAAGACTGAAATTTGGGCTCCAGTGCAAAATGTGACTATGGGTCCCTGAAGCATCTAACAACGAGGCCTGTTGCATGACTGTGACATTGAGAGGGAATAGCTGTAAAGTGTGTAGGTGAATGTATGTCTCGATTTCAAACCCTCAGTGAATTTTAAAGTATTTAACTTGGATTTGTGCATGTTTCTCCTGCTTTAAAAGAAAAAAAAAATAGTTTGTGAAAATTAGATTTATCTACAGACTGAATAGTACAAATTCAAAGTCTGAGAGATGTTTTGCATTTGTGTACATCACCCCATGATATCTATTTTGATCCACTATTGTGAAGCTTCTCTATGATGCCTATTGAATGATGCTTAACTTCACAGATGAAATGTCGCCAGCAAGTTGCAAGTACACTTAGTGAAGAAATATCTGTTGTGTGCACTGCTTTCTTGCCATTCCCAGATGGACAGTGTTAGAAATTATCTTCCAGTCTATGGGCTTACAGAAGTCAGGGAAAACTTTGGTAGATTAATTGCTTCAATTTATCAGGATTAGGGCTGTGGAAGGTAAATTAATTTATTCAATTAGATATAAATCTCCTAATTTCCTTTATTATGATTGTGTATTATTTTGAGGCAGAAAGGAAAACAGTCCTTATAGCTAAATCTAAGTTACTTAAATCTTCTGGAAGGCTGACCAGAGAGTGGGCAACAGCTATGATGGAAAAATGCCCAAATTGCACGGCCCCATGCACATTCTGTTTTGGTCCTCTGCATCAACATCATCTGTGGGAGATGTAGCTGGCAGGCACCAAAGCAGTTCTGAACAAAATTTAATAGTACAGGTGGTCAAGCTGAAATGCTCAGCTGGGCATGGGAAGGGAGTGAGAACAGTGACAAGAGAATGCTGGTCCAGACAGGCCAGACTGCAGAAATTAAGCAGAAGTCATTTTTCATTAGACAGCATGGATCTAAAAAAAAAAAAAGAAAAAAGAAAAGGACTGATTTGACTGCATATAGTTTAATTTTTTGGACTTCTGGAGAGAATTTTCTTGCCTTTCCAGGCACGTGCATGCCAAATGAATGAGTGCAGGGGGAATAGTCTGGAGCTTATCTCTCAAAAGTTTTGAAAATCCTGATGAACTGGACAGGCCATGTACATGATGTCAATTTTTTTTCTGGGAAAGCAGTACTCAGCAGGCTGCTGGAATAATTTGGATACATTTGTTTTCTGACTCTTTCAACCAGCTGAAAAAAAACTACTTTTTTTTTTTTTTTTTTAAATAAAATAAAATACATTAAAAACCTTTTCTGCCCATCTTTAATTTAATTTTAAGGGTCTCATCTTTAAAAGAAAATATGAACATCTCTTTCACACTCTTGAGGAGTGAACCTTCATTCTTCACCCTCAATCCTGCCAGAAAGGGAAAACATGCTGCCAATATCTTCTAGCAACACTTAAGAAAATATGAGAAGAAATGTGCCTTGATTTTTGCTTAGAAAAACATAGTTTTTCTGTGAAACCAGGCTTATTTTAGAATGGACATACCTAAAAAGATAATTAATGTTTTAATGTTTACATATACACATACACATATACATATATATATATATATATATATACCATATCAGGTCTGTTTTCTTAAACTGCAACATTTCTTCACAAAGAAGGGGCAACTATCAAGACCCTTTTGCTCAAGATTCAATTTGCTTTTCTCTGTACATATTTAACATGCTATTTTTACTGATATTATGAAGATTACATTAGTTTCCAAACAGTATATATTTTTTAAAATTACTCATTGCCTACTGGTTAACATTTTCACACTGTATAATATTACAGGCATTTTTCTCTGAAACTGTCAGCATTTTGTCAGCCAAAGTGAGCTTTAATAAAAGTCAGGCTCTGACAATTTTCTGGAATAACCTAGAGCTCAGCTCTATGCGTCTATATGAACAGGATGTGAAGCTTGGATCTCCTGATGAAAATTAGCGTGAACCACTGCTGCACTTGGCTGACACGGTGCGCTGGTGCACAATATCAGGTCTAGGCACTTAGCAGGAAGCTGTCACTCACTTTAGCTAATCAATCAAAGTTTGTCACATTCTTGTATGTTTTCACTAAAAACCCAAACTGGGACACCAGATGTGGTGAATACATGGACAGTCTATGTTTTTGTATAAAAACATCTGATGTGACAAAAGAGCAATGAAAAGCAAGTTTGGCTTAAAGCACATGGTTTTTTTGTCACATGCACACTCATGAATGTTTTCATTACCTATATCACTCTGAGATTGCCGTCACTAATTTAATTTGAGAAAACATTCCCTAGCTATTTTACTGCAAATTGGGTCTAGCAAATCAGTTTTGCTAGTCTCTCATAGTAGTTAGATGAAGAAAACTTGGTTGAGGGAATAAGTTGAAGCATTTGTAAAAATAAATCTCTTTTTTAGACAAATTTTTAGACACAATTGATAAATAAGACACTTCTCTGAAGGAAAAGAAAATATTTTGGTTTTCTATTGCCTCTCCTTATCATCTCTTTCTTCCATTCCTCTTGTATTTCATGGCTATTTCCATAGTGCCTTTTGGACATTTTGCTGAGCTTTTAGATGAAACCCAAAAATATGCTGCTGAAAACTCCAACAGCAGTCATTTATAATAATGCAAAGTGTCATGAGATCTGTGCATAAAATGCATGGAATGGTGTCCAGGAAGGGGAGGTGATCATCTTTTCCTTCAGAGGGTAAAGCCAATGTGGTTCTACTTCTCCTTGAAATGAACATTTGTGTCATCTGTCCACCCACAAGTGTGTTGAGTTTTCAACAGTACTTTGTAGTCATTTCAGATTGAAAATAATGAATTATTTAATAATCAATTGGAAACCTTACCAGGCAGTTCTACTTTGTGTTTAAAAATGAGATTGAAAACCAGTGACAGGTAGACATTGAAGTGAAGAAAAATCACTATATTGATCTACAAGGCAAAGCTATTAGTGGCAAAGATGGCACTCAACTTTTATTGGGATCCCATTTCCTAGATCCTGAAGAATGACTCATACTGTTTGGGGCTGTGCACACCTGCTGGGAGATGGGCAGTTCATGCTCAGTTTTTGGTTGCAACTATTTCCCTCACGTATGTTTTAAACTAGGATTAAGCGTAGGCATAAAGAGCCCTACTAAAAGCATAATATGTTTTGAGGAGCTAGAAGTGTTCTGGATCTGTTAGATTTTAAATTATTCTCTCAAGTCTTTTATGCAAAATCTTCAAGTGTGTTGAGCCTCAAAGTACCTGTTTTGTAGGACATCAACAGAAGGGGACAGTAAGTAAAGAAATGGCCCAGGGCTTGAATGAAGAAAACAAGAAGCATCATGGCTTCAAGAACAAAAAAAAAAGGAATAGATTAAAAATCTCTCATCAAGAAAGTGAAAATTCTGCTTCAGTCCAACACACTGTCTGATTTTCCAATTTGCTGCAACTGCATTTTATGTTTGCAGATATTTGCAGTATGTCTCTGCACTCTCTCAATTCTGGTTATTGATACAGAGTGATGGGCAGTTCCCCAGATGCCTGAGAGCAAGCCTGGCTTTTCTTTGAGTAAGGGAAGGCTGATCATGATGAAATATCAATATATTGAAAACACTATAAATAAAAATAGATATCAAAATAGATGTTCTAGGATGACCATGGTTGAGCAGGAAGGTTGGAGCAGATGATCCCACTGTGGTCCCTTCCAACTTTACCCATCTTGTGAATCTGTGACTGAGCAAAATCCCTGCCCTTATGTTGTTCTAAAGAAAGCACGGAAGAATCCTGGCATTGCTGTACTTCACACTGCTGTAACCCCTGAAGTTATAAGGCAGTAAAATTTAGAATCATGCTTAATCCATCTTGCCTAGCATGGAGAAATGTTGATAAAGCAAAGGACAGGATTTCTGAAGGTCCCTGGTACTGCTTCTGCCAATGCTGGCACTAGGCAAGTTGCTTGGTCTTTTTTTCTTCTCACACTTCTCTGAAGACATGATAATTGCCAATGTTTTTCGTGGAGCTATAAGGCTGAATTGTTCAATTCAATAAATATTTACTAATAATGAGATTATGTGAATAAACAGCCAAACTGTGGTTTCCTCACTCCCTACCCACCCCAGAGTCATTCCAGTTCATCTTTTCAAATTAACTCCTAAAGAGAAGCCTACCATGAAGTTTTGTCCATCTACAAGCTGCATGTGTCTGACAGCCTGATCTGAATGCACAGCTATGATTATGAGTATAAACAGCAAATACATGCATTTTGGAGCTCATTCTGAAAATTTGACCTGTGAAGCAGTAGGTCAATTTGGTACATACACAACAGTTTTATCTTTTGTATTTATTTCTGCACAGATTCTCTTTCACAGGCTACATAGTGGCGCTTTGGTGCAGTTTTCTTGTCTGGTTTTTTTTTTTTTGTCTTTGGAGTTTCCTTAAATTTATTTTAATTACTGAGGTTTTTATATAAACAGGATTGTACTAATAATGCCATTCATATTGAATAGAAATTAAGAAATAAAAATTTCTAATTGATAATTTTATTCAAGCCCAAATGAAATAAACATGGGTAATGATGAGTTATAGTCAGATCTCCTGGCAGAAAAACTGACCCAGAATTTTTATGAGAATGGATCTTTTCTTGACAGCTTTCCAGAGCTTCATGTTTTTTTCATACAGGTCAATAATAATTTGTCTTCCTATTTTATCATTGTTTCTTCTGGTCCTAGCCTTAGCAATAAGGAGAAAAGGTGCATAATAAAAACTACCACATGTAGGCAACAATTTGAATATTTATCTATTATCAACTTTTGAAGGTGAGACAGGTAATTCTTTTGTTTTATTGCAGTTCATACAGAAAATTCATTAGGGCTTGTGAGGTTTTTGTTTATGAGGTTTTTTTAATGTGTGACTTATCTGTTGTGTTTTCCACTTGGATTGAAGATATTTTTTAGAAGTAAATAACATATTTCAAAAAAGTAGTTGTTCAAGATAGAATGTATATGAATACATCAAGTTAGATGTATTCATATACATTCATAAGGCCTTTTTATAAAGTTTTGACATTTAAGGTCGTCTCCTTGCAATTAAGTTTTTATGGTCTTAAATTCTTGGTCAGCCTGGACCCACTTCTCCACAGGCAGATGGAGAAATGTTAAGTTTTCACAGTGTACCGTTAGCAATACACTCTGTTGCACCTTCTTTTTAATTGTTGGGTTTGGGTTTTGGGGGTTTGGTTTGGTTTGGATTGGTTTGGTTTGGTTTGGTTTTATTTTGTTTTGGCTTGGCTTGGTTTGTTTGGGTTTTTTTGTTTGTTTTGTTGTAAAGATTTCTAAATCAGAAACACAACCTTGATGACATCTTGTCCTCTGTGGGTTGACAAAGACTGTCCAGATTATGGTGAGAAAATAATAAAACCAAATTGATACCTATTCCATTCCCTGCAATACCCAACTCTTTTTTTTTCTCTTGCCCTTGATAGGAAATTAAACAGTTAGAGTTAAACTTCCAGACAATTATATTCAAAATGGAAATATAGTTTTACAAACTGCTCTTCAAACTGCAGATAAAGAAATAAAATTTATTCATTTAATATTACTTTTTTAGATTGTTTGATTAATTTTTTTTTTCTTATAAATAACACAATTTCTTTCTAAGTCCCATTTTCGGCTTCAAGATCTGTTCGCTGTTTGTTTGGATTCTTTTAATGGAAATGTTATATCTGAATGTATGTATAAACTAGGCAGGGCTGATTTTCATATTAAACATATTAAACTTAAATGAATAATTTTAGTATCCTCTGTAATAAGACATAGTATTCCAAAAGGATGTATCACCTCTAGAGGGCAGTGCTAAATTGAGATGACCATTTTGGATTTTATCATGTAAACTACTGGATATCTGACTCATTACCAGCTTTTAAAATTTTTTACTGGTGATTTTGAAGTTATATTAAAGTATACCATTAAATATTCAAAAAAATTGACATTGCTTAAAATCTTTAAAATATAATATTTGTGTTACTGTGACATTCCTATGTGAACATGTAACTTCCATGGTTACATGGAAGCAGTGAGAAAACATGAATAATTTAGAAGGTATGGTAAATATTCAGACTGACACAGATTGACTGAACAGAGAAAATAAAGAGAAAAATATTTTCCATAAAAGTAACTCTTCACCATATCCAGGACCTTTCTACCTGGCCAACTTATGAATTCAGTGTGACTGCAGAAATGGAAAGTTCATACTTTGTAGAGATCATTTAGAAGTGAGAGGATTCATTGTTTGGTTGAAGCTAAATGTTCTTTTTCATAAAAAATTATTGTCTCTTTTCTGTTGTCCTTTTTAATGACTGCAATCCTTAGTTCCTCTATTTCTGTTTTGCTCCATTAGCTTTAGTTCTTGCACCCATTCACTTCATACCTGTGTGTATCAAATTTAGCATTTAATTAATATATTCATTTCACACATACAAACTAACAGGTGTTTCAGCTACTGAAATCTTTACTAGTTAAGATCTGCAAATGCCTAGATATCATTAATAATTATGACATCCCTTTTTTCCCCAAAATAAAATACATTAGAAAAACATTGTGCACATTGAGGAAAAATGGATACTGAAACATGATGATAATAAGATATATAATAATCTTTGTGGGCTTTATACTATGGAAGTGTTTACTAGAATGTTTTGAGAATAGGAATGATAAGAGCATGCAATCAACAGGTTGTCAAACATTTTGCTCTCAAAGACAGTTCTTTCTTGATACACTTATTATCCCCTGTTCAAGCTAGAAAATGTCTTGACCCTTTGTCTGGGTTTAAAAGATGAGTGTTGGCCAAGGAAGGTGGGAAGCTTCCTGGAATGGAAAAGATTAGCCTCTCCTTCCTAATTATTATAACTTCAATATTACAGGCTTTCAGGCAAAGATAATGGAAAAGAAATTATTCCTTGCTAGACTATATATATATATATATATGTATATATATATATGTGTGTGTGACCCAATGGCAGCTCTTTCCCACTTGTCAGGCACTTTCCCTTTTGTAGTTACCACCATAAGAGGCAGGGGATGCTGATGGCTCCTGGTAAGGCCACAGCTGCAGTGACTCCCCCGAGTCTTCAGGATGTGTTCCAATGAAAGCCCTGAGCCTTCCCAGGCAGCCCTGGGAAGAGAGAAAAGGTTGAGGGAAAAGCGAATGTACCCAGGTTTCCCCGTGTTCTCACATGTGTGGTACCCTGATGATGGTAGCACTATCAAGGTTCCAGTCCACCAGCAGCTGGGATGTGCTCTCTCCAGAGCCAGAGAAAGAGAGAGAGGAGGTGTGGGCCCAGTCTTTTCCTTTGGAAGCACCCATGCAGATGGCAGGGACTCTCCTGACCAGGGCAGGTGTTGCAGAGGGAGTCCCAGTCCACAGACAGTTCACGGTAGGAAGTGGCCTCACCAGCAGGTAGCCAGGGGAAACTTCACAGCAGCACCAAAGCCCTGCACACATGAGAAGCCCAGCACCAAAAACTCCAGCCATGGCCTCTCCAAGCTGGGCAAAGGATGAATCACCTCCAGCTAAGAAAATTCCAAAACCACGCTACTTCCTCCCTCATCCCGGAACCATTCCAACAGTATGCCAAGGCATTTTCTCTTAATCCATGTCCATTTGCCATTTCCATGATAACAAATGGGAAGAAAATTTCTTGAAGAAACCTAATCCTCAACAAAAACCAAACCTAACTCCCAGCTTCTTTCTGTAGCAGTATATATTAGCCATACATCTAATGGCTAATATATTAGCCATTTTAAAGGATTTTAAAGTCAGCCTTAGCCCTATGGGCACATCTTACAGGCATGCAGAGAAATGGTACCCAGTAGAACAAACCAGGATAGAAATAGGCATCTATTTGGATATACAAACAAACTAAACCCAACAAAACCTGTACTTTTTTGTTTTCAGTGTTGGTAGTTTCCCTGCAATCCAAGTTGCATACTACTGAGAAGAAATTATTGAGATTCCATTGAGATCCATGGGAACTTGGCGAAATTTTCCGGCGCCTTCTTTTTGCCAGATAGAGTGTAAAGTAGGTCATATATTTACTTAGGGATAGAAGTGGCTAACGCAGCACATCTACAGCCTATAGACCTACCCTGTCACCAAGAGAAGGGACACATTTTCTGAATTTTTTGTGCTGTAATGGTAAGCCCAAGGAGATGCTATCCCAGAACAATTTCACTTCAAGTGTCAGGCAAACCAGACTGAGTCATGTGAGAAATGGGGTTTAAGTGAGATATCTTTTCTACTTTTTCCTAGAGTTTCATGAAGAATCTTACAGAATATATATAAAATATTTATATTTATACCCAGGTAGGTTTTTTTCTGGAGAATTTTCTTGAAGAGAAAAATATGTTTGAAAAATCAACATCTTTTCTATTAACATTTTTGGCTTAAAAGTCTTTTAAGAAACTGTGAATGGCCATTACAGGAACTTCTCAAAATGCTTTGCACTAGCATGGGTGAAAAAAAACAAATCTCATCATTTAGACTAGTATTTTAATATGACTAATAGTCCACACTTATTGTTCACAGAAATTGTATTTACTAGCTACACTGAGCACAACATCTATGTGAGTGTGTGCACACATAAGTGCAAGTTTTTCCATTCTAGATAAATAATCAGTCTTGTGAGAGTATTAAAACTCTTTCTGCAATGATTCATGATGTCCCAAGACAGAGACTTAGGCCAGATTAATAAAAGCATGGCTTACAGAAACCTGGTTGTACTAAGACACTACAAACATACAAACTAATCTTGAAGTGCATGAAAGTTCATCATGGGATGCAATTAAATTCTCATTTCTAATCACATGCTTTTGCAGGTTGTTATAGCAAGAACACTATGATTCCTGAAGCAGTTATTTTGTTGGCTTGTTTTATGGTGACATTCATATTAAATTTTTGTCTCAAATGAACTCATAAAATGAGAGGGAAAATCACTTTCCTAATTTTTTTTTTGCTTGTGTTTTACTGACAATATATTCTATCTCACTAGAAATCTATGTATTTTGAAGAACATTAAAGCATCTAGAACTGGATGGATTTTGTGTTCTTTTGGGGTGACTCACAAATTTGAATTTAATTTGGATAACCCATAATCATTGAGAAACAAAACGTGGTATGGACAGAAGTGTCTGTAAGGCACTCTGACAGCTCAAACCACTATTGCATTTATTGCATTTATTTCCTTCTGTACCCAGTTTACCTATATATATGTACACAGACATACATCTATAAAATGTATAAATGCATATAAATACATATTTGTATGTATATGCATATATATATATGGCAAAGAAGCATCATTATGAATTACTTCAGCTTGCCAGTTGTTTACTGGCAACACCATACAGCTGACACAAACAAGCACAGAAGGTTCCTAAAACATCTGTATATTGACTTTGTGGTATTCTCACTTAGTAGGCCAGCTAGGAGAGATGCCTTCCTTGTTTTTCTGCTTGTTAACTGAGAGAGTCTTGTAGTTAGTGATTTTCAGCCATCGTGTCCACAGCCACCATGAATCAGTCGAGTTTAAAATCTGTGTTGACAGCAGGAAAAGTGCCAGCAAAACTTCAGCTGTGGACATGAAGAGAGCAGACTGCTCAGGGAACTAGTGAGTGCCCTGGGAAAATCCTATTGAAGATGCTAGGGTCCATCAGTGCTGGTCACTTTTTAAACACCACTTCTTAGGGGCAATTCCAAAAGGTCAGAAGGCAAGCAGAGAAGGCAGAAGGCCAGACTGGCTGAGCAGGGGTCCTCTGCTGCTGCTAAGGCCAAAAAGGATAGTGTGTGCCCAGTACAATCAAGGTCAGGTTACATGGGAGGAATACAGAGATTATGCTGTCACTGTAGGGAAAAAAATTGTGGGATCAAAGCTCAGCTGGAAGCTGGATATTACTATGGGTGACAACAAAAAGCACTTTTTAAAAATACATTAGTAGCAAAAAATAGTGCAGAAATAGCATCAGCCCATTATAGGATGAGGATGGTCACCTCAGACACAGGCACATGGATGAGGCAGAGGTGTTTAAGGCTTTCTTTGCCTCTGTCTTCAGCACAGATGCTGCAGCAACAGTGTCCCGGCACTCTGAGCTGGAGGACCATGGCTGTGAGAATGATCAATTCCCAGTTAACCCTGAGCTTGTGTGGGATCTTGCTGCTTCAGTTGGATCCCTATAAGTTTGTGGATTCCTCTAAGTTTTGTGATGGGGTTCAGCTGAGAATACTCGACAAGTTGGCTGATGTCAATTTGACACCTCACTCAATGACTTTTGAAGTCTTCAGAATCTGGAGATGTCCCAGCTGACTGAAAGCTGGTGAATGTTCTCCCAGTTTTCAAGAAGAGCAAGAAAGAGGACCCTGGAAACTACAGGCCTGTCAGACCCTCTTCAGTGGCTGGTAAAGTTATTCAGAAGGTCATTCTGCGAGGTTTTAAAAACATCTGGAAGACAATGCACTCATCAGTCACAGCTGGCATTGACTCATGAGAGCAAAGTCTTGCTTACCAAACCTGATTTCTTTTTATGACAACATAACTCACCTAGCTGATCAAGGGAAACCAGTAGAGGTAATCCTTTTGGTTTTCAGTAAAGCTTTTGATATTCTCTCTCTTAGTATCCTTATGGATAAAATGTTCAGTACACAGCTGGAAAAACACATCATGGGCGGGCAACTGGCTCATGGATTTGGCACAAATGGTGAATGGGGTGACATCAGACTGGTGACCTGTCATCAGTGGGGTTCCACAGGGTTTCATCTTAGCCCTGTGCTCTCCAGCATCTTCATACATGACCCAGGTTTGTACTTAAAGGTATGTTTGCCTGTGATAATAAACTATGAGGAGCTGTTGATTTTCTTCAAAGGCAGAAAGACTCCATAGAGAAACCTCAACAAATTAGAGGAATGGGCAAACATGAATAGCGTTAGTTCAACAAGAGAAAATGCTGGGTAGGGAAACTCTGGATGTACAGAGAGACTGGGGAACACGACATGGGGAGCAGTGCCATGGAAAGGGACCTGGGGTCCTGCTCAGTGACAAGTTGACCATGAGCCAGCAGGGCCCTGGCAGCCAGGAGGGCCAAGCGTGTCCTGGGGGGCATCAGGCCCAGCATTGCCAACAGGCAAGGGAGGGGATTGTCCTGCTCTGCTCTGCTCTGGGGCAGCCTCACCTCGAGTGCTGGGGGCAGTGTTGGGCACTGCAATATCAAGCTATTAGAGACTGTCCAAAGGAGGGCTATCAGGATGGTGAAAGCTTTGTAGGGGAAGCCTTATGAGGAGTGGCTGAGGTCACTTGGTCTGTTCAGCCTGGAGAAAAGGAGACTGAGGGGAGACCTCATCATAGGATACAGCTTCTTTGTGAGGGAAGAGAAGAGGCAGACCTCTTCTCTGGTGGTGTCCAGTGACAGCACCCAAGGGAATGAAATTGTGTGAGGGCAGTTTTAGGTTGGTCACAGCACCAAGCCTGACAGAGTTCAAGAAGCAAGAGATTACTCTCAGGCACATGGTGTGACTTTTGGGGCTGTCCTGTGCCCCAATTCCAAAAGGTCAGAAGGCAAGCAGAGAAGGCAGAAGGCCAGGTTGGCTGAGCAGGGGTCTTCTGCTGCTGCTAAGGCCAAAAAGGATAAGTAGAACATGATCCTTTTGGGTCCATGATCTTTTTTGGGTCCCCTCCAACTCAGGTTATTCTATGATTCTATTAATAGTTATGTTTGTAATTTAAATTTCATGGAGGATCTCTCTATTTAATTTGTGGGGCTCACTTTCTTTTCATTGACTGCCATTATGTAGAAAAGGTGCAAAGTAATAGACTTGTACTTCTATAAGGAATGTCAGTTGTACCACAACTTCACAGAGCTGAAATACCATTGGTGAAAGCTTTGGTTTTAACAGCATTGGATACCTTGATAGCTGCCAAGGCCTTCCATTTTTTACTAGTTTTTCACAAGTCTGTAAAAGTTTAGTTTATTTGACATTCCATACTACAACAAAATATGGGGGTCATAAATGTGCTATTCTGTGTGAAATCAATATATGGTCTTAAATTTAGGTGAGACATCTTGGCAAACTAGTTATTGACATGCTAAAGTCATTTACACCCAACAGAGGAGATAGATTACGACATCATTAATTTTACTGACAGTGGGTATAGGAAGATAACCTGCTACATAAGCCTACAGACTTGCAGTTATCTGCAAATTTTTACTCTTATTTTGTTTAGCAAACTATACAATTCTGACAGCTATGAATCACTTTTAATCTGTCAGTTTCAAAGATTGTCATCAGAAAGTTCAGCTGAAGGAGAATGTCTGTTTGACTCATCTTAAATGTAAGATGATTACTGTTTGTCACATTTACAAATTATCCTATTCTTAAAAAAATTAAAGCTAAACTGTTTAACATGGTTATTGTGTAATTTGGAAGGCAGGATGCAGTAACACATCAAAAATAGATAAATATGGTTATGCAGTGAAACTTGTTTGCTAATGGATGACATGTAGCCATAGCAATAAAAGCAAAAATGGCTTTCATTGTAGTAACTACATATACATAAAAATATGGAAAGAAAGGAAAAATAGAAAAACTGCTGAATTTTCACTATTCTTTTAGATATACATTAGAGATATAAACACTGCAATAGATGACACGGTATCAAAAGATGAGTGTGATTTTCCAGATACAAATTAATTTTTTTTGCTCTTAAAACACTTGTGTGTAACATTGGCTTACATGGAGATTAACAAGAACTGTCATAATTCTATGGCACTTTGTCTTATTTTTAAGCATTTGACATGCTAAAGCATTTTTAAGGTAGACTTTATTTGGATTGATTTTATAAGAAGTGTGGAAGTTTTTAGATTTTCTTTAGCTGAAGTATCCTGCTTTTTTGGGGTACCATGATCAAGTTTTGCCTAATGAACTTCTTTCTATTACAGCAGATTTTTTCATGCTTTTAGCCTGTTCTTCAGTTCTCTAGGTTTTCAGGGCATGTTCTTGCTCCCCTGGAAGTTCTGCCAGACACAGAAAAATATGAAAATTCAGTTTATTTTATCATTACTTCACCCTAGCATGAATGGGCTTCGGGGACTATCCTTCTATGTAGGAGGTATCTCCATTGTTTACAGAAATCACAAAACCAACTTGGCTTCCTGAAGTGCTGCAGTGTAGGGAGGCCAGGAGAAACTGAATTTCAATGAATGTGTGTGATAATTTTTGGTTTGTTAAAAGTTTCAATAATTCTACAGGGCCTTGAAAATGGCACTGTGTATTATTCTTCTTCATCTAGCTGTGTACGCTGTATAAAATAACAATACACAAAATAGTAAACAAGTATGCTAATTCAATTTGATCAGTAAGGAGAAAAATAATGCAATATCTGAATAAAAAAACTTTCCTGCTAGATATAAAAAGAACTGTATTGAGTCAACAGTGAATTTCACCATGAAGAAGTAGTTCAGCTGTAGTTTGTTGTAGTTTGCCAATCCTATTTTCTTCATTCAGAAAAACTTCCCTTTGTATTGGAAAATGAATTTTGCCTGAATAAAAGTGAAAATGTCAGAACCTGGAGGATTCAAAAACCTAAGCAAAGCTTTTGGAATTATTAAAACTTATTATGGCCCTTTCTAAACATTATAGAACTAACAAAAATAATAATACCTATAAAAAATATAGAGAGGTAAAGAGTCCTTTTTTAAATAAATAGACAGGTTTGCATTGCTATTGCTGTGGTCTCTGCTGTCACTTAGATGCCAATGAAGTCCATTGGCTATGGTTTCTTCTCAGCAGTTCCTTAGGAACTCCTTTCACACTGAGAATAGCAGTGAAAAGGAAAACCTCCTCACTGATAGCAAGAGTTGTCCATATGCACCTCAGGTATCCAATTTTTACTTGTTTCACATGCTTGGAACCACTTCAAGAAGGATAGAGAATGTGGGCTGCTTTGAGTGCTGAACAGACTATATGATTCATTTTACCATATCAAAGCATTTCTTTTGAGGCTTAAGCAGGCAAAGCAAGCATAAATGTAAGCTTAAAAGTGTAAACATTTATCTTGCATGTGGGAACTATATTATTGTTTTTCTTCTCTCCAAGCTGTATTGCAGTGACTCACCATTCCTCTATTAGGGCAGTTCTGTGGTTTTAGGCATTGGCTAGGTCCTTCTTCCTGCAAGAAGCTAAAAGCTTTTAAGTTTTTCATTGTATAAGACAGGATGTTTGGATCTCCTTTGCAAAATGTAGCGGTTTGATGATGCCTGGATTACAGGCATCCAACCAAAGCCACTTTATCACTCCCCTCCACAACTGGGCAGGGGAAAGAAAATATAATGAAGGATTCATGAGTTAATTCATGAGATGATGGCCAGGAGAGATCACTCAGCAAATACTGTCTTAGGCACAACAGCTTAGAATTAGAGATATTGATTGAATTAATTACTAGCGAAATCACAGCAGGATAATGAGAGGTAAAATAAAACCTTCAAAACACCTTCTCTCCACCCCTCCATCTGTCCCAGCTCTACCTTTTTCCCCAGCAGCACAGGGATTTGGGAGTGGGGGTTATGATCAGTTCATAACACATTGCTTCTTCTGCAGTGGCTTCCCCTATTCCACTATGGAGTCCCTTTCCATAGTGGAGTAGGGGAACTGTCGTTCTCCATAAGCTTCTGTGTGAGTGCATCCCATGGGCAGCAGTGCTGCCCAGACTGCAGCAGCACAGATCACCTGCCCACAGGGTGCAGTCCTTCAGTGTCTCAAGGACCCTCTCTCTACGTGCCTTTCACTGGGTCACAGAGTCCTCTCAAGCATCCACCTGCTCCAGGATGGGGCTTCTCCATGGGTGCCAGGTGGATCTCTGCATCCCCATGGACCTCCAAGGGCTGCAGGGGCTCAGCTGTTTCCCCATGGTCTGCATCGCAGGCAGCAGGAGAATCTCAGCTCTGGCGCCTGGCACGCCTTCTCCCTTCCTTCTCCACTGACCTTGGTGTCTGCAGACACCTCTCACAAATTCTCACCCCATTCTTTTCTGGCCTCAATCAATTCTGTGCTAAAGGGTTTTTTTCTTTTCCTGTTTCTTCTTAAATCTGTTACAACAGAGGCGTTTCCATCATTTCTACTTGGCCCAGCCTTGGGTACAGCACATTCACCTTTAGAGCTACCACAGACTGGATCTACCAGGTATGGAGGACGCTTCTATTAGATTCTCACAGAAGCCACCCCTGTACAACCCCTGCTATCAAAGCTTGGCCATGCAAACCCAATACAGAAGAAAACAATAGGAAAAAAAATCCTTTTTCTTTTTTGTTTTTTTTTTTAATTTCTCCGCCCATTTATTTCCTCTGTCCTGGTGTTTGATAGCTGCAAACCTAGTTTTTACCGCCTGGAAAGTGGGCAGGCAAGCATCTCCTACTGGAACTAATGTAAAAGTTATCTCCTTGGATTAATTGGCAAGTAAATGGTGCAGTTTATATGTTGCCTCCTTAGGAGAGAGTTCCTACATCAGCAACTTTGTGATACTTTGCTGTGAAATTTTGTTCTGTGTTTAACCCCTTCCTGACAACGCACAGAAATGAAGTCAGTCTTTCTTTCTCAGTCTTTCTCCAGTTGCATGCAATGCATGACTGCAGAGCTGCAGTTTCCTCAAGAAATGTAATTTTTACTTAATATAAACTGACTAAACATTTTAAGAAGGGGTTGTTTTTATTTTTGGCTAGTAATATCTCCAGATAAATACTGCTGTGGCATGTGGAAATACCGTTAGGTAATCCTTTCACTTGGGCTCTTTTGTAGATATACAGGTATTCAAGAGAATAATATCACAATTAAAACTGAATACATTCTAACTTGGATTTTAGGGCACAGCAGGGTATTTCCTGGCTTAGCAATATTTTCAAAACTTTATAGAGTATTATTACTCATGAGAAATTGTTACTGTGTATTTGTTACTGGAAACTCATCTCTGTGCAAAACTCACTCCTACACAATCCTGTTCCCAGGAACTATTTATGGTCCTCTCTGGATAGGAATTTCGTAATTTTCAGTTCACAATTTTTAAAATTGCTTTCCCTTAGCAAAATATCAAATTATCTACTAAAGTAAAGTGTTTATATTTGCAGCCAATATATTTTTTTAATGTGAGTAAGATCAGTTGCTTCCCTAGCTAACAACTAAATTTTCTGCTTGTATGTGGGGGGTGCTTCATCCAAACACAGAGAGAAACCTTTGCTTTCACCTTTATTTCAGTGGGTCATATTTGTAAAATTGAACTTATTATTATATTTAACTGAAAAAATTTTAGCTTTCTGGTTATGGTGTTTTACATGATAAAAAGTACTTTGAAACAAAACATATTTATTTTCTGAAGTGTTAGATAGATGAAGAACATTTTTAATAAGCTAGTGCCCTCCTACTGAGTTTCTACCATCAGAACATGTCTATGCTAGGCAAAGTTTCATTTCTATTAAGGTTCAATTAAATGCCTGTAATGTAATTACATAGCACAGGAAGGATCTATTCATGTTGTGAATTTGATTTGTACTAAGATTACAAAAACCCCTATACAATGTCTCCATAACTTCAGAAATTTTTTCTGTTCTTCTAGCTTCTTATGTGCAACAATAATATCTAACAAATATCAAATCCTATAATATTTTTCCTGCTTTGAGAAATACTTGGTCATTGATTTTAAACAGAGTGCTCAGAATAAAACATCTCTACTTGAGGAACAGAAAATAGAAAAGTGGATGGAAACAATATGATGGCTATTCTGGAAATACAGATAATTACACAATTCCTAGAGATTATATAACTGTGTAAGTCAGTTTTTTTGCTTGTGCAACGGAAGCTAAACAAGGAAGAACAACAGCCATTTTACATTTTGTAAAAATACCTAATCATTTTTTTTGTTTCACCTCATATTTTTAGCATTTTTCACTGCTAAGAGAAAATGCCTTTCCATGTGCATGACAGCAAAATTTCACTGTTTCATCAATAAATTCACCTTGAATCTATTCACTGAAGCTTTGTCGCTTAAGGTATATAAATCTAGTTTAGATGAAGGACTCTAACCAAAATCTTATTCAGTGCATAAAATGGAGGATTTCTTATGATTATAGTAGTAATCTGTAGTTTGCATCATGCTATTCTTCACACAGAAACCATATTTTAGTGTTTCCTGTATCCATCAATGAATTGGTTTCTTCTGTTCCCACAAGCAAAAGCTGGTTCCATTGCAAGTATATGTGACTGATAAATTGAAATTACTTGAGAGCTAAAATGAAAAACTTGGGAGATGGTCCAGAAGTATAAGTGTCAACTTAGTTTTAGACTTGGGTTCCTGTGTCATCATAACTGACTAAAATGTTTTTATTCAAACTGAAATTAAATTGGTAGAATGTAGCACTAACTGTTGTTTTTTCTGTATGAAGAAGGTTGATTTTCCTTTACTGTTCTACCTTGATGTGAGACCTCAGATAGATTGCAGGTCAGTTGGACCTGAGCTGGCCAAAATGGAAAAAAGCAACAACTAAAGCTTTAATTTTGCTGTTGGTATATAACTCGAGGAAGGAATTAAAATTCCTAGTAGGGAGAGAATAGTCACTGGAGCACTGGAGGAGGGTAACAGGGAAGGGTAGCTTACCTTTCCCTGAAAATACAGTTAATGCAACTCTAATGTATATGTGTGCAAACTGCATATATAAGCACACTGTCCTATAGAGATGAATCCTGTACCTATTTGAGGAGCAACTGAGCCCCTGCTCCTCTTCTATAGTGTTTCTTCATAGGACACTTCCATTTCTGAATCAAGTCTAGGCATTTGCACATGTAGGTTGGACAAACTTGCCCTGAAAATATTGTTTTGTTTTCTGGAAATATAAGTGAATAGGGATTTTTTTTTTTTTTTTTTTTTTTTTTTTTTTGCCTAACATTGTGGACTTTTTAACATATACAAGCCAATTAACTTTTGATAGAGAAAAATTACATCTGTTGACACAGAAATACCACAGAACGCCCACTAGAAAAGTTTTTCAGGAGCAGAAGGTTACTTTTACTTAAGGTACTTATTCCTTATTCCATAAGGAATTCCATAATTCCATCCTATCCATATGAACTTATAATCTAAACAGACAATTAAAAAAAGGAAGAGGCAGAAAAAGAAAACATTGTGTCTTACATGCAATTCCTTCCAGGGCACCAGTACATCGTGTGACAAGCTTCAGAAGGGGAGCTGGGATCTCTTGAGAGCATTCCTCACCTTGGGCACTCACTGTGATTGCGCATCTATTTCACTGAATGGAGTTCCTTCCTCTTTATAAGGCTGTGCTTTAACTCCTGGATGTATCAGGTCAGCTGTGTTCTCATCACATATGATGATGTGTGTAGTCAGCATTTATCTTTTGTGCTGAGCATGACACTAGCTATTAAGTTTTTCCATGTTATTTAAATAAGATTCAGTAACAGGCGGTGTGTCTTCTCTGTAGAGATCTTGAAAGACAAATGAATTACACATTCTGTGTCTTCCTTTATTCTGTCAGTTTTATTTACATACAGAAGAGCACCATGGAGTACAGCTGTCTATAATGAGGATTTGCTTTTCAGTACAGTAGAAGATGCACTGTGTTCAAGGTGGGATGTTAATGGTGATTAAAAGCAACTGTTAAATGATTTTCAAACTGACAAGGTTAAAATACAAAAACAGTGTCAGAGCATTTGTATTGCTATTTCATTTTCAATTAAAACTGAAAGTAAATATGTCATGTATGCTTTAACTTTTATTTGTTATTATATATGAAGGATAAACAGCAAGTTCATCAAAACACACATTTAATATACATTAGCCTGTGTAGAATCAGAGACCTAAAATAATTTGCAACTTTGTCAGTGTTTCAAAGTATATGAAGTACAGCATACAAAACCTGGTTATTCTGAGACTGCACATTGGTGAAATTAGTTGGATGTTTTTGCTTTGATGGTATGTATATGGTATATGGCCTTGCATTGTTAGTGCCTACAATTTTACAGGCTGCATATTATTGTTTGTGGAGCAGCTGCAAAGCAAGGTGTTCTAGAGACCCAGGACTATACTCTCTCTGCAAAGGAAGCTAATAAAACATTGTTGAAGAGAGCTACGCTGAAGAGAGCAGTCAGTCCAGAACCAGCCAGTCAAGAGCAGGGGTTTTCTCCCTTCACCCTAGACCTATTAAATCATGATGGGATACTGTGACCAGTTTGGGATGTGCCATATGAGCAAGACATTGATCAGAGAGACACTAGGACAATCAGGTACTGGATCACTTGCTGTGGGAAGAGAAGCTGAGGGAATGGAATTTTTAGAACCTCGAAAAGAAACAGCTTTGGGGCCACCTTACTGCAGCCTGTCAATAACTACAAGAAAGTGTAATAAAAAAGAAAACCAGTGAAGCTCTTTACAGTGGTGCATGAAAGGAGGACAATATGAGAGCAGACAGGCACTGGAAGACACTCTCCAGAGAGGCTGTGAGGTCTCTAGCCTTGTAGGTTTTCAGGTCCTGAGTGGATAAAGCTCTGAATGACCTGTTTTCATCTCATAAGTGGTCCTGTTTGACCAAGAGTTTGGACTAGAAGACAGCCGCTCAAGTTCCCTCCAACCTGACTTATTCTAAACTACACCCTCCTGTCCATACCCCCTTAGGGTGAAAATAGTTTAAATCCACTTAATTTGAGACAAAATCTGTAAGTAAAGGACATGACACTTTTTTGGTTATGTGTAAATTAATGGACAAAATTTACTGTTCTTCATATTAAAATCTTTGTAATTATTAGAGCATTTATTGTGAATTGCAAATTATTTTTATGCCTCATGTGTGTTTTAAAATTTTTTGCATATACCTAGTTGGCTTTTTAGTATAATTATTTTAAAAAATGAATGTAAACTAAAAAAAATTTATTATTAGCAGGACAATTTCTTCATATTTCCAAACCATTGTTTTAAAAGATTTACTAACAAGTATAAAAAGTTTACATGTCTGGGTAGAAATGGGGTTAAATACCAGTTTAGTAGGTTGTTCGTGCATTCTTTCAAATTAGGTGACTTTTAGAAAGTTCTGGAAAAGTATCTTTTTTCTTAAATATAGTGTGCTGATATAGACCTGACTACAGCATGCAAATCAAAGGATACATTCTTTATCTCCCTCCATATTGTAAACTCCTGTTATCGTAGCACAGAAGATACATTTTTCTCCCCACATTTTTTTCTTTATTTCTCTTAACACATCTTTCTATTTTCTTCTACTGTCTTTCTCATATTTTTTTTCCTGTGGTGATTTCTTTAGAAATCAATTTTCAACTCAAACGGAATTCTGTTTGAAGGGAGCTTTAACTATTATTAAGGAACTTTCCCTTGATTTTTGTCACTTAAAATTTGCTACATTTTCTCCACCAAGACTTTTCAATTGTGCTCAGAATCTGAAATTCTATGTTGTATCCTACTGCTTTGGTAAAACTTGTCAGTTAGTCAATAACTTAACAAAGTCCTGGGCTAATTCTAAACCCTGAATATTCTGACTCATGTAGATGGCAAATGAAACTCCAAATGCACCAACTCAATGGCCATTAATTTTTCATAAACCTAGAAGGAAGTATGTCTGAGATGAAAATGTCTTGTTGATCAAGACTCTTACTGTGAAATCAGATAGCTTAAAATGCTCATTTTTTATATCAGCGTACTGTAACTGTTCCTTATTGTGTTTGATATCTAGTTGTTCGGGTTTTTTTAATCAGAACTAATCTTCTGAAGATATTTTTAATACTAAAATAACAAGGGAAAAATAAAAGGAAAAAAATCTTTTTTTTTTGCAGCAGTTTGTCCATTAGGATGGCCACAATGTTGCATCTTATGATGAATCAAAATGGTGCTCAGCTGGGGCAGTCAACAAGCAGACTAAATATGTGACAGATGCACAGACAACTTCAAAGACGTTGTTACAAGTGCCCGTGGAGATATTTAAGGAGCCAGATGCTGCTGCCTTATATTTTCCACAGCTCGGCCTGTGTCCTGTGATCACCTTCCAAAGGGAGTGTGGGGTTCAATATGCTGCAATAAACAATATTTCATCTGGTTGGCTTTTGTCTCTTTAGTTCCTTTAGCATTCATCTAGCACAAGTGCATAGGAAGCATACTGTGTGTGCAGTATATCTATGTAGTATATGAATGTGTTTATACTCACACCCCCAGCTATCTCTGCTCTTATGTGCTTTCATACCTTTTAGGCAATTTGAAAGACACATTTGGGAGTTATTTTGAGCATATATTACTAGACAATGCTTTAAAATAAAGAAAGAAACAACCACAAAAACACTTCCCACAACATAGTTTGAGAGTTTTCATTAGATTGTATTTCCATGGTTTATTTCTGTTTAAGGTATTTCACAGTAAATATAAACAATTTTTTTTAGCTAGCTCTTTCTTTGTCCTTGTCAAGAAAGGGGTCAGCAGACTGATTCCTGTGCCTGTCCCTGGCTTGCTTGCTCACTGGAGATGCTTTGTATTTTCTAAAGATTTGTATGGTCTTTCCCTGTTTAAATCACTGAATCAGCTACGCTGGGAAAGCACTTTGAAATCATCAAATCAACTTGTGATTCAACACCACCTTGTCAACTAGACCATGGCACTGAGTGCCACATCCAGGGCACATCCAGGTGGCACTTAAACACCTCCAGGGCAGTGACTCCACCACCTCCTTGGGCAGCCCATTCCAATGCCCCATCACTCCTTCTGTGAAGAATCTTTTCCTAATATCCAGCCCCTCGTGCAGCTCAAGACTGTGTCCTCTTGTTTCTGTTGATTGTTTCTTGGGAGAAGAGACTGACCCCCACCTGGCATCACCACCTTATTTATTGCCAGTATGGAAGATTATCTGAACTCTGCATCAGGAAAAGGAGTCATGTACTGTTAGGAAAAAGTCCCCAGAAGTGATAATTATGAAAAGTTTTTCTAAGCTTCTGATGAACGCAATCAATAAGAACTTCCTGTACTAATTGTTGTTCAAAGAAAACAGTCAAAACAAAACAACCAACTAACCAAACAACCAGCCAACCAACCCTCCAAAAACCCAGAACAAAATAACAGGCAAAGAAGAAAGGAAAAATAAACAGAAAATGTTATTTTTAAATAGGATTTTTTTAAAATTTTTAAATTCTGGAGAAAGTTTATGATCCATTTTTGAGCTAGGTTAATATAACACTGATGTCTGCTCATTGATCCATTTTTAAACTTTATCTTTAGTGTAAACAACCCTTGATGACAAAGTGTCAATTTGTCCTTGAGTCTGTTTACTGAATGTGGCAACCAATGTTTCAATGACTTTAACTGAAAACTAGCAAGAAAATCACAATTTGATCATTTTTGTGAATAAAATTTCAGTTTTGTTCCATTAATGTTAAATAAATTTTGGGTAAGAACTGATTCCAGCAGTATTTCAGCAGAAAATCATCTAATTTTCAATTTACAATTACAGAGAGACCTGTCAGTGTTTGAAGCAGGGTTTTGACCTTCCTTGATGGTATCACAGTTACTTCATGTTTCAGTATGTAAAAACAGGATGAAAATTTTATGTCTGAGATGGCAGAACTTCACCTCACCTATGGAATTCTAAAGGTTTGCCTAGTTGTCACAGTACTTCTCTGAAATATCTTAATGAAAATACTGCTCTTTACTGCCATATTTACCTCACTGCTGTTATAAAAACTGCACATAATATTTGGCTATATGCTATTTCAAATCTGGGTGTTTTACATAATGAACAGTAGTAGTAGTAGTAGTAGTAGTAGTAGTAGTAGTGTTGTTGTTGACATTATGAATTATGATATTATACTATGTGGGACTGTGAATACTATGAAGTAATACGCAAGAGCTGGATGGAAGAATTTAATAATTTGCAGAATAGTGGCTACCTTTATGCTCAGTGTTTTGGGGTATTTCATTTTGAGACAACTTTTTTGAGCTTATGGACTACTTCTCTATCCCAGCCTTGTTATACACATTTATGTACTAAATAATTTAGTCTAACTCTGATAGTGGTAGATGGCTGTGAATTTTTGTGGCTGTTTTAACCAGGTCAGTCACTTGTCTATTTTATCTACTACTTTCAATTTTTTTTAATATGACAACTGTGTGCATTTAAATGCACTTTTATTTTTTACTATGGTAGATGCATGACTAAGAATGAAGATAATAAATTTCCCTGCAAAATTATTTACAGATGAGGCCAAGATGAGGGGAGAAGGGATGACAGCTAGAGGGATCTAGACAGGCTTGAAGAGTGAGCGAGTGTGAAACCAGGTATCTTACACCTGGGCTGGAGCAATCCCCTCTATCAACAAAGGCTGGGAAATGAACAGGCTGATTGAGGAGAAAGACTTGGCAGTACAATGGATGAAAAACTTCACATGACCTGGAAATGTGCGATGTCAGTACGGAAAGCCAACTGCGTCCTGGACAGCATAAAAAGAATTGTGGGCAGCAGGTGGAGGGAGGGGATTCCTTTACTTCACTCTCATGGAATTCCAGCTGGAGTGCTACATGCAGCTCTGGTAACTGCAACACAAGAAATATATGAATCTGTTGTAGGAGGTCCAAAGCAGGGTCACACAGAAGCTCCATGGGGTGGAGCACTTCTGCTAGGAAGATAGTCAGAAAGAGCTTGGGTTGTTCAGCCGGGAAAAAAGAGGGGTCCAAGCAGAGCAATCTTTTAAATATATAAAGAGAGGTTATGATAAAAACATTTCATTGCTGCCTGTACTGATATGAAAAGGGATGATAGTTTTAAACTAAAAGAAGAAAGAATCAGATTAGATATTAGGAAGAAATTCTTCACTGGGAGCATTGTGAGGCATTGGCACAGGCTGCCCAGAGAAGCTGACCAGGATGCCCCACACCTGGAAGTGTTGAAGGCCAGGCTGGATGGAGCTCTGAGCAATCCGGTCTTGGAGGAGCTGTCTCTGCCTATGGCAGGAAGGTCAGATTAGATTATCTACAAGATTCATTCCAACCCAAATAATTTAATATGCTTCTCCATATATGACATAGATTAGATATAAGTAAAAAACCTTTATGGTGAAGGTAGTAAGAGAGAGGAACAGGTTTCCTAGAGAGATTGTGAATGGCCCATAGTTATTCTTGAGGAACAGCCTGGACACAGTAAGCTTGGTGTCCCTGTCCATAGCAGGAGAGTTAAGCAAGATGGACTTTAAAGATCCCTTCCAACACAAAGTATTTTAGGGCTCTGTGATTCTATGATTTGTTAATGCTCATCAAGAAAATTATGTGTGGTATTTTGGCCATGTTTTGTCATGCTTTCATTGCGGGACCACGGTCCTGCAGCATACTGGCAGCCTTTGTTCAAAGCATCTTTAATAATTCAGATGATAAGGGCAACTTTTACAAGCCATTACTGACAGAAATTTCCATCAGAAATTTCTTCCATAATTTCTGGGACTGTACAGAGTCTATGCCTTGTTAAGGGATAGTGGGGAGATATATTTGGGCATTCCTTGAAAATCCTATTTTTCACTAGAAGTGAATTAATCGTTTTGGAAATTTGAAATCTAACAGTAAGTACTGGGAATAAATCTAATAGAAAACTATATAGTATAACTCATATATATTTAGATCTAGATCTAGATATATATATAGATACATATATTTCAGTTTTAAATAAAATATTCTGGTTTATTTATGTGTACTAATAATATTTATTAGTATACTTCTACACATATTCCAAAGTCTCACCACCAAAGAAGACTGCATTTTATTTATTCCTCAAATTTGTGGGATATTCAAGAAATGAACATTTTCATGTTATTACCCACATGAAAGGGGAGGGTTATAAGTCAAAAATTAAGAGCAAAGGATATTTTTCTTTCTAACGTAAACATCTGGTAGCATTCCTTACTTACACAATTAATGGGCATTTAATTGGCAATGATCAGTTTATTGCAGCAATATGAAGCGAATATTTCCCCAGTAACAAACAGATGTTGCAACAATTTCACAGCAATTTAGCAAACACCAGGTGATAGCAGTATCTAGAATAAAGTCTTCTGTCTCCAAGCAAATAGAGTAGCAGTGAATGAAAGACATAAAAGGTGGTCTGCTAGATTTATCTGATTTTTTTTTTATTTTTTTCTTCTGTAACATTGTTTCTAAATCAACCTCATTAAAGGTAATCTAATGGATTTCTACAGCACCACTAGAAGAAGAGTCTACATGTAAGCCTAGAAGGGGCTCAAAACAAGACTGAGACTTAGTTTTAAAATGGCGCTGTCTTATTAGAATTTCAACCACTTAAAGCCCCTCTGAATTTAGAAGGTTTGGTGTCATGTTGTAGGCCACTATTTGAATCCATTGGACAGAGACTGGTGCCACAAACTTGTATCATTCACTGGAAGGCAGACTACACAAAAATATTTTTTCATTTACTTTCTTCATTTTTACCATTTGTATGGTGGTTCTAACACAGCAGTTTGATTCATGTTGAGTTACAAAAAACCCACACAGAAAATTTGGCATCATTCACAAATTACTGACAATTAAGTAAAAATATAATTATTTCTACCAGCTGTCTAAGATTAAATGTATTACTTTTTAATTTGTGCTGCTTGTGAGCAGATTTTCTATTATGGCTTAAATAAAGTTTTTCATCTTTCATTATGTTCTCTCATTACAAATGTAATATAATGATAATAGCTTTGCAAACTTTGGATTATGCCGCTTTTGGCATAGATTAAAACACACATTTTATATGTAAAAGGCAGGACAGTACTCGGACTTTTTGAAAGACAGGTTTCATTGGTGACAAAACTTATTTTACTTCAGCAGAACGCCTTATTTACTATGCTATTTTGTATTAGCCTGTGCCACAGTCTACAAACAATGCACCAAAATGAGCGAAGACTCAAGGGACAGCTTATATAACAATGCTTTCATTTTCTTATGTTCACATTCCACAATAATTGATCTCCATGACAAAAGGAGACAATCAATCATCTTCTATTGTGTTTTTCTCCATTAAAATTACTATTCTTGATATACCATAAGGAAGCTGCCTAAGTTACAGGAACCTTCCTATATGTTTAAATCAATATATTGATCAGACTTTACAAACAGCTCTTTAAATCATTAATATGACAATGCAGCTTTTTCATTAATTCATACATGTTATTATTGTATTATGCCACTGTTATTTATAATTAGCTAGAAAATGTCCAACAATACATATTAAAGGCATATTTTATTATATAGCATTAGCCAAATATTGTATCTGGATAATTTGCCTCACCAATAACTTGCAAAAGTGAAAAGTGAATATTATCTAAGACACTAAACCAAACATTTTCATTGTTTACAGTTATTTAAAATTGTTTTCTTTAACTACTGCCAGTTTTTGTACACAGGTAAATGATCCAGAGAAGTCATTAAGATTGTCCCACAAAAATTTGTTGACAAGAAATAAGACACTACAAAGCATTAGTCTGTTCTCAAGTTACTAAATTCAAATTATAAAGATATATTTAATATTTTTGGGTGGTTGGCAAAAGTCATAAATATACTAGTTATAAATAACAGTGAAATTTTCTGCATTTTATTTGTATGCAGATGCAAAGTTGATATTTATAACTGTCAGTGGCGTACTTCACTTTTATTGTACAATGAATACACGCAAGTAAAATGGCAATCTCTACAAACTTGCAAAGCCATCAATGAAAGAAATTATATAAGCTGCCAAGCATATTAGATATGAAGGAGACAGTCTCAAGGAAATGGTCTCAGGACACTAGTGACCTGTTAAGAGTAACTTAGGTTTAGATAGTATTGCATGTGAAGATTTTAAGAAAATAGTTAAGCAAAAGAAGTGAAGTGTACACAATTATAATCCATATACATTGCCTTTATGTAGCAATTAATGATCTATGACATAAATAAATGCTTTGCTTCTTCTGTCTTCTTTGGCTAGGAAGTAGGTTGGAGTTATTGTCTATTGACTTATAAGAGAAGGTATAAAAGAGAAGATAGGATAGATATTTAGAGAAAATAATGAAGTAAAATTATTTTGCAGTTGGTCTTAGTGACTGCACAGATTTGACAGGAAGGTAGTGTTAATTTTTCATGATGTAACCATCTAAAAAGGAATGTCCATTTGATTCTGCATCTCAATTTCTCACTGTAAGAATGCAGTAAAACACTTCAATTAAAATGTGAGTATTTTATAAAAAACATAGTTAAATAACAGAATTAATTTAATATTATGGTATGTCATTAACTAGTGCAAAATTCAGATCACCTTAAAGCCCCTGATGATTTCCTTAACCATGTTTCCTTTTTTTCTGAATTTATGTTACAAGAAAATGAAATCTTTGGTTTGGGGAATGTAAATTTAGTGACACAGCATTTAAAATATGAGACAACATGGATGATTGCAAGAATATTTTCATCACATTCTAACTGAACATCACCAGAAGTTAGGCAATCATTATCTAATTAAATTTTCTTAATATATTCTTGTTAAATGCTTCCTAGACATTTATTGACTATGAAGATTAAATACCTATTTTTATTCATAACCACAATGTCAACAAAAAGTGGCTTCAAGGTCTTACAAATGTAGTTCTATTTTAAAAAGTATTTCTTTTTTCTTTCCTTAAGTGTTGTCTACTAAATAAATTAGTAGTAAATTAATGTAAGTAAATTAATTGGGTTTAGGGAATAACAAACTAAAAATAGAAGTTTTCATAGGAGCAATTTCCAAAGTGTTCATATAAAGAGCAAAGAAAAAGCATTTGTGTCTTATATGGTATTTTGATTGGCATAATTATACTAGAAGATGTCTGAGAAAAACACTGGGTTGTTTAACCAAAGTCTAGGTTCAAGTTTTTCACACCAAGTGTGTCAGATCATTAGTTTATCTGAGTGACCCCAAGAAAGGCTCGAGAGTCTCTTTTTCCAGCCCAGCGCAGAGAGAAGGAGTCTGAGCTCTTCATTTTGTGGTCTCAAGGTCGTTTATTATTTCTTATCTATAAAATTCTTTCTCCTACCCTGACAAGGTCAGCTTAGCAGGATCATCTGAGGTATTCTGCCCGCCCACAGGGTGGCTGTGTCTTCTTATAGTGAAAACTACGTATAACATATTTACAATTATCTTCCAATGCCCATCCATGCTAGACAGTGAGCTTCTACTCTAAACCAATCCCCAAGGGCCAACATCACACAGAAGATGGACGACAAGAAGAAGAAGGAAAGAACCACGAGGCTGGCCCTGGGTTCCTCCATCTTGTCTCCAAAACCCCTGTACCAAAATTCCAAAATCTACATTTTCACCCTGTGAATAAACCATTCAAACCCAGGTGATTCCCACGTCCCCAGAAACAGGTGGCAGATCCCTAAAAGGGTCAAAGTCAAGCCACCAGGTGCTTTTGGCAACATTCCAGGACCTCTGAGCCCCCCAAGGGTTCTCTCGGCAGCTCTGGACATCCCGGAGGGATGTGCTGAATTCCCACACAAGTGAACGACAGGCAAAGCTCTGCTGTTCCATGACTGGTTTAGCATCAGCCATTGCAGGCCAGTTAATGCCGACTTTTCCGGACTTAACTCTCCTCTCAGGTGAGAGGAGAGTTCCAACTATTTTCAGTGGTTTGTACTTTCCATTGGAAAATAATTTTTCTATTTTTTTTTCTTTTCTATTTTTCTACATTTTTTCAACTTCATAAGTTGAAAAGGCCCAGCCTCTCCCTGAGAAATCTTTCTTTCAAGTGTTAAAATGAGCCCTATATCAATCTGTTGTCTACTAGTTTGTTCCCTCTCACAGTCTTGGAAAGACAATTTGTGAGCTGTAGCTGTCCCAAATTAAAAGACAAACTGAAAATTAGGGTACTATGTTGAAAAACCTGCTACTAAGTTTCTTTTAGCTTACTTGTGAAGCTGTTACCTGAAGAGCAGTTCTGACTATTCAGCTTCATTGTATTATCTGCTATTTAGGATCATTCCATGGTGATAATTCACAGACAACACGGATTCAAGTCATGACTTGCACTTGAGAGTCAGGACTCAAGTCTAGGAAACAGCCTGCAGATTTAATTGGCTTTCTGGTTTCTTGTGTCAAAGAGGAAGTGCAAACTTGCATTGTTCAGAATAAAAAAAAAAAAAAAAAAAACCCAACAAAACCAAAACACCCAAAAAGCCCAAGCAAGAAATCCTCCCAAAAGCCCCAAAGGGTTCCTTCCACTCTTGTTCTTGACTGTTTAGTCAAGAAATATTGGAGAGAATTCAAAAAGATTCCTATTCTAAAGTTTTCACAGCTGGCAAGCAAATCCACAGGATGAAGGAGAAAAGGCTTTCAGTCTTTTCTATTGCAGCTGACATCTTAACTCTGGGTGTTAGCTGGATTTAATTAATGCTCTCCTATGCTGGTAATGACACAGTATTTAGTAGTCACTGGTAAGTTTATTTATTTAAGAATGGTAATTTTAGTCTGTATATTCTTACTAGTCATCTGAGCCATCAAAATTTATTTTCCTTACCTATTAAGACAAAAAGGAATATTTTTGAAGTTATATTTATAAAATTTCTTAATCCATTTCAGGTACTCTGAACATTATGGTCAAGTGACCCATTTTGCTTTTTTTTTCACTTCTTGATGCGACAAATCAAAATTTTTTGTGGAATATTTAAACTGTCAAAGTATTCATAGTACCTGTAAATTAAGTTAACCCTTATAATCTTCTAGTTACTTGTTTTCTCCCTTTTAGGAGAGATTTATTTGAAAGAAACTGTAATACTTTCCCCATAATGTATAGTTCTTCACTGTAGACATATATATATATATGTTGACAACATTCTTGAATCTTGCAGCTGCAATTATTCACTTGAGAATTAAGGAGTAATTAATTGAAATATTTCTTTTTAATGTTTTTAATATTGGTCATTTTACTTTCTTACTTAAAAAGGTGATACAAGATGTAATGCAACCAAAATTCTATATACAAAATCAACATCCATGACCATAATCCAAAAATTATCACATAAACTAACTAAGGTTATTGCAGAATAAAAAAAGAACTCTTCAAAATCTATATATTGGCATATTTAAACCCTCTAACTGCTAGACATTTGAAGTTCAGACAAGTCATTTATTGATGCTTGTTAGTACATATACTTTTCATTATTTAAGAACTGCATGAACCTATCATCTGGCTTTTTTCTTAATAAAAGCATGAAATCATTTTGATCTTTGATAAAACCACTAATATCTTACCTGGAACACTTCCTCTTAAAGCAGGGGAGTGGGAAAAAATTGCTATTCTTGTACCTTAATGGATAATTTCTAGAAGGCACGGGATGTTTTCTACTTTCAAAATAAAGAAAGAAGTATCACATTTCTTTCTGTGATGAGTGTGACTGACTTCATGCACACTATGCAATGGCTTATTTTTGTTCTCACAAACTTCTGGTTTTGAGAAAATACAAGGCTTCCTATCAAGATAAGTTCTTTTCCGCTTCTACTATTTGATTTTATTAAAACAGGTTTTTAAATTTAAAAAATAATTTTAGAAATCTTATTAAGGCTGTCTATTTTGAATGATCAGTAAGTAAAACAAAGGGTACTATTTTCACCCTCTTATGCAGATGGGTGATGATCATGACTTGCTCATGGTTAGACAAGGCAAATGATAGATGTAACACGTTTGATGTTCAGTTGCTGCACATCACACTACTTCACAGAGTAGTCTGGCAGAATATGTGCTACAGAAGCACTCCAATGTGGCAGTGTTGCCTGCGTGAAGGAAATGTTAAATTTAGCTTTTTTATTTTAAAAGGCTGCTTATGTCACTCTGCAGATACACAAAGATGTGAAGAAAGTAGAAAAAATTCTCAGAATGTAACATCTGTTTAGGAATCTTCCCTAACTACAAAGTACTGTAGTGTCATTTATTAATGGCTTCAGGAAGCAAGATTTCCAGACACTGCTCAAAAATTCTCTGCTCTCTGAGTGTCCATCTAGTCTCTATAGAAAGGTCTTATTTTGGGCTTCCTTTCTTTTTTTTGTTTCAAGTGTAGTGATAAAGTGATGAGATGAGGTTATAATGTGGGAAGCAAAGGGACATGACTTCTTTTTAAAAAATTAATTTGGATGACAAAATCATTTTCCTATAAAATTTCAGGAGTCATATAAGCATAGTCACAATATTATTTGGAAATTTACCCTAAGCATTAAGGTTAATGCCAAAGGATTCAATTTGTCAACTCTACATCTTACCTCAAACACAGTGTTTCAGTAGGTGATTAAGCACAATGGCAAAGCATCTGTTCATGCAGCAATGCAGAGGAAAGCCTGCCACCTCATGAATTACTGGAATAGAACAGATTTCAAAGTCTTAGTTAAGAACACATTTACCTTAATCTGATTGTTTCAGTTCACTAAGCCCTTGTCTAACTTGAGGCACTGTGAATGAAGATGGGTTGTGTCTACTGAGAATTACTGAGTCCAGATACCCTATTTCTTGCCATCGTATATTCAAAATGAAACACAGCTTCATAGTCTTAAATCAAGTTGCATATTTCAGTGTTCAAAAAAGCAACATTTCTTAGTTGGAGGAGCACACTTGGACTTCTACCATTGTTAAGGATTTGCTGAGCCAATAGCATAAGCTAGGATGTGAATGTTGCTATCAGGCTTTTAACGGGAAAGTTAAAAATTGGTTAATTATTCACCATAGAATGGTGCTGCTTCTCAAAGTCTGCCATTATTTAACTTCACAATGCAACATTGTTTATGCCGTTTCCTCACCTAAGTTTCTATACTTTTCCAGATCAATACTATCTATGTTCTGTAAATTTTTAGTATTTTGATCTTTGAGGAAGCTAGTGCTATATGCATGTAGAAAATATTGGGAACAGCCAATGTTGGAAGTGAAAGGAAAAACATGGGGTACTGTACTTCACAGCAAGAGAACCTTCTGTCTCTTGTAATGCACAGCACTTATATCTACCCACCTTGCATCAGTTAACAACAGAATTTTTACAAGTGACCTCCTCATTCCTGTAACAAACAAAATATTTTGAAATTTATCATACACTTTTCCTGTTGTGTTGCTGAAAAAATTTGATTGCCTGACAGATGAAATTTGTCAGCAGCTTTGCATGTATGATTTTCTCATAAACAAAGTTTTCAGAGTGACAGTTGATGATTAGGGGCTCTCTTGAGCCCCTAAAAATTTTGTGTTGCAAATTTCAAAATAAACCAGCAGTTAAGAATCCTGTAGTAAAGCTTATAAGAACAAAACACAGTAGCACTATATGCCACTTATCACAATGTAATTTGTATTTAAACATATATTCTTTGCATTACTGAAGAGTCAAACAGAGTTTGCTGGTTTTTTCATCTTCACCTTTGAGCATCTCATACTCATTGGCTTGAAATTTAAATCTGAGTTTGAGCTTCCTGGTAATCTCAGCATTCTGATGACATACAGTTCCATCAGCTGCAATTTTATGATGAAGATGTTTAACTAATCTTTGATTGGAGTTTTTTTGTCAGTTTAAAAGTCATACATATATACAAGTTTGGTAGAATTAACAAGATTGATTAGATGTTAGTATTTTAGAATAATTTCTGCATTTCCTAATGGGAAAAATTGTCATGGTGGGCTTAATGGTGGTGCACATCTGGAAACAAGGAAATAGTCAAACAGCTCCAGCTCGCAGATTACTATTATTTGGCTTCAGTCAACTTAAATCACTGTGGTTTATCTGAGTCTGCCATGGAAGAGGAAGTCTTGCATGGCTGTGCAGCAGCTGAAGGTTTTTCACGTTCTGTAGGTTCTAATGAACTCAAAGATTAGTGCAAACTGCATTTATGTCTCTTGTCTGACACTGAATCAAAACCTGCTGGTTAACTTTCTGATATCTGATGCAAAAAAGCAGAGCTTGGGAGTCACCTTGTGTTTCAACAATCAGTCCCTGTCAATCTTAAAAGAATTATCCCTGAAATAACAGCAAAATGTGTAGACCATCATGCATAAATTTCTGCTTAAACACAGCCTGTTCTCTCCTGCCCTTTCTTCAATAAATCTAGGCCTTATGACAAGGAATGCAGCAATAAATTAGCAAAATCAATTGTGTTATTGTAGCATGCACATCTAATTCAGATTCTGTCCTGAAATCATGCATCACCTCCACCATCCCAAACCCCCCAATGTTTTCAGGAAGAAAGCTAAATTTGAGGCCAGTACATGAACTTGCTTACTGACACAGACCTCAGAAAATGAGTCTTTAGGCACCAGATAAGAAACATTGAATGTTGGGTTATGTTTCTAATCCAGTTGTCTTTCTTGACATCCTTATCAGCTTACAATAAACCGGTGAAATTGTTACTCGAAAATAGGTGCCTAAAGATGCTGTTTTCAGGACTCAGCAAAAAATTTTCAATAAAAGACAGTCATAAATGATAGTTTAAATCTTTAATCTTTTTTAATCTTTTTTGTTCCTTATATTTTCTGGGAGTGTCACTTCCACCAGTCATGTACCAATTTTGCAGGGATGTGCCTGATTCTCTAGTCATGCTGTGATACAGAGGAAATATTTTCTGCAAGTAGGCTATGAAAAAGAAACATTAAGAATATTTTATTCAGGCTAGGGATTAGACTTTGAACAGTTTTAGACTCTTTATGAGTCTAAAGTTTTCATAACCATGTTACGAATTCAGAGATCTTCAGTGTCCTAGAGTAAATTCTAGTTCCTAAAATATAACTGTTATTCTGACTAAATGGTTTTGTTTGTATAGACACATATGAATGGGATAGAGATTTCAGTGTGGTGGTTTAACTGACCAGTGCTCAGGATGAGCTCAACAGATGGGTGAGTTAAGTGTGGCTTTGGCAAAAATTAGTAAAAACAATTATGGCTGTCCCATAACATTTAAAGTTTTAAGAAATGCTGAAGCAATCATCAGCCCTGTTTGAGATCATGTTGTGATAGAAGTCAAAAGATAAGGTTAAACTTTTCAAGTAAGTGTCAGCTGATAGCATGCACAGTCAGGTGAAACTTTGTGCCCTTGTAAGAAAAATTGAGTCTCCTTTTAAAAGATTTCTGTTCAACAGAACAGTATTAATATATCTCAAGCTCAATTAGCCAACAAGAAATAATTAACATTGGAATGTTTCCACTCTCTGACAACAAGTCTTGAAACTTTTTTTCAACAATACAGGAAGAGAATAATTCAAAGTTTCAAGGTAAGCAGCGCTAAATTACAGGAATGAGATGGAGATTCACCTGTAAGTTCTTCTTAAAATAGGTAATTCCCAAGGGATTGCCTCTTCTACCTAAGTGTGTTAACACTTGGGGATAATAACCAGAATGCAATTTAAGATGCTCAAGTACCTGAAATACAACTTTAATTTGTACTCTAAGGCCTCATAACCTCAAATACTGGAGGAAATTTAAAAATATGTGCATATGTATATTCTAGATATCTAGATCTGTATCTATATATAATAAAAGGAGGAAAATCAGATTCCTGTGGAGAAATCACAGCTGTGATGATCTGATGAAGTTGCTCTCATACCCATGTCTAAGGACTTGTACCAAGGGTTTGAGAACTGCAATTGCTCTCCTACAAATCTCATCTGTAGCAGCGTGTGGCCACAATGAGGAGATGCGTCCAGGGAGGCCACAGCTGATGGCAGGGAAAGCGGATGAGACGAGTCTCTTTGTTGTTTATCACGGGAGTCTATTTTATTTCTCCCACCCCATGCCGGGGGCGGGCAGGAGGCGGAGGCCCAGGAGCCCGAGCAGAGCCCCAGAGGGCCAAGAGCAGAGAGAAAAGAGAGCAAAGCAGATCCACGAGGGTTTTATCAGGTGTCCCATGGGAGGAGTCTTAACATCAGATTACAGCCTCCTCAGAACTGGAAAGCTCCGCACTCATCCAGAGAGATCTCCAAGTGTCATAAACCACACTTCTGACTATCCTGTAAACTTATCACTTTTTGTAGTTTGGTGGTATCCTTACTTCATCTCAGTAAAAGCAAGATCAATTTAAAATGGTTGTGAGGGTTTTTGCCATTTTTAGATTATAATTCATGATTCTATTGCAACTGTCAAAACAAATTTTAGACATGTAATTTAAGGCTTGTGACCCTATGCTGAAGAGTTTCTGCTGTAGCAAACCATCTCTAGGCAAGTTCATAATAGCACAATCCACAGCAACAGGTTTTAATTTTGAGTAGTTCACTTTGTTACAGCAATTACACCACACCTTTATTCTTTATTCTGTATTCTTTCTTTATTCTGCTTGAATATTTGCAATTAAAAAAAAAAAAAAAAAAGAGAGGTTTTTTTCTAAGAATGATGCCTTACTTCATGATTGGCTTAGGTGTTCTTTCTTCAACCTGTGATTTTATCATTACAGGTTGATTTTCAGTTTAGCAGAGTTTCCTTTTTGTCTATAACTATTTTATGGTTCTGTCAGTAGGATTTGCAGAGCCATCAGCATAAGCTAGGAGGTGAATGTTTCTATTATGCTTTTAATGGGAAAGTTAAAAATTGGTTAATTATTTACCATAGAATAGTGCTGCTTCTCAAAGTCTACCATACCTAAGTTTCTATACTTTTCTGATTGATACTACCTATGTTGTGTAAATTTTTAGTATTTTGCTTAAAATTCTTAAAAACATTTTATGGACTCTTCTTTGAAAACAACACATCCAAAAATGAAAAAGAGTACTCCACTAGACATACCTGTCATAGGGGTGGATGTTTCTGAACATGCCCAATGGCCTAATTCAAAGGTAGGAGTGGAGTAGGTGAGTTCAGCAACTCACACTGAAACAGCTCATTTGAGTTATGAGGTAGATAACAGATGCTAAAGACTTAAAAGCAGGAGAAAAACAAAAAAGAGAGCCATCCCAGTTAGGGGGTGATTCCTCATATGATATAAATGGCAGAGTCTCTGTTTTGGTCCATTCAAAATGTTTATTCAAGTTTCTGCAAGAATCTGTTCTGTGGTGAGCTTGGTCTTTTATTGGTGGGGAAAGGAGGGGAGAAAGAAAGAAATGTACTGTTACACCTCTTCATCTGTACCTTGACAAATAACTTTCTAAAGAGGGTGATGGAGGAGGATTTCTGTCCCTGAACCTGAAATATGCAGCCCACCTGAGTGTAATACATGTTGACTGGATTTCTGGAGCTGATTTCAGCAGCTGATTTGGGTATTTTTTTTTAATCTATCCACATTTTGGCAATGTAGCTTTGATTCCAAGCAAGTCTTCAAGTTTGTTTTTCAGGTAAGATTATATACATTCCTTGGGGGCTATTAATATTTTACTTTAGTACCTACTTGAATCAGCTAAATTAGATGCCTGTTCTCCTAGTGTTAATGGAGAGAGTTGTGCTTAAGGTGATTTTCAAAATATCAGTCTAACTTAGACTCTATGCACAGCCTCCTGTGGTGCTTTATAGTATATCCATTGATACAGACCAAACTTGAAACACTGGTGTAGGAACCCCCCTCATCCTTCATTCCTACAGTACCGCTCTCAATATTTTCTTAATAAATGAAGTTTTCAACACACTTTGTTTCTATATGCACATATTAAAATGCTTGTGACTTAAAATGCTTGTGGCACAAAATTCAGTAGTTTATTCTAACACCTGCTTCACAGTCCATACTCTGAATAATTGCGAAATTGTTGCTTCTTTAAATTCATGCTTTGATGCAATAAAATATGGTCATTCGTGGCACCCTGGCTCATGTGGAGGATCTGTTTTTGTAGGTCTAAAAGGGACATACCAGTATGGAAAACTTTGAACTCTGACCCTTGGTAAGTCAATCTAAACTTATATGTTGTATTAGCTTACAATGTACTTTATACAAATTTATTTTTTGAAAATTGATTCATTATAAATTTGCCCAACCTACTTTCTAATCTTGATGGATACATTCTAATTAGGAAAACTGACTTGTATCCCAAGTGACATAAATTAAAAACTTAAGGATAAATACACACCTAATTGACTGGTGGCATGCTGAAGATATTTGGTTTGCAGATGAAAGGGTTCATAGATATTATTTGGCAAAAAGCTATGTGAAAATACCTTGTTTTTGTGGATTGTATGTTGCCTGGCACAGATATAATATTTAATACTATTATTATTAGCTGAGTCAAAGCATTAGGATGTAGTTGCTGTTTTCTTATATGCTGTTTGTTATGAAATTATCTCTGTCATATACCACATAATATTTCCTGTTGATTTATGTAATTTCATAGACATAGCTTCATCAGAGCTTTGTGAGCCTGGAGATACCAATGTTTGCTTAATATTTGACAAGCACAATTCAAAACCCTCTAGGCTGACCAGGCCTATTTCCATAATCCTTAATTGGGAAAAGTCTTGAGAGCTTTGAAATACCATGCTGAAATTGAGCTCAAGGATTGGCAACACTAACCACCAAAACATCCTGTGTAAGCCCACAAACAATAACCCAGGCACCCTCTGTGCTACCTGTTCCCAACATGTGACAATAGTCTAGAAAATATGCAGCTACAGCACAATTAGACTTTTAAAGTTCATTTAAAATCATAAAAGTACAAAACCCTAGGTTAATTTTATTCTCAAAAACATGAGAACAAACTTTTTTAAATATAATATTTCTGAAGAAAAGTAACAGTCTGCTATTTCCTCTCAAATAATAGTTCATATTATTTTTTTTTAACTATCTGATAGGAATTGATTAATATACAAAGGCATTTGTATTTTTTCAGTTTATTCAGTAAGACCAGTAATTCATCATTTTCATCCATTTCAGCTACCTTTCTGAATTCTGCACATTACTGGAGCGTCATACAAATGGCTTCAAGTCATAGTAATAAGTTTCATTATAAGAAACATAATCCCTTGCACCTTGATGCTTTTCTACATTTTTGTCTTTTCCAAATTTTTGGACGCCCCTTCTGCTCTGACGGTCCTAATTTTCACAGCCATGGACTTAATAATAATTTAAAAGAAAAAAACTGAGACTGCTTGAATGGAACACAGGCAGAGCATGAAACTGTTTACACTGGTTTTGTGCTATTTTGCATTTTCTGTTGATTTAGATTTATCTCAGAACAATGATGGCATATGTTGAATAATTGGGAGAGGAGCTTGGGAAGATATATGTTTATTAAAAAGTGCTTTCTTCAAGGAAAGGATAATTCAATTTGTTTTTAGAAAGGAAAGAAATATTGTTTATCTTCTGAACCTCAGCTGGGCAAATGTGTACTAGGCAGTGTGTGCTAAAACAGTATCAAAGTAGACATTTGAACAGTGAGCTCCCAGGTGGGAAAGCTACTGGCAAAGATTAATTTTGGAGGTTTCAAGGTTGTTTTTGGAGGCACTCCCCAGAAGATTATTTAATGTACTGCAGTAAATGTTACGTAAAATGATAAAGCTGCTGCCCTAAGCACCCCACAAAACATAAAGCCAAACCATCCAGGCAAGAATTGAAGGAGTTCATATTACTTTTAGGTGCATTAGGGTAACAATTTGTTTTGAAAATATTTTAAAAATAACTTTTGGTGGGTTTTCCTTTAAATATTTTGTAATATTCTGCTTGCCATGTTTTATTAATCTGTTTTCTTTTATTTCTCTACATAGACTGGCACACATATGCTAGCTATAGTAGCATGTAATTTTTAACTGTTTTTGATATTGCACTGAAATTTCTTCAGCAGCTGGAACATTTTTACATGTAGAAATGTGTCTTTACATCTATGAAAAAAATGATGATAAAGTAGGTAAGACACACAAAACTCTGGTGCTATGATGGAAGAAATGCAGATGAGAAAGATGGTTTAAGGTTTTTTTTCTAGTAGATCTAAGTTACATTACCCATAACACCACATAATTGAATTAGTATATTGAAATCTTGGTATAAATTCCTAAGTATGAGTGAAAGGCTTACTGAAAAAAGGCTGCTAAAACTAAATTTTTCCTAAGCAGGATTTGAAAAAAAGAGCCATTAGCTTATGCCTACGGAGAAATTTACTATTTGTTCAAAGTATGAGAATGAAAGATGAAGTCTGGTATACAGAGGATATTTACCAGTTGCTTTTTGTTTCTTTGTTTGTTTTCCTGATTTTTGCTGTTCTGTTGGTTTGGGTTTTTAAATTTATTTGTAATTAACATTAGGCAAACCTCTAGCCACCTCTCCCTAAACATCTGTGGTTTTTGCTGGAGCAATTTACCAAATCTGAGACTAGTAAGCAACTGAAAAAATTGGATTCTATGAAAGAAAAACTAAGGTGAAATGACAACAGTCTCTGTGCTACAGTTCTCTAATATTTGGTTTTTATGTGCTTCCTCTCTGACTTATTGAGCATAAATCATTCTACCAAGAAATTGTAACTTTACCAGTGCAAATAAATGTGATTTTCTTTTCTACAGTATTCAGATTTTTGATTGATACTTCTTACATCTCTCATTCCAAAAACTTTTCCAAACACTAAAATGACATTTCCCTCCAGTCAGGTTTGATGTTTACTACAAGAAGATACAAATCAATGCTAAAAGAAATTAAAAATCACATCTCTTCTGCATCTATGACATACTAGACTTTTGTGTGCAGACTGTTTAATGCAAACCAAATATAAGACGTGAATATTGCCAACTGGTTAATATGTAAGCCTTCCCTCACTGATCTCTCTTATTAACACTGCTTAGCTTAGCTAAACAAATGGTAGTACGTGTACAATTGGTGAGCTTGCCTTCTTACTTGTACAAATTTATAATGGAGGCAATATCATATAGTATTTAAATCCGACATTAAGTGTTTGCCCTAGATGGTCTTTCTTTTATTTAAGTGCCATTACTTTTATGTAGTCCATTTTCATTGCATTTAGTCCCATTTTAGTAATAATGTTTGCATGATTTACCAGGAAAATGCAATCTTTGCCCTGAATGGCACAGTGCAAGAAAAAATGGAAGCTGTTAAGAGCCTGAATGGCAAAAAAGTATTATTGACCTACGCTGGCAGCCATGTGTTTCAATTATTTTCAAGAATCCATTTGTCAAATAAGTGAAGCAATGTGGGACGTCAAGTTCAAGCTGGGGTTAGTGCCTTTCTACAGCTGATATGATATATCTTCTGTAGCCATTTAATTGAATTACCCAATTTATTTTTCAAGCAACAATGCTCTACCAAGAGCCATGATATTAAACAATTAAATACTAGTTTAAAAGTCTGCATTTTGTGTAGTTCATCATTTCTCTGCAGCAGACAGTTGGCCTAGGGCTGTGCTGCATTCTGGTACAGTAAAAGCTTAGTGTCTCAGAGAACACCCATCCTGTCCTAAATAGCCAAGTTTTGAGACCAGTGTGCATGGAGAATGTGCATGTTACTTTGCATGGCCAGTACTGTAAAAGCTTTATTCTTAATTTCTGAGGAAACGAGATAGAGTATTGTTAATTTGCATGCTTCAAGGACTTCTGGATTTCTGGTTTGAGAATACAAATCCAGAAAAGGGACAAAACTAAAGAAATTATGAGAAAAATATTAAGGGAAAGCCTAGTTTATAAAACTTCTTTAAATTTTTGCAGCAGTAAGAATTATACCATCTTTGTCACCTTGATCAAATAGTGTGGGATATGTGCTCTCCTTTTTTTATTTTTCTTGGAAATTTTTTACCTGTAGTGCCATAAGAGAAGTAGTTGTTTAGCTGGATACTCATATAGTGTACTAGTCTGCATCCCTATTCTTTCATAAATATCTAAAATACTTTCACCTATTTTACTAAAAAATAAGTTTATTTCCAGGTGTTACTGGAAATTAATGAATTTTGTATTTTTTAATCCTAGAAGTTTTATTTTGCTGTATACATACAGATATATATTTTTATATGAGAAGAATAATTACTGAAACAGAGGGAACAGTAATGACTCTTTTTTTTTTCAATTAACATTCAACAATTAAATTTTAATATGGTCAGGGAATTGTTCAGAGACTTTTGTATGGGATACTGCACCTTTAATTATCTGCCCTCTGGTGCCAAGCCTTTTCTTTGAGTGCTTCCATAAAAGCTTATTGCAGCTAGTTATTGAGCAAATTAGTACTTGAGTTTTGGTGAAAAATGTCTTTATTAGTCTTAAAACCAGAGTCCCTGTGCATTCCCAGAAGGCGTGATTTTGTTTGATGAATAAATCTAGTAATTATCCTGCTGTTAGGGCTGTACTGCAAATGTCATAAGCAGATAAACAGAAGGAGTAAGCCTTCCGTAAATTCTCTAATTATCTGTGTTGGATTACTTATTGCCTGCAGATGATTTATGAGCATATTGATATATCCTTAAGTATTTTCATTTGAGTTCACGGATGCAAATAATTAAGGCAGTAGTAATTTGCAAAAGAAAGTGGCAGGTCAGGGTCATCTCATAAAACTTGTGCTCATTTTCATGCTATGGGAGAAGAAATAGGTATTAGCACTTTGACTAGGCTTCCTCCTTTGACATCTCCAGCATTCCCTTACAGTTGCTGTAGAATTCCCTATTTTACGTAAATGTGTCTTAGACCTCATTTTACTTAGATATCATGAGGTCAAAATAGAGATGATTGTCAGATTTATTTCCAAAATGCATATGAACCTGGAGAGCCACATTGAAAAGTGTTTAGATAATACTACTGAAGATGCTGATTTTCTTCAACTTTCTATTGTTTAAATGTTGAGTTCATACTTTTGCATCATGCTATATTAAATCCTGTTATATCCCTTTGTGTAGTCAGCATGAATGAAATAAAGATTTCACCTTTCTTCCTCAGAGAAGCTCAAAGAATGTATAGAGCCCTTCATGTAGAAGCATACAGGAATACAAATTTTTTATATAACCAAAGTCTCTGTGTGCATAGCAGGAGGAAGATAATTTTCTCCATTTCAACTCTTAAGAGAAATTTCTGCTGAATACTCAAGATACAGAGAATTTGCTTTGAGTATTAAAAAGTAGCTGAGTGAAACTACTAGAAAAGCTTGTGCTACACAATATGTATAAGGTATCATTACCTTATTTCTAGATGCAGCTGGGATTTGTGTATTGACATTTGTGTGTATTTCTCTTGTCACATGCCTATTCATCTATCTGCCTAATAGTAAACAAAGACTTTGGCCTAATGTGTTACATATTTTTGTGGGTGATATTTTCAGTTTTACTTAGAAGTTGATGCAGTGGAACCAGCATAATTCTTGGCCTTAGGAATAAAAATAACGCAACTATGGCAAAATGGGTGTTTAGAACTGTTGCTACCACTTTTGGTCAAGAATGATTCAAAAAGTGCTCTTCATCTTTTGTAGTAACTATTTTAGTTTAGTTTAGTTTTGCTTTAGGAAGCATATTTGAGCAGGCTTTAACATGGAGAGCAGAAAACTGACATTTACAATTTCTATCAATATATCAAATATTTAATCTTCCAGATGTTCTCCTTACTTTAGCAGAACTCATTTTCAGAAACACAGTAGTTGTATGAAGTTGTATCATACTCAAATGCCACAACAGCAAGTTTATCTGAAAATTCTTCTCAAATTTTAAAACTGATACTTTGAAACATGCCCCAGGAATTTATGATAGTCGTTATGATGCTGTTTGATATGTTGCCCTATGAGTTTAGTTATATAAATAAAACAATAGTACTACTTCTTTTCATACAACTGTGTTGCATGGTTATCTGAGTTTTGATTTGTTTTTGGAGATGCAGAAATGGGACAGTATTAATCTAATGTGCACATATAAAATAGGGAGTAAAATGAGAACAGTAAGGTGGCTTTGAGATTATCACTAGTCTAGTCTAGGAAACCTGACCCTTCTAATAATTTCTTCTGGGCATAATTAACTTAGATGTCACTTTAAGTATTGTTGCATAAAAATATAGCAATTGGACAGAATTGTACTCTTTCTTTCCTAACACCTGCAGATCATGGATCTGTTATCTTTATGGACAGCAGTTGTTGTGCAATTAGAATATTCTCCTTTAACTGAGTTTTTTTCTCATTCTGACTAGCCTGCTGCCCTTACTGCGCCCCCCCTCTTTTTTTTTTTTTTTTTTTTTTTTTTCTTTCTTTTTTAATTTTAGAAATACTAATGCATCTTTCCAGACTCATAATATGATTGCAAGAAAAAAAGATGGTTTATTGAAAAGACCCAAGGAATCAATGATTTTCTGAAAGACTATTAATAGTTAGGGATTAAATACTGAAAATCAGTGTAGCCACTTCTGATCAGCTACATCTCACATGCCTTCAGATAATGGGTCCGAAATTTTCATAACTCATGTTGCAGATAATGTTCTGTCCACATAGACAAATCTGGTTTCCTTGGGAAGATCTGACATAAATTATTGTTATTGATATTTTTAACTTAGAATACCATGGTGATTTTTAGATTTTTTTTCACTTCTCCCCTCATAGTAACATTTGTAATTTGGCAGTCAGCAATAGCTGGAACATGTGAAAATTAGTGTACAGTGCTTTGAGACTTTGAGAGAATTTTATTTAAATAATCAGTCAAATATTTTAATCAATTTGGTGCATCTCCCATTATGTTCTTATTCTATGCTCCAATTTAATAGTGTTAACTGTTGCCTATGTTTATACAAACCTTCTTTTGGGGTACATGCTTGTGAACATGCTTGTAAACTGAAACCAAATTTCTTTCCATGTTCTAATCAGTGCTTTTGTAGGTCAGTGTCATGGTTTGAGAGGAAGTGAATTAATAAAAAAACAATATGTGACATCTGAATAATAACTGTATTTATAGAAAATCAAAAATAAAGCTTAATACTTAAAAAAATCTAATAAGAGATTGTAATACTTTTGAGATACTTATTCAAATAAATAAAAGGTTTAAGTATAGCATGAACTCCTAAGGGGTGAATGTGATCATAACATTAGTCAGAATTATTTACTTGAAATAATGACTGGCATCTATTTTACTTTTTGTAGTGTGTATGTAGTGTGTCCTTCATAGCAACTTGAAATTATTCATGATCACCTCATTTGCTGTCAACAACTTTTTAAACTACTGCCTGGTTCACAAGAAAGAAATGTGCAGTAAGACTAAAATCCTTTTCCTAATGAGTGCTTTGTTTGTGGATGAAGGAGGAATGGAAGCTACAACAACCAGAGGTTTTATAATTTCTGGTGTTTTATGTAACAGTTGAAGTCTGACAGACATGAAGCCAAAAGGAATCTGCCGCAATGTGGAATTGTTAATTGGTCTCTGTCACTGTCCTTTATCAGGCATTATATGAAAGCTAGCCTAGATGAGTGGCTTTTTGCTTTTACGAGAATTAATAATACTGGGCTGTTCTGTCTAAAATTAGTTTCGTAAAGGTCAGATAGATATTCTAAAATGTCTCTCCTGGCTCGAGCAGAGGGTGCTGACAATTTACTTGTAAGAAAACTATAAATAGCCAGGTTCTATATTTTTAAAGCACTAGGTATCTAATTAATAAGTTATATATTAAATATATTCAGATGAAAACCTGAAAAAAATAGTTGTAACCATATTTAATTATAATATTGGTAGCATTTATTACTCTGTACCATTCAGAACTGTTTCATCCAAAATCTGTGCATCAAATATGGAAGGGGGAATTATGCATTAATAGGTCAGTTTACACAGGGGATTTCTTAAATTCCTATGTTCAGTTTGAAATTTCATCATTCTTAGCAATTTCTTTTTATATTGGTAAAAATACTTTAAAACATAGCAGTTTATATATATTAGTGTACTTGATTTTAAAATCAATGAGTATCATTGAGTCCACTTTACTTCAGGACTAATTATATACTGACTGTGTATTTGCAGTTAATAAGCTTAGATACTAGGGGAAAAAATCAGTAAAAAAGATTACACCACAGATAATTAATAAAAATCAATTAGTTTGTTAATGAGTACTCTGTCATTACCCAAGGTAGCAGAAACCAGCTGGGGAAAAAAGCAACATCCCCGAATTGGACATTTTAGATGCCTGAGATCTGCTGAGAATTTCAAAGGAAATGACTATAAGAGGCAGCACTACTTGGGTTAAATCTGGCTAAATTTCCTCTTGAGATTGCAGGTCCTCTAGCTAATAAATCTACTAAAAAAGTGATTCACCTTTAGTGTGTGCTATAAACCATCTTCTGATGCCTTAAGTACATTGCTCATTGCCCTGTATTAAAAACAAACCCTATAGTTGTAAATGTCAATGACTAGGATTGTTAGAGCTCTTGCATCTCCTCGGTTTAGTGTAAAAGCTGGAAACACCCATTACCTCTTAGATGACTTTAGGATAACATTTTGCATTCAGATATATAAATGGCATAAAGTCAAACATGATCTGGCAGCAAAATGCAAAATGCTTTTAAAACGTCCTTGGAATAAAATGGAAAAGTTCAATGGAAATGCTTATTCATTTGTAAGTGTACTTCTGTAACAAAGTCTGTAACATGTTTTCTGTCACTTCTCTTTGACTTTGTCTCTCCATTGCCAGGCCATACTGAATTTAATAAAACTCTCTATAAAACTCAAAATAAAATTATATTCCATACACAAACTGTCAGCCCCATAATTTATTTCATTTTCTTTAAATTCTATTTTCCTCTTCTCTTTGGGTCCATGTATCTGGGAAGGTATCTCTATGGTAAGAGAGAAGAAGGTGCTTGGATCTGGAATCATTATATATAAACCAAATCGTTTTTTTCTTGTCAGGAAACAATGGAAAATAACTATGTGTACAGGGTTAAAGCATTGACCTCACCAGAAGTCAAACTCTTTGTATTGATGAAGGGAGACATACACAAGAAAAAGAGAATTCCTCATTTTTAAAATAGTTGTAGATGGTTATAAAGTGGATGAAGGAGGAGCATATATTGCTTCAAAAGTATTTTCTCTGTAAGAGAACTTCTACTGATGTGTACAGTACAGGCATGAGCCAGAAAATAGAGTATTTTAATGTTACTGTAATAATAGAGAGTAATTATGATGTTTCTTATCTAACATACTTTCAAACATATGGTTGTCATCTTGTTTTGGTAAATTTGGCATGGAATTCACTGTGAGCAAGGTGCCCTGAATGACTTGAAGTCCTCAGGAATGACTCATAAGACTTGCTTCCAAAACATTGTGATTTTGAAGTTGGAAAGATAAGTATCACTTGTTTTTGAACCACTGAAAAGACATTGTAATTTTTAAACTTCTGGGTGGGTAGTCAAAAATAATTCTGTATACTGCTGACTGTCTGGTTTTCACTATTTCAATTCCTTTTTGAAATCACAATATTTTAATTTTTTATTTGAAAATCTACTTTTTAGATAATATTAATTGCTTTATCCAATTAAATAGTAGTTAAAAGAATTCTTTATTCTCTATAATTTTTTGACTATTATCTCAAATCTGATGATTTATTAAATACTGATATTTTTAAAAATTTTATCTGATGATTTATTAAATACTAGGATTATATTGTTTTATATGACCATAAGTTATCTACATGACCTTTTAAAAATTACTGTCTTTTTAATACATAAGCCTAACAGATAAAATACCAATGCCATAGCTTCCCCATTAAACTGCTTGCCATCACAAGCATTTCCTCATTAAGCTGTGTACCTATGGCATCTAAAGGCTGTCAGAAAGTAATCTTCGTACCAAGTTAGGGGTTCAGACAAGGTGCACGCATTTTGAAAAAAAACAGAGCAGAAAAGCTCCATATTTACATCATTATCTCAGTTTCCATGTAGAGCATCTCAATTTTGAAGAACCTATGCTAAGGTTCCTGTTTTTCACATATAATGCTCTGCTGTGGAAGCAGCAGAGGGTTGTGAATGATGGTTATCTTGGAAATACACTGTACCTTTAACACTTTTAGTGGCAGAGTTAAATTTTGCATTTTTAACCTCCAGTTATGTAGCAAGCAATGGACTACAAAGTGATTCTTTGCACTCATTAAACCCTGATTGCCTTTTCCATCAACCAGAAAGAGCAGGTCCTTGGCATTTATTAGATATTGATAACTATCTGGACCAGTGAGGTACAGCACCTTGTGTTATTAGATGTTGCCTGCTGAAGTTTCAAGACACTTCAAGTTGAAAGATATCCAGCAGCAGAATGTGTGAGCATGTTTAATTTCAAAACTGAGACCATAGTTTGATTAATTATATATGGCTTTTCAGACTTATGCAAACTTCTCAGTGGTCTGTGAATGTTCATCATACTTTTGTGGTATTTGCATAATAGTAGTGTTATATGGATAATATTATTCTTAATGTACATATTTCATGCTTTATATTTTATAATAATATCCAAGGAAACCACTCTCCTCCTAATACTAAAGATATTTAAAATAAGGGGGTCTAGAAAATAGCATGTTACCAACACCAGTCTCTACATTCTGTCTCTCTGGCTAGAGAATACACATTCAAAACATGTCCTGATTGTATATGATTCTTCATGCGTACAACCAAGCATGTTACAGAACTATTGAAAAGAAGCATCATGGCAATTTGTCATTCAGAAGAGTTTGTTAAAATCAATACTTTGATTTAAACAAAAAAAAAGTCATAGCAGCCCTTTTGTAGCTGTGATAATCTCTGGAGGAAAAAGGGGTAACATTTTTAGGAAGAAGTAATATCCTTAACTCCCTGTCTTATTTAGGCAGCTGACACACTGCAAAATTAATAACTAAGAATGTTAGTTCTCTTAGTCTTCCACCCTTTACAATATCATTCTGCCCAACAAGCAGAATGCCACTTACTACAAACCTTGGAATAATGGAGTACCTTACACATTGAGTATTATTTCCTCTGTTTATGATCAACATCTGAAAATATGTGGCTGCATTTTCTGATGACTCTTTGCTTACACTTAGAATGAAGTTTAGTTTTCTTAGTGGTTTTCTGTTTCTCACTCCACATTTAGACCTTTTTAGACATGGATATTCCCTGGACTACCCATTCTGCTGGAGAAATGTGTATCTAACTTGAAAAACGTTCTTAAACCTTGCTGAATTGAAGCCTGATGGCTAATACTGCTTTTATCTGCTTCCCACCACCCCATCCCTCAACCCACCCCTCAGCTGCCCCAACCCCACCCCCCATTCCCCTCCCACCACTGCAAAAGAAAGTTAACAGCTAGACTGACAATTTTCTGGACAAATTGTACCAAATACAATCACATTCAGTTCAAAGTATATCTTGAATAAATGCTTCATCATCTTCTTCTTTGGTAGATGATGATGAACATTATTTTTTCTGGGTTTGGGCCTGTGAGTTTTTTTAGTTCAGGAATCTTGTTGCTCCTACCATGAATTATTGACAGAAATCACTTTTCTGTGCACAACAATAAGTTACAGTCAGAAGGTCACTTTGAAGTGGGCTGCTTTAGGGCTTCAGATCAGGGAGTTGTGGGGATTTCAGACGGAAAAGCCATGAGCTGTTGGCTGCTTCTAGTGGTGCCTTTTTCCTGCTCCTAAAACCATGAGCCAGACACAGTTAGGGTGATAAAAACAGGTTACCTTTATAAGGATCCTTAGATGCATGATTCACCAGATGAAAAACACTGAAGATGCACACACAGCATAACACATACATAATTTTTATAGGTTTTGCAAATTAGCGTATCTGACAAGAATCCCCAGTGTGACAGTGTTCACAGGGGTTTTCAGGTGAGGGAAGAGACAAGAATGGTGACTCCATGTTCAGAAGGCTTGATTTATTATTTTATCATATATATATATTACATTAAAACTACACTGAAAGAATAGGAGGAAAAGTTCTCAGAAGGCTAGCTAAGCTAAGACTAGAAAAGAACGATAACAAAGGCAGCTGCCACAGACTCTCTGTCCAAGCCAGCTGGGCTGTGATTGGCCATTAATTACAAACAACCACATGAGACCAATCACAGATGCACCTGTTGCATTCCACAGCAGCAGATAATCAATGTTTACATTTTGTTCCTGAAGCCTCTCAGCTTCTCAGGAGGAAAAAATCTTAAGGAAAGATTTTTAATGAAAAGATGTCTGCGACACCCCAGTTGTAGACATATGTGGTGAGGTAATTCCCCCCCCCCAAGTTCAACCCTCCTCTAGATAGGAATTAAACTCTGCTTATCAAAACATGTCTTGAAGAACCATTTTCAGCCTTGGCTCCCAGGAAGAACCAAGATAGCATAGGAGCCTTGGACCCCCTCTTTGGAGCCCCTGGAATGTGTTTTGTCTTTTTGCCTGTCAGGTTAGGGAAAAGCACTGGAGCTAAATAAAAATGCAAAAATAGGCTATAGAACTACAAATACATGTGTAAAGAATATAGGGAATATATAAAAAAGAAAAAAAGGCAAAAAGTCAATTCGGCACCACTAGTAGCTCTCTCTCTAGATGTGCCCAAATTCTTCTTTTGTTTATTCAATTTCATTGTTTCTCTAACTGGGGTTAAGTCAATTCATTCAGATTTTTGTCTCTGAACATGCACTAGCAACCTTTCATGCATCTGTGGTAGAGTTGGGACTGGAGGTGGGGAGAAGTGGTGGCATAAAATTTATTTCTGGCCATGTTTTTAGTGTCTAGGCAGAAAGACTGGAAGGTGATTTAGGAGTTAACTTGTTTAAAACTATAGTCTTATGAGTTTTCATGCTCTTTGATATTCAAGCTGTAAAAACAGTGCACAAAACATTAAGACAACTAGTTTTTACCTAGTGATTTTTAAGTTAAATCTTTCTTATAACACATGATTTTCATTCAATCTAGCTTCCATTTTGCAAAAGAGTAAACACCAACTTTGTAGAACTCCTTTGGAGAACTGTGGATTGAAATTTCAAAGGAAAAGAGTTAAAGCAAAAAACTTGTGTTAGTGATGACATGTTGAAGATGAAAGTTCAGAACCCTTCTCTGCACAAAGCAGTGGTAGAATTTACTTGTCATCAGGTCTTTTACGTCAGCCATCTGCTGTGTGTGTCTATTGGACAGGGAGTTTGGGACATCAGTAGCAAACACAACGGTCATGGCTACGTGGGTCATTTTGCTTCAACCCAAAAATGCTCTACAGTGCCTAATGAAAGACTGATCAAAACTTAAACACTCTATACTCTTAAATTAATTTTGATGTCTGAAAAAGCTGTGCTGAATATATTCCCAATTATTTTCCAGAGAATTTACTGGATTTTAATTACTTCACAGCACTCGGAACTGAAGTACTGAACTGAATTGTGGTCAGCAGCAGCTAAATAAGCAACTTCAGTAATGTTCCAGCTTGGTACAGATCATGTTGGCAATTTTCAATAAATTATATTGTAAGTGTAATAATATTTATAATAATATTATAAATATTAAAAATATTATAAATTATAAATAAATCAGTTGGCAATAAAATATCTGCAAGACATTGAGAAGAGTAACAATTCTTTTCATGTATTATTAGTCAACCATCTACTAGCTGTAGGACTGAAGTTTAACTCTTCCACTTTTTCATAGTTGCTTTTTTTTTCTAATTGCTCTGTGTTATTCAGTTTCTTTATCTCCATACTTCATCTCAAATAGAGGATAAGCACCATCCTCAAAGAGTCTTCTGAATCCGAATTTTACACATCTGAAGTTCTGCAGTTGAGATTATGTGAAGTTGGGTCCCAAGTCTCCAATATAAAACCACATTTTTCCTTCTCTTATTTAGCAATCGCTTTTGAGGTTTTATTGAGAGATAGATTAGCATGTGCATAAAGTAAATGCTCTACTGGCTGTCAATGTGTTTGTCAAAATGCTCTACTGTTTTGTCACTGAACTTCATCAAACATTGCATCTCCATCATATAAAGAGTACAGGACTAAGAGAAATAGGAACATGTTAAGGAAGAGCAAAGCCATGCCTGAGCAAAGAAAAAAAACTATACTAGCATTTGTAGAAGCTGACTTGAACAGAAATTGCTTATGGATTCTCTATCTGCCAGTGAGATTGCACAAAATTCTGGTTGCATCTATGTATTAAGATATAGCAGAAATTAAAATGAAAGCAAGAAAAGGCAAAGGTAAAGTGAAAGATCTTGCTATTAGGCCATTGCTTTGATCATAAGGTTTCAAATATATCTATCATCCTACATCTGTGAAGCTGTATTAAAAGGTTAATGAAGTTTTGTACCTTTTTGGACTTATTATAGCTAAATTGCTGTATCAGCAAATAAAAGGAATTTAGCACTCTGTGATTTATCAGGAAACTGGTATTGTAAAAAGAGTAGAAAGTCATCGCATTTAGTTTCAAATATATCTTAACATATTTTTTAGAGTCACATGTTAAGATTGTTGCGAAGGGCTGCAGAATATTCCTCATATTCCTGGGGACACAATAGCTTTATTAAAGAAGAAACTTTCCTGTTTGCCAACTGTAGTGCTGTGATTTATGTATAACTTGTAGACCTTAGCAGCAAATGCTCATCATTTTAATGTTTCAGCAAGACAACTGGCTTGCATCAGTCTTGTAGTGCAAGACTCATATCATAAGACTGTGCATATAATAGTGATACTGTCATGTGTTAAATGAGCATAGCTTGAAGTATTGTTTTTTTAAAAATTGAAAGGTTGTGGCAGTAATAAAAAGGTTGAATGGTAATGTCTCTAATTGAACAGTAAGGCCTCTTTCCTATTAAGTCACTCTTTCATCTGTCTTTTTAATTATTGCATTATCATTTTGTACTGCAGTTCACAATGAAACGACCATTTGTGTTTAAGTGAAAGCTAATTATTAGGACTGAATTATTGTGCAGTTTATTGATCCCTATGGTGGATTAAGGGTTTTAAGTTCGTCTAGACAGAATAGTTAGCAAAATGACAAAAGGAAACATATAAGACCCTTGGGAAGAATCCCCACGCTCCATAAGCAATTAATGCCTGCCAGGTAATGGAATTTAAGTTTATACTAAATCTAGCAGTGCTTTGACATTTCAGCTGCCTTATAAACACATTAGTCTAATGAATTAAGACTTATGAATTGTGTTGATATACAAGAAGGAGTAGTTGCAAATGCAAGATATTTTTAGCCCTCTATTGAAAAATGAATACTTTTTTTAAAATTTGATGAAAAAATGAAATGTGTTCTGTGTAATGTTTATCTCTGTTCACCCTGCTCTCTGCTGATGGATGTGCATTAACAATTTCCATTTCCCAAACAACACTAATCTCTTTTATGCATGTGAAAAGTACAGAGTGAAAAAACAAGGGGGAAAAAAAACAGCCTCCCCCTGCCCAAAAAAAACAAACCAACCCCAAAGACAATACTGTTGAGTAAGAAGCCAAACAGGCCATTCATCTCAGCCCAGTGCTGGGCAAGTTTTAAAGCCATCTATCATTGTCTTGATGGGAAAGGCACAGCTTGAGCTAAGTATACAGCCCTTTGTTATTTATAAGAACCTGTCTTTGAGTGGACTGTGAGCAGACAAGACAAAGTGGTTTTACTGGATCCTCTTTTCTTATAAAACTTTTTGTTTGTAAGAGCTCTGTTATAAAAGACTTTCCAGGCAAAAGCCAGCCAGGAGATCTGTTCAAGGAAACAAGATGGCTTATGACACATTACAGTCCTAGGACTTTGTATTTATTTTATATAACTTTTTCTGATAAATCTCTTTTTTGATTTTGTACTTGAAAATTTTTTTTTTCCCTCCTAAATGCATAAAGAATGACATTTGGGAAGACTGGTAAAATATGGTTCCCTAAGAAGAACTCACGGTCAAAACTCAGGGCATGCATGCTCTGTCCTTGATTCTCGTTGTGACTTGCCCACAACATTGGGTAACTCAGGCTGGGGTACGTCTCTACCGCATGTTTGGGTTTCCCCACATTTCAGAGAGGAATAATTGTTTAAAGAGGGAACCAGGCCATGTGGTGTCTCACAAGACCTGGTTTGCATCTACCCAACAGGAATGTGACTGGAGTGGCTACCTACATTTGTTCATGTGGGGAATACACTGCCTGCTTGTCTTCCCATTACTGCTGCCTTTTTCTTTTGAATGAAGAGAACAAAGCTTTCCAGCCCAAGAGAAGTCTTCTGTTTTGTTCATGACTGTATAACACTCATAATGTGTCATTAACTTAACACTCATACCATTTTTGAGATAAATTAATAAAATTTTTTGCTGCTGATTTTGGTAATCTAGGAGATTTTATATAATGTAATCATCATTTTGGATTATTTATTTCTGAAGAGGAAAAATAATAAAAGTTGTCTAAATAATGAATTACTGTTCTGTTCCCCTGAGACAAAAAGGAAGAAATACATATTTTGCTATATTCTGAGTGTTTGCTTGAAAAGATTAGGGAAAAAAAAACCCAAACTAGTATTAGAGAATTTAAAGAAAGAAAACGTCCACTAAATGATGCCTTGATCAGCTACACCACAAGTAAGGAATAATCTGAAGAACAGAATACAGGGAAGGGCCTAACCTTCAGTGCCTTTTATTCAGAAAGAGGTTGCAAAGATATTGATAACTGTTTGCTCCAAGGCTAGTCTGAATTATACAAACTTGTCCAACAGGAGAACTCCTATAACATAACTTATAATTACTCTGAACATTCTTTTCCTTGTAAAATGATGTCTATGTTATTTTCTAATTTATGGAGTAACTGAGGCATAACATAAAATTAATCTATATGCAATTCCTTAAGTCAGCAGTGGTTACCTCTTGTACAACTTGTATTCATTCCACCAATTACCAGCAAAAAATTAATTTTTTTTTGTTGCTACAAAAGACAGGTTATTACTTGGTTTGGAGAAAAGTCTAGGAAATTACTGAGATGACTGCAGCTGTGTAAGAGCTTGAGCAAGTTAATTGGTGTGTATATATCTTCTATCACTGAGGTATTTTGATTATTTTCCCCTTTGTCTGACATCAAAGCAAATGGAAAAGTCAAGAAACTCCTAAATGTAATGTAACTCATAAATGCTTGTAAAATACTTCCAAACTCATATATGGCACCTGTTTAAACATCAGTAAAAGATCTCAAAACATGGTTACTGTCCCTGACACTACTCTGGTTTTCACTGACTTACTAACTGAGGAGGTCAGCAGTGTCCTTGAATCTAGTGAGCTGGCTATCTCAGCCTTTTTCCCTCAGTGAGAAAAGAATATGCACTATTTAAATTGGTGCACTGAATATGCCCTGTTTGCTAACTGTCCAACCATGCAATGCCTTCCATTATTCAATCTGGTTCCTTGAATGAATATGATAGAAGACATGCAAGCTGATGGGCTTAGATTAGCAATGAACCTAGTAATTGTCCGGAAATATATATTTAATTCATAAAAAGTCTTAAATCATGACATAATGATGGGGAGGCTTTTAAAAGAAAATGAAATACTAGTAATCACAAAATAATAGAGGATGTTGGAAACTATTCTTTTTCCTGACACTATAAAACTTTTTTACCATTTCTTTGATGATATGTATAATTTTCATTATATTCACATATGTAAAATAAATTAAAATTAATTTACATAGCAATTTTTCTAAAATGCAGCTAGAGTTATAGAGATAGGTCATAAAAATGAAAATAATGCATTGAAATTAGTCTTTTTGTATGAAAAAAATTTTACAAAAATGATATAGTATATGTTACTACATATATGTAATAATATATACATATAACATGATCTGGCATAATAAAATTCAATAGATGTTAGGAAGACTAAGGCTGGCTCTGTATTAATAAAAAAAAAAAAAAAAAAGAACATCACTGTCTCTATCAAATTAGGTTTTGTAATGTTCTTCCAGTACATATTGTTGAAACCATGATACTTCTCTTATTTCTAATTGTACTGAGAAACATTATATATGCAGCAGAAAATATTTGTTTTGTGCATGCTGGTCCTGAGACTCTTATGTTGTCCACTGGTCTTCTTCCTGTATTCTAATTTTCTTACAAAAAAGTACTTAAATATCTGTCCCTAAATTTCAAAATCACTCAGGACTTTAAATTGGTATCACTATTATTTCTGTGAGCAGTGGAAGTTGATTGAGTCTAATTTGATGTTCTAACAATGAAGCTTCTCCCAGACCAAGACAATTGCTTTCTCCAATAAATCATAATCAGTTTCTTTTAATGGTTGATTTTTAAGCTGCCTGATTTTAAGGTTTATTTGCTGCACTGGGCAATGGGATGTCAGCATAGGTGTGAGGTCAGTCTAGACCCTTTTGTCTGGCTTAGTCTCTTAAGACAAATCACATCTCTTTTTTGTATGAAGATGAAAGCTTTATACATTTTTATGTTTTGGTTTTCACTATGAAGATTCAGAAGCCTTTTTTTTTCTCCCTTTGAATCTACAAGATTTTCTGTCACTGTCAATACTTCTGTCCTTCTCAATCATACTAAGAAATTTAAGTTTTCAAGCCTCTCAGTGCAAGAGTGCAGTCTCGTCCCGTGGCCAGAGGAGCTGACGGGGCCGGCTAGCCGCTCCCGGAGCGACCGGTGGAGACCATGAATCCCACCATTCCCAGGTTCTCTGCGAGAACCCCGAGTAGTGGCTCCGTCTGCGGCGTGGTGACGCAGGCGACAGCAGGACTGGGAAGCACCGAGGTGAAGGAAGGAAGGAATGGACACACGTATGGCTACCAAGATGCTTTATTGACCCAGGTGGTGCCCGTAACAGCGTCAGGGAAAAGCCGTTAGGGAGGCACTGATAAAGGGGAAGGGCGTGACGGGAGGAGACACGAGGGACCAATGAACGAAGCCCAGGGGAGGAGGGAGGGACACAGCTGAACCAATAGGAAATGGCAGAGGGGAGGGAAAAGGCTCAGGGGACAAATCATATGTTAGGTGAGGGAAGATTGACACAGAAAATTCTCAAAATAAAGGGGTTGGTTACAATGATTGACAGGTAACTGGCGGGAGGAACAAACCATTAGGAGGGAGAACATGGGGGGAACCGAGGGTCAAACCAAAATCTTAACTTACAAAAAATAACCAACTTTACACCAAAAAACACACAATGACAAGTGCTTGTCACAACAGGAGTGCTTGTACCACATGTATTAGAACTACTTTATAAGAGAAAAATAATTAAATACAGAATGTCCTCAGTTTTGAACAAGCATGAAAATTCTCAGTTCCAAATGCCTTCCCTGCTGCCCACTGAACCTTAAAGCAGGGGTTTATCCTGAAGTGCCTTCTGAGTTGTAATTGTCATTATAGCATTACAACACATGCTCTTTTCACTAGTTACTCGAAGTATTCTGACAGTCTTGCTTCATCAGATTAGATGTTATACGCTTATGCTTAGGTTGCATTACTTGGTATTCCGGGCAACAAAAGAGTTGATCTATTTATTGCATATATCAGATTGTTCTAGTCTCAATTACTCTGGTGGGCTTTACAATTCATTTAAAAACAGATTTCTCTGATTCATACAAAGAGTGAGTTTGACTGACTAAGATAAGAAATAAATGTTTTCTTTTGCTTTCTGTTATGGACATGATTTTAAGTATTCAAAGGTGATACCAGCTACTCCTCTGATTTTTTCTGCACTGGCCATTCGTGTCCACAGAAATAGCATGTAGTAACTCCAAGAACCTTATGACCCAATCAACACTGACTGAAAAAGCCTTCTATTCTTCTGCTGCAAATCACTATGTCTTCCTTAAATTCTAGATGTTTTCACCATAAATTACTTTTTAAATAGTGTTCAGATATAGACTTACATATTCTTTAAGGAAAGAATCAGTGTATTAGTTCCTCAGAAACAGAATTTTGCTTTTTCAAATACTAAAGAAAAAGTTTCTAAGTGTGATTCGACTTTCATTATAATTCTAAGGAAAAAAAATTGTGGAAATACGAATTTGTTCACATTGCTAACTACAGGCATCCTGAAACTGAAGAAAATAAGACTATGAAAGCTAAGGCAGTGAGGTAATCTCTTAGAAAATAAAATAATAAAATTATACAGAACTCAGACGAGTGTAGAAATTAGGTGTCTAATTCACTGTAACCTTTCTCCATGTTATTATCTAATGTAAGATTATATTAGAAATAGACTGCTCTCTGCAAGAGAAGATATGCATTAATTTATCACAGAAGGACAGAAACCTCAGATTATATTTTGATAAATATTCCAAAGTTTGAGTGTAAAATTGAACCTTCTATGCACTTCATCGTTCAGCTTTCCTGACTGCTTTTCCTCACTGGCTGTTCCTCTCAGCCCTTGACTGCTTCACAGGTTGAATTGCCATCCCACCTGTGTCAGTCAGAGGATTCTGTGAAGGAGTCCAGCCCTTCTATTGCGATAAGACAAGGAAATGTGTAGCTTACTTAATCAATCATATATGACACTCAACTGGTGTCAAAAGAAGCAGCATAACTGAGAAATTGCCCATCACTTCTAAAAGTGCTCTCGGTATGTGACTTTGTAGTCACTTTTCCCTTGCAGACATACAGCTTAACACTCCACAGTAGATCTTTAAAGAGCCATTGATGTGCTGTAAGCCAACTATTCTACAAGTCTCAAGTTCTCCTATTTCAGACAAGCCAGGTTCAACCTGATACTCTGAAGTTATTTATGAAGTCTCAAGTGGCTTTATTCCCCATTTGTATATGACTGAGTAATATGTGTAGATTTCATATCTGATCACATATGAAAACAAAACACTGTCTGTCTGCATTCTCTTTTTAAATGGAAAATTAATTCTTCATATCTTTCAAATGCAAGTACTACTTCTTCTCTTTCAAGTGAATATTTTCTCCTTGTACATTTGTAAGAGTTCCACTTAAAATAACAAATTCTTTTGTAATTTTTTTAAAGAGCCAGAATCAAGAAGCATATCTTATTTGTCACTGAATGCGCACATATCACCTCTGATTCTAGGTGTGAATCTGCCTACTTCTTTCTGCTGCCTATCTGCATAGTTTTCAGTACTTTATACCTTTATCTCTTTTCATAATGTTTAAAAAATCTTTATCTCTGTTATGTAGGGAAATACAACAGCTTTGAAAGAATTAGAGAGGAATGTGATCTGCACACAGGTAGGATACACAAAAAGCTCCGTCTGTTTATGCAGTTCAGTCTAGTGTCCATTTTCCTTGTATAATATTTACTGCCAAAATGGTAACTGCTCTATAGAGGATAGTGTAAGAAGCAGAATAAGGGCAAAACAAATTATTGTGATTTGATCTTGAAACATGTATAAAAACTTGTCTGGAGCAGTGTCTGATTTTCAATAATCCAATAGTCCTGCTTCTTGTCATCCAAAGCAGTAAAGCCTTGACTAAGACTTTATCTGACTCAATTTGTGCCCAGAAACAGTAATAAGTGACTTTTCTGGAAGAGCTACATGAATGTATCTGTCTTAGAGGATCCTCATTATAAATTTTACAGTTTTCTTGCAGCTTTAGTATCAGAAAGAACATCATTGAGATGTCTTAGGTCAAGCTCTGGCCTTTCAAACACGAAAGATAGTGAATACTGAATACTAAAACTCAGTAAATTTTGCCAAAGAATTTAAACCTCCATCAAACCTGATAGTAGTCAACATGATCACAGCATCACATATCGGAAGAGTAATTAACTTTTCTGGACCTTTCACTATTCAAAAAGGCACGTGAGTTGTTTGCCAGAGTCACAATGAAGGGTGCAATGATACTGGCCATCACCAACTGAGTCTCTGGTCCTTTTTACATTCATCAGTTGGCTTCAACATGGTGTTCTTTGTATTTATGAGATTTTATAATCAAATAACAGATAATTTTTGTGATTTTTAAACTTATTGTAGGAATCATGGACTATGATATTCACAAGTACATGCATTTGAAAATCAAGGAGAAAAGTTATCCTCACTTTCATGAACTTGAGGATTGCTAAAAGCTTGCCCTTTCCACTTCAGGTAGGTAAGTCGTCAGCCTAGTAGAGTAGATACCCTTTGTATCTGTTCCACTGTAGTTGGGACAAACATTGGGGTGTTGTTATCACAGGAACCTATGGATTCAATCTAATTTAGACCCACATCCTGAAGCTTTTCTTTCACAGGTTTTTGTGGCTATTTCCCACATAGCATTTATGAACTGTAAGTAGAATCAGAGCAGAAGAGTGGGATTTTTCTGTAACAATTTTCTGTATGGCCAGGAGAGACATAAAGAATTCAGTCCTTCCAGTGTTGTGGTCACTATTCACTGGAGGTACTTGAAGCAAACTTTGTGATATGAAGAGATGCAGGATCTGCAGCTTTTCAGATTTTTAATATTTTCAGCTTTTCCAATTATGTTATCCTTATATGCAGTCCATTGGTATTTGTATTCGACTTTCATAAAGATATGGAATTTGTCTAAGATCCTGAATAAGGTAAAAAAACAGTATCACATCATCAACAGAAACGTTCCTAATCTTGTTTATGTGTAACAAAGCAGAAATAAATCATGTGGAAGAGATATGTGGCACTTATTCCCTGTGTGGATATGCACATCATGCAAGCACATGGCTGAATAGTAGGTGCAAGGCTGAATACCTTCCCCTGAAAAATGAAAATTCCAACTGGAAAACTATTTTATACACACACACACACACACACACACACAAATACATACATACATAAATATATTATTTAAGAAATATCTAATCTGTTATAATCTGAAATAAAAACAGAGTTTCCTGTGAAATAATCTCTTTTTTTGCTTGGGATTTGAAAGGATTTGAATATTTTGTGAAAATTATTTTAGAAAATGGATGTTTGTGTTTGAAAAAACTGCATTATTATTGCACTGCTACTCAAGAACTACATACAACTCTTGCAAAATGCTTGCAGTATGACATTTTTCTTCTGAATGTGTTGTCTCTGACTCTTTCGTTTATTGTCAGCATTTCAAAGGTTAAAATGAAGAGGCAATGAGAGAAGTCACAAAGAATGAAACAGAATCTAAACTGAATCCTGTAGCTTAAGACACAAATCTCTTCTTGAGATAAATTTTGAATTGAGGAGGAAAAATTACAGGAAGTGAAAGCAAGAGTTCAGAGCCCTGTGCAACCAAAAAAAGTTTTTACAACAGTTTTGTAGCAACTGGACCAGACTTAAAACGTCCATTTCCAGTAATTCTAATGTTACTTAATCTCATCTGCTAAAGAAAAGCTATCTTTATCTCTGTTTTCACATGTATCATCTACCATAAAATGTTAATTTTCAAAATGTACATTATTAACCTGAAAGTTGGGTAAATGTTTTGACACATGCATACTGTTCTTTTTTATATATAGAAAACAATTGTGTTAATATCCATCATATTATAAACTATTACAAACTGCATATACATGTTTCTTCTTTGCTTGTTTTTAGCTGGAATAATCAGATGTTTTCTTCAGTTTGGAAATATTAAAGCCTTCAAAAATTCATGGGTAGGCTATTTATCAACGGCCATTATTCTTTAACTGTCTAGATTTACATTTTATCTTCAAGATAACAGTTTTAGAGCTGATTAAAATTTTATTTTCATCTAATAGTTTTAGGCATTAATATAGTTTTGTTTGAACAGAAATATTTATTAGACAGTTCTATTAATAGTGATATTTTCTTAGAGAATCTAAGAGGGCTTTTTTCTTCCAATAGCTGCAAATACATTAATTATCTTTTTAGGTTTTTTCCCAAGAAATATTAAAGTGGTACTGCAAACTCAGTTAATTAAGAGTAGCTTTTCAGAGTAAATATCTTTAAAATACCTGGGAAAATACTTGATACAAAGATCTATGGACTGTAATGAACATTTATATGTTCATACAGATATACATTCATATATATTAGATATCAATACATATTTTGGTTTTTTCCATGAAATTTGACAGTGTATTTTACTGAAAAATCTTTCCAATCAGAATGCAATTAACAATTAAACATTGTTAAATTGTATATTCTGACGGAAACAAGTCTAAAGCCTTTTGGTAATCTAAAGGCAATAGTGGCTTCATATAAACTGAATCCCTTGTTGATGGCAACAAGCACAAAAAAAAGCAGGTATGGAATCCATTTATTGGTGTTGGTACAAATCTAAACAAACTTCAAATGAAGCAGGAATAAAGCACCATTTGTTTTGATTTAATTTTAATATGTTAAAAAAGTACTTTGCAAAAATTGGGTAATTTTACCTATGGTATGACAGGGATATGAAAGGGAAGTGTGAAAAGAAATGGACACTTGAAGAACAGAAATAACAGGATGAAGAGGACAGGAAAGATTATCAGAAGGCAGGCGTGACATGGACAGATTTAAACCCCATTCAAACCTGGAGCTCTGTTCCTGTTTTTCAGTGTTTTATCAGAATTATGAATTTCTATTCTCATCTTTTTAACTTAAGGTATTCTGCATGTTTGATTAAAGGTTTGTCTAGAAGACCAAGACAGGGAGTGATTGCTTTGAGGCAAATGCTTATCTGGAAACACCGATTTCAACCCTTTATTTGTATCAGTAAGTTCTGGTGCTTGCTTGCACGTGGTTTCACTGACATAGTTTGCATTTTCTAACATATGTCTCAGTGTGGGACCTCTGTGTGTGTTTTAATGGCTGTCTTGTTTTGGCAGGCTGTGTTCGTTGTTCTGGCAAGATTTCTCACAGAGAATGCTGTGTTGTGTAGATTTTGATGGATTTGGATTTTTTGTTTATTGTCAAAAGACTAGAAGGAAAATAAAAAGAAAGGAAGTTTTGAGGAAAACAGTATATTTAAATACTTCTAGAAAATTAACTTGAAGCAGTTGTTCGAAACAGATTCAGCTTGAGGACTGAGATTTCTTCACAAGTAAGTTTTACAAAGACAGGATATGTCATTAGACCATCAGACACTGTTGGACATGAACAGATCTTCAATCTGCTATAAGAACAGAAAATTCCCTTTGTGGTGTCTCCTAATTTGAAGGAAATCCCTGGGAAGTATCATAAAAGAAGACGTGGGTGGAATTCCCCATCAAAATGCATGTCTAATCATGAACAGAAAAGACAAAACAGAAAAGTTGGTCACTCTTTAGTAAGTGCAAATCTCCATCAAGGTAAACACCTCCCTGAGCCAGTGGAAACAGCATTGAGTGTTATTTTGAGGTGTTAGATCTTAAAACTGAATCTCTCATATAAAAACCCTATGATGACAGAAGACATTCACGCCTAAAACTGAATTTAACAACAAAACAGAGGAAGAAAACAAGCAGAAGGAAATGTGTTTGAAAATGAGTCCCATGCTGAGCATTCCTTCTACTTCAAACTCTCATTGATAACCTTTAATTTAAAGTATCTCTACTGACATTAAATGGATGTTAAAAGCCCTAGTTTTCACCACCAAGGGAAACTGTTAATTTTTCAGTCTCTTCCTAACTTCTAATCTAAAGGTGTGATTCATGGCAATTCTTTTTAAATATCTTCCCTATGGCAAAACTATTTTTTAAATAATGACTATTGACAAAATTATAAATCCTTTACACTGAAAATAATAAATAATTGCAGTGTATAACACACTTTGCGTCTCTTAGTTCCCTACTTTGTCTTTTGACTCTAGCTCTGAATGCCAAATTATGTTTATTTTTTCCCATCATAAGAGTATGGTTATGGACTTTGGCACTAAAAGACTTTATATTTAAACTGCAAATACACCAATGAATTCACCACTGAGAATGAATTTTTTTCAGTAAATCAAATCCTTAATGTCAAAGAGACAGTCTGAACTTTGCATCTCCTTCTTAAGATGTCATTTTCTACCTTGTCTAGAAGGTCTATACCTATTCTCTATATGGATAAGTAATCAAAATAGAGGACAATGTCTTAATTTTCTCTGACTCCTTTCTTTATTCAGCATTTTTTATGTGAGATCACATCATTGTTTCCTTCCTGTTTTTTGGAGAACAATAAACTGTTATTTGCCCTCCTTCACAAGAATTCCCCCTGCACTCCTCCTAGTTATGAAGGAGGTAGTTCCTTAGCATACTTATTTCTCACCTCAATAAGTTGATAAAGTGCTCACATTTGCTTATGAAAATGAAGTAATTTTTATGGTTTTTTGAGGTGGTATCCATTTTGCCAGATTAAGAAGCACTGATAAGGATTTCATTAGGGGAATTTTTTAAACAAACATCTAAATAAGCCTTGAATAACAGTTAACAAAGTGTTTACAAGTTTAAATTCCAGATATTTGGCCTTTTTGCTTTGGTCTCTTAAAGCAGCATTTGGTGGTCTGTAATGTTCTATGTACATTAGCGATTGCCTATTGAACTATCCAGTTCTAATCTTTTTACTTTTCCACCTACAAACCTTCAAATTCATATCACAATAATTAACATTTCTATAGAAAGATATGTACTCTACATATCTTTTAAGGTAAGATAAACAAGTAGCCTAAGCCTGCCCTTTCCTTCCTTTTAACACCAGAAATGGTAAAACTTTATTTGTTTAAATAAGTTAGTGCAAGTGAGCACATGTTTGTCTTTGATGTGAGTCATAGATTTTTCTAATTCTATAATTCTATATACTTTTTTTAACAGGCCTCTGCACTAACATTATACTTTGATTTGTTTTAACCTGCTTCATACAGCGACTTTTCTTGCATTCAGTTCAGGTGCAAGTTGAAACTGGTAAGAGCTAGCAGTGTTTATTTTACTGCGAACCTTATTCAGTCTGATACTTAGTTATGTTTCCATGTGGTTTTCTAATGTAGTTTAATAGTTTTATTTTACTCCTGTGATTAGTTTCTGTTTGTTCTAATTTCTTTTTGACTCTTTCTTGACCTTGAGGTGAAAAATCACAGAAGATATATTCCCTCAATTTAATGCCAGTCTGAGGTGTTTCTCCTGCATCATCAGATCAATGAAAAGTAAATAGCCTACATTTCTTGTTTCACAGTGCAGTATTGATCTTTCTTCAGCTTTTGCTTTGCTTTTTCCCTGCGCCTTGTGTCTTTCAACCCCTGGGACCAAAGTGATTGCCATAGATTGGACAAGCTAACAAGCGCATGATGAGGAACTAGTGTTTTGTGGTATACTCGCATTCTCATGCTTGGTATATAAAGCCTGGACCTCTCCGCATTTAAAGAGAGGTGCCATTTTGTGTATGGCACAAGTCACTATGAAAAAGAGCCACAGGGAAGGCACCGGAGCAGCAGAGGATTTTATTCTCCACTCCAATCTTTTATTCCTACAGCTGGTGCCAAGCTGGGTGAGGACATTACTCCTCTGAAAAGTACGACAAGTAGCCTGCGGGGAATGCCACAAGCTGCTTTTTTCTATGGCGATGTATGGGATGGCAGCAGCCCATGGGTGAGTCTGAACTCGATCCTACAATGACCGTGATATGTGTGTCAAGTTCCATTTAAATTTGGAGCAGCAGGGACCTATGAAGAAAGTTTGAGAGATGAACTGGAAATATACAATTTCTAGCTGGAAATGGGACAGTCAGTATAATGTCGTGAGTATATTTTGTTGTTCAGCCTTGGAATGAGAAAAGCTAAAGTCACTATTTTATTTAGTAAATGAACTGAATTAATCCAGTAACTTTGGGGAGCCTGAGGGTTTCATGTTTATTTTATTTCAAAATATTGTGGAAAGCATTTTCCATTTTAATTTATGTCAGTGGCAGAACCTTAGTTTTTAATGCTTAGGAATACTGTCTATAGTGTCTACCTGTCCTCAAGTGCTACACAGATTGAGAAATAGTATCTATTTCAATTTTGTCTCTGGGCCCTTAACTGTGCGAAGTGATCCCTGCTACTGAAAAGTGGTTAAATAAATTATTGATATTATATTACATGTTATGCAGTGCATTGTTTCTTTCAGGGAGATAGGTATTTCTGCTGTGCAGTGGAGAAGTTTTCTGACATTGCTTTAGGTTTCTGAGAATGCTCTTTTTGTCTCCAGATGCTTATTAGTCCCTAATGCTGCTAGATTGCCACCATACTATTCTGCTGTAAATAAGCCTCATATAATTTTTCATGCACTTAAGTTGATTACTGAATATAAATAATCCCTTGATATACCATGTCCCAAAGTACTATACATAAAAGAATCTATACAGTCTGTAAGAAATACTTGCTATTTTATCTACAATCTGGTAAAGCACTATTATTATTATTATTATTATTATTATTATTATTATTATTATTATTATTATTATTATTATTATTATTATTATTATTATTATTATTATTATTATTATTATTATTATTATTATTATTATTATTATTATATTAGTACCTTACATGTGCTTTTGTGGACATGCTATTTTTCACTTTTTATTTTAGTGTTACAGTAGCTAGCATGACTCCTGTACTAATACAGTAGTAAACTGAATTCTGTAGTCTTATTATTAACAGTACAGTGATATATGATTTTCATATTTCCCATGGACACCACTGCAATGCGGTTTGCTGGCAATATTTTCAGGTCTACACTTTTATAATGTGGATCTTTGTTGTTTAATGTGTTTTAAAAAAGTCAGTGTACACTACACAAATTATTCTTAATGTAGAAACTATTCTATATCTTTCTAGTTTTATGACATTTTACACTTCTTGGAGCTAGATGATTGTTCTAACACAAGCTATTATGTAATCCTTAGGGTAACCCTGCTGCTGATTTGAACGCTATTAATTTTCTATTATAGTGTGCTAAAGATGTTCTACAGCGTGAAGCTCACCTGCATTATTGAGTCAATGACCAATTGCAGAGTTACTCTGTGGCAGTTGGAGCTTAACTCAACCCTTTGGGATCTCATTTATTATTTGCAGATATTGATTCTGGAAAAAGAAAAAGCTAAGATGTGTGAATCTAATACTGAATTAGACCTAGCCTACAGCTGTTAACTCCTAATGGTCTGCTTACTATATGTGTGTCAACTGAAGCTTATATTTCTTTATGTTTTCATGTACAATAAGCTATTTGCTGCTGCTGCATAAATATTTTAAATCTTCTAAACAACCTCCTTAGACAGATATCTGCTATATTTAAATAGAATTCAGTGTAATTATTTTCCTGATTCCTTATTAATTGAATATAGACATTAAGAAAATACTTAAGGCAATCAAATTTAGCTATGTTTTAAATAATGTACTGGAAAATTTATATAAAAATATGTTTGAGTTCCTAAGACAACTATGCTTTGTTCTAAGAATTTTTTTTCTGGAAAAAGGGCTCTATTGTATAACATTAACTAATGAAGAAATGATATAATCTCCTATTTTCTCCCATCATATTATCAATATGGTGACCGTCCAGCTCCTCTTCTTTCTGTAATGTCTTAATGACATAGCAAGAATCATAGTAAGTACCATTTATTTTCCTCCTCCATTCTGTTCTTCTCCTTTCCTACTAATTTATCTGAACATAAAAAAGCTGCTGGAAGTTTTGTGGACTTGATTCACTGGTGTTCCATACTCACCTAAATGCCTTTTACAATGGGCAGTGAAATTTCAATGAAATCAGTCTTCATCTATTACTTGACCAACACCAAATCAGTAATACACAAGGTTTATACAAAACAGAGAAATTTAAATTTTTAGGTAGGAAGAAAAGGAGGGGAAGATGGATTTTGAATGGTCTGGTAGGTAAAACTTGCCCATATTCTAAAAAAAAACTGGATACCACTAAGATGATATTGTTTGTTATAAAAGTGGTGTGTTTAGGTGACTCCACTTCTAGGGACATATCTGTGTCTACTTTCAGGCTATAGATGGATTTCCTTTTTTTTTTACTCAGTGAGTATTCGCTCTGAAACTTCTATAGTCCAAAGGTATCTTGCATTGTCTAGTTTCTCTTTAGAGCAAGCAAAAAGATGTGTTCCCCGCTGTAGTTTATGCACTTCATAATATTTAGATAGAAAACAGGTACAAAGATAAAAGCAGTTAGAACTACTGCCGCAGCAGGTGGTAGGGAACATTTGTAGTCCAGTAACTTTTAAATTCTGTTCACAGTTAAGTAAAGAATGAAGATAATTGGTAATAAGAGACAGCAAACAGCTCTTTCACAAAGTAGCTTTAAAAAGCTCAAAAAGCTTTCCTGACATTCCATCTTTATGTTGAAATTGTGCTTTTGATTTAGTTATCTTTTAGAGGCAATGAGAAGATATCCTTTATCTGACTCCAAATACAAGGGCAAAGGCCATGTGGCAGCTTTTGGAGCATTTCCACAAGTGGAGGAAATGAACCTAGGGTAGGGTTATATTTTGAATGACTTCTAGGATTAGGCTGTGTAAATGTTTAAATTATACTTACTAAGTAGCACGTAAGAAAACCAACCATCTCTATGTTCATGTAAATATAACTTGCCAGTGTGATTTATGTTTCATTTCTCTCCTTGTAGTTCTTATGTTTTAAATATCATGAATATAGATTATATTCCATGTATAGATTGACAGACACAAAAACATGCTACTCCTGTGCTGTATAGCAGTACTTGAGTGTGGTCCTGCAACACCCAGAAGCCTAATCTAAAGTTCGAAAGTACCTGAGAGGTGAAGGGTAATTCTTAGTTAAAAGCTACTTTATCAAGTGTGTATTGGCAATTTCAGTAATGAAGAAACATGTTTTAGTGAATAGTGTTAGCTAGTAAAACAAGAAAAAGACAGAAGCAGCGAGTACTTAGTCTCAGGAATCCTTCCCAGGTTTGCAAAGGCTTTCAAAATGATGCTGCTGCAGGCCAGGTGGAAGCACAATTGTCAGCCTGTTAATGCAGCAGTGCACGACTGCATGGTAATCACTGCAAAGTGAATAAAGCATAAGGAAAAATCAGCAAATCAGAGAGCAAAAGACTGAAGTCTGGTCAGAAATATGTCTATAGACATTAGCCCAAGTTCTGCTAATGAGTTTTGGTAAAGGTGTTGGGGCATTGCCAAGAGATGTTACCTGAAATCTCATGACTAGTAGTGGAGATGACCACATTTAACCCTGGTTAACCATCTTCAGGGCGCAGATCTAGGCTCTAACATCCTGCTTTGGATGGGGGTAGTGCATTAACATGACTAAGATAAAAGGTGCTGCTCTCCCCTTGAGTTTTTTCCAACAGTTCTCTGCATGCATAATGTACACATAAATACAGCTAATGTACAGATCAAGCAGTCTCTTCACAATATGAAGCTATAAAAGTTTTCTGTCTTAAATGATCCAGAGATTTATCACTATATTCATAAAAAGCTGGTGATGAAAACACTTGCCTATGCCATGCTTGTGCACATACTCAATTCCCTTCCTTTTTAGATATTGAACATGTCTCTCATTTAATGATTTGAGTACCAAGAGTTTGGTTACTGGGATGTAGTCCTGAAGAGCCTTCTATATGGTCTAGAGGTTTCTATATGAACTTATATGGTCTCAGGTGTCTTTTATATATATATATATATATATATATATGCACACTATATATTCCACCTGGAAGGGTGGAAGGGTGGAAGAGTTACTATCATTAGATGCAAGTTTGTATTCTTTATATGGAAACAACAACCTAGATTTTAAAAATAAGACAAATTTTACAGAAAATAAGCCCCTAAACTATTTCCCTTTGGATTATTTTTTATCTAAACCTGAAATTTTACTCCCAAAGCAAATTACTGAATGCCTTAAAAATACTTTGAGAATATCAGTGGTGCACCTGGTAAAGCCACCAACATTTGCCTGATGGCTGAAAGGGGATGACATCTTTTCCAAGTGCTTTGAAAGATGTCTTAAAACATTGAAAATCATGTAGGATTTCAGCCTGAATAATGAGGTAAAATAAAATAGAATTAAAAGCTGGAAGCTGGTTACTATGCAAGCATTAGGTAACTCACATAAAATAATCACTATTTTATAACTTCTCCAGCAGCAGTTACATTTTTGAATGGAAAAACCTGATCCAATATTTTAGAAGACATTTACATTGTAATGGATGCAATCAAATGTTTCAAATTTTTCTAAATATACAGTTAAAAATTCAGTCTAATGTGTGATAGTGATGTTTGCAAGGTAGCTAGTCCTCAATAAAAGCTACTTAGAAAAATTATTATGTGGAATGCTGAGAATTGATTTCCAAAAGTGTGGCAGAGTTCCCTTTTTATTTCTTACTCTGAAATTCCTATGTTCATTTTCACCATTAAGAGTTCAATGAAAAAAAAAGAAGATTATTCTTAAGGAAAAAATATTTTTGCTTAGTCAATAATGTTAGTTCATTACATTTCATGGGATTAATGTAATTCTTCCTATTATTATAACACTTTCGGTGTTAGTTTATTTCCTGTGTAAAGTTTGCTTCTATCATTTGCCATGATTTACTAAAATACTATTTGGAAAAGCTGGAAGTCTACAGAAATACTGAAAATTATAAGTTTTGTTAGTGTTTAGAATGCATGCACTGATTTTAAAGGAAATTTTATATAGATTTCATGGTCATGTTTATTTAATGAATTTATCAAATAATTATATTATTTTAAGCAATAAAAACCTACTAAAGGTACTACTTCTCCATTTCCTCAGTTCATGCACAGGTATGTTCCAACTCTGCTCTAGTAAAAGTGAATAGAGATCCAAAAGACACCAGGACTCTGCTGGACTCAAGTCCAATGCATATATTTGCCTTGCAGATTTCTGCCAAAAAAGGATTTTAAAAAAATTCCCATTTTTAAGGTCAAATAAGACAAAAATTAAAACTAGATCTGTTAAATAGATTTAAAAGATAAGGCTAGAAAGCCCATAAAGTTTCATCTTTCTTTTTTCTGTCTCTTCTAAATCTCTCACTATATAACTCCAGCAAACAGAGAAGACAATAAAACAGTATTTAAACAAGAATCCTTGGAACATTTTGAGTGCTCAGATACAGTAAGTAATTAAAAAGCCAAAAAGGACAAATCTTATTCCCAATGCTGGGTATTTCTTGACAAAAGATGAGACTGCTGCTTGGTTTGGACCACCAGTACTCAGGTGGGGAGCATACTGGGGTTTCATTGTGTCCAGACTGGGCAGTGGTGGTAATCTCAGCACTCAGTGTTGTTCTGGTACAACAAACCATAACTTCACAACAAGCAAGATATTGTTCATCAAGATGATGACTGAAATACTCAGTTCATCATTTAGATTACTAAGCATATTAATTTTATTTAAAAATCAGTTATTGTATTCCAAAATTACATTGATTCCTGCCAGAGGAAAAAAGAAAAATAAACAAGGGTGTCAAAAATGTCATTGATTACATTCAAGTTTTTCTCTTTGGAATTTTGTACCCAGTACTTCTTGACTGAGCCAAGATAAAATTCCTTCCATTGCAACCAGTTTCAAACACAGATAGAATGTAATACTAATAATGTATAATATTAATATACATCATATTTAAATTATAAGAGTTTGTGGTCTGTGTTCTAATTCAGCTATTTCTTCAGCACTTATCTGACTACAAATAATATACAGTACCAGGAATTTATTCTGTCATTCATTGGACGTGAACACTGCAAGCAGCGGACCAAGTACTTCCTCTAATATGCATTCTTCTTTACTTTCGTCCTGTTTAGAAAAATATTATGTACTGAATTGCAAAGTATTGTGATCTGAGCTAACAGTGTCTGTTCCAGGTTACTCAAGGGCTGTGACAAAATTAGATCATATGAGGGTGTAATGAAAAGAGCTGTAGCTAGCACATTTACAAGAGCCAGGCTGACATATTAGTTGCTTTTACTAATATCTCGAGGCAATGGAGATATTCTTACATGATTATGTCCTCTATTCTTGCTTCAGTTTGTAATTACTATCAGTTGTAATTTAGAACTACACAGTGATATATATTTTGCTTAGACTAAATTTTCTTGTGGATGAAATTTTATATAAAGGGTGACAGTATTTATTAACAAAGTCCAGATGCTGGAATCATACTTTTTAAATCTAACTTTCTATTTAAAATATTTATAATATTATAGAACAGTTTGAGGCATTATAAAATGATGGCAAGTAGGAAGGCAAGCCATGAAATGAAGAGAGTGAGATTCTTCCACATTGAACCAGTTTTAAAAAGGTCACAATCTGATCTTAGTATTGATAATGATGAAAGAAAAAAAATATCTTTGAGCAAAGAGAACACATAAATGAGAAGTGACTTGAGGGTGTCCTTTTTCTCTGTTACCTATGGATGCACAATTGTTCAATCTAACATAAAAAGCTCAGAGTAGTTCTGTGGGCTAATGCTCTTTTTCTTTTTTCTGTCAAAGATAACATATGGAATGTGAATAGGCAGGACTAGAGCAACCCAGAGATATTGCCTGCATCCAGCAAGGGATGCTCCAAATTTTGTCTTGGTCCTAAAGGTTAAAGTCTTTGTAAAAGCATAGCCTTTCATAGTGAAAACAAAATGTAACATTGACCCGAGACAGAGGGGTAGTCTGGCAAAGTGCATGGAGAATAATTAAATAGCCACTCTGTTTGTTTCTTTTCCCCTGTTCATTGAACGATACTGTTTCTACTGCACATACTTTAGAAAACAGTATGATATTTAGAAAAAAAGGGTTTTCTCCCAAGTTCTTGTTGTAATAATGTTGTCATCATCATCCTAACCTAATATGTTAACAGAATATTCTCATTTCCCTCCTCACGAAAGAACCTGACAGACTGGTTATGTTATCTACTGCATTTAAATATTTATGCTTAGAAAATGGTAGGTGCTTTTACAAAAGTTTTGAATCAATCTTTTGGAGTTTTTCTTGATCTTCACAAAATAGTATTACACTCTATTGTGAAATGTTTAGGGTATTACAGCTCTTGGAAACTATCATCACTTTGAAGACAGAAAGAAGAACAGTATCTTGTTGTAGATACTATGTTATGTTATAGTTGAATAATGTTTTATAAATAACTAAAATTAATTCCATGTGAATTTTCTCCCTCAGGAATCAGACAGCATGAAATGTACTTCATGGAGTCTTTGACTGGAAGTACTTTATATAGTAGTTTCAACGAAATTTCCTATAACTTATAATGGTCTGTCCAATTTTTAAATTCTTGCCTTGATATTTTTATTGTTGCTTTGGGTGTTTTAGCAACCTTTGAGTCAAGTTCCCTCTTGTACTTCTTAGTCTGAACAGTCAGTGGACCACTGTACCCTGCTTGGAATGAGTAAGGGAGATGATGATTTTTGACCAAACAATTATAAACTATGCATATCAATTCAAATTTTCTGGAACTGACAAAGTGACAGAAAAGTACAGATTTCTAACCTGTATTTCACAAAAGCAAATTACAATATTACCTGATGGATTTTAATTTGGGGTTATTTGGATAACTTTCATCAGACAAAGAAAACTTTTTATGTCCACCCAAAGATCTGTTCCTTGAGAAAATATTTTTTGTGTCTGTCAAAAGAGACCACTGAAGAACTGGAAAACAGAGCAGAATCTGGAGCTGTTTTGCTAGGACATCTGTGCTGCGAAGAAAAAAAAAATAAACTAATCTGAAGTTATTTACAAAATGTTTGTGTGTTTCTATGTTAGGGAGCAAGCAGACTGTTTCTTTGTTTAATTTCAGCCTTTAGTTTTGCAGTCATCTCAGTGCACTTGATTATCATTAGATGAACAAGAACTTCAACCAGGCAAAGGCTACTGTTTTAACCACTTGAATTTCCTGTATAATGAGTATGTATTCAACAATGTAGGTGCCCTATGCACTTGTGTCCATTTGCTTTGCATTTCAAAACCATTTACACCTTCAGTTCCTGTAAGCCTAATCTTCTGTAAAGATAGTTCCTTCAGAAACAGAAAATAGAGAAAACACCCTATCCCTCCAAATTAAATTGATTCCAGAGTCAATTGGCAAAAGGATATTTTGCACAGGTTTCCCTTCACAGTCCTGAGGAGAACCTGACTTTTCTCAATAGTGTACATTTAAAACTACATTTTTTCTGAGATACGAAGATTCTTGCAAGTGTACTATATAGAAGTGAGCAAGCCTTGGGGGTGAATCAGGACTGGCCTATGATCGTGTCTCCCTATAACTTATTTATTCACTCTCACATTTATTCTTGAAAACCTGTAATTTATTCATACTGAAAGGGATAAAAATATGAACAGAGGCTCAAGAAGGACGGTCCTGAAATCCAACTCTGTCTAAGCGATATATTTATTCTGTGCTTCTAGGTGAGTCCCTCAACTTCCAAAGCTCAATTTGCACATCTGTACAGCACAAGTGACTTGAGTCAGGTACTGGGGAGATTAGTTAGGTTTGTAATGCACTTTAAAGATCAAAAATTAAGCTAATGTCAAGGATTTTTTTTTTCCTTGATCTTAGTGTTGGTGAATGCTTCTTCTGACTCTGTGAAAGGAGGAAGAGCAGCTCCTCTGTATAGTTACTCAGAGGACCACTAGTTTTTCACATGCAGTTGTATATTTAATATTAGTGATGCTAAGAGTTTAGCCCTGAATGAGTCTGCTTGGGGAAGAATATGACTACAAAGAAATGTGAAGGAAGAAGTGTAAGGAATGTCAGAAACTGCAAGTTTGTTATGAGTCTTTAGCTATTCTATTAGTAGAAGCTACAAACAAATAGAACAAATGTTTATTCTCTGGCATACTGGAACAGCTTTACACTGTGGTCGAAAGCAGTTTAGTTGGAGAGGATTTTGCAAGAGGAGCCCAATGACCAGCACCTCTCACCGCTGTTCTCAGTTCTCCTCCTATTCCATGCATCCATTTTTCCTCCAGTCCTGCTTACAGCCTGACAATAATTGTAGAATGTATTTATGTTCCTCTGGGAGGACAATCTGGCTCCTGAATATGAATCATGCAGCAGAGAATGCTGTGCAATTACATCAGGCTTAGACTTAAAAGTATGCAAATGATGTTTTCAGATGCAATTTCAGTAAGACTCAACCAGTACTTATGTTTCAAAACTGTTTTAATTATTGTTTGATTTTAGCACTCCTTTTACATTTTCCCATATAATTAAAACTAGAAACCGTAGAGTTGACTTCAATGCAGACTTAGAAATTTATTTTTGACCTTGGAATCCATTGACTAACTATTGTACATTTTGTTTTTCCTTAACACTGATAGAGAACAAGTCCAAATAGCATACAAACAAAAAGCTAAGGGATTGTGATCAATTTTTTTGTTTTCTGTTCTGCATTAGTAGAGTACTTATGTCGCTAAAATAAAGTGATCTGAAACATACCAAGTATATCAAACATGTTTAACTAACAACTGATATTAAAAATCTCTATATCCTCCAAGATGAAAAAAAAAAGCTTAAGTATATGCATAATTGAATTTTGCAGAATTATTTATAAGAATATTCATTATTTTAATGTGTGCAAGGTTGGTGTATTTCTGATTCAATGTCTATGCTGGGTATTGCTTACAGATTCTTCTGTTAAATTGCACCAGTTATTTTCTAATTATTTGTATGGAAGTTTATTCTCATATTTTGTATTCCATAATTTTGTGAAAATCGCCTAATAAAAGCTCTTATTTAAAGAACTGTGTAATTTCAGGATAGAAATAAAAAACATTTGAATGTTAGTTAATGATGAGTAATTTTTTAAATGGTGGTAAATTTGGGATTTTTTATAGACAAAATACTGTGAAGCAATGAATGTTTTGCTTGGGTACTGTATAATTCTCAAAAACTATTTTCCTGCACCATGTGGAAATTTGTTTTGCAGGTAGCAGATGTAAATCTCCTGCAGCTGAAAGTACTGTTCATAGAAGGTTTCATTTATCCTACCTTGCACAGCAGAGCTGGTCCCTATAAATAATTTTATTATGTTTTTTATAAATATTTTGGAAAAAGAAAATTCTTAGTTTAACACAATAACATATCATCTTTTCATTGCCCAAAGAATTAGATTGATTATAGTGGCATCTAAGATTGATAGTACATAGATTTCTATTATGACACCCATTGTTTTAGTGCTGGACTGCAGAGGAATTCTTCCTTAAATGCATCCTTGTAGAAAATACTGACCTAGAGGACTTCATTATTCAAGCTGGAGAGACAGTCACTACTTAGGAGTAATAAACGGTTTCTGTGTTACATAGAGAATACTTCAGAAAATATGAGAGTTGTCAAATCTCTTGAAAATCCTGTCTTTATAGTACACATGACACTAAAGCTATGGCTGTATTTTCTGTTAATAAAAGCAAAGGCACAGGCAGATGTGAAGGATATCATGGCACACTGACAGGAAGCTTAGAAAAATGAGTACTTTGTTGAGAAGCAGAAAAAGACACAGGGCAATGACCTTGGGAAGATTTAATAGATATACTTTGCTTTTTTCCCCTTATTTTTTTCTTTTCTTATTCTGCCTTATTTTTTAATGGGGAAAATAAGGATTATGCAAACAAGGGTAAAGTTAGCATGTAAAGTTTAGTCATATTAATTAAAATTCATCATTATGTTTCAAAACAAAATCAGGTAATCATAAATAAAAATAAAAAATAAATAAAAATAAATTAAAAATTAAATTATTATCTAGAGCACTGAAGAATTTCAGTGACTCCAAATTTCCAATACTATCTCCAAGCTTTGCTGATACCTACTTAAGATTAGTTATCCTATAATTGGATTATTCTCATACTAATGTGAATATTTGGACATGAATGATGGAAAAAAAATCCTGCAGCAGCAATGACTGGTTTTTACACTACTTCGTGTAGAACTGAAAGCAAGTGGTAGGAACTGCCCATTCATGATGGGAAAAGAAATATTTAAGTTGATCAGAAAGTGCAATCATAAATTTAAAGGAAATAAAGAGAAAGAGATGATGAAATTTTGTTGAAAGCCAATTATGAATTAGATATCTGATTTATATTCTCTTCTAATATCCTTATATCTATTTATGTTTTTGTATATACATGGGTGGAAATCAATTATGTTTTCAGGACTGTAAAATAAATGCATGCACCAAGCATCTCTTACCTGACCATGACCAACATCTTAACTTGGACTGAATCTTTTCTTGCTTCATAGGCTGTGAGTCCCAGTTTACTCAGAAAAGTAAAAAATATTACGAAACTGAATCACAATTAAGCAAGCACATATAGAGAAATGGCCAATAAATGAGTCGCTGGATTAGTTTGTATTGTAAAAGTCAAATTTCAATCTGAGTTCACATACTCAAAAACACCATTTAGCTGTAGAAATAATAGACTTAATTTTCATCCATGCAATTTAATAATAATATACTGTGAGCTTCTAAGACTCAGCCATAGACAAGTTTGGCTCAGGCTCTCACAGCACAGTGTAATCTGTGTATTGTGAATGAAAATAAAACTGCATAGCAAAGTAACAGGAAATTTTGAATTTCTCATTGAATCAAAGAATGATAAGTATATTTACTGCACAATAAACCTTGTTTTGGACAGTTACTTCTAAAAGCAATTCCATGACAAACAAAATTGCCCCTTTTTTGGCTCTGATGCTCATCTGCTAAGGCACTTCATCATCTTAAATGTACAAATCCTTTCTTTCTTGCTCCAGAGCACTGCTATAGTTTTGGCAATGCTTTAAGAGTAGGTCAAAGGTCTGCTTCTGTGTTTTCACTTTTCTGCAAGTTTCTCTAATTAATATTTTTGCACTGGGCTTAATGTCATATTCCTGCCATTTGGTCCCTTTTCTTTTTGATTAGAGTGGGGGTTAGTATTTGGTTGTGTGAGTGTGGAAACAGTAAAACTGCTTTCTTTTCATAATAAGACATATGCTTTGGTGAGACTACAGAACTCTGAAATCATTGATTTCTGCAGCAACTTGCTTAGCATTGAAGGAAGGTCAGGGAGGTTGTGTGGCCATGTTGATCCGCAACCTTTGATATGTTCTTCTCAATAACCTCATCTGTTTTCATGGCTTTAATTACCATTTCTACACACAAGAACCAGATTTATCTCTACCCCAATGACCTTTTCCTCAGTGTTAAAATTCTTTTTTCGGTTGTGTAAATTCTTGTGATTATTTAAGGGACCATCATAAACATTGTGTATTATGCAAAAGTGAAGATCTTGTTTTCTGCTTGAGCACTGAGAGCTCATTTGAATGATCTACCTAAACAAATGCTAAATCCAATTCCTATCTAGGTTAACAGTCTGATTTTATGGGCAATCCAATAATACATGAGAACTCAAAATTAAAAAAATACTTTCTAATCAGATCTATTTAATTCTCCTGCATTTCAGTTTCACTGCAAGCCTCTGGTTGCAGCCTCAGGAATTAGATGTCTAAGTTTTTCCTCCATTCTCTTTTCTTGTGTACATTAGTCTCAAAAGCCTGATGTCATTTGTGATACTCCTTGTTCTTCATGAATTATGTAGCTACATTTTCTTAGTTACCAAAATCAGTCAATCCTGTAGCTGAAACAAGCAAAGAATCTATGGAATAGTTCTGTGCACATCATTTAAATATGGCTGGACACTTGTACTGCACCCTGATATACCCGTGTCTTACCAGGTTTGCTGTAAGAAAAGATAAAAATGTTAAACATTAAAAACTCTTGTTAAACTATGCCATTATTTTAGATAGAGAATCATGTGGGATGGAAAAAATTTAAGTTCATCAGGTCTGAACATTAACCAAACATTGCCTAGCCCACCACTAACCCATGTCCCAATTGCTCTATTTATACATCTTTTAAATACCCCCAGTGAAAATTATCCCGCCACTTCCCTGGCAGCCAGTTCTGAAGCTTGCCAATCCTTTCCATGAAGAAATTTTTTCCTAGCCCCCAATCTAAACATCCCCTGGAGCAACTTGAGGCCATGCTCTCTTGTTCCCTGGGGGAAGAGACTGACCTCCACCTGGCTACAATCTCTTTTCAGGTAGCTGTAAAGTCTGAAAAGATCTCTTCTGAGCCTCCTGTTCTCCAGGCTAAATACCCTCAGCTCCCTCACCTACACCTGGACATGCTTATGATCCAGACCCTTCCCCAGGCCCATTACCCTTCTTTGGACCTGTTCCAGTACCTCGATGTCCTTGTTGCCATGAGAAGCCCAATACTAAACACAGTGTTCGAAGTGCAGCTGCTCCAGTGCTGAATGCAGGGGGGATGATCACTGCCCTGGTCCTGCTGACCTTTATATTTTGTTAATTGTTATTAGTCTATTAGGTTGTTTTGAGTAAGTCCCTTCACGTAGCTCTACTTTTGCATTCTTTTTCCTGTGTACTTTTCTTGTTCCTTCAGTCTGCAAGCCCTTTGAGGTATGAACTGTCTTTCGTATCACTGTGTTCACAGAGTACTTAAAAAAATGATACTTGCCTGAATCCTTAGGCATAACTGTAAAATGATAGGAAATCAATCTTTTTAACTGAGACTTCCAGACATCTCCTTCCTTTATTGAAAAGGGAAGAGGAAATGCAGATGTTAATTTTTGTAAGCAACCAGATTTTACTAGCCTATATTTGTCCATTCTTTTAAAAGTAGAACCTCTTTTGATTGCATATGGGAGTGTAGTTTTTTTAGCAGGACCTCAGGTGGCTTTTACATTGGTTTGTTTTCATGCAAAAAATTATCATACAGGATGGTATTGAGAGCAGTTTGTTTGGAGGATTTGGGTCTTGAAATTGCATAAGAATATCTAGTATTTTTTCTCACTACCTTGCAATACCAGGTAAACCTTTTTAAAGGAAAATAAAGCTATAATCCCAGTATAATCTTCAGGTTTTGATGCAACTTTTTTTGAGTAGTGTGTTTTGAATTTATGAAAAGCTTTTTCAGGGCATGCTTCAGTTTATGACCAGGACTTCTCCTTCATGTGTTGGTAATAATATATACAGGAAAACTGAGGGTTAGGTTCTAGGAGTGGCCTCCAATGAATTTCAGAAGCTTGCATGAAGTTGATTTATGTTTGAATTCAAACTAGACTGCAATGTAGCATAGCAGGGTGCAGCATTGCAACAAAGTTATTAATAGAGTATAGGAAGAAGTTCTGTAGGGCTTCGTGTAGTAGCATTCACAGCCATTAATTTAAAAATGCCAAAGTATGCCTGTGCACCAGAAGCATTGAAAGATACAACTCTTCCCTTTGCAAGAACAGGACACCTTAGGAAAAGATGTTAGAGAAAAGAGATATTTTTTCTTGGGTTTGCATGGCCAGGCTTTGGTAGGTGGGGACACTACAAGGGTGGTTTCTGTGAGCAGTTGCCAGAAGCTTCCTTCATGTCCAGCAGGGACAATCCCCAGCTCCAAAGACTGATGTGTTCCTGGTCAAGGCCAGGCCCGCTAGAAACTATGGTAACACCTCTGTAATAATAGATTTAAGAAGGAGAAAACAGTGTTAATTTGCAGATGTAATTGTAGCCAGAAAATTGCTGGGTGAGAATATGTGAGAGGAACTACTGAAGACACCAAGGTCTGTGGAGAAGGAGGGTTAGAATCTGCTCAAGATGCCCAGGCGGGGATTCCTCTGCAGTCCGTGCTAAAGACCATGGTGAGGCAGCTGTGCCTCTCCAGCCCATGGAAATCTGCAGGGGGTGCAGAGATCCACCTGCAGCCCATGGAGGAGCCCCACACTGGAGCAGGAGAGAAAGCTGTTACCCTGTGGGAGGCCTGTGGAAAGAGGGCCCCACACTGGAGCAGTTGTCCTTGAAGGACCGCGCCTCGTGCAGTAGTGATCCATGCTGCAGGAGTTTCAGAAGGACTGTTCCCCATGGAATGGATCCGTGTTGAAGAAGTTCAGGAAGAACAATCTCCTGTGGGAAGAACCCCATGGTGAAGAAGGAAAGGACTCCTTCATCCACAGATTTCCCTCAACAGAAAGAGGACAACATGTGATGAAAAATTCTTTCAACATACGTGTACCAGACACACTTTCTCTTCTCGGTATCCCGTGCTGAAAATAGTATAGTAACTGTAGGCAGCTAAAAAAAGTCTTTATAGCAGAAATATTGCCATTAGAAACTGTGTTAGGAGCAAGCAGCAGGGTGGACAAAGGTGAAAATAAGGGAAGAAAATTAATCTGCATACCCAGCAGGCAATGGTCATTTATATATTCATCTGTTTTCGGCACTGAACTTAGTGAGACCGTGTCCATTTCATGGTGCCGTGCAGAGAAAATGAAGTGTGTAAGGTCATTCAATAAAGATTAAATTAAAAACATATTCCTATAGTACCCTCAGGGTCCATTAGCCTTGATGAGTGTACAAATACTTTCTTTGTTATATGTGCTCCATCCTGAAAGGGATTGTGTGCTTCTCTCATTATAAATGTGCACCTGAAAAGATTGAACATTATCCCCTCTTTTTTAACTGACCTGTGGCCACCGCTGGGTTCATTAGTGCAGAACATCTTTTCCACTGGCTGAGTCTGCCCTATTGTTTTCACTGGCCAGGGTCAAGTCAAGGGCATTCAACCTAGATTGGAGTCATTTGTCACAGGGTCTAGCAACAAAGCTGATTTCAGCAGAGACGGCATGAATTTCATGGGGCTGAAATGCAACCTTTGACACAGAGTGCCCAGGGCTGCTCAGGCTTGCACAGATGGCCTGCCACCCTTAGATATCTATGAACAAAGGATTGGTGAATTATAACAAAAATAAAGTTTCCACAGTCAGCACATATTTTAAGTGTTTAAATTATTTGCAGGGTTGGTTTTTATTATTTGCAGACTAAAATCATATCTTGAGCATTTGTGATAATCGCTGCGCTTTTTAGACTATGAAGGGAAAAAAACAATTCAGTAGGGGGCTTACTGCTTAACTGGTGTAACGGTGTAAAGTGTTGCAATTTAGTGTGGAGTGCAGGTTTTCATGGTCAGCAGGAGCCAGCATGAACAATGGGTCGTGCTGAGGTAGCATGTGGAAAATGACTTTAATACACTATACAGAATGGCTTATTGCTTTGGTCAATAGGCTGCAGTGAAGATGGTGTATTCAGCCACTTGGGAAGGTTAAACCTGTCAGGGTACACTGTGACTGATATGCAGGGGCTGCTTATGAGGTCTCTAATGGAAAAACCTGACAAGCAAAGTTATAAAGGTTACACTTGACACATACTTTAGCATTATGCCTTATATTAATCCATTTTTTTTAAAGGTAGGGTACTTCATATTTGTTAGAAATTGATGCCACAATAATGTTTCTAGAGGAAACGTTTAAACTTTGGAGTAAAATAGAGGACAGGATGTTTTGCACATGCATTACACAGGTTAAATCTCTCTAAGGACAATAGTCTAACATATTTAAATCCCACTGTGAATACATTGCTGTTTTCTTAGACATAGTTGTTTGAGATAAAATCATTTAAGCACATTAGCTCCTAAAATAGTACATTGGGATGTAGCAGAGAACACTGAAAAAGTTGAGATGTTCATAACTAAAGTCAAGCCCAGTCCTGTTAGATATAACTTTACTTTACCATTCAGTTAAGTTCTAGAAATTGGTAAGAAGGTGTTTTGTTTTTCTCATTTGAAGAGCAGGTTTTATACAGAGAGTGCTCCCCAAAAACCCAGCTCAAGACAAATCTTAGAAAGACTGGTTTCCTTAATAGGATTTCTACATGATAACATTGTCCTGAAAGTAACTGAAAACAATATGATCCATTCTTTATTGTTAGAAGTAGAAGATTAGTGCTTTTGTTGGTTTTTTTTTATTTTTTTAATTGGGCAAGTGGCATCTTCTACTAGAAATGTACATTCTAAGGAATATAAAGCACTCTGATATTTGTTGCTAGTATTATTTAAAACCAAAACCATGATGCATGCACTAAAGTGCTATGTTCAGTGATAAATTTCAGTGTACTGAGACTGATTTAAGACACTTTTTAGAGGTAACTGTAGTAAGAATAAAATGAACAGGAGAGACATACAATACATTTTCTGTGGGTTTATTATATCTCAGCTAGGAGAGCTAGATGTACAAGTACAGGGAACCCAAAATAGTTTGGATTTTTTTCCTTGTATTGTATGTTGGGTTCTTGGTGATTTAATTCACTTTAAGTGGATGTATCCTTATAGAGGGTATGTGACATCTTTTTGAAAGGTGACACATTTGACAGCATAGGACAGTAAAATCTTTTTATATTATATTTTGATTCTTCACCAAAAATAATGGTTAAAATATTTGTGTAGAATGCAGACTATTTTAGATGATAAAAGTAATTAAGTGGTGAAATGATAGTCATTGATTTGTCAGTGGGGGAAAAGAGAGCTGAATAATTTATAATGAAAATGTACTGTCTTCAAGGGAATTGTACCTCTAGACTTGTACAGGTCTGAATATGGCCCAGAACTGAGCTACACTGCATGGATGTGAGGAACTTGCATGGGAATTTGTAGTCATGGCATTTGCCTGAAATTGTTTAAAATGAAGTTAAAGTGTAGCAAAGGAGGAGCTCCCTGCTAACACATGGTAGAACATTTTAATGTATAGAATTATTCTAGTAGGAAACCTGCACAACTAGGAAAATTGCAGAGGAACAAACGAATAACAATCTCATATTTCTATTATGTCTGAATAAACAAATTACAGGAAAAATCTTGAATGATTTTTGCAAAGGAAAATTCAAAACCTTAAACACTTCAATGTTCTCTATCTGCCAATAGAGTCATCCATATACACCAATAAAGAGAAGATTAAGAGAAACACTTTTAAAGAAACTTGTTGGGTAACTAGCACAACCCAACAAGAGACTTTTGAAAAGGAAAGTAAAATTATAAATGAGAAATTAGTCAAAAGTAAACAAAGGATGTGTGTAAACTCTTAGATATTGTTGAAAAGAAGATAAACAGTACTGAGCACTTGGACATGAATTGGCTCCGTCCTTAGCTGATTGTGAGTGGAATTATAGTTGACCCTGGAGCACAGTGTACCCCGATGCCATCAAGATATGTAGGGACAGAATCTATCTGGATTTCTGGGGTGACAGGAGGATCCCAACGTGACTGTACTGGAAGCTGAAGTGAGTCTGACTGGGAATGAATGGCAAACACACCCCAATGTGACTGGCCTGGAGGCCCTGTCCTTCCTTGGCACAGATTGCCTCAGGAGAGGGTATTTCTAGAATCCCAGTCGGGAGGCTTTTGGGAGAGCTGCTGTGGAGACAGAGGAAGTCAGACAGCTGACTACCTTGCCTGGTCTCTCAAAGGACCCTCCTGCTCTGGGACTTCTAAGAGTCGAAGAACAACAGGTACCACCCACTACCACAGCAGTGCACCATTGATAACACCATTCCAGCTGGGCCTCTGTGAACCCCAGCCATGAGATGGGTCCTGAACTGGAAAGCCAGTGAGTGGCCAGCCAGACTTGCTCATCTTTTAACATGGCCAGTGTGTAGATCCTATGGAGAGTGGACACTGACAGGAGACTATCATTGCCTGAATGCAATGTCCAGCAGACATTTTTGAGAACAGGAAGAAGATTATCCAGAGCCTCCTGAAGGTTGATTTTACCATAAAACAAAGGTTGAGATAGGGGGATGGTCACTGATTATTGATATAATATCTATGCTTGTGAATAAGTGAATCATTATAAGTGCAGATATATGTATAAGTATATATTTGGAAAGTATGAGATCTGGGAATAATGTGCATGGTATAGAACGAGGGGTGGAAAATGTCCTGGTTGCAGAGAGGAGGGTGCAGCTTAGCATGGTGTGTGTGTATTGTTATTCTATAACACTTAATCACTGATGGTAGACATGGTTTTCAGATGAAAATGAAAGCACTCCATGGAAGTCAGCACCTTTTTGTTTCTCTCTCTCCGGTGGGAAGTTGTTAAAGTCAGGCCCTTTGGTCCTGTCACCTGTCTCCACCACCAGTTCCCCTCCTGTTTTCTCCAGAACCAGGTTGCAGGACATGGTGCTGAAGGGGAAAGAAGCAAAGGTGCAAACTGATAGTGAAGCTGAACTGACAGCACCAGCACCGAGACTGCTGCAGGCTAAGAGCTGGCAGGGGTGACCCCAGCCCGGCCAAGCCTATCAAGCCCAGCACAGGAGAGCTCAGCTGGGCCTATCTGAGCTGAGCCAAAGGGAGCACAGCAGAACAGTTGAAAAAGTGGCGGCAATGCATGGGAACAACCTCCAACATGGTGGCGTGGTACAAAGGGTGGTGCAGCCACCCGCACAGAACTGGGCCCAGAGGGGCAGCGGCGCAGCCGGACTTCGATGGCCCAGCTCTAGTGGGGTTTGTTTGTAGCTGTCTCAGTCTGATGTGTGGGAAACACTAGCCATGGTAATTCCCCTGCTGGCTTGCTTTTGTCCGGACAGCTGCATGAGCAATGTGTGGGAGCAGTTGCCATAAGACTTTGAGGAAAGCTGCACAGATGCAACCTGTGGGAAGTGGCCGCCATCATGGGGGTTTTGTTCCCAGAAGTAAACAATTTTTCTCTGGGTAAAATACCTTCTGGTTTTGTGTGCCTCTGCTATCAATACTGTTGTTATTATGGTGTATGCCTTATTCTATTGCTTTGTGCTTTCAGTAAATTGTTATTTCAACACATAGTCTCCACATTTGTCCCTCCCTTACTGGAAGGGGAAGGGGAGTGGCTTATTTAAAGTTTAATTTGTGGACTGATATTAAAGGCAGCACATCCAGAATTAAGATTAATCCTTACCTTGACGAATTTTTTTTCGAACATATTGTTTAAGTTGCTTAACCTCTTTACTCCTAAATTGAATCCTTCTTCGTGACCTTGCTTTAAAACAGAGAGAGTTCATCTTAACAAATAGGAAGGTCATCCAGCCCAAAGTGCATTATTTGTGTTTTAGCAATTTAATAACACGGTGAAGTGGAGCACTCCAGAGGATGGCTATAATAGCTTTACTGCTTTTTTGTTATTAAGACCTCTTAAGATAATTGTTTTCAAAATTATAATATAAGCTTTTAAGGACTTCCAGCCTGAGCACTGATTTATGCTGTCTGTCATTCCATTTCTGCTTGGTTTCACACTGTGTTAATTTTCATTAAGTTCATTATGTTTGAGACCTCTTAAGGGATTTATTTAAAATTCATCTCTTGATTAGACACATACTGTATACTTTTACTGCTGTTAACAATATCTATTTTTTTCCCAGAGATAACAAGACTGGAGTTATGGCTGAAATGCTATTCCTCAGAGTACCCATATCAAGTCTCTTAGAGATATTAATATGTTGCTGTAATTATTTTTTGGTGCATGTAAAACATATAGGATTTGATCAGAAAAGATATGTTTAACATAAGTGGGTTAGTGAAGTAAATCCCAACCACATATTTTACATTGTTTTTTTCTTTTAGGTACTATAAAAGATTAGATACACTTCAAAATATGAATTTAATATAATTTTAAAGGATTTCGTGAAGTCACTTCGTCAGAATAGCACAAGTAATAGTTTAATTTACAAAACAGCAGTTTATAGACTGGAAAACTTTTTAAAAGACATTAAATTTTTTCTTGACCTAAGGAGTCTTTCAAGTAAAAGACAGTTACACAACAGATACTTCTTAGCTGGTGGGTCATTATTATTATTAGCTATTATTATTATTATTGTTATTAGCTGGTCAAATATATAATAAATTAATTACTTGCAACTGTAGTCCATGTTTTATATATGTATATATAAAACATATTTGATGACACAAAAATCTCACAGCCAGGATGTATTTTCGATGTTAAAAGTGCAATAGTTTCTCTCCTTGAATTCAGAATTAGTAAAATAATACAATGTCTTGAGTGTGGATGAAATATAGATTAATTCTAGAGAGGGAAGAAAAAAAGAAAAAGATGAATGGACTGAGCTATATTTTCTCTGTCTTAATACAGAGAAGGTTTTATTCTTACTCTAAAACTATATTTTTGTTACAGTTTCTGTCTTTTAATCTTCAGCTACTCTTTCAGTTATTTGATGTGCTCCTGGACGGTTCATTGACTGTGAGCAGGCACACAGCTTAAACATCCAGAAGACCAGATCTCTGAGAATAGTTATTCACATCCAGCACCATGTTCTCACCTCCAAACTAATAACTTGTCATTGTTATGGTGTATTACCTCAAACTTCTTTCTATGAAACAATTAAAATTCTTGATGTTTAACGAGAATTAAAAAAGAAAAAAAAAACACTTTAAATTTAAAATGTATAAATTAAAGTTCTGATTCTCCTGGTTTGGATGTTTTTGATTACCTTCCATTTCTGTACATTCCAACAGTTACTTTGCATGAATGGAAGTTCTAGAAACTTCTGTTTAGAAACTCAGATGCATTTAATGGCCAGAGTGAAATACTACTGCCTTCTAAGCCACTGCACTTCATGTTTGGTTGAAGCATGTATATTTTTCTTGGTTTTTGTTATGGTCCTTTTAACCATATGAATGAAATTTACACCAAAAACCTCACTAATCTGCATGGACAATTTTTTGAGAAAATTTTGAGAAATTGACAAGTTCATGAAATCTTCTCATCGGTTGAAGTATATATTCCGTGAGTTTTTCTCTAACTGCTGTTTTTCTTTCTGACTTTTGAAAAATTTCTGTTCTAAAAAAGTGTATTATCAATTTATTCAGAAAAACCAGAGAGGCTTGAGACAGGTATTAAATAACTGGTTCAAGTAGTTACCTCCTTTTTCTCTTGCCCAGTAAAGTGGCACATCCCACATAATGAAACTCCCAAATCATATGTATCTTGAGGCCAGCTATTGGGGCAATATTTTGTTTGGTTTGGTAAACTGTCTGTGTACCATTGTGGTTGTGCGAATACCAGTGTAGTGCATTCATATTTAGATTACTTTGAGGTAAATCCTCTTGTGAAACTTTTGAATTATTGTTCATGCAAAAAGATTCCTAGTGAAGAGTAATTTGAACAGTTGAACTTCTGTCCTGAGTATTTCTCCACATGGCAGAACACCATACAAATGCATTTAGTAGGCTGTCTTAAACAAAGATTTTTCCAAAGTTAATGTAATGTATTTTCTGCAGCAGCAGTTTCTGTGACCTGTGCTTTTTACTACTAAAATTCCAAGACAGGAACCTCAATGTTCATTTTCACTAGATACCTTCTCTTGGTAGCTGCTTTGTGCTACTTCTCTGAAAATTTCATTTATTCTCTTGGGGTGCAATGATTGGGTTTTTTAAAAAAGGATGTTACCATACCTCATAACAAGGTAGATTTTTTTTTAAATACATAAATGTGTTTAACACAGCATAACTTTTGACCAAAAATTTGAAGGTTTTCAATAGCCCAATTCTTGAGGTTTTGCTTCAACAGTACATCTTCAGTGTGTTGCACTGGTAAGACAGAGGTGAGAAGTTGAAGGGCTTCTTCAGTCCACTCTTCCATAATTGCAAGTAGCATGCATTGCCTAGAGAGCACCTGAGTGTGTCTAGGATGATACTCTTGCTTGCTAAAGTAATTTTCACTGGGAGCAGGTCCAGTGGTAGTACATCCTCATTCACCCACCTGCAGTTTTGGGAAGGTCTTAGGTAGATGCAAAAAGACATCTATGTAGATCTTTAAATAGCAAAACCAAAATCTGTTTTGTTCCTGGGATACTCTGAATCCAGAATCTTTACAACATTTTTACGATGTAAGAAATTAACAAAGGACAAATTGTAGAAATGTTAAATCAACAATATCTTTATTTAGTGACTGACTCTCTAGTGGCAGCTTCATGAGTTTTCAATTGAGGCTGCACTTGTGATGCTAACATTGTGAAATGACTTATTCTTCATTAAACTAAAAACAAACAAAAAAAAGGTAAAATTAATTTAACAATGAGAAAAATACCATAAATTGATTTATAAGGAAACATAATTTTCAACACTTTTTCTTTGTCTCATTGCTATGAGCCATCTCATTTTTCACTCTTGTACACCAAGTGAGCTTGTAGAAGTTAGCATGTTAAAATAAATGCTTTTTGGGTCTGCTTTGTTGTTACAAATCTCTGCCACTGTCTTTACTGCAGTATCTGTTTAGAGGTTTGAATCAGGAAAGTTGAAAGCAAAATTGACCTTGTGAGTTGCGAAGATTTCCGTCCCCTATCCTACCTGATATCTGTTGGGTTTTTTATATATCTGTCTTTTCTAGGAGCAGATTGAAAGCTATAATGCTTATGAAATGACATCAAACTTGCACAGTGGCCTCTAAAAACAGAGATTAGGAATGCATGTGACATGGAAAATATGTTAAAGAGAGAAGTGATTCTTTTTCTTTATTATTAGGTGTATTTCAGTAAGTATCACAGAATAAGACTGCAATAGATTACAGAGGGAAAAACAAAAGTAAATAATTCTAGCATGGTGAAAGCTGTATTTATTGTTTTTCAAGTTGGACCTATATAACAGATAACATGATAAATCCAGAATTTTTGGCAATTTTAAATGAAACTGGATTAGAATGCTTCTTTTCATCCATTCTACCTGTTTGTGGGGTGGCTTTTTGCCTCCTCTGATACTTTCTGTGTGTCTTCCTATGTAGAAATATTAGGGAAAGGTGTCCTTTGACTTCATTTGCTCTAGTCTAAGGTCTTTAATTAAACTGTAGAACCGATTTTCTCATCCCAGTGGAAGAAATATTGCCCTGGCTGGTTATATCAGTGTTTTTGCTACAGAAGAGCTGCACAGTCACCAACAGAATAGTGAGAGTTGTGAATTTATTGTTTGTTCTCAAATGACTATAATAATCAGGATATCCATGCAACTAAACAGTCTCCATGGAAATAAGGTATTTATCTGTGTTCTGCCCTTTCCGGTCTATGATTGGCTGGATGACTTTTAGGGAGAAAAAAATTACACAGATGTGCATTGAACAACGCACACATTCAAAGATTCCTTTGAAATATGGTATAATTTTGGGCTAGAGCTGCAATGGAAGAACAACCAATTCCTTTGTCTTCCATGATCACCAAAATTGTTTCATATTGCATAATTTGAAGTCTGAAGTCTTGAATTTACATAAGACCTTTAGAATTGGTGAACACAAAGAGATATTTAAACCTGACAGTTATTTTTTCGTATTGTTAGGTTGATATATTAGAAGATTTATATCTCAGTTCATGTTCATTCTCAGTGCTGAGGCTGAACTTTATACTTCACTCTGTATTTCACATTTTATGGAGCAGGTAGAATGCTAAAGTTAGTAGCAAAATCCATTGTCTCCCTTCTCTGAGAACTGCTGGTAGGCATAATTGTCCAATTATTTGATTTTTAAGTTTTGACCTGTATGAGGGCTTTATCAGTCAGATGTGCTTACTCATTCCCCCTTTTGCATTAGACTGTTTTGATTTCTGTCCTTCTTAACTGTGGTGGTTTGTTTTCTCTTCAATTAAATGTGTCAAACTACAGCATGCCTATTTGTCCTTCTTTTGTGGCTAATTCATTTAGTCACCCTCCTCTGTTCCTTATATAAATTATTTATTATATACATAGGATTTTCCTGTTTCTGTCTTATTTGGAGAGCTGTGGCTCCAAGGATGCTGTATAAATTGTGGTTAGTCTTATCAGAACAGGAAAGCTAAGATTTGAGAAGTTAAAAGAACACTTGGGCAAGGGCATGGGGATTAGATCACATTGATATCATTATTCTGTAGATCATGAACAACCTACTTTGTGGCTCCTTTATAATTTAGTGTTTTGGAGATTTTAAACCTCCAAGTTGAAAGTCTCTTCAAGCAAATTATGTCTGCAAAGTCATTGACCATTGACCATAAGGCATTCTTTCTCTCTCTCTTCATGGTATTTTGCATTTTGTGTCAGTCATTAATAATTTACTGACTCAGAAAAGGAGAGTGGTGAGTTTCAGCATCCAGAATTCAGCAGATGCTTGTGGATATAAGACCTGGCCTTAATTCAACTGAGCAGGGAGTCAGTCTTGAGTCTTCAGGGAAGTTAACTCACTTAATGGTGTGTGGAGCAGGTATGGGTCAGCATGTTTGTCTTTTAAAAGATTTTGTCTTGATGTGTGGTACAGAAGAACTGATATGGCTTTCTCTTGCTCTCCCACATATGTACAAAAGGATGTGAAAAAAGTCTGAAATTACTAAACAATTGATTTTTCTCCACCAGACAGCTATCATAAAGTACATGAGTCTCATTCCATGTGTGACATAGAAAACTTTCAAATGAAATGCTACTGGAAACAAAATGTTTCTTTTAAACATTTTATTCATCAAATATACCTTTTAAATTAAATATTTTATTAAGGTCCTTAAATCAATTACATTCAGTATACTTTTAATGTTCATTTAAACTTGATTTTGTATTGTCCTCTATTACTATTAGTCATTACTTCTTCATGAGGAAAATGTATTGACTTGAAATGTACTTGAAGGCAATGTTTTCCCTCAAGAGAGAGTAGATGACTTCAGTTAGAACATTTGAAAATTATTGTTATAGATATTATTTAGCACAAGTTATCATCTAGAAGTAGGAGACTTTTATCAAGAAATTAGTTTCTTCACATATTAATTTCCTGCAAAGAGTCACAACCATATCCATTCAGGTAAGAGCACTTCACTTTATGCTCTGTGAATTGTTTCAAGAATGCAATGAAGATAAAGGCCTTGGTTCCCCTGTAGCTATTTAATATCTACACAGATTTATTTTGCCTACTGTGTCTAATTCTACTAATTTTGATCGACCTTTGTATGCAATCATATACTTATGTGCTTTAAAGTTACCCTGAAAGACTGGTAGTTGTAACCTTGTAGTCATTAATTTCTTGCTTTTTCTCATTACAAACTATCCTTAAATAGGATTGACCATCTACAAAGAAAACATGTATCCATATTCATCTAGAAGCAAGGTATGGTCTAGACACTTTCTTTGTATGATTCATGTTACTTATCTTCATATACTTGCATGAATAGAAAAGTGAAAATACCAGTCGATATCAATAAGAGACTTATTTTCAAACTTCTGGCTAAAGGGGTGAAAATTGCTCAGTGATTTGTATGGAATTCAACTTGCACATTGCTCTTCCCCAGAGCATTGTCATCTCCAAGAAGACTGAATTAATGATGTTATCCAGGTAGAATAGTAGAGAAACTATAAGTTACCAGCAAGAGCAAATTAAACTTTTAAGCTTTTTGTGTTGCCATCCTTCAAACTCTATATGTTTTGGAAGGTTTTCTTGCAAGTTACTAGAATGCCCGCAGCTATTACTGCACTTCTGATGTTCTCCAAGACTGTGTTTTCCACTTAAGAAACAGCATGCTGTAAGGGCACTTACAGTTAATCTTCTATGGTTAGATATACCAATGCTGATATTTTCTCATGGCAGTGTAGGTGAACCCTGTCTTCCAAACTGGCTTGGACCAAACAGCTACCAACGATTCCTACCCTGTGAAATCTTGAGATGTAGAAGAGAAAAAAAAACAGGTAATGTCGCTATTGTTGCTTGTGAACACTAGCACCTTAACTGTATCTCTACTTGAAAGCTTCTTTTACTAACACTTAAGGAAGTCGTTATCCTTTTATGAGTGCTTACATGCTGTTTTACAAATATATGACCACAGTTACATTATAAGGGCAGCACAATTTTTGCCAGTGGCATTTTATGAAACAAGGAAAGTAGCTTGAAAGTAACTTTGAAAAATGCCTTTGTATTATTTTGCTCTGGAAGAAAAGAATTGATAATGTTTCCCCACATCAAAATTTGATTTTTTAAATAAAGTTGGGTTTTTTTTTTTCTAAATACTATTTAACATTTGCAAATCATTGAAATACAGTAAGCATAACAAATACCTTGATTCAGATATACAGACTGTAAGGAAGTTGCAAATCATATTTTTTGGATCCGTTAGTAATATGGACAAAAGTAAACTTCCTTTTTATACTAGTTGTGTTAATATTTTCTGCTTAGCATAAGCAACCTTGTTGGTGCATCTTCAACATACATATCCAGCTAAATGCCATAATTATATTATATATTATATATTAATACTTATATTTTTACCAATAGAAATGGGTAATAAGATTTCCTCTGTGAACAGAAGAAATGTTAATCCAATAAAGGAAGATTACAAGTATTTTTCTTTTATCAGAAGACACTTAAAGTACTGTATTAAAAGGATCTTTTTAAAGAACTGCTCTTAAAATTTCGGAAAGACTAGTGTTTCATTTTCTTTATCCGACTTGTCAGTAAATTCTGCAAAATTAAAATGCTAATGTTGCCATGCTAGTATGATAGACATAATTTTGTTTGGCAGTTGTATGGGATATATTTTGATTTTCTTTTTGTTTTCTTTGATTGGTTGGGGTTTTTTTGGTAAGGAAAAATCTCTAGTCTCATAGATTTTAGATTATTTAGTAAAATTGTTTTCTGTTTTATAATGTTAAAACCAGAAAGAAAATTACACCAGATTGAGTACAAATCTCTATTTCCTGTGAAATTTGAGAGGTTGTAAACAACATATGTTTTTTTATACATAGCACCTTTTCTTTATAACTATAATGTGGTTTTAGTGAAATGTATCCTGTCACTTGAAAAATACAAAATACTTCTACTCATGTGTAGAACAGTACAACTGACACAAAACTATTCTGAGCTTCTAAATCTGTTATGATTTCATCATTGACCACTAGTTTTCCACTAAATGGAAAACTTACTTTCCATAAGTAATACAGTAAAAAAAAAATTGAAGTCTGACTAACTTTTCATTTTTAAAATATAACGTAATTTTCAAGGGACCTTAATATATTCTGTGAAGTTGATTTTGTAGTTTGTAGTATTGAGTAACTGGAAAAGGCGTTACTGAAGAGTTCAAAATTTTATGCAAATTTAACTATCTCAATTAAGTAATAAACTAAATCATACTTAATCAATTTTTCAGACTATAAAAAAGCCCTCAAATCTAGTCAAAACCTCTAGCCAAAATCATAAATACAACAGATACCTCCACACACATACACTTATAAAAGTAATTTCTCAGGTAATGTGTTGTGACTCTTTACAGAAATGTTTTTGTCCTTGTAATAAGCATACAATTTAGGAATGAAAAATACTGTTTAATTGCATAAGATTTTGTTTTCAGTGAATAGCAAATATTTGTGCATCATGCTTTAGCAAGTTTGACTAGTAAAGCCAGTAATCTGGAAATTGCCTGTAAATCTTTGAAAAGAACTCTAACAGGACAATATCCTCTTGTTACCTTAAAATTGCAACTGAGTCAAATGTCTTTCTTCTCAGTGAATAATACAACACACACAGATGCAGTAAAATTTCCTCTGTTCTTCTATGATCCCCTCCTGTTTTGATCAAGCCCAGATTAACCAGGGAAAAATAGATATATCAATATCCTCATTGACCATAGCAAGGGTGGAATGCAACACTGACTACTTACAAATCACCAATCACTAGATTTCAAGGAAACTCAAAGCTTCTCTCAACTTATTGGAAAATTTAGATCTAAATGAGCTTAGCTATCCCATAATGACCTTTTTCTGCATCTTCACAGAAAGGCCAACCTGTTTACTAACACTGAACTCCCTACTGTAGCAGTTCAGCTTGTGGGAGGCCTGCATGTGAAGACGTGAAAATTGGGACGTGGCTGCTCAAAGGTGAAGGCTTTGGAACTGGGTTAGATTCCAAAATCACAGAATCACAGAAGATGCTTAGTTGAACGGGATCCATAAAGAGCATGGAGTTCAACTCCTGGCCCTGCACAGCACTATCCCCAAAAATCAACACCACGTGCCCAAGTGTACTGTACAAACACCTCTTGAACTCTGTCAAGTTAGTTGATGTGACCACTTCCCTGCAGAGCCTGTTCCAGTGACCAGACACCCTCTGGTCACACCTTATATCCATTCTAGACCTCTCCTGATACAACTGTAGGTCATTCCCTCAGGTTCTGCCACAGGTCATCACAGAGAAGAGATCAGTGTCTTTCCCTCTTCTTCCCCTCACAAAGAAATTGCAGACTGCTGTAAGGTCTCCCCTCAGTGTCCTCTTCTCCAGGCTCAAAAGACAAAGTGACCTCAGGCACTCCTTATACACCCTCTCCTCAAGGGCCTTCAATATCTTTGGACTTCCCTCTAATAGCTTTGTACCTTTATTACATTGTGGCACCCAAAACTGCCCCCAGCACTCGAGGTGAGGCTGCCCCAGAGCAGAGCAGAGCAGGACAATCCCCTCCCTTGCCTGTTGGCAATGCTGGGCCTGATGCCCCCCAGGACACACTTGGCCCTCCTGGCTGCCGGGGCACTGCTGGCTCATGGTCAACTTGTCACTGAGCAGGACCCCAGGTCCCTTTCCATGGCACTGCTCTCCAGCCTCTCATTCCCCAGTCTGACCATACATCCAGGGTTGCCCCATCCCAGGAGCAGAATCTGGCACTTTCCCTTGTTTTCATATGGTTGGTGATTGCCCATTTCTGTGCCCATTCCTGTGATTTGCTGAGGTTTCTCTGCAGGGTGTCCCTGCCTTTGAAGAGTCAACAGATGCTCTCATATTTGTATCCTCTGTGAATGTGCTTACTACCCCTTCCAGTCCTGTGTTCAAATCATTTATGAAGACACTGGAGCCCTGTGGAACCCCACTGGTGACAGGTCACCAGTCTGATGTCGCTGCATTCACTTTAACCCTTTGTGCCCAACCCCTGAGCCAGTTGCTCACCCACCCAATGATGTGTTTATCCAGATGTGTGCTGCAGATTTTATCTGTAAGGATACTGTGAGAGACAGCATGGAAAGCTTTATTGAACCCCAAACACCAACTGTCTTCGCTTGACCAGCCTGGTGGTACTTTGTCATAAAGGCAAATTAGATTTGATAAGCAGGATAGCAACGATTATACAGAAATGTTTCAAAGTGAAAACACATATCTAATGCCATTCTGGGTCTCCTTAGAACTGGGTAGCTAATTTCAGAGTATTTTTAGAGCATTATTTTCTCTTTAAATAAATATCAATTAGTAATTGCCATAGCAACTGTGAAATATAGAATGTCCTGGTATGCAAGGTATGTTAAGTTCTAAGGTACAAGACACCAGTGGGAAATACAAAGATGTCAGGGGAAAATTTGTAATTTATTCCTCAGTGCTTTCAGGGGATGGAACAGATACAGCTGTTCAGTGCTGAGTTTGTGGAAATAAAAATACTGTGTCTTATTTCATATACGTCTTTTCTCCTTGGAATGCTGATCAGAGTCATATTTTTTTCTTTATTTAGAGGTTTTTGTGCTGAGAATTGAATGAAAACAGAAAGCAAAATCATGGGTGAAGAAAGCAAAACGTTGACCTGAGGAAATTCAGGTTATTTCTCTCCTCAGGCATAGGAAAGGTGATGGAGCATGGCTGTTTACAGTCCATGCACATAAAGTCACTTGCTTCTTCAAGGCACAAATTATACTCAATCAGCATAGTCACCTTCTCCTATTGGCTAAGTAGGAAAAATTGACAAAAAAAAAATTCTCCCTAAGAGAATAGTACAACACTCAACAATCTTCTAGGGGGATTTTGCCTCTCTGCCCTTGGAGATACTCATTATGCAGATGAATGAAGTCATACTGGCCTGACTCCTGGTAGTTCTAGATTTAGCGACAGATTGGATCCTCCCGATGTAAATTTCAACAAGTATTTCTTAATATAGTAAAACTGTGAAAGTATGCTAACAGTTCTTTCTTTAATTAATAGAAAAATTTAAAATCCTTGTTACAAAGAAAGGCATAGTCTCTAATATTAAAATCTGACATGCTCTAGTGAGGGCATTTGTGGAAGCATTCTGCTCCCCTCAGTCTGGGGTATATAGCTCTGGTCAATGGCACTATTTCAGCATCTCACTGTTTCAGTCTGGCTACCTTTTTTATGATTTTCATTGCCCTTTTTAATTATTAGCCTTCTTTAGCAGGTTCTTAAGAAAGTTTCTCCTGCTTGCTATGTCTCTTTTGGTTTTTATAGCATCAGAATATAGCATCAGAAATTATTTTTTGTATAAAATTCCATGGAAAACAACCTTTTTTTGGGCGAGTTTGTATCCTGCCAAGAACTGCAAAACGGTCACTTACACATTATAACACTAAGAAAAACTTGTTTTGGAAAATTTTAACCAGTTTTTTACTTATGGTCAGATTTTCCATTCTCACTCACTATTCCCCTTCAGGGAGTCTCCTATTTAATTTGTTACAAATCATGAAAGAAGTTCCTTTCATTGTCACATTAACTAAACTGTTATAGGTGTATCACCTAGGCTATGGAGATTTATGGAGAGGCGATGTTGAACAGCTTTGTAGTTATATTTTGGTGCACTAAACACCTTACTTAATTATTTCCAAATATATTTTGAAACCTTCATATGAATGAACAACGAAGCAAGTTTAAGGAAATCATAAAAACAGGTATAAATAACACATCACAGGTTATGAAAGCTCTATTTGTTAAATAGCTTTTCTTGGTGGGTTTCTGCATAGAATACTTCAGAAAATGTATTGCTTTCACATTTTTCTGGGAGGATTAACTCTTTAGAGATTTGCCTCTTTTACCCAAAAGATCTGTATCTTCAGTGAGTTGATATTTAACTATTCCAGATATTCCGGATTCAAAATGAATTATGTCCAGAAAAAAAACTTTCAGACCTGTTTTTTTACGTGTTTCTAAGAGACAACCGAAAACAACAAGGTGTCCTCTTTTTTGATGAAACATGCACCCTTTTTGTATGTATATCTGAGAAAAAAATGAAATGCATGTCTACTATTTTGCCTCCTCTTACAAATATTTTACACTAACCTCGGTATTATGGGAAAAAATCTCAATACAGATTGAAAGCCAACTGAAAACAGAAGAGGATTTCTAATTGTATTTTCATTAAAGAAAGCAAAATAAAATCATGTTACAAGATGACCTAAAAAAGTACTTCAGCTGATCTCTGTATCCATCACTGATCCAAGATTAAAAGTGCTAGGAAAGAGAGGGAGCAATGGATTAGTGACTTAAAAACCCTGCAAAAGGGTGTGCATTGAACTTTTTACTTGAGCTAAGATTATTACTAAAGTATTGTTTCTGAGCAGTTTTTGTGACAATAGAAGTGAAATTGTCAGGAATTAGTATCAATAGATGAGAGACACTAATTTCATAACTCTATGGAAATGTGATATTAGATATGGATAATGTAAGTCCTTCGGAGCTTGTCTTCTTAGAGATCACATTTGAAACAATTTGGGTTTTCTGTTTATTTCAAAGTAATTACATTCTTTATTACTTTATTACTTAACATTTTTTATCATTTTGTGTTTCCTACTTCTTTAGATTGTTAGTATAGTGATGTTAAAATGTTGCACTGAAAAAAAATATTTAGCAGTTTGATAGTAATCTTATTTTGGACTACAGTTTGTATCCCTCTCAGTGTAGTTTCAATTTTACTTTTTTTTCATTCTACTTTGTTTTATCTTCTTGGCGAACTTCTCATTTTGAATTTTAGGAGACTGGATATTCCCCAAGTAACAAAGTAAGATGTTTTAGATACCCTTTTTCACTATTTATTAATATTTCTAAGAGCTGTTAAGAATATAAAGACATAACTTTGAGCTTTAGTAAACCTGATGTGAACTTTCAGACGCTAAATATTTTAACAGATTGAAAAAAAAATAATTTTTCATATATAAAAATATGCTTAAATGGTTTACAATTAAAGAACTTACTAGGTATTTTTCAGATGTCCAATGAGGTTTATTTAAATACCCTATGTATTTCCCACCAGACACCATATTCTTGCAAATGTGCAGAATTTTTCTTTTTAGGTTTGTCAAAATGTATACCTAAATTAAAAATTTTGATAAAAATCAATTAACTTTGCTTTAGCCTTCAGATTTCTGGGGCTTTGTTTTTTGTCTGATGGTCTTGTTTCTTTTAAAATTATTTTTTCTTGTTGTGAAGTTTTGGACATTTTCTTCTATACATTTTACAGCAGAGCTTCTGGGTAGGCAATTGTTGAAGTGGTTTGTTCTGTGAGTCATTTAAATTTTTGGCTTTAAGCCACTGGAGCCCAGAGGATTTCTGCTAGAAAGAACATGCTTCTCTACTCATTGTTAAAGTCCCTATGTCAAATCGCTCAATTTCCTCACATGTTCATATGTTTTGTTCAGATTGCTGTTCTCTATTCAATGAACTTTCCTTGCTTAAATAAACTGAAGGGTTTTTCCTATCCAACAGGCAATTAGTCCTTTCCTGATTCTTCAGCTCTTCTGTATATATGTTATTCTATGAATGTTATTCTTACCCACCTCAACTTCTACAAGGCTGATGCCCTAAAATTTTGGGAAAATCCATGCTTCCACCTATTACCTAAACAGCTGTGGTCATTCTTATGAAATTATTTAAGGTTCTTAAATTCATGCAGATTGAGAATTTCTGTCCTCTCACCTGCACTAGGAAATTTGACACATGGAGTTTTCTGTAGCAGCTTTGATTCTAGGTAAACCCAGACAAAGGTGAGATACTAAAGAACAGCCTGCACATATTGTCAAACTTGCATTTTCCTCCATTTGGGTATTCAATTTACTATAGAAAATCATATATGCTTGTTTTCCATCTTAATATAGTGTTCAAAATGTGATGACTATTTCTGCTAGATGTAAAAGTTACCATCAGCACTTTCAAGTTTTGTTGTTCAGGTTTTATTTGAAGTTGACATACATTTAATTTATATATTTATATTGTTCAGGAAAAGCTTTACCTTAGAACCACCTAAATAAGTTTCTTTGAGAGGTTCATGGGTTTTCATATTACCTTTGAAATGTCTCAGTTCAGTGGAATGTCTGATCAACACAACTTAGAGACTCATCTTAGAGCAGTTTCTATTCTTAAAAAACATCAAATTTAGAAATTAGAATTAATTTAGCTATATTTTTACTTTGACTTTCATGATAGTCAAAGATATTCTTAGTAATATAACAAAAGTACTGTGAGTAATAAAGAAAAATAACATTAGTCAACAATATACAAATTAACACTTAAAAATTCAAAACAAAATTCTAAATTTATAAGTGTAAAATGGTGCATTGAGGATTGTCTATAAAATTTTCAGATCTGACTGGTGTAATGCTGGGACACGAATTTTATAGAAAAATTTGGATTTGTTTTCAGAAGGATTTTTACATGTTATGTTGTCAAGTTATGCTGAATTGCAACTGGAAGATGAATAAGAAACTGCACATTTAAAAAAACCCAAATTTGTTTTTCCAGTTGAAAGCACATTTTATTCCAAATATATTTTACTACAAAGCGTAGAAGAATAATGTTTTAGGAAGGTTAAAAATCATAAACATGCATATAAAATAATGTACCATTCTACATATCTTACAAATGCGTTAGTATTTTAATATTTAATATTTCACAGATTTCATAGATATAATTTATGCAGACTTTTCATAATACTTGTATCTCACACTGTTTTGGCAAGTAGCCTCTGGACAGTAAGATTATTGAATGTGTTTAAAAGTAGGTAAAAGGGCACTTGTAGTAACATTAACTATTCATTTGTTCTTGCTGAACTGATGATCCTTTGCCACACAGAATAGCTCATGTGTACGTGACAGTAAAGTATGATACGTGACTGTTCAAATACATGAAATGCTTTATTTCTGGGAATAGAAAACAGAAATGCAGAAACAGAGAACTAAAAGTGACGATTGGCAATGCACCCACAACTACTTTAAGAGGTTTCACTTTCTTAAAATGCTTTAACGGACTATTTGTCCTTTGTATTTTCACTTGACATTACAGCCATGGAAATATTTCCTTTGTCACAGCCAGTTTTGAAAATAAATGCTTCTTAAAGCAGCCTTGTTCAGCCAGGCTATGTATTTAAAAATTGTCCTTCAAAATGTAGCATGCTGAACAGGCAAATTCTAAACTTTTCTTGTCCTTCTTGTTGGGATAGCCACTTACTGACAAAACTGCAACTGCTTAACCAAAGGTGTAGAAACAACAGTAACCAAGGCATGACAACCCACATTTCAGTTTTACGGAGCTTACAGGTGGAGTTTATTAGAGTAAATCACCCAGCATGATTCTCTTGATAGCACATGAAGAAAAGAGCTTAAATTAAGGTGTTTTGTACTGATAGGCTCATTTCCTGCTCAAATGTGAAGACCTCCTGCTTTTTCCCACACTTCCTTAAACTACAAAACATTTGCTATCCTCAGAGGTCCCTGCTGCTATTTGCTGCTCTGTTTGTATAGCACGTGAAATATTCATGAATTTGCAAGCTGGAGCAGGTTGATATTCAAGGACCACATCCTCCAGGCTCAAGAACAATGCATCCCAATGAGCAAGAAATTGGGCAAAGAGGTTAAAGAGAGATCGTCATGTGTGAATAAAGAACTCCTGTCAATACTCAAGCAGAAGCAGAAAATACACAGGAGATGGAAACAAGGTTAGGTCACGTGGACTGAATATAGAAAGGTTGTCAGTGTAAGTAGAAATGAGACAAGGAAGGTCAAAACCCATCTAGAATTAAATCTGGCCAAGAATGTCAAGGACAACAAGAATGGTTTCTTTAAATATATTAATAAAAAAAGGAAAACAAAGGAAAATATGGGCCCATTACTAGATGGAGGGGGAATCCTGTTAAAAAAAAGGATACAGAGAAGGCAGAGTAACTGAATGATTTCTTTGCATCTTTCACTCTCATGGCCAGCTCTAGGGAATCTTTGATCCAGAAGATCAGGGTCAAGGAACATTGGCTAGAAAACTTTCCCACTCTCAAGGAAGATTCCGTTAGAGAACACTTAGGCAGTTTTAATGCATGGTCCATGGTTCCTCGTGGGATGTACCCACAAGTGCTGAGAGAGCTGGTGGATGTCACAGCAGGGCCTTTAATGGTAATCTTTGAAATGCTGCAGAGATCAGGAGAGGTACCTGGAAGAGAGTAAATGTCCCCTCAGTCTTCAAAAGGGGCAAGGAGGTCCCAGGGAAATACCAGCAGTCAGCCTAACTCAATCGCTGGAAAGGTGATGGAGTGCCTCATTCTGAAGACCATTTCTATCCACATGGATGACAAGAAGGGGATCAGTAATAGTTAGCATGGATTCAGTAAAGGTAAATTGTGTTTCACCAACCTGCTGGCCTTCCATGATGGGACAACCACCTGGCTGGATGAAGGGAGAGCAGTGTGTATTGTCTGCCTCAACTTCAAGGCTTTTGACACTGCCTCTCACAATGTCCTCATAGGTAAACTCAAGAAGTGTGGTTGGATAGGTGGAGAGAAAGGTGGATTGAGAGCTGGCTGAATGCCACATGACAGAGGGATGAAATCAATAGAAGAGGGTCTAGCTGGAGGCTTGTCTGTAGTAGCGTCTCCCAGGGGTCAATATTGGGTCCAGTATTGTTTAACTTGTTCATCAGTGACTCGGGGAAAGGGGAAAATGCCTCCTCAGCAAGTTCACTGACGACACAAAACTGGGAGCAGTGGCTGATACCACAGAGGGTTGTGCAGTCCATCAGAAGGACCTCAGCAGGTTGGAGAGACAAGCAGAAAGAACTGTCTGAAGTCCAACAAAGGTAATTGCAGAGTCCTGCGCCTGGGGAAGAATAAGCCCCTGTACCAGTGCAGGCTGGGGGCCAAACTGCTGGAAAGCATCTCTGTGCAGAAGGACCTGTGGGCCCTGATGAACAACAAGCTGTCCATGAGCCTGCAGTGAGCCTATACCAGTGGCCAAGGCAGCCAATGGTCTCCTCAGGTGCATTAGGAAGAGCATGGCCAGCAGGTTGGTGGAGGTGATCCTGTCCCTCTACTCAGCCCAGGTGAGGCCACATCTGGAGTACTATGTCCAGTTCTGGGCTCCTCAGTACAAGAGAGACATGGAGCTCTTGGATGGGTTCAACAAGGGGCAACAAAGATGATTGGGGAACTGGAGCATCTCTCACAAACAAAGAGAGAGTTGGGTCTGTTCAGCCTAGAGAAGAGATAACTGAGAGGTAACCTCATTAATGTGTATAAATATCTAAAGGGGGGTGCCAAGAGGATGGGGCCAGGCTCTTCTCAATGGTGCCAAGCAATACAAGAGGCAACAGGCAGAGATTGACACAAGAAAGTTCCACCTGAATATAAGAAAGAACTTCTTAACTGTGAGGATGATGGAACATTGGAGAAGTTGCAGAGTCTCCCTCACTGGAGATAATTAAGAACCATCTGGGCACAATCCTGTGTCATGTGCTCTAGGATAACTCTGTGCAGGGAGGTTGAAGCAGATAACCCTCTGTGATAACTTCAGTTAGTACATTTATAGCTGCACTTTCAACCACAATCTGTTTTCTCTGTTTTTCTGTTCTGAGTACTACCTTGATTTGATCTCCATGCTGTGTGACACTTTTTGTTTTTCTTTGTTTAAATATAGAAAATCTAGACTACATTTACTGCTTTACCCTTACCGTCTCATTTTGTTCTCTCTTCCACGTGACCCATGAGTGTATATGTTATAATAACTCTGTTTCAACTTCTATTACCCTTAGTGTAGCTGTGGGAATCTAGCAGTCAACACCTACAATATCAATACCTGCTGCATTCTTAATCAGAAGGAAGAAGCCCAAGGAGATAAATATATGAGGAGACTAGTATACTTTACTATCTCCATCTTTATAAATAAAGGCAACTTTTCTCTCTCCTCACAAAGTGAGAGGGGCCACGTAAAGACATGCACAAGGAAAACAGTGCACTCTTCTTTAAAAGCTAAGCATTTGAGTCAGAAGATGTCTTTTAGGTATGTCTCCTGAGATCAAATTTACCTTCACCCCTGGAAAATGCAATTATTTCCCTTATTCTTCTGTAAATATTGTATCATAGTTACAGTTTAATAAACTTCATTCATCAGTTTATACCACTGATCTTGTTCATTCACAATTTATTAAAATAAGAGGTTTTTCACAAGCAGCAAAAGAGATGCAACTCCTAAAGATACATCACTTCTTTAGTTTACATTTCCCACAGCATGGCTCACTAGGTCTATAATGTATTTTTCACTCTCTAGTGTTTGCTCAAAGACTCTCAAACACAATATAAATTCCTCTGTTAAACCACACAATTATTTTTACTAATCCATTGAGAATGGGAAAGCTGAAGTGTTTGAACTGAGGCAGCCTGGTACAATAATCTAACAGTTCATTCAAGCAGGCATAGGAAGTAATATGCAAATTTCAACTAACTTCTTTTTTATGCACGAACACCTCACATTAATATTCCTCAGGCATAAAATTCATTCCTTTGACAGTCACCACTAACTCGCTGTAGTCAGTTATCACCAGGGTGGTATCAACCTGTACATGCTACAAATGGAACATGTTTTCCTAACTACCTTAGTTTAAAGGACATAAGCTGTACGAGACAACCTGAGTTAAATGCACAGAAGCAATCAAAAGTATCAGAGTGGTGTCCCACAGCCACCACCAGCAGAGATTCTTGGAGAGTTAGGCCTGCATTTGAAAGCTGTATATTGAAAATTTTCTTTTAAGATAAGCTTGAGCGGCCTTCCCATGAAGAAAAACTCCATGAAGAACTCATAGACTATGAAGATCATCATTAAATTCTGTCAGGGAAAGTGTACTTCCTGTTTGCATTTCATTCTTAATTCACTGAAAATAAACATTAGAAAGTTTTGTCAGCATAAAACCCTGCTAATTACAGATGCTAAGAATCCTTCATTTAAATCTATAAGACCTGATTTTTTGACCTTTTTGAACCTTTTTGAAAAGGCTCCAGCACATACAATGCAATCAGTCTTCACAGGTTCGTGAAGCTGAGGAAGCAGTATCTGAGAAGATGGCTTTCCCCACTGGTTAAGGTTGTGGGGAGAAAAAACCCTCGCACTCTTCAAACTTCATAGAATCAACTAGTATGGAGAAGTTCACAGAGCATCTTCCTTTAAATCTTGGTCACACATATTGTGAAAATAGCATCATCCCTGGCTGGAATAAACTTTATATATACCTAACTAACTAAGAATCACTGGTCTGAGTAGACCAATAGAACCTGCCACACTGGTGGCACCACATACACTTAATTACAGGGCTCCTATTAAGGTGCTTTATGCTGGGTTCCAAATACACTTCAGAATTCAGCTCTAGCTGCCAATGAGAATTCAGCGCTGTATAGAGGTATGAGTGCACCAAAAAGTATTAGCATCCTGAATCTGATGATCTGGGGCTTTCTCCTACAAGCCCGGCCCATGGGTCAGGGAGTCCTTAGCATTCAAACCTCACTGAACTTACATTTCACCAGCCTCTATTCCTTATCTCTTGCCCTGCCTCCTGGATGTGCTTGGATTTACACTGCAGATAGCTTGCCTCCTGAGCCAAACTCTTGTATGTATGTTGTAGGCTTGTCTCTAGTCCTGTCTTTGACATAATTTCCAGGTATTCCCATTTGAGACCCCTGGGTAGGAATTGGATCTAGTTTCAGACCCTTCTGTACCCCCTTTCCATCACTGGAGGTGATCTTCTACTTCTTGCTCATCTCCTCTTAGGAAACAGCAAGCCTCGCTGCTCCCTGATGGGAAGACAGATACTGAATAATCCTCTGACAGATCTCTTGTGCTCATAAATTCTTCTTTCTAGCCTGTCTGCAGTAGAAGACGCCAGCAGGAAGAGGATGTATAATCTGATAACAGAGCTAGGGAAATGTAGCAGAATGCTTGTATGATATATTACTAGGTACAAACAGCCTTTCCTGAGTTTCAACTGGCTGCTTGGTGTGCTAAGCTCAGAAAAAGAAACCTCTCTATGCCCCACCCCAACCTTAACATATGGTGGTGGATTTCATGGGAAGAAATGCTAATGCTGTACAAATAAAGGACAATTTAGAACTCTTCTAAGGGTACTTTGTTCCTCCTAAATGAAATCTACTGGCAGCATTCTTACATTGTTCTTCTGATTATAATAAGAAACAAGTTTTATTTAACTTAGCAGTGAAATCCTTTTATTATACACTTGCATCTCCAAAATGCAAGTTGAGCACTCTAAAAGCATGTTTAAAAATTGCACCAATTTCATGTTCACTCAATAGGGCTAAATACAAATACACAAGAGATGAGTGACACTGAGTCAGAAAAAATCTCTGAAGGACCAAAAGACCAAAATAAATACACTTTTGAGTCCCTGGCATCTGGTACTTATGATAAAATAGAGATATTAAATTTTTTTGAAACTGCTTGTTTCAAAAAATTATATATTAGAATCTATCAGTACCACTGACATAATACATCCTAGAAGTTTCACTGGAATTTTCAATTTGGCAAACAAAAACACTGTTAAAGTAAGGTTTAATTAGACTGCACTTTAAATATGATGACTTGTTTGGAAATATCTTGTATGTGAAACATAAGAAAGGTTTACTTCAGCTGCACAAGGGAGCTCAGAGAATACATTAAACAGCTGATGTTCAAATTAAAAATATAGTATATAATTAGATATCTGATACTACAGGCATGGTTTTCAGAGGGCCTGGATATACTACCCTAACATATTATAAACAGACATAAAAGGAGCCTTAAAATAATTCTTTATCATACTATTAACTCTTCAATCACAGTAATCTATCTTGTACTACCAAAGAGCTAATTTAATATAGTGAATATACTTTTATTTTGATAGTTTGTGTATAAGCTGGTTGGGGTTGGCACTAGATATACAATGGATACCCACAGACCCTCAAAATGTCTCATAGGATTTTACAGATTCTTCTTCATTTGGAAAACAACTGTTTCCCTCTAAACGCCAGTTGCCTTTACTTCTGTATTAAGTCTTTAAATCAAATTAACTAATCACTGGATGACAATCATTTTAGATTGCCAAATGTCAATTTTTTAATATTAGCAGTCTTTTATATCATAACTTTGAGACACATAACAAAAAAGTAATAAGGAACTGCCTTAGTGAAAAAGAACCTGTTTTGAGAGAATAAAAAATCCATTCCTAAATAACATATTAAAAAATTTAGTTGTTTGGGAGATTCTTTTATGTATTACTGAATGAACATTTGATACCAATCCTTGAGCACAGGCATGAAAGTATTCAGAATCTTCCATTACTACAAATCAGAAATTAGTTATTTTATACCTGGTCATAACTTCGCCATTATTACTTTCCTGAAAAAAAATAGTAACTAAGGAGAACATTCAATATAGTGATTTTCTATGGGAAAAAAAAAAAAGAAGAGAAGAGAAGAGAAGAGAAGAGAAGAGAAGAGAAGAGAAGAGAAGAGAAGAGAAGAGAAGAGAAGAGAAGAGAAGAGAAGAGAAGAGAAGAGAAGAGAAGAGAAGAGAAGAGAAGAGAAGAGAAGAGAAGAGAAGAGAGAGAGAAGAGAAGAGAAGAGAAGAGAAGAGAAGAGAAGAGAAGAGAAGAGAAGAGAAGAGGAAGAGAAGAGAAAAAAGGAAAAGGAAAAAAGAAAAAAAAGAAAAGGAAAGGAAAGAAAAGAAAGAAAAGAAAAGAAAAGAAAAGAAAAGAAAAGAAAAGAAAAGAAAAGAAAAGAAAAGAAAAGAAAAGAAAAGAAAAGAAAAGAAAAGAAAAGAAAAGAAAAGAAAAGAAAAGAAAAGAAAAGAAAAGAAAAGAAAAGAAAAGAAAAGGAGAGAAAATGTAAAAAACCCCACTTTTTTGTCTGAACCAACTTCTCTGTCTTGACACTGTCATAGTAGAATATATAATTGATTCAAAAAAAGGATTGAACAGGTTTGCACAGGCTGTTAAGCATTATAGAAGATTATACTGTAAAGCACTGGTGATATCAACTTTTATTATTAATGTCACCATTTTATTGAAAGTTTCCCTCTTTCACTTTTCCACCTATTTTTTTCCTTGAAATTGATGACATTAATAAATATGGTGAGAAAGCTGAAGCAGAGATAGGTAAATAAAACCATAAAATACAGCAAAAGAAAAAAAAGTAGGGAATAGAAAAGGTATACAGGGCCCTCTTCTACTAAGGGGTGTTTCTCACAAAACATCAATTTGAATTGTTTCGTTAATTCAAGAGTTTCAGTAGTTTCCTTGTGCACTGAAATGTCCAACAACATTTGGTTAGTCTAAATATCTGAAAGAGAATTATCAGTTGCCTTAATCCATTATTACAACTTAGAGAAATATCTGCTGCTTCATATCCAGTATGGAAAGAATATGCCAGTGTAAGGGACAAAAACTTTGTTTCATTACATAATTAATATTATTAAGTACATTTTATTTGTCTTTTTCTAAAACCAACTAAGAACTGTTGAAACCTTTCTATGTGTCATTTTATTTATGGTTTTTCAGATAATAAACTGTAGCTACATACTTAGTTGAACACTTGAGTAAACCTTTCAATTAGTTGAGGTTGTCTTCTTATATAATAAATTATTAAATTCTCAAAAAACCCCAAAAAACCCCTCGCCTCCCCCCTGCCCCCCAGAAAAAAATACAAGGGACACTGCTTTCTATGTTGATTTGTGGATGTTTGCTAATTACAGGTGTTAAAGACTGCTGTGAGTCCTTCAGCTAATTCCTACAGCCTCAAACTAGTGTTTGTCTGTTTGTCTGGGAAATGCTGTTTTCTAAGATTTTGTACATCAATTCCATCCCTCTTTCCCAGGTTCCAGATGCTGATCCTGGTTACCTGACTTCAAGTCTATGTTGACTGTCCGGCTGTAGCCTTAACCCAAACCATGCCTTTATTTTCTCTGCAAACTTTGGCAAGGCCCAGCCATAACAATTTAAATCTTTGTTCATAACTCTAGCGTTAGCCTAATCCATGAGATCTTGGCTGTCTCAGAGACTTGCTCTGGTCTCAGTCCTTTTCGTTTTCCAGTTTCTGAATTCCCTTTTTGCATTGTCCAGTTCATCTCACCATTTTCCTAGATTTTCTGCATCAAAATGTAGTTGCCCTTTCCCCATTCTTTACTTTATAGTTCTACATTATATTTCATATACAATTGTGAGTATTTGTTCTCCCTGCTATTTTCCTAGGCCATGTCAACTACATTAATTGTTCACTCTCTGTGAACATTGTTTTGTTTCCCTGTATTAAAAATATATCCTTTTCATTCCTCCTGCTACCTGGAAGTACTTTCTGAGTCAGAAGTCTTTTGACCTGGCTTAGGAGGCCAGCAATCACAGTGACCTAATACAACTAGTGAAGGTTTATAGGAAGGTACTGCTTAGAGGTCTTAATAAGGGACTTTAAAGTCACTTTAAAGTGACTTTAAAGCTTCCTAAAACCAACAGATTATGTCTCACAAGCTTTCTAATATTGGCTTGTGTCTACCTTGAGCAAAGCAGCTGTGTACAGTAACATTCTGTTCAGAAGATAGAAATCCCATAATTAAGATTGTAATTAAAACCTTAATTCAACTCAGTACGAATGTGTTATAGCACTTAATTACTTTATTTGACACTATTTTTTTCCTCTTTGCCTAACTTGGTTCAGAGGATGGTCATTGCTGTGGGTCTGAGTGGTGCTTTTCTTGTCAAGAAAAATGTTCATCACAGTATTCTGGCTTACTTTCTACCAAAGCTACAAGATACAGATTGAAAAGGCTGTGACTACAGATCAAAGGAGACACACAAAATTGCATTAAATCTACAGAAGGTTTTGTATCTAGCAGTAGACTGTGTCTGCCACACCTGGCAGCACCTCTGAAGATACTTAATTTTCGTTATGTTGAAGCTGCTATATTGAAAAAATTAAAGAGATAGTAGCTTGGGTTTCAACAGCATCCTGGCCCTGTGCTTGGGCTGATTAATTAGGTTTGCTCCCTTGCAGTTAAACCAAAGCTAATTAGTTTAGAAGGAGAGCTCTGCTTCCTGGATATGCAGTTCACTTAGTGCCAACTTGAGTTGGCAAAACTCTACTTTGCCTGAGGCAAAATAGAGCCAAATATTTAAACAGGTTTTTGATACATTGTTAGTAATTTTATATCTGTGATTTTCTGATTGAATAATTTCTGAGAGGTACACTGACAATTCATGTTAGCCAATGCTAGAATTTGAGTCTGTTCAATTCTATCTCGTAAAGACTATATCGGAAAACCAGATGTTTGGCATCTTGGAATACATAGACAAAATTGTGGTAGATATTGTGATGACCATACCACTAAACTTCTCTTGAGTATTGCAAAAAATATATCAGCAGGTGTTTACAAAAGGCATATCTACAGCAGTGAGTATTATAGAAAATTTTAAGCTTAAATTAATCTTTCTGTTTGAAGAGTAGATTTGGATATAGTGTAGCAAAAAGGGCACAAAATTACAAACTTATTTGATGAGCACTTCTTATTGATTTATATTTTGCTTTCTTCAGAATTACATAGACAAATATAGACACAAGTATATTTTCTTGCAGTTCTGTGCCTCAGTTTGATTAAAGACCGCAGAATGGGAACACAGAAATGACTGACAAGTACTGGGATGTTTTTATCAGAAATAGACCACAATGTCCCTCAAAGAACTATACTGACCTTCTTACAAACAGCTATGCTATTGCTTATGACATTTATTGTATTAAAATTTTCAGGTTTATGCAATTTTGTTAATTTGGCAGTTTTGAGTCTGATCAGTATTTAGTTGTAACCTTTCCAGAATAGCTGGCAAGCTGAATTCACCCAATATTTTTCATTATAATATAGGAATTATTTATATGAAAACACACAGATTTCTGTTGACAGTTTGATATACTAGAGTGATACTATGGTTTAGCATAGGAGAAATCAGTCAAAACCATAATTTTTCTGATTTTCTTCTAGATAGATTTTTTTTTTTTCTGGATCACAATGTATTTAGGAGGGCATTCTCATAACAGAAAAAGGTTATGGGGACTGGGATTATTTTCTAGGCACCTTTTTATTCTTTTTATTATATTTTATTATATGTCAAGGAAACAATTTTTGTGTACCATTTTTAATAGGTTGGGGGGTTTTATATTTATAATAATGTGACTAGTGACCAGCTAAATGAGAATACCTTCTCCTGATCTGTAAACCAAAGTTTTCAAAGGGTCAGTGCATCCCTAATTATAATGATGCAGTTAACAGTACTCTAATTGAAAGATTGTGTCAGCATTTCCATTATAAAGCCATGTTTTTCATGGGTTGTAGCTCAGCTGTAAAGACTCAATCTGGGCTAAAACGTGTCAAAAAACTCATCCTGTTTCATACTGATTGCCTTCAAACTCCCAATTAAACAAGTGAGTTTTCCAGGTACTGACTATCTCAAAAAAATAAGGCCAGACTTTACATTAATAATTTTACTATGCCACCATAGACAGAGGACTGCCATGCAAGTAACTATTTTTGTAAGTGCTTTAAAAATTTGCATTTTTTTCAGAATGCAGGGTCACCTGAAAAATACTCCCCAAATCAGATCATTTCACTTTTTGTCCTCATATCTGCTCCAGGAAGTAAAACATTCTGTGAAATATAAATATGTTAATTTGCAGTGATTTAATGTAATATTTGATAGAGGTATTTTTTTGCTTTATAGATAGATACTTGTAAAATAATAAAAGATATAGTAATTTCAACATGCTTCACAACACAAGCTAAAGAATAAAACCATTTTCTTGTTAAAAAAAAGGATGAAAACCTGTAGGGGAAAATTACACTTAAGCTATAAGGAAATATTAAATATGAAATGTAAAATAAATGAATAAAATCACCTCAGAACATTCATTTAAAAGAACATAGAAAACATCTTTAATTAATAGAAAAAAAAAATCAAAATGTCACTTTTCTTGAGATGTGTACTTCTATTAAAAAAAAACAACAAAGAAAACATCAACCTATTTTAATTCTATGGAAAATCTGAGTACAGGCTGCAAAGAGGAGAATCAAAGCAATAGTCTGTTGCAGTAAAATCTTTCCCTACTTGAAACCTAAAGAACCCCAAAAAACCAAACAGCAACAATAAACACATGTACTATTTGCAGACAAATTAAAGAATTTGCATTTTAAATATTTTGAAATTTCAGAAATACAATATGACACATCCAGAAAACACTTAATTAAAGGCCTCAACTTTTCTTCAATTTATGAAATTGACAAGCCAATTAATTACAGTCAGATTCAGCATGAGTGTAAAACTCAGAGAGATTTTTCTGCAGACTGCAACAGACATGAGACCTCATGACCTCTGAAAATGGCAGAGCAGGCTGGAGAGCGCCTACATAGCACGGTGGGATATAATCCATGTGTGACATTGTTATGCAGCATAATCCTTCTTAGCCATGCCCAGACGTGCATATCTGGGTTGCATCTCCAGAAAAGAAAGGACAATGCAAAGCATCAAGAAAAGGAAGCAAGGTGCCCAGCTTAGGACGCAGTCCAGATAAATGATACAAACTGTTCCTTCCTGGTTTCTTTTCTCCACAGTCTCTGCTGATTGTTATGACTTGGAAGACTTTGTTGTGTTTTCTTTGTTACCAATTTTACTGTTGCAAGCATTTGTCATTTTTCAGTTAGCTTTCTCCATATTTATTCTTTGACCCCAGTGCTGTGATGACTTGCATCTGTTCTAGCTTTTAAGTCAATATCATGTTTCTCATTTCTGTTGTTATGCCTGTTGGAGAAGTGGCTTCTCATTCAATTTACCAAGTTATTTCCCTTTGTTTCTTGTTAGTTCAAGTATATTCCAATTCTCATTCTCATGTTTTCAAACCAGTAGTAGAGACTCATCTTTAATTCTCTGTACCATCTTCTTGCCTTGCCTGTTGGCACATTACAGCTGAGCATCATCCTCTGGATGGCATGGAGGTGGTTATTCAGGCTGGAGGATAATACCGCAAGCAGTATTTTGCAAAAGAATTCAGAAGTTGCTAATAGCCATTTTCATCCTCAGATCACCCCAAATTTGGGAGGAAATGTTTTGTGATTGTCTAGGTTTCTAACTAGATCTATTTTGACTATCAAAATCTTTAGGGATTTCCTGAAGTAAGAGAACTTAATCCTGGTATTAACATCTTTGGGTTTTTTGCCTCAGCCCTTTGGAGTAAACGCATCACCTAATGTGCCCACAACAGAAGTTTCAGATTTCACTGATTCCTTAAAGAAAAGGTGTGTACATAGTGCCATATTAGCCTTTACATTTTCTGAGACTATCTTCAGTCCCCTGAAGAAAAAGTTGCTTTGAATCTATGTTTAGTAAATATTATAACATTTTTCTCTTGAAATATGAATAGAATATGGATGCAGCTTCTCCTGCTATGGAAGAGAAGTTCTTGATGGATATTTTTGAATCATAACCATTAAGGAACCCGTTTATGCTGTTCTTGTAAATGCTTTTTTTTTTTTTCCACTGAGACATATATCTAATCAAGTTTATTTGGCACAGGAAAGTCCTGTCATTGAGATACATTAGATATTTATAACCATATTTTGTTGAGACTTTCAGAGTTTCAGTAGTACCTGTTGTAGACAGTTGGATACAGTTTTCATTGATGTGGTTTTTCCCAACTGTTTGTGATTACACTGAATATTCACCTTGTGACAAAAGATGAACTTTGAGTTTGTGATGATTTTGTCCCTCTCTTAAAACACTGCTATAGTATTGCCTGTTTTAGAAAGTTAGTTAACTTATCTAAAACTATCAACTTTTTTAGGATTTGCTCTTCCTAACTGGAAATAAAAAGAAGCTTTGTGCACAACCTGATATGATTTTTGGATAAACTTAACAGCTACCAGGCAGTACCTATAGAAGGAGGGATCTGCAAAAGAAATTTCAAACCAAGGAAAGGGAATCAGAAACCTACCAAAAAAAGGAGAGGGGGTCTAAGGCAGGATTCAAAGAATTAATCTTCAATACACATCAATTTAATGGAATTTACTAAGAAAAAGCAACCTCTTTTACAAGTGAGTTCCTTAGAAATTCCTATGGAAAAGGGGAAATCACCTTCATTAATAGATTTCTGCTTGCTGCAGTCTCCAGGAGATGCAGCTGAGAAGGTAAACACAATTGTGTAATTTTACCAGATGTTCTTTCCAATCAAGCTAGGAAACTGTGAGGCAGGTTTGAACATGAAAAATTAATATGTGATACAACTACATGATTTGTTTTATTTATTTTATTTTATTTTATTTTATTTTATTTTATTTTATTTTATTTTATTTTATTTTATTTTATTTTATTTTATTTTATTTTAGTGTCATGGGAACTGAAAAACAAAGAAACAGTGCTGTCCAGAGAGATTATGGTCCCTCCATCTCTGGAGGTCTTATAGATTTATCTCTGATCAGCTTTTTCTAATTAGACACTGTTTCTGCAGGGTGCTAATCTAGGAAAATTCTGGATTTCATTTCCAAGTCACTCTAGTCCTTTGTCACATATAGGCTGGCACTCCTCCTTTTAACTTTTACTATGATTCACAGTATAAATTCTGGTCAGTCTCTGCATTCTTGATTTCTTTGTTTTTTCCTTTCAGAGTTTCTTTAATATGACAAAATAAACGCTGCTTCACTGTAGGCACACTTTTCATTTTTTTTATGAAGTTCATCCTCTTTTGCTTTTTGAGGGCATTCTCTCAACAACTACTCCAACAAACTGAAATCACACAGCCTACCAGCAGTCTTTCCTTTTTGTTCTCAAAATTACTCAGAGTGTCAGAAATAAGAATCTATTTCCTCTCAGCTTCTAAGTTTCAGGTAAAAGTGGAAAAAAAAAAGGATAAATAAAAAGTACTTCTCCAAAGCTTCCTTTTGTCTGGAATCATTCATAAGATGCTTATCAGTTGCTCTAAGTGCTTCAGGTGTTATTCTTCACAACTCCCACTGATGTCTCATTCTTTCTCCCCAGTGAGATAACAAAAAACCTTGCCACCCTCTCATTTTATCACTAACTATGTTTCTGTCCCATTTCATGATTGCCTATAGACTTGCTTCATATTTACAGTTTTTTTGTTCAACCAATCCAGTTTTCTAGTGGTAGAAGCACTTTTACAGTGCTTTTTTTTTTTTAGAACTAATCAGGGTTTTGATTTAATCACAATGTATACCATGTTTTAGCCATCAATCTTAACAACAAGCAAAATCAACCAACCAAAAGTAAATGAGCAAACAAAACCTGCTGGAACTTTACTCTCTATTCTTATGAAAGAAGCATTTGTAGACTTCTGTAGCAAAGTCTCACATGCAGCCCAGTGCATTCCAGGTGTACACTGAGAAGTTCTTTGAGCCCTTTCATTCTATACCTTGAGCCATAAATCCCAGTGTTGACACAGCCACAGTTTAGTTATCAAATTGAGAATGTTTCAAATCATTTTCCACTGAAAGATTTTGTTCTCTGTCTTTGTTTCCATGGAGAGCATAAAATTAAACAAGCCTGTCCTGCTTCCTGCCTGCTTCCTCTTATGGATTCTTCTAGCTGGATACCTGCTGTCCAGGATGAAAATACTGCTGTGAGGCTTTCAGGTGCTGTTTATATCCCTTTCAAATGGAAAGGAGTGGGGCATCCATTGCACAAAGTTTTCCAAGGTTACTGTGACAGAATGAAATATTTCAAAAGGGTAGAAATGGGAATGATTTTACCATGGAGTGCCACAGCAACAGAATATCTGCCTAGCCAGTATGCCTCTTCCTGGTGCTAGGAAAGGTCTACACCATTTCTTAAAGCTCCTGGACAGCACTTGGGTCAAACATTTTCCATTAATAAGTAAAATTTAATGGGATCTTCATAATCAGTGTGGCTTCACTATGAAATAGGGTACATTTAGAATATATTATCAGTGCCATTTCTGAATGATATATCAAAGAGCCCAGTATTAATCAGGTAATCTTTAAAACTTTTTTCACTCAAAAATGTTTGCCATTTAATTTACACACGGAAGAGAAAATATTTCATGGCCAATCTTTATTTATAAGCAATCCACTTATTCTACTAATAAAAGTAAGCCTCTTCAGATCAATTGAGGTACACTTTGTAGTCTCTGCCAAGCACTTTTCCAGTATACAGAGTTTTGTCTCTGTATACTGGAAAAGTGATTAGAAGATCAGATACCATCCTACAGCTGCAGTCTGCAACACATTCAAGTGGGAATGGTGTGTGAAATTCTGCCAAATCTCCACTGTAGTTTCTACCACATATAGAGGACCAGCCAGTCTCACACATCTCATTAGAGTTCACCTGACTCATGGTACACACTTAGGGGAGCAGACATGGCTTAGTGTTACTGACAAAACTGTAAGAATTACATGTACATGTACAGACCTAGATGTATTTCCATATCACCAGGAAGATACATCAGTTACACTATTTCTTTCCAGGAAGAAATAGTGTAACTAATGGCTCCACTTCCTTTTATTTGTACTGCACTTTATCATTACACATTGTAAGACAATCATTATTGATTGTAAGACCTAAGGTCCCGGTAGAGATCTGGGGACATATTCTCCTAGATTCTTTGTGTAATGTGACCATATCAGTAATTGAAATAAGTGCAGCCACTTGAACTCCTGTAGACAATGTTCTGTACAAGACATATCTTCAGGAGGTTGATACTCTGAGCACCTCCTGAACAATTTAATCTTTTGGGTATCTCCTGGAAGAGCATGCAAAGAATTAGCATGGTTCAGGATACTGCTGATATCCCTACGTGGTCTGCTGACTTCCTATATCTTTTTTAAGGCATTTGATATAACTAAATATCACTTCAGGATTAAAAAATGAAAAGTGGTTTATACTCCCTACATTTTCTGCCCTCTTTTTTCCATGTTGTAGAGGTAAAGCCTAATCTCTGAACCCCATTTTTAAAAAATATTAATATTAATAAACAGCAGTTCTTCTTCTCTTAGTAACATAGCTTCATCAGCCTTTTCTGTTCTTCTACTTAATAAAGATTAATTCTGTGCTTTCTCCCAGGAAAGCTAGATGTAATACCAATCTTGATATCACCATCCATATTTCTGCTAGCTGGAATGTGAGGTGTCCTAAAGACAAAGTGCATTGTCACGTACTTAATGTGCATGAGTAAAAGTGCTCATATAGAGTAATTATTGTATTTTGTTATTCCTGTGAGTGTCCAGTTTCCACTCTGTCTTGTAAGTGAACAGCAGGGCTGCCCACAGTGCGATTCTCATGCTGCTGTTTGGACTTCTTGGGAACTTAGATAGAAAGGTGGATTTACAAGGGAGAAATTAAATTTTGGCCCATAAGTTCAACCAGTGATCCACTGTCCCACTTTATACAGTGCTTTGCTTTCCTTTCAAATTCTCTATATCAGTGTATCTTTCTTTGCTTGTATTTTTTTTATAGGATATAACATTCATACCTTGAAAAGAACTTGAGTCCAAAATTTTTGCTTATGAAAATCAGATCATAGAGTAAAAGTAGGTCTAAGACAAATACTTTACCTTGGTGCATTATGCCAGGATATTTCATTCTCTTAGCTTGCAACTGTAATGTGGAAGAGAAGAATAAGAACTCAAACAAAATAAATTATGCCTGGTCTCAGTTCATGATTTCATTAAGACCTTAAGAATTACTTTAGAGAAATGTAACTTGACCCTCAAATTAAAACACTTTCCAGGGCAGACATATTCAGTGGATACCCTTAAACCAAAATTGTTGCTGAAGTATTTGGAAATAATATTTTAAACCAGCAATTAAGCATGAGATGATTTTTCAGTCTGCCAGACATTTGAGTTTTGTCTTACTTAATTACATCCGTAATTTCTGCAAAGCTGTCCCAACTTGGGGCTATTCAATTACTGCTGCAGAGTGTAAGGCACACGCTAACTATACACAAGTTAAGGGCATATTGGAAATGCTGATGTACCTTTAAGAAATATTCAACCTTTCTTCAGTTTTTGAAAATCATTTGTTTTTTTTTTTTTTTTTGTGAATGGCAATTGGGAAGTCAGAATTGATGAGAAGTTAAACTTTTATTTGCATTAAAGATGTAGATTTGGAATTAAGATCTTGTTATAGATACAGCTATGATTTAGAAAGGAGAAAGGAGGCAAGATACAGAGTCCACTTTAGAATTGATTTATCCAGAAGACTGATGAAAACTCTTATTTATTAAGAAAAATTAAAAACATATGTTCATGTCTATTTTGCAATGAACTGCTTCACTAAAACTGCTTATATCAATACTGTTAATCTTAATAGTTTCAAGTGGCGTATGCTTTAATACTTGATACAATCAGATTAGTGCCGATTTTTTCCTAATTAAGAATGTTTGACCACAAGAGGGAGTTCCCTGCCAACGCTTTACCTACTATTAAAGAAGCAAGTGCAGAAGAGGGTTGCTAAAAAAAAAAATAGAACTGCTTTCCGTTGTTGAAGGCTAAGACAATAATGTCTTTTGTAACTTTAAAAAAATACAACAGAAACAAAAAAAAAAAAAAAAACAAAAACCACAAAACAAACAAACAAACAAACAAAAAAAGCCACACTCAAAAATCTTAACTCTGAAAAATAACATTAACATTGCTCTAAAAATCTATCTGTAAATGTTGAAATTTTATTTAACAATGTCCTCAGAATTAATTTAAAATACAACACAGCTATCATCTAGAAATGTATGAAATGTTGTAATCAAAAACAATGAGCACAAATTTAATGTATTGTTTGCTTTATATGCATTGTATTAAGGCATTCTATGAACTAATTTTAAAAGTTCTATTCTTAGAACTAGGAAAATAATGACTTGACTTCAGTATTCTAATGACTTCTATAAAAATAGACAAATTCAAAAATATTAAAGTGAATATTTCTGATGTTTGTTGTGGTTTTCTTGCTCAAACTACACTTCTCCTTATTTCTTGCATTGTTGATCTTACTTTGAATGAAGTACTTTAACAACTGTACATTACACAGACCTGATGAACAAAATCAGATTGCTAAAAGAGTGTTTCTTTCCATGCTATCTTAAAATCCGTTTTTCTACAACATACCATATAAGTACCATACAAAGTCATATTTTTGAACATCCTTTTTTGTTTATATTGAAGACAAGGTTCCAATTTGGCTTGTAAGAAAGCTGTTGGTAATCTGAAAGTGTAATGCATCTTTATAAACAAGGTTTTTTCCCACTGTTCCTGTGGAAAACATCCTCAAAAAAAAAAGATCCACATAAACCTTATGTGTATTTCTAGTAGATAAAACCAGATACTAGAAACAACTGGCCCAAAACAATTAACATGAAACATATCAGCTAAGAATACCCCATAAGTGGAGAAAGCAGGTAATGAAAAAATATAGAAAAACAGGCTTAAAAGAAGGATTGAGTGTTCCATGTGCAAAAAGGGGCACTTATCTGTACAAGGTGAAATAGCAAAGACAAGCCCACCCCTGTCCAGTATGTGCTCATAAATGGATATCTGTTACATAGAGTCAACATCAGATGACAGGATGGCAAATGGAACCAATTTTGTTATGTTTCTCAAGATCCCAAAAAGGTTGAAAAATTATTTTGAAGTCCACTACTTGTTCAGAGCTCCTTTTCTTTTATACTAATAATCTTTTCAATAGATATAACATTTTCTTTGTACCTTACATTAGTTAGGTAAACTTCAGAAAGTCTTTTTCAGATAGGCAAAGGCTTTTGACTTTGTCTTAAAACAGCAGTGATGATCATGGAGAGAGAGAAAAAACTTTTATAAATGTTAGGTATACCCAACAGCAATTTAATCAGTGTTTTCCAGTTTCTGTGCATATTCTAAGTGTACACTTAATTTTAATCATAAATCATAAAAGATGTAGTCTGAAAGCAAAAAAGTCATGGGTGAAATAAATTAAAGCTGTGAAACCTTTGTAATTTTCTTCTATAGTTTAACTGGTTTATATATCCTTATTTTTCTTTATGTAATCTCTGAAGTGTATTTTTTTAATCAGACATTCATTCCTGAATGTAACAGAACTCAGACCTTGATTTTATGTGGTGCAATTGAAAGGCAAATTATTAATCAAATTCAATGGCATTGCTTAGCAATTGGAAAAGATGGCGACGTTCAGGTTTAGTCCCTTATTTTGTAGAGCTTGGAACTAACAAAATGCAAGTTTTTCTCTGCATAGAAATAGGAACTAAAATGTCATATTAACTCTGTTGGGTACATAATTACTTAGGCAGGTGCATATTCCTTTTTTATTCACAATTATTCTCTATTGCATAACATTTAGTTTTTGCACAAAGATCTGGTTATGGCATGATTGACTACTTTACTAAAAACAAAACTGAAACAAAACAGACAAACAAACAAACAAACAACAATAAATAAATAATCAAACAAAACCAGATATTTGAGCTCTAAAAAATGTCACTACCTACTCAAACATACTACACAAGTGAGTTTAAACAGATTAAGTTCATTTATGAGAATGCAGAAGAGAAGATTTTTTAAAATTAAGTATTTACAACAAATTTGTAGTGAGAGTGAAAAACAAGGGGTAATAAAGGTAGAAGTGTGGAAAGGAGAAAAGAGGTTTCATGTTCATTGAATATGTCTAGCAGAGTGGTAGACAGAAATTAAAGTGGTTAGACTTTCATCAACATAAAATATAACAAATATTATTTTTTCCCCTCTTCTTAGCCAAATGCTTCAGAAGTAGAAGTGATGTGATGTTTCCATCCATTACTTGAATCATTGGTCCAGGATGCAGAGAGTAAAATTTTATGTGCTTTTGCATAATATTTAAGCATTGACACAAGTTCATATTTAGGATGTTTCCTTGATATCATTAAAAATAACAATACAGAAAATAAAATAAAAATTGGCTATTTAAAAAACATAGGGCTTAGTCTGTGCAGTGAAGGTCTTGATCATTGTAGAATTATCCAATGCTAGAATTTGAGTTTATTTTTTCTCTTACAGTTGCACAAACAAATGCTATTCTAAATTGCTGTTTTAAAATAATAAGTGTAGCCTTAAACTGGAGTACAGTACTTTAATTTTTTGATTATAAAAATGAAAGAACATTTAACATGGAAATAAATTTTCACTGTCATATTTATTAGACTTTTGAAATTTATTTCATTCAAACATACATGCACACAACATTGAAAACCAAATAACAGAAACTCTTTTAATGGCCATAACTTTGCTGACCTTTTAATTTTTAACTATAAATGACAATTCAGTACAGATATGGAAAAAACTTCCATAGTTAATGTAATAATTTTCCACCTTGATCCACTTTTCTACAGTATCATCTGCTATCACGCCTTAAACTTACAAATTCCTGACCTTATCAAAACCATTCAGCCACAGGTTGGGGTTTATTCAGTTGTTTGTATCAGACAGGGGGAAAAACAGTGAAAATATTTAATCTAATATTTATTCTCTTTAGAAATACAACAAACTATTCTCTTTAAGTTAGAAAATTATTTGAATAATACTTCAATTACAAGGCAAATTAGCTGTCAATTTTACTTCTGACTTTTTAAAGATTTACAAATCTGTTCATTCACATCCACTGTAGGATTTAAAGGCATTAGTTAATCAATTTTACAATTAGTAATTAACTTCCAAGAGAAAGAAAGGCTATTACTAGAAGTCTACAGTAGTTCATACATAGTTTTTCATAAAAAAGGAATTTATTTTGCTTTCCATTCAGTTAGTTAACTTAATTTTATAGCAGCTAAAGGAAACAGACCAAAGCATGTAAATATCTTGCTGCTAAATGAGGGACAGAATAGCTGTACAACAAAAGAAACAGAAACAGATTTGGGTATATCTATATGCCAGTATATAAATATTTTCAAGTAGATATTTTAAAACAAATTTTTACATCCTTATTATATTTCATAAAGCTATTATTCTCCAATAAGTAGTTTTGTTGTGTTTGGATACAAACACACCCCAAAACTCTTTAGAGTTAATAGAGGACAGTGTTCCTTCCTATAATTTGGTTGTAATCTGAAGTAGTAGTCATGAAGTCTCACATAGAATGCCATGATTTTTAATTGGTTTAAAGTCGTTGTTTAGAAGATGGTGGGAGATCCAAGGAAGTATTTAAAATGGAATCTTGAAATATGATTTAGGAGGAGCGCATTGCAAAATAAGATTATAGAATTTCAAGAGGAAGAAGAAGTAGACCACAGAGAACCACAAAGTGCAAATTTTTTAGTTGAAAGATTTAAATCCCATGTTGTTCATACCCTCTTTTAGAGTGTGTCTATGGCTTGCATATATAAGAATATCATATGTTCAATTTTTAGGCTATGTCTTCATAACAATAAGGTAAATGTCTAGTACAACTGAAGGAGGGAAGGAAACAGCATGAAACAGTGCAAGTCTGTATAATTAAAAATGTAACTTGGTAAGTTTGTGCAATGAAACATTAGTGGACTGGCTTAGTTTCCATAAAATAGTGTAATCTTTTTATATTCTGAAATGCTTAATAGATAATATATGAACATACCTTGTGTTTTAGGAGAATTATCTCCTCAGAGCTGTAATCACATCATGTATCAATAAAGATAAATACAGTAGGATATCAATTAATAAGCTGGAAAACTTAGAAGTCTCTATACTTTGCTGATTTCCTAATAACTGTACAGACAGATGTCAAGAGAGTTCATTCTGAAAAATCAGTTGGGGAGACAGTGGGCTGCTCTAACTAATCAAGTACTGGATTGTTGTCCCTAGTTTCTTCAAAGGCAAGGACTACATTTAACAGATTAGTATTCAAACAACAAAGTTATTATCATAATCAATGAAACAATTTTCATATTTTCCATTTTAATAGACCCTTTATGTACCTCATTTTTAGAAGTTTCCAGTGTTTCATTACTGTTTACATCTGGCTACTAGATTTTTTTTCCCTCCATTTAGTACCCAAAGGTTGCACACCAGGCTTAGAATTTAAACATAGTCTTTTAGACCCTTCAAATGAGACTTAAGCAATGTATCAGGAAGTACTTCATAGTTGGCTTTCTGTCTTTTTTCATCTCTCTCTCCTCTTTTTCATCCTTCATTTACACATGGAAGGTCCCCATGTACTTTATTGCCCTGTTCAATTTTTCTCATTCTCACTTTCAATATTCCTAGAAAGATTGTGAATAACTATTGCAGCTAAAATATTCTAAAACTGTCCTTGAATAATATTACAGTGTTTACACTGCCACTTTTTCACCTATATGCACAGCTTACAATCCCCACACTTTTTACCACAATTTCAAATAATAACAGGTGGATGCAGATGCCTGTAAGGTATTGGAGGTGATTTTTTAAAAGGAGTGGTCAAACATTGGATTTCATACTCAGTCTGTGGTTTCAGTTAAAGTACAATTCCAAAATCATTCCTATAAGGAAAAAAAAATCTTAGAGTGATTATTTCCAAAATTGATTTAATTCTTAATTCATTGGCCCTTTGTGTCCTTTGGACACTTAACCCCACCTTCATCTTCCTGTGGGGTAACCATTAAACAAAGATTACACCTCTAATTAACCTTATCTCTGTGTACCTTTATAAAATTCTCCTGATATGTGTAGAATGGTAAGTTGGAAAAAATGACAGTACAAGATATAATAAGGAGAACCAAGATATTCTTCTCACATTTAAACACTACAGTAGACTGTTGTTTTACAGTAAGACTCTATGGTGTTGTTCTGTTCCTACAGCAAATGTAGAATATCTTTCTATGTCACTGACTATTTTTGTGCGAAGCAGCAGCTTTCAGGAATTAGCATAGCATGAACATTTTTTGCCTCATCCTCAAAGAGATGGACATGAGATTGTTCAGTTCCATTTTCACATTTCATCCTTATTCTGATCCTGAGGGCTTTTATTTATTTCATCTTTCTTTCTTTCTTTAGTAGAGGTGAAATTAAAGTGTCCCTCAAACAAAAGAAAATGCATTTTGACTTTCCTGACAATAATTTTATGGAATATTTTTCCTCTGGTGTATGGTGCAAATTTTGAAAATTTCTCTACTTCCAATCAAACTAGATCTCATTGTAGTAAAATTCTTGACCATTTCTTATTGGTCAATGAGCAAAATTCCTTTTGGGTGTCATAAAGTCAACATTCTTTCATTTCTCATTAGCATTTATTTTAGTGGACCTCTATCAACATTTTCTAATAATTCTGTAATTTCTCATAATTTTATGCCACCTTTATCCAGATATTTCCCAGTAATCTATAATAAGGATAGCCAACATCTCACTGTAAAAGAGAAATGCTTTATGAATTGCAACTAAAGAAAGCATCTTTTAACTTCATACTGAACTTTCTGTTCAGTTGTAGAAACTTTCCTCCTCTTACACAAAAGAAAGTAAGAGCTGTTAGAGAAAGCAAATTATCTGATGAACTTAATATTGAATATATGGATAGAATGCAATTTAAATATCTTTAATGTATCATGATATTAAATATCTTTCTTCACAGGCTTCCACACTTCTCCATGCCTTCACTACTTGAAAAATTGACCACTGAAATCTTTTAGCATCACACACGCTAGATAGTTGGCAGAGTCTTGTGCAGATGCTTGCCATCTGAGTGCTGCCATCACAGCTATTATTAACAAGTCTCATAGCTCACAGTTCTCCTATCTCGCAATCTGTACATTGGCTGTCTTTTTCACAGTATATTGATTAGAAGTAATAGAGTACCATTTGGGAGCAAATTGACATAAAATGACCCCAAGTACATATTGTATATATTTATTTCCTATCTTCTTATATGCCTAGTATCTACAGCTTAGTTTATTATTTAGGTTTGTTATGTTCTATTTTTCAATTGCAAATTAGTTGTCAGTTTAGGATTTTCTTTTAAACTTCTGAGCAACTGGTGGATTCCTTCATACTTTCTCTTTTTCAACCAATCATTCTGCAAGCTGATATGGGTTTTCTCATCAATGTAGGTTTGATCTTAAATTGGAGTTTCTTGTAAAGATAATTTTCCTTTATGTTTTTCAAGTTTCCTTATTTTTTTTATGAAACTGTAATAGTTTTTTGATTTGGGCTTGTTTTAAAGATTCTGGTCTTGAAGTTTCAAAGGCACTTATGGACAAGCAATTTGTAGGCTGATTCTAATGTGGTTAGCTACTGTCTGTGTACCAAATCATGAGTCTGGGGATTTAAATAGCTAGCCATGTACATGAACTCCTGATTATAGCAGAACTTCCTAAACTATATAATAACTACAATAACTGCATGTGCAGCTGAAGCATTTGACTGTGCATTTTTGCACACATGATTGTAAAACTTATTTTGTATGCATCAAATGTTTAAGACTGTATTATAGTAATTGGTAATCATGGATTTGTGGCAAATTAGCATTTAAGATATTTTTTGCACAATATTATAGAAATTCTTGCAGAAATAAGGTTAATTTTTTTTTTGTTTATTCTTTTGCAGACTAAGCAACATCTTTTTTGTCTGGAGATAGATATTAAAACAGTGCCTGTAGTTTTTCAGTTTGGTGAACTGTATTTTAATCACTAGACTTTTTATTTATTAAAAAAAAGGTTAGAAATAGTAGGCCCAAAAGAAATCATTGATAAAAACTTAAGCAGACATCCTTTCTTTCCCCTTTTTATGTGCTTACATGCATTTGCCAAGAATAGACTATCCAGCTCCCAAGGATAATTGGTCTGTTTCTAGAAAAGGTTATTTCTTTAAATTGGTGATTCAATCTGTTATGAAGCTCATTTTGCAGCTCATACTTTAAATTAAACCCTGGGGCTCAGCTAACCTCAAGATCCTGATGATATGAGAAATTTATATTGTATCTTACTGTCGTGGTTTCAGAATGGTATTCTCCAATTTAGTACTCCCACTAAAACCACGTGCCATTTTCCCACTCCTAATTCACCTGAAGGCACAAAAAACAAAGATCATGGGTAGACATAAGAACAATTTACTGGAAACAGCAATGAGATAGGAAAAACAAATAGTAACAGCAAGAATATTAATAACAAAAGTCATAAGAAAAAAAAAGGATTTACACAGAAAGCCAACAGCAATAAATAAAACAATACCTGATGACTCCTCTGCCACATTTTCACAACCAGAAAGAGTCCCATCTCCTTGGAAGTGAGAGTCCCTTCCTTCCACCCCCCAAAAAGACATAAAGTCTTATACAATAACTGGGCCTTAGTGATGCCCTCTTCTATCTACTGCAAAAATTTTACCCTGTCCTGGCTGGAATCAGAACACATACCTTTTGCCATAATGAATAATGAGAGGAAGCCTAATGTATTGTGAAAGATGAAGTTCAGCATATTTTTGATTGTATTTGCTATTAGGATCCTTATCTCTTCAAATACCAAAATAATTATCCAGACCTCCCATGATATAGCCAGATTCTTTTTAGACAAAATATGGACCAAACCAAACAAATGATGCTAGTAAAAATATTTTAGAGCCCAGGAGACCTGCTACTTGAGTCCTCTAGATCAGGAGAAACTAGTGGAGATATGTGTGGATTAAATACAGTCTATGTTCATCTTTGTGTATGCAGTAACATAGAGCAAAATGTGAGGAGTGAAAAAGTGGTTATTATTTTCCGTATAAGTATTCTTTAGAGAAGGAACTCAATAGGGGTTATTTGAGCTGATACCTTTTTACATTATTCATAATTAAGGCACAGATCACAGCACTTTGGATTGAGTTTTTCAAGACTGAGATAATACTCTGCTTGCTGCATGGCAGTATGTTCATGCACTAAATATTCAACAAATCCAGAAGTACTTTGGAGAAAAAGACCCATCCCTTTATTCCTCCCTCTCTCTGTCAGTTACCCCATCACAGCAGGATAGAGTCATGCTATCTCTTCTTTATTTATCACCTGGCTTCAGCATTCTTTCTGTCTTCACAGAAGGGATAGAAAGAGCCTTCCAAATACTTGAAGCACTGCTATGTGTGACTTTCTCAAAGAAGGGTTGCCCTTCAAATTCAAGAGGATCTAAAACACCCTTGCAGAGTTGGTAAGTGTTCCAAATCACAAAAGCACTTAACTAACAATGGTGCTTCTGCTCACCCCAAACACTAAAAAAAATCATTATGTCCTGCCTGACTTGGATAATATTTTGGTATTTCTCTTAGGACAAGGTAGCTTCCAGGTTCCTGTCTGTCTCTAAGTTTTAATGGATGTATACAATGGACAATTTCACATCTCTTTCCAGTTTGATGTGTATGGACATCTCTGCTTATACAGAACTTCTCTAACAATTTCAGTAATTTTTTTCTGTTGCAAGTCAAGCTTTCTTGTTGGTTTAGGATTAAAAAATAATAGCACAGACAGTGTGAGCACAGCAAGGGAATGAACATCACAAGATTCTAGACACATTTAACTACCATTTGTGAATTCACAATCCACATTGTCCAGGATTTCAGCCCACAGATTTGTACACCATAACTATTAGGCTGCTTCTGAGTGGGAGGAAAATATTAAATAATATGTTTCTATGATTTAGCAACCGAAGAAAGGAAAAATTTATTTTGTAATGGTCTTAAAAATTGTGTATCAACAAGAACATACTCAAAGAAAAAAACATGTATATGTACACTTACTTATGTAGTGACAGAACAGGTGAAGAATTGAACAAATGTATTTAAACCTTAAACATTTAATTTTTCTTTGGTAGACAGAGTACAGTAGATTAAAGCAATACCTTTTATTGGAGCAACAAAGAGCAGCCAGTCTTTGAGACCAGAAAGGTTGCATCTTCAGTTTCCAACTTATTGATCTTGCCCTTACAGACCAGATCAACTACAAATATTTTCTGTGTACTTTGAATGATACTTTTCTCCCTTTGAGATTTAATATTTCTTTTTCTGATCAATAATAAAAGAAGACTTTGTGTAGGACTACAATGAAAATAATGTAAGGAAAGCAATTTTTTTATAGTAGCCATCTGACTGATAATAACAGCTAAATCAGAACTATTTTTAATGACGGAAAATGGAATTAAATGCTGAAACCACTCCCTTGTGTTGCTTTAGTGTACCCCAAAATTCATTTTGAGTGCTTTTGAAATCAAGAGATTGCATGTTCGAGTCTGAGACCACCCAATGCTCCCATCAAAAGCATATTACTTTAAAAGACTAAAAACAGTCTAACTTTGTTCTCTCCGCCTTGCTCACCCCTGGTCTCCACTCCCCTCCCCCGAAATTGACTATATTTTTATTTAACCTTTTTGGTATCCAAAGAACTAGAAGGCATGTATTGTCCCTAAGGCTATGTGACATCTGTCTCAGCACATTTACAGTTGTAAGAATTTTTGCATTCCTCTTTAATTCTCCCACTTCAGTGATTACACAAACCACTAGAATTTTTTAAATGGTTCTATTACTCTTCAACCAGAGGAAAAAGGCAGCAAGTTTCCAGAAAAAGTTTTATTTGTTTTTTTCAAATGGCATGTCACCTTAAAATTAAAGCTGATGGATATGGAAAGAACTCAAAACCTTTCTTTTATTTGGTCCCAAATGGCAGATGGTGACTGAAAATAAAGTCCCCCATTTTAAAAGTGTTAAATAATATTTTTGCATCTTTTTGGAGGATTGCATGGGAAATAAAACATATTTCTGATTAGTATTCCACCTAAAAATTGCTTGTTAACCCTTACAGTTGCTAGTTTCAACTAGAAACAACTTTATTTTCATTTTCTTGAAAACTGAAATATACAGGCAGTCTGACTGCAGAACATTTTAAATAATAGCACAGCTCTAATACCTTTTGTGGTCCTTAAAATATTGCTTATACAGCTACCTGTAGAGAAGTTACCCTTAAATACTAGTTAATCTTTTTTTTAAACATGCCATCATGAGTTCATGGTTTGCTACATGACCTATATAACTAGCTTGTGTTTAGTCATCTCCTCCCAAACCTTTTTTTAAGACTGTGACCACATTCAGGCTAAAATCTTTAAATAAGATAGCATGGCTATGTGTATCTGTTGTTTAAAGGTGTAGAACATGTATACTTAACAGTGGAAAAGATATTGATCTGCTCAGGACAAGGACCTCTAGATAAAAATATTAAGTTGATGGAGGAAACAAATTCAGTAATTCCTGGTTCTGAAAATAAGAAATTATGCAGTTAGGATAATAAATAAAATTTTGACAATGCTTTATTTTAACGGCACGTGAATTAAAACTGCATTACAATGAAATTGCTGCAGAACATCCACATTAATATCAAATGAATTCATTATGACCAGCACCAGTACAATGAATACTAAATGAATTAATAATAATGAACCACTTAAAGTGTTACCTAATTGTTTTATTTCATTTTTATGTATATTTTTGTCCAAATTTAACTGTTAGGTTAATAGACAATGACATCCAGTAATTCATTTCAACACCAAGTGTTTGTAAGTGGTTACTTCCACACCAGATTCAGTAAAGCCTGCTGCATATTTAACTTTGATCAAATGTCTCTAAAAGGCCCACCTATTGCCCCAGATATTTTGAATCATGTTGATGCAAAATGATCAGCCAAGACATATTAAAGATTTAACAACTCCTAATGGTTGGTGATAATCATGTTCCTTGAAATGACAATTCATCTTTCAAGAATCCTGAGTGCTTTATACAGGTGGTTATTAAAGATATCCTACAAACAAAGAAATGGGTGGAAGCACATAAGATGGTTTTTCTACGATAATTGTTTCTCTGCAGTCACTTATGGAAACCTCAAATCGTCACAAAATTTGTATTGTTTTTCTTAGTCTGTCCACAAATATGATCTGTTGTTCATTGCCTTACACACATCATGACATCTATTTTAACTTCTTTATCATCATAAATTATTAGCATATATCGTATAATCTTATGAAACATATTTTGTAGCATTTTGACTCATTAGAAATTATACCTTCAAAGCCAATGCACACTGTTTCTCTATTTTCTATTAGCAAAACCTGTATCTCTTTGCATTCCTTTAGAATTATGCTCCATTACACCAATCCCTGTGGAGTTTATGGTAGGGAATCTGGATAAATTCCTCCATGGCTAAGGACAACAACTGCTTCTGAAGGGGAAAACACACTGCTTTGTGAAAGGTTTATCTTTTAACATGCTAATTCACTTATATTTCCACTTATAAAGCACCCATAAAAAATAAATTTTATACTGGGGGAGGCAGAGAGTATTTTAATTAAGCAATTTTGTAATGCATATAAAGAATTATAACATCAGAAGGAAAAGTGTGAAAACTTTCTAGTTTCAGGGTTAGTATTGGGCCACAAAATGCTACCTAGTATTCTGAATAAGAGGAAAATCCAAAGCACTTTAAACCAAGCAAACATAGTGATATTCTTTTAAAACAAATATTTTGCTTTCATTTCCTTACTTGTTTTTAAAAGAAACAATATCTCCTACATTCACAAAATATTTCAAATGCTTACCTATTGCAGTTTACTATAAACTCTTGCGTTTGGGACAGGGTTTTTTGGGGTGTTCCAAAATTCAAATGTTAGCATTCATGGAGAATTATAATTTTTAGAAAATATTATTTGCAATTTTAATTTTTGAAATTCTGCTCCATACAAATCAAACATTCAATTGAAACTACCAAATAAATAGTAATAGACATTTCATTTATCAGCATCTGTCATTCAGTTGTGCTGGAGGTCTAAAAAAGTAGTAAGATTAGGAGGACTGTTCATTTTTCTATTTTTCCTTACAATTAATCTGATTTAGAAACTTAGTGTTTGTGCAACTGCCTCTTGAATTTTCTTGGGGATTATGCTACAAAATAAGAGGATGGTTGAGGTAAACTGTAGGATTGCCAATAAAGCCTGTTGCAGTTCAGTAACACCACCTGAGTGAAGACTGCAGCCAAGGTTAGACTTCAAGGTCACACAGGGACTTCAAAACAAGGAACAGGTGTCAGACTTACTGTTGTGTCCACCCAGGCCTTAAACACAATTTGCATTAATATTGTCATTCAATATTTTTCTTTCATAAAATCATAGATCCATAGAATGATTTGGATTGGAAAGGACCTTAAGGAACATCTAATTCCAATCCTCCTCTGCCATGGAGAAGGGACAGAATCAAGCATGAGATTTGTCCTTGTGTTTCTTCTTTCCAATTACATTTCTATAGAATTGAGAGAATTTACTACAGATTTTTGAGGGGGAAAAAAACCCTGTCTACTTATATGTTTCCTGAGGGATCTTTTGATACTACAATGGTTTTATAGTATAAAACCTGTAATTAGCTATTTGGGTTTTGCCTAAACTTGAGGGTACTTGACTTTAATTACCAATCAAACATAACACTGCATCTGCGTTCAGGCAATCTGTATTAGCTTCACACATACAAACCTTCTTTCATGTGAAGATAACAGAAAACTCTTTTTATTTGTTCTTACTCAACTCTAACTCAAAATAACAGATGCCACCAGGAAAGCTTAAGTGTTGTGTTTATAGCGATTCACAAAGCAGAGACGCCACATCCAAAGAGAGGAGAAGGAGACTGGGTGTAGACAGGATGTAGATGGGTTTTTTATGCCTCAGTGCCAGAGTTCAGGGGTGACAGGAGGGAGCCATGCTTCTTTTTAGTATATAGTCTTGACCAGGAAATAGTAGCTAAGAAGAGGTGGTTTGTACAGCATTACTGCCAAGTAACCTTCATATTGTTTCTTCCCTATTGGTTTCTTAGAGTTCCCATTTTAAGTGTGAGGATTTAAAAAGGCATTTGTGAAGGTAAATATTGTTCTTTTCTTCTGTCACCTGATGTCTACAGTCTCTGGGAAAACAAATGGGAGTTGGAAAATAACTGTCCCCTGCATTTTGGCATTGTCATTTTCAAAATCTACATCTTCTCAGACACTTTTCAAATTATCTTGTTTGCACACTCTTCAGAGGAAACTGTTTCCAGAGATAACTGCAGTGGGTATTCAGGAATATTCTGTTACCAGCTGGATAACTGAAACACCAGAATCAATGAGTCTTGTTTAATACAAATTTATATTTTGCAGTCTATTGATCTTGTTATCCAAAAGATGGAAGTCCTGATAAACTTTAACCAAATGTGGAATAGCTAATATATGTCTCCATCTGTTCTTATTAAGCTGCTAAAAAATAATTATTTTAACTGGGGTTTGCTCCTTCCTCAATATGTATGCTCAAATAAAGACTGTCCTCACGAGCCTTGTAACAAACCCAGCTAAAGGTTGTCTAAATTCACCAGGAAAAACAGCAGATTTTTTTTCTTGAAATGTACAAAACACTGAAACCAGTTAGTTCCCCTTGTATTGCCAGCTGTCTGGTATTTGTACAAGCTCAGAAGAGCAGGGATTTTTCTACCGCTCCTCACACAAGATCAAGCAGTAGTAGTTACTTTAACTGTATGAGTAAAAAATGCCATGCAGCTCTTGGCTACTACTGTGATTCATTCCTGTCCATTATCAAACACATTCCTAGGAAGGAAAAAAAGCGATAAACAAATGCAAAAACCCAAAACAATCACCAAATAGAATACTAAGAGGCAACTGATGCTGTTGTGGCCACTTGATAAAGGCTTGCAGGCATCCTGCAAACACAGTAAATCTTGAGGATGGCTGTGCACCTAATGGCACAGATAGGATTTACTGTGGTGAGAAGTCATAAACTCTGGATTTTTTCCCTTTTTTTTTTTAATTTGTCAAAAAAAAAATGTACCTATGATCAAGATTAGCATAAAAGGGGAAAAATTAGCAAAGACTCTTGTTTAAAACCTTCCTCTGACATTCCAACTATTCTGTAAGAATCAAAAAACCTTATCCTTATTATAAGGATACTACATTTTTGTCATATACATGTTCCTATCTTTATTTTCAACAGAATGGGAAGCCTCTGTTTTCAACTGAAATCTTTTCAATACCTCCTGTCTGTAGATAGAAATTGTTCAAACCCTGTTTGGTTATCCCAGAGATGTTGAAAAAGTTTACCCAACTTTTTTTATTATTATTATTGAGAACAAGCAGTAATGCAAAAAGGGTTCAAACATGAATAAAATATTAGGCTAGTAGCATAATTAATATAAAAAGATACAGTGAATTAGAAAGGTGGTTAATAGAGTCAGCAAACCATATATCAATGCCAGTTATCATATTTCACTGGAAGACACTAAAGATCGAAAATCAAGCATGGCAATTAATTAGTCTCGTTCCCATTTAACCTGAAGGTTGCATATATAAAGAAATCAGGTTGACTATGAGAGCAAAGAGAATAAGTTGTTGAGTTAAAGATAAAGAGTGGTAGAAAAAAGACATGAAGGGGAAGCAAGGGGAAGAAATGTCTTCCTTTATTGCATTATAAAACCACTTTACTGATCTAAATCCTATTGACAACGATCTTACCTAATTAAAAGCTTAATACCCATGACTGGAATGATTGGCATTTTTGGAAGAATTGCACAAATTTTGGGGTTCTAAATTAATATTCACACCCTTGAGCCATAACAAAATTTGGCTTACTTCCCCTGTTTTCTTTACAACTGGTCATTCTTTCACTAGGAGATAACATATTTGTTGACTAGGTGAACTATATAAACATTGTGAATTTGTCTTTTTATCTTCTGTTTACCACCTTCTCTGCAAAGATGAATGACAACCAGTTTCCATTTGCATACCAAAGGAAAAGAGATGTTACTAATATAGGAAGGGGCAGTTGTAGCATGAGCTAGAAAAAAATAGAGAAATAAAAAGAAATAAAGAACATCACTTTGCAACCACAACAACAACAAAAATTAAAATTGTTGACTCATTAAACCAACAATTAAAAGTGAAAATTTTCAATATATTTTTCAATATTTTGAAGCTATTTCCTTAGTGTTTTGTTTTGTATTATAAAAACAGTTTTGAAACTTTTAAACTATGCTGTTCAGAATTTTATAGAGGAAAAAAATATAAGTTTCCACTTAAAAGCAGTCAATAGCTCTCATAAAAGGATAAAAGTTCAAAGCTGACATTACAAACTCAATCTTAAAAATAGGTACATTTGTATTCACTCAAACTACTATCATAGATTCAATTTCTTTAAAATAAATTTTATCAGGCTAACCTTTTGTGTGATTAAGAATGGGAGTTTTACTTTTTCCTATTTCCCTAGAATGACAAAATTAAATCCTGTTCAATTTTACTCCAAAACCTGGATTTTAGGTCTACTAAGAGCTAGAGATGTTTCATGCAATGTTTCTCCTTAAAATGTCAGTAACAAAATTTTAAATGGCTTCTAGCTGCAAAGCCGTTATTCAGCTGAAGGAGACTATGTGTTTCATTTCAGATACAGAGTGTGTAGTGTAGAAACATGAAAACTTTCATAAGGGGAAAACCCCAATTTTCTATGATACTTTTTAAAAAAAATTATTTTTAATTTAATGCATAAGAAGAGTCACACTGATTCTTTGGTTAGAAAAATATAGTGTAATATGTATTTGTCTTCTTTGTGTGAAGATGTAGAATTGATTAAGGTTGAAATGACAGCAGGAAATCAGGCTTCACAGGTAGCTTAGTGGAAAACCGTAGTCTTGCCTTTCACAAAGTTTAAAGGTATTGTCCTTTACCCAAAAGTCTGGATTGCATTTAGAGCCAGATGTCCAGATTTCTAGTACAAATATTTGTCCATTTCAAGCACTGAGTTTGGTTTTCTGGGTGGTAGGATTGGGTATACCTAAAAATTTTGCAGCATGAGATTTTTTAAACCCCTAATCCAATAATCCAATCCACAATTTTTACAGGAATAATTATCTTGCAAGAGGCCAAATTCATTAGCTATCTCCCATTTTAATCTAAAAGTTCCTTGCCCTCCTATCATTAATGATTTATGCTGAAAATGCTTTTATGCACCGTTTTCATTTCTTTTATTCAATCTGAACCAAATATTTTCTTGTAGAAGCCTCAGTACTTTTGGCAGGACTTTCTGGTCTAGATCTTTTGCACCATTGATATGAGGTAAAAACTGACCTTGTGTACAAAACTTCTCTAGACATGGAAGTTGTAAGTGATCCAGACAAAATAATATGGTAAAAGATACTGATTGCTATACTTGGTGATTATAAATTTGTCTGGTTTGTATGCAGAATATCTTTATTACTGCTGAAATTCTTTCAAATACCGAGAACTTGCACACTGGTTATCCATGAAATCCATTTGGACTTCTTGTACAGAGACCTTAATCACACATAATGGAATAAACATACAGTTATTTGGGCAAAATCAGGTGCACCGGATCATATGACTTCAAAATTTGTTTCTAGCATGTTGCAGAAATTATTGTAAAAAGTAGTGAAAGTGCCCCAAATGAGTTGCATGATATGATGTACTTATTATTCTGCCCTTTAATCCTGTGGCGACTGGAACTCAGAGCGTTATGGATCCAAACGTCACTGTGGAGTTTATCATCTGAACCCTGATTGCTGAACCCTTGGCCTGTTTATCTTTTCACTATGTTCCTCCTTCTCTGGATAACACGGGAAACTCCTATAGAGAGCTAGCATTCTCCTTAACTAACACAAGAAAATAAAATAAGGATGGATTATAATTTTCTTAAGCAGTCAACAGGGAAGGCTAACATTTGTGCATTGCAGAGACAGAACATAGTACTAGGCCAGTATTGGGATTGGAAAGTAGGCATCTGGAGGAAATTCTTATTGACCCTCTATAATTTAATAAAATAAAAAGCTCTAGAGGAAAATCTGTGGCTGTGAGATAAAATGACTCCTGATCACTGGGTTTTGGGTCTACCCTCACATTGCCCACTTGAAGCCAGCTAACCTGAGATTAAAGTGATCTTTGTTGATCCCATAATAGAACAAGCAGAAAAGTCATCAAGCATACAGAAGACCAATACAAATGAAATCTAATTCTCATTGCTTCAATATTATTCATTCATGTTAACATGTACTGATTAGAAAGGCTGAATCCTGCTTAATGTACCATGTTCACAGTGGGTGTCTTCAATGAATACAGCAAGCAGGATTTGATGTCACTGGCTAATTTCTGAGCCTCCCAGTACAATCAGTATCTGTACTTAAAAGCTTAAATCTTCTATTCCTTTTACATTTAGAAGGTGCAGTGAAACTGCAAACACACAGCAATGCTTGGTTTGGGAATGTCTTTGCCAAAGCAGACAGTTCAGCACTTTAGTTTCTTCTATTACTTCAACACACCTGGAGCTAATGCTCAAATATATATATATGTATATATATATATATGTATGTATGTATGTATGTATGTATGTATGTATGTATGTAAAGTTAACTGAAGTTGCAGCTTTGAAAACTCAGCTTTGACTCTCAGTTAAACATAGAGTTTTGGTACTGCACTTGGCATACAGATTTATTTCTTTCACTTAGAGGCATTTGTTATATCATACTGCCTATAGTAACATGTCTTCACTGGACACACAGAAAAATATTATTTTAGAAGTTTGACTTTTTGAAGCCCAGTATCTTACAGTTATCTCTAAAAGAGAGAATTGTGAACAACTCCTGGAAGAAGATAGCATTCTGGAGTGTGTCAGTTCCAACCTCTAATCCAATTTTTCAGGATTCAGGATTCATTTTATGTGTTCTCTCAAGAGGATTCATGAATGTATCTTTTTTGGACTGTTTGACAAGACTATCAGTGTTTTTCAGCTAAATTCTGACTAGCAAAAATCAAGATATTTTCTTCAGCCAAGACTTCATTTTGGGAAGATCTGTCAATTTTGAATTTTAATAAATATTTTATGTCATTTGCACCACAAAGAGGAACAGAAATAAAACTATTATATTGAATTTCATCTGTGATGAAGGGCCAGAATTTAATTTCTCTCTTCTTCTTCTTATCATTTGTGTGCATTGTATTTCTTGTGTTGCAGTAGAATTTATGTTGAAGTGAAACAAAAATTGATTTTAAAAAGAAAATAGTTAAACACCCAAAGACCAAGAAATTTGCCCTTCTTCTGCTAACTGTGATAACTATTAAAATAGAATAGTATAGAACTGTCCTCTCAATTGAAAGCAAAATAAATATTGGCACAAAAATAGACTTCTATATATATGCAATATGTGACAGAAAGGAAGTTATCAAAAGGAAGAAAAATAGATATTTCCTTTTCCCTTGTTTTTTATTTTTGCCAGTGACTGTCCTAGTTCTTATTTCTCTAGAATTAACAAATAGTGTAAAGGGAAATTGCTGATTTTTGTGTCTGTGTAACATAGGCATAATAACATTATCCTATATTTATGAAATATCACTCATCCACTCTCTTGTGAGAGACTTTAACCAGCCAGATGACTGCTAGAAACCCAACACAGTGGGAAGGAGGCAGTCCAGGCAGTTCTTGGAGGTTGTGTAAAACGCCTTCCTGACAGCCTGCCAGGGCTGGGGCTCTGCTAGTCCTGCTCTTATCAAACAGTGAGGAGCTGGTAGAGGATGTGGCGGTGAAAACGCCCATCTTGAGCACAGCAACCACAAAATGATAGTTTCCAATTCTTGGTGGAGTAAGGATGGGTCCCAGCAAAATTTCTATCCTGTATTTCCAGAGGAAGGACTTTGTCCTATTCATGGGACTGATTCAGAAAGTTCCCTGAGAAACAGCTCTTAAAATACAAAGTAGGCCAGGAAGGTGGACAAATTTAAAAAATAAATCTTGAAGGTGTAAGAGCAGGCCGTCCCTATGTGCTGAAAGAGGAGCCAGTGGGGAAGAAGACTGGCCTGAGAAGGGGGCTTTCCCAGGAACACAGGGAAAACAAGAGGGTTCATCACCGTTCAAAAAAGCAGTGGGAAACTCAGGAAGTGTTTAAAGATATTAGATCACACGGAAAGAAAACTAGTGATGCACTAACTCAGTTAGAGAGCTTAAACTGCCTGCTTCTATAAAGGATAATAAAAAGTGTTTTTTTAAATAATATCAAAAGGAGGGGAACAAAACCCTCCATTCTTTGATGGACATGGGGGAAACCATGACGAAAACTTTGAGCTGCTTAATGCCTTCTTTAACTCTATCTTCAGAGTAGGAAGGACAACCAGCCTCCAGAGGTGGTAGACAGGGAAAAGAAGAATGGACCCTTTTTAATCCAGAAGGAAGTAGTGACATGCTGTGCCAGTTTGATGCTCACAGGCCCAATGGTCTGTGGGTACTGAAGTGATGAGGGAGCTGGTGGAAGAGCTCACAAGCTGTCCTTGGCCTTATGCTCCTAACTGGGAGCATCACACAGGTGGTACAACCCATGCCAGGGTTTTGGTACAACCCAAAATTCCTGAAAAACTTGGATGACAATTTTGTGGAACAGGTCCTAAAGGAGACAGCTCAGAAAGATGCCCAGCTATTGATCACAGCTAGTGCAGTTTCATGAAAGGGAAGTTGTGCTGTACAAATCTGATTTCCTTTTAATGATAATGTAACCCACCCAGATAAACAAAGGAAAATGGTTGGTGTAATATTTTGAGATTTCTGCAAAGTTTTTGATACCATCTCTTATGATATCCTTCAGCACACATCTGGATAAACACATCATGGGGTGGGTGAGCAACTGGCTCAGGGGTTGGGCACAAAGGGTTAAAGTGAATGCAGTGACATCAGACTGGTGACCTGTCACCACTGGGGTTCCACAGGGCTCCATCTTAGCCCTGTGCTCTCCAGTGTCTTCATAAATGGCCTTTAAAGAGGACTGGAGGGGATACTGATCAAGTTCACAGAGGATACAAATATGAGAGCATCTGTTGATTCCTTTTAAGGCAGGAACACCCTGCAGAGAAACCTCAGCAAATCACAGGAATGGGCACAGAAATGGGCAATCACCAACCATATGAAAACAAGGGATAGTGTCAGATTCTGCTCCTAGGATGGGGCAATCCTGGATGGATGGATGGACAGACAGACTGGGGAATGTGAGGCTGGAGAGCAGTGCCATGGAAAGGGACCTGGGGTCCTGCTCAGTGACAAGTTGACCATGAGCCAGCAGTGCCCTGGCAGCCAGGAGGACCAAGTGTGTCCTGGGGGGCATCAGGCCCAGCATTGCCAACAGGCAAGGAAGGGGATTGTCCTGCTCTGCTCTGTTCTGGGGCAGCCTCACCTCGAGTGCTGGGGGTACTGCAATATAAAAAACCTTTGTTTTGGGTACTGCAATATAAAAAAGACATTCATATTTTAGAAAGCATCAAAATGCAGGCCATGAGGATGGTGAAGGCCCATGAGGAGAAGCCATATGAGGAATGACTGAGGTCAATGAGTCTGTTCAGCCTGGAGGAGACTGAAGGGAGGCCTCAAGGCAGTCTGCCACTTCCTCATGAGGGGAAGAGGGGGGCAGATTCTGATCTCTTCTCTGTGGTGACCAGAAACAGGATTTGTAGGAATGACCTTAAGTTGTGCCTGGGGGTTAGGTTGCATATGAGAAAAAGAATTTTCACCTAGATATTAATAGATTTCTCAGGAAGGTGGTTACAGCACCAAGCCTGACAGAGCATTTGGACAATACTGTTGGGCATAAAGTGTTCTTCTTGGTCATTATGCTGTGCAGGGCCAGGAGCTGGACTCAATGATCCTTGTGGATCATCTTGTTCTGTGATTCTGCCATTTATGATCAGTCCTTGCTAAATGAGGAGGTCTCAGACGACTGAAGGTGATGCCCAGTGTGACACCCACCTACAAGAAAGGTCTGAAGGAGGATCCACGGAACTGCAGGCCTCTCAGCCTGGCCTCAGTGTCCAGCAAGGTTATGGAGCAGATGTGGGTGATCACATGGCATAAACAGGGCAACCAAAGCATCAGACCCAGAGAGCAGGTTTGGGAAAACCAGATTCTAATACAAAGATGGTGGAGGGGCTGGAGAACATGGAGAACTTGTCCTCCGAGAAAGGGCTGAGGGAGTTGGGATTATTTAGCCTGCAGGAGAGGAGGCTCAGAGGAGACCTTATCACACTCTATAACTCCCTGAAAGATTGTAGCCAGGTCCAGGTCAGCCTCTCCCCCAGGCAGCCAGTGACAGGACAAGAGGATGAATTTCTTCACAGAAAGTGTAATTAGACAATACAGGCTGCCCAGGGAAGTGGTAGAATCACCATCCCTGGAGGTGTTTAAGGAAAGACTGAACTTGGCATTCAGTGTCATGGTCTAGTTGACAAGGTGGTGTTTGATCATAGTTTGGACTTGATGATCTCAGAGGCCTTTTCCAATTTATTGAGTCTGTGATTCTCTGGTTCTGTGATAGGTAAATATTATTTGTATTGACACTGGAATGCTTTTGCAAAACTTTAAAGTAGATATATGGGGATAGGCTGTAAGAACCTGACAAAAATGATTCCTTTTATTAGACCCACAGTGTCAAAATCAATTTTTCTGAAAATCTCAGTATTGATTCAGATTCATTCAATTTTTCTTGCCTATACTTAATAGGAAGTATTATTTGGACTATTAAAGAATTAAAAATTAATATTTTTGGTCCTTTTTGTTTAATTCCTGTTCTAGTGTTCTTCAGATATCCTTTTCCAAAAGCAGGTTCTCAGCAAAAAAAATCTGCCCTTCTGAATCACAGTGTACATTGTTGAAATAGTACCTGACAAGCAAAATCCAGGAAATTTGAGTAAAAACCTGAGCAGTGCTATTCATCTATTAATGAAGCAGCCTTTTTCAGTCCAGATAGTCCAAATTTTCGAAAGACGCAATTGCTGCTGGAGAAGCAGGATGACGTTATAGGCTGTACAAAAGAAGCGTACATGTGTGGGCATGGGTGTGTCTGTGTGTGTATTGAGTCTGCATTGCTCATAATTTGAATGTGCAGGTTAACTTGGAAAATGAACACAAATTTCAGGTACAGTTCAAACATGCAGATAAATACAGCACAACATACAGTGGACCAAATGGGAACTGTGCCCATCTGGGTCTGAGACTGATTTAGGTATTTGGGACTTTTTTACTCTCTGTACTTAAAAAAAAATCTTTTTTTTTACTGAATGTTTAGCAACTTGGACTATCTGGTAAATGACAAAATATTTTTACTTTTTCTGAAGGAAATATTTCTTACTCTTCTTCCCAAGAATTGCAGAAAGATAAAACCTTGAAATTGAACCACTACCGAAGTCAGACAATAATTTACCTTTTTTCCAATGTTAACACACTTCACACATTGTTAACACAATACATGTTTTATTTTCAAGAAAATTGCTTTTATTCTTCAAGTGAGTAAAAAGACTTTTTCTTCTTCCCTGCCTTGTTCCTTTTCTCCTTCAGCAAACCTACAATGCACTGAAAACTGCAGAAGCACCAGTTCCAGAACTTATACAGTGACAGCTTTGAGATGTTTGACTCTGACTAGGAGCCTAGGCAATGTATCAGATGGGTCAGTATTCCTGGTGAATGCCCTGGGTCACTTTGGGATATCTTTAGTCTGTGTACTCTTTTCAGGAGTGTGTGTTGTACAGTATCTTTAATGCATGGCTTTGCAATTTCTTTTAAAATATTTGCATGACCTTCATGTCTGCTGGGCTTAATATTAGAATCTCTTACTGTTATTAAAAATCTTTCCCTGTCACTTAAAAAATAACTAGTATTCTGCCCATGTACTACAAGCTTCAGCTTGGTTTGTGGCTCTATTTTTTGTGTAATGCTAGGCAAATCATTTAGCAAGAATATAACTGTTTCATGATGCAGAAATCACCCTAACTGACAACACAAAGCAGATTATTTATAAAGTTTGTAGTGCAGAGCTTTCAAATGTTATTAAAAAACTCTGCTCTGTTCCACCTAGAGCAACATACAGCTTTGAGAAAATAAAACTTTGAGTAGCTTTCTGGCTACTTAGAATAGCTTTCTTTTCTTTTTCTGCTGAGCTTGTCATCAGTCCCCTCTGCCTGTTGAGCTTAGTGGGTGCAAAACACAGATCTTCTGTACTTAGAGAGGAGATAGTTGGGGAATACTCTGGGTATCTGCTGATCTCCAGCACTTTTGGTATACAAGCAGCTAAGGATTTTTTCAATCAAAATTTATTCAAACCCCTCCCTCAATGTATTATTTTGATGCGCCTTTAAAGTGTGAGAAAGGCAGTTCTTAAATGTGTATATTTCTATGTCAGTATTCTAGCTATTCTGTATTTCTTCTTCCTTTGGGGATGTATTTTTAAGTTCCATTAGTGCTAAAATTTTAGGAAATGAAAAAAAAGCAAGCCTCAAACTCAGCCGGATTTTTTGAACATTTGGTAGGGTATTTAGTACTCTACAAGAAATGCAGATGAGCATCAAGAAAACAAAAACCTGTTCTGCCTGCCACAGCTAGAAAAAGGAATAATCCCCTCACTATTTTTCTAGTATTCCTTTTTCAAGAAAATCACTCTTTAGTTACTCATTTCTTTTCCCCATGGTCAGGTTGGCTGCATCTCCAAACACTTGTGAGTACTGTATGTTCTGACATATCCTGAAGTCATGCATTAGCACCTTTTCATTCAGCAAAGGGTGAGAACAGATATCTTTTGGCAGCTGACAGCAGGGAGCAGGAAGAAAGGAGGAGAGTGAAGCTGTAGGACTAGGACAGGGTGGTGGCCTAGTGGCTAGCATGGCTAATGTACCAGCTGTGAATAACCTCCTTTTTTTTTTTTTTTTTTTTTTTTTTTTACATCACATCCACCTAACAGATGTCTCTCTGTCATTGTCATGTCCTCAAGCTATCCTAGTAAATGATTTGATTATAAGTGAGTCACTAAGGTGGCAATTGAACCTCTTCACAGCTCAAAATTGTTGATGTGTGCACAGATAGTGCAGTGTGTGGGTGTGTGAAAGAAAAAAGAGCAGGAGAGAAGGGGAATGAAGGGGGAAAGAGGGAGGGAGAGAGAGGAGGAAAAGAAATGTCAAGGTTACTTTGTTTTGCCTGGAGAATCAAAAGGGAGGGCAAATTAAGTGCTAGCTCTGTTTGGTCTTTTGGATATCCGGCAACAAGTCAGTTCCATCCTGCTCGAGCAGATGTGCATATCTCTTGGAAAGATTGAAAAATGAAGAATGCAGTGATTTGTATTGTATTTACACTTTGGTCTCTGGAAAGAATATTAATAAATATACTGAGAGACTGCAAAGTTTACCAGTATAAATAATGTGGCATTTCGAAGTTTGTCAGTAAATGTAATTTAATTTTTCAATGTTAAAATATGGTTTGGTTATAAATTGGAGTCATTCTTGACATCAGTTGGGCATTAGGAAATATTAATTAGATACTGCTTACTTCCTCCATCCGAATTCTTTATATTAAATGAAATATCAGGGAAGAAGAATTTGCAAGGATGCAATTTAGAGATTTTTATTCTTCAAAACAAGTTGCCTGATAATTTTTAGTGGAGATATAAATGCCTTTTCAAAAAAATTGTCTCTCTACTGTCTGAAACATGCCCTTCCCTATATGAACACAATATGGAAAAGCTAATCCATTATCATACTTTGTAATGATAATAAGCTAGTGTGAGCAAGTAGCCTAGAGAAAAAGATGGTACTAGTCACCTTTAAGCAGAAAAAGAATAGAAAATAATTGTACATTTTTACAGTAGGCTGATGACAACATTTCCTGTAACTTTGAACTCAGTTTGGCTGTCACTATCCTGGCAAGAATTCTGCATATCAATCAGAGTGTGTATTTCCTACATGACATTTACAGCATAATGTATAAAATTTGCTTATGTGATCTTTACATTTATTCATCCTTTTTGTTTGTAAATATATTAGTCTCCACATATATTTTATGCTGCAGAGGCAGTATTAACCCTTCCATAAGGCTGTATCGACCTCTGCCTACTTGGCATCTGCAGATTGCTTCTCTTTAGCTGCTGGATCAGCCCTCCCTACCATTAATCATGCTGTTTTTCTGCAGAAGTTGAATGCAATCCTGGCACATATCTTCACATAATTACTTACATTGAATCAAATTTTTCTAGGCTCATATGACTAATTATTGAATGCCTTTGCTCGCATTTTGATAGTTGCTCCAATAATTTCTATAATCACCAAAGAATAACTTGACACCCCTTTTGTTTTATGTTCACAGAAGTCTTTGGGGGCAGTATGATTTGTGCTTGCTCTCTGGTGCTGTGTGCAGCAGCCATGCATGTTGTTCAGACCCTCTTCTCCTGGGCGATAGTTCTTGCTCTTATGTAATTAGCTCACTACAACAGAGGTTTGATGTCTGCCAACTTTCTTAAAGTACATGCTGATCAAACAAAACTGCCGTTCAATTGCCCTTCTCAGCTGAAAGGGATTTTTTTTCTTAGTTCTTGAAATCTTTTTTCCTCTGAGGTTTTTCCCCTTTTTATGATAAATGTTCAAGGTGCCTTCAAGAAGTACATAAATACAATACTCTGAATTATTAAACAAAAAGACATAGTAAGTAGAGAGGGAATGAAATATGTTTGAAAGTAGAGAATTAAAAATAGTATTAAAAATAGATCCTGTAGAATCCACTTATATCTTTGCTTAAGGGTAGAAAATACCTATCAGAGATACCTAAGCTCTGGGAAAAAATCATCTGTCAGTGCACAATGTGTTCATCACACATATATTTGTCCACCTAAAATATTTGTACAGTCTGGATAGGGCTTTAAGAATATGTTTCGTACAGCTGCCCAGCTCACTGCAGCATCAAGGCAAAAGCCTCAGGCTGACCCGACTTCCCTCTGCAATAGTCACCTCCTTTTTAGCTTGAAAATAACAGTAAAAATGCCTCCTTTGAATACTGGAGGCTGTATTTTAGACCATCTCTAGACCATCTGAAGGGGAATCTTGGTCCCTACTGTTGCTAGTACAAATTTCTGTGGAAATCCTGTCCTTTGCTGCCTTCATGTCTGCTATCTTTTTGTCTACAGGTGTTCATGTAACAAACATAATCTGTCTGTACACTCTTTGACAAACTGAGTGTATCTCAATTTAAAGTAGACATAGCTAAAAATTCATTAGTTGTTTTAATATGCCAGTAAATGTACTCAGGCTGCTAACCTGACCAAAATTCCCTGATGCAAAAAGTGGAATAGGTTTTTAGTGGCATTTTAGGCTGGTGCAGGCCAATAGAGAGATTAAAATGTGTGGTAAATTACAGAAATGGAGTATCTTTTGGCTGACCTTATACAAATAAATATGAGTAACAGGGTAGTTTACAGTTGCCCTAATATATGCCCTGAAGTGTCAAATGTTAATACAGAAGCATTCTTACACCAGTCTGCACGTCATGACTTCTGGTTTTCATCAGCAGACAATGTCAACAAAATGCAAAGTGTTCTTATCCAAACTTACACATTCAATTAAAAAATTGAATATGAAAGGAAAAATATAGTTCCTTTGACATGTTCTTATCTCTTTAGATAACTTAAAACTGTGTAATAAAAGTGATTGGATCCTCATTATCTGTTACTTCACTGTTTAGTCTATGATTTGAATCCCTGACAGATTCCATACAACTAACCTGACTACCCTTGTATTTGTTATGTGCAGTCCTAACAGCAGACAGCTGTTACTGTACCACCTACAGCACGATAGGTATGTCCTATCTGTACATCATGTCACTTACCTATGTAATATGGACAACATCACAGGCACATGATTTTGTAGATGTGTTTAATTCTGGTAGTCTGTCTTAATCCCAGATCTATTCCTTTAAAGATTTTATTTTGTTTCCTTCACTTGCATCTTTAAAGATCCAAGCTGTGCAAGATGAGATACTTTGAATTTCTCTGAACCCAGAGTTTTACTTATGCCTTGCAGAAATAAAGGGAAAGGTACATTGAAATAAGTGTTGGTGAAGTGTGTTGGCATACAAGGAGTGGTGGAGTTGTTAAGAGCATAATGTGATGGTCCTGTTATGCATTTTTAGGGCAGGTCATCACGAAGCATTTATGGAAATTAAGTCTCAAATTTTGATGAGGTGTGTAGGCAGTTTTTCGTTGGCATCTGTCACTTCCATTGATGCATGTGTGTAAATACACAAATATTCATATCCACAGTAAGTGGACCCTTTGCTCTGAGAGAACATTTCTTGTTTCATCCCTACTTGGCACTCCCTCACTGATGTTGGAAATCTTTTTAATTGTATTTTGGTAGACCTCTGAGATTCTTAAAACTAGTTCAGTGAGCAGATGAATATTGTTATGGACATTTAAAAAATTATGAAGGCTTGGAAGAGTCAGGTAAGCCTTCCAGTGTCCTCCAGAATGTGTGAAATTCCTTGGAGTATGTGATTCCTCAGCTGTTCCACAGGTGCTCATGCAGATCAGTGACAGCAGATAACACGTGTTGCTACATCACATTTGTCTTGTAGCAGTCCTTTATTTTTCCACAGTTGCTTGTTAAATTTACTTGCATCCTTACATATTTAGCTCTTTGTAAAGCTGAGCACATTGTGCTGGTGAAATCAGTCCTGACAAGGGCAATAATCCGTATCCCTGAATACCTCTTAGCTTAATAGCATATCACACTTATTTTATAATCTTAGGTGTATGCTACAACGATTTTCAGAACTAATTACAGTAGCATCTGTGTATCAGAGCATGGGGTAGTTAATTTTTAAATGCATCATAACATGTTCCTTTATATTTACATTTAAAGAAAGTTTGCCTGGAAAACTGGTTAAACACTGATTAAAGCTGTATTCTGCTGCTTTGTGATGTATTTCAATACAATATTTTTGATGGTAAAACGTAAATAAAAAAACAGATTGGTTCATTCATCATATTTTTAAAGCAGTTAAAATGAATGACCTCCCTTTTTAAGAAAACAGCAAAATAATGTTTATGTGTTTGAGAAAATATTTAATGAACTCCCTGGTTGAAATGTTATTATTTTAGAGCTCATCACTATGTGTTCAAATTAACTGAGACAACCCTGATTGAAAACCCTTCCCTCTCTTCTCTCTTTTCTGTCCTAAACTACAAAAATAATTAACCCTAGTAATATATGTGGAAGCAAATATCTTCGGTGGTCAAGAATGCTGCCTGCGCAGTCAAGTGTAAGAACTCCAAGTAGAGAAGCAACTATTCATAACCTTCTCTCCCTAATAATTTGTCTTGTGTCACTTCAAAACAGTGATCTTCCCAAAGATCAAACACACTTTTTCCTTAAACAGCTCCTATTGTAAATATTCTAGCTATTATTTATTTTCCTTTATTTTCTGTTCTGAAACATACATATTTACTATGCCAGTAATGTTTGAATTTTACTGGTTGAAGGAGAACTTACTCTTGTCTGTAAAGTAAGATTATTTCAAATAATAATGTTTAATCCTTTGGTACTAGAAACTGGAAGAAATTCAATTACATAAAAATAAGAAAATAAACCCCCAACCCCAGAATTTTTAAAAGCTCAAGAATTTAACCTGAACATAACAGCAGAGGCCAATCTAATGTGCCCTTTAGGTGAACTTTTAAAGCTTTTAATGTTTATGTGGTTTGGTAATATGATCTAATGTGTTAGATTTATGCCTTATTATTCAGAGATGGCAAAAAATATATATGCTCTCCCTGTAAATACCAATTACTGCTATCATATTTCTTTCTTTATGAATTTAATATTCTTATCCTATAGAAAAGTGAAGATGTTAACACCACAGGTTAAAAATTTGTAAAAGTATCAAAGACCCATTTCAAGCCCAATTATGTGATGTCACAGCTTTACTGAGTTACCCACATTTGAGGTAACTTCTCCACTCACCATAGGTCAAGCCAGCCCTGCTGAAGGTTTCAGGAGGACCTAAAGGTTGCACTGGGCTGAGAGAAGCATCCACAAGGAGATGGATGAGAAGCTGTGCAATAGGAGTGCAGTGAAGAAAGCCCATGTGTGTCACTAACCCAGTTTAGTCAGTGGGGAAGGCTGAAGAAGGAAACTATCAGTGTCCAGAGTGGCCAAACCCAAACTGTGGGAATGACATTGTGTTTGGCATTTAACTGAAAAATTATCACAATATAATTCTGATTACACTTTCTAGATCCCCCCTTTACAGTATTCTTTTCTTGCCACCAATGCAAGGAGTATAAAACACCTAATGATGCTAAATATTTTTGTTTAGTAGCCTTCCTTTCTGTGTTTCAAAAGATGAGTCTCTTCAATCTGTGGGGTTTGATAATGTTATTTAATATCAGTTTCTACTGAGTCTGGCAAAGTGTGCATTTCAAGGTCATGTTCTGTAACACAGGATTCATACTTCTGGAAGAAAACAAAAGGCAAAAACAAAAGGCAAAAACCAACAAACCAACAAAAAAACAAACAAAGAAAACCCTCAAAACCCAAACCAAAATAAACAAACGAAACCAAAAAAACAAAACCAAAAATAATAGGGTAATATTTTTTTAATTACATTTAAAAATTGTGTAAGACAATGGGAATAAAACTCCTGGAGAAAGACAGCCCTGCCTCTACATTCAAGTTATATTCTTCTCAGTAAATTCTGTGAAATAAAATCAGAAGTATTTAAATCATCCTTGAAAATTGGACCAGATTATTATGAATTTAAGATTACAAAAGTTTTCAGTACTATTTTCAAAAACCTGAATTTCAATTTCAGTTGGCTGTTTTACATTAGGGTAGGTTTACTCCCAAAAAAAAGCTTTTCTCCTTCAGTTCGAGCCTGACTTATATCTTGTAAAAAAATACCAACCTTGTGATGACTTTGGAGGACCCTTTTGACTGCTGTGCCTTTTCAGAACAAAAAGGAGACCCATGTTTGTCTTTCTTAGAGTTTCTCAAAAGGCAGCCACCTGCCCAGATACTTTGAGTTCGACCACAAGAAAATAAATTATCAACTGCAAGTATTGGAGGCAAAATGTAATTGTAAGAGGACTGTCATTATGAAAAGACAGTCTCACAATATATAAATATAAGGCATGTAAAAGAATGTGGCTTTGAAAATAAGCAAAATTTGCCATTTTCCTGATAACTTTTACATCTAAAAATGCAGAAACTGAAATATAAGCATGTGTTGGAGATGCAGACTCTTAAGAAAACAGGAAAAGAAACACACAAAATATGATTTCAGGGAGAATTGAAGCCATTTCTTCAAATGTTTCTCAATTCATTTATTTACATTGTCTTATACTATATATAATAGACTGTTTCTTTGTCTTTTATGTTAATCACAGACATCATTCCTGTAAAGTATTGTGTATGTATGATGTTGGGAAAATGGCAGTTTTCAATCTATAATTTTATTATTATACAAAAATACTAAAATTATTATACTATTATTATTTTGCTACTTGTCTATATATTAACCTATGCTTTTTACATAACATTGCATGATATTAATATTTCTTTATAAGGAAATAAATATAATTTAATTTTTCACATGATGATATTCTGGTCTTCAACTCACTTTTCTTCACTTTTTATTTAAAATTCAGCCCAATTAATGTCTTCTCTTAAAAAACATATGTTTTGGTGGAATGATAGCATTCACTGTTTAAGCTTCAAATCCATGTTTCTTCTGTACAAAGTAAATCCATTATCATAATAAATGTTTGCCTATAAATGATATAAAGTTAGACAAAATATCTAATTGCTTGGCCAGTTACAGTTGATCTAGTTCAACTGATATGTGTGCAAGAAAATCTTACAGGATAACTGATTAACACATATACAATTAAAATGCAACACATATTTTAAATACTAACCAGCATATTTCTTGCTACAATCATTTTTCTTTGGATTATGAACATATGACAGAATACTTTCAGAGGAATGGGATAAGATTGGATTTACCTGAACTGACAAGAACAAAAGGGTTTAATGAAGTCTGGAAAATGCACTAAAGGTCACATAAGAAGAACATTGCCTCAATATTGAAAGTCATTTGCAATTAGAAGCAGAAGTAATTGGATTCTTGTGATACCTTCTTCTTTCCTTTCTATCTGACACACATGGACATTACCTATGACCCTGGATTAAATATTAATAAAATGCAGATTTAAAATATTAAAACTTTACATTCATGTTAATAAGTACTGTCAATCTGTTGAGACTCAACATATGGCTAATTTAAGAGTTAAGATCAGATGTTCATAATTCTCAAGATTACCAATGACTTCTTTTTTTTGACCTTCAGCATTTCACTGTGTGGAATTAAAAAAAAAAGTCAGTATTTTTCTGAAGCACCTGGGATCATATTGTCAGTGTGATCTGAGATCAATAATGCTAATAATTACTATAGACAGGTAAATTTTTTTCATTAGGGTAGATTCCAGCCTGTGAGGTAAGAAGGTGTCATTAATTAGAGGAAAAAAGGACTGTGACACTGGCAAATCCTAATGTCAATGTGTATACCTGTATCATTCAAATGAAAGTAAAACATAACAAGTGAAGTTTATTTTCAGATATATGTGAAGGTTTTATGTTGCTTTGTGTTTGGATTGGTGTTTTTTAAAATCTTGATAAAGAATAATATTTATATGTCTATAAAAATATATTTCAGCATGACACTCCAGGTAAGTGTGAATAGTAATAAATATTTCTGCATTTCTGTAATTGCAGAAGATTACCTCAATTCTTTTCAGAAGTTTAAGTTCTTGATCACTAAGAGACTCTTCAGGGTTATAGGATGTTTCTAATATCACTATTTGAACTTGGAACATTAATGTTAAAGATTTAATATAAACAGTGACTTAGGTACTTACAAGTGAGAAACAACTAAGAAATGCAATCATGGAAGAAATCAAGCTTGTGGATTATACAGCAAAAGTTTAGTCTTGTTTAAGTACAAAACCAGATGTTGTAAAAGTTGGGTCTGGTTGCCACTGTTTCCTTCCATTTAAAAGGGTAGATCCAGCTTTACAAAAGCAGCTGTGTTTCTCTTCTTTAATTCCCCATCTTGTTTTTCATAATGGGATCTGAACTGCCTGGGTTATGACTGGTTCTAAGCCTCTCTGTTGTCTCTGAATTCTGGACCATCTGCTAACATGGAGATAGAGAAGGATTGTGTGGGAAGGAACACAACAGAGTTACACACAAAACACACAGCTATATAGCAGGGTGAGGAGAGATAATAAGCTTCTATCTCCACAGCTGTTATCCTCACTTCTCATATAGGAAAAAATGAGAAAAGAGGAAGCCAGTGTTCATTAAAAATACAGTTTCAATTTTAAGCTTTCAAAAGGAACTTATTCTAGGGTGAAGGGTCTACACCCCACAATTTGCTTCTTTTTAAAATTGAAGGATTTTATGTAAATGTCTTTACTCCAGATTTAGTCTGAAATATTTCAATAGCTGCTTTTTAAACTTTTCTACTTAGAAAATTGCAAGAGACTTTTAAAGATGACTGATGTCAATTTCTTCATCAACAATTACAATTTTATAGGTTTCTTTTATAAATGTTTCTAAGGGTTTTTTTAATAAGACCATTTTTCACTTTTATAAGGAATTTTAAAAATCATTTTGATCAGTTCCCTCTGTGCTGTTTGCTTAATATTAGGCAATACATCAGTACTAGAATTAGTCTTAATCTTCTCAATCTTAATCTTCTTTGTTCTGGACTTTAATGCCCAGTACTCTCTGTACCAACTTTATTAAAAGCATTTAAATCAACAGTGTTGTACATTTTTGACAAGGGAGTTTTAGCATTAAGGGAACACTAGTTAAAAAGAATAATCTGAAGTATTCTGATATACAGACTTGAGTTTCATCTAAAATACTGTATATGCACCACAATGTCCTCCCAGTAACCAGTGTTGCCAGTTTTCAAATGGTACCACATAGGTGAAACTGGTGTCAATAAATCCTTTGAACTTTGGGCTACTCACTGCCACTGGTCTTTCTTCTTCTGCTTCTATGGAGATTTCAGTTAGTTCAGCAAAAAAATTATGTGAATTTTCTACAACTGCCATGTCCAACGATTGTAACTTCAGGGACTGAACTAGTTTCTCAAAATAGCCAGAGAGACATACCCAATATTTTGGATGTAGGTTGTTAGCCCAGAGTTGACCAAAATGGAGAATTTCTGTGATGAGGGAAAGTAGGATGACCTGTGATGAGGAGAGCTCAGGAACCCAGTTTTTTATTTAGTAGGAACATTACTAAACAATCAAAAGCAATCACAGTGTGAATTATTTTCCCTGTTTTCACTGCAAAATGAACTCATAGCCCATGAAATTTCAATTCCTTTTTCTATAAATGCAAAATACATGGCATCTTTTTCATCAGAAATATGATTGTTCTTTGACCTGCAAAAGTCAGGAGAGAAGGCAGGTGTCTTTCTCATCTCTGCCAGATCTTGGGGCTCCCAGACCTGAACCCTCAAATTATACCCTCTGCTTTCATCAAACTAGACTGCTTCGAAGCAAGGAATTTTGTTTTTACTTTCCTTTTCCGTTTGAACTGTCCAGCATTATAGTAAAATTCTACTACATCTACTGTCTGGATTTTCTTTATCAAAACCATGTATTTCTAAGGTCATAGCTATGTTGATACACAGGAAAGATTTGAAGACTGAGCCTTTGGCTTACCTGCCAATTCAGAGAGGGTTGGAGGAATAAAGAGGGGAGCATAGAGCTTCAGGCAATGTTTTCTTTTACATTCCCCTGCACTGATAGGAAAATTTGTCTGTGTTCACTTCTAAGGAATGACTGGGGAAAATTTTACCCAAGTTACAGGATACATGTTGGAGCTTTTGATGATAAACATGCTGGATGTATACACTTTCTCTCTGCTATATTAATAATGTTGCACTAGCTTTGAAACTTTCTCCTGAAAACTATAATAAGCTTAAGGAGTTTATTAGACAATGACATTTACTGGTTTATCTGAAGGAAAACAGGAAGATATTTAATTAATCTGAGGGAAATTCAGAAACTCTTTAACAAATAGAGAGCAAATACAAGAGTCTCTATTCTTTCTTTAATTCCTGAATTAATCTGTCCCTCTTTTAAAGACCTGAATGTACATGATCATTTTTTTATCCTTACAAATAACCAGTACAAATGCAGTCATCAGAATTACAAGTAAATAAACTTACTGATAACTATTTTATGTACCTTTAAAACTGGTATGGTAATCCAAACATTTAAATCTAATTTCTATTCCAGATAATCAAGAGCAGTAATTAAGCACCAGGTCCCTTAAATCATATTCTATCACAGCCTTCATGTTTCCCATCACACTACATATGGTCCAATTGTTTACAGATGACAAAAAAAAAATCCCTGCTCAGATGTTAAATCAAGATGTTTTCTTCACTTTCAAGTGGTAGGCTGGCAGCCAACTTTTACAATGAGCTATTCTGAGTTAAAAATTAACAAATAAATAAATAAAAATAGAGCCAATCAGCACCAAAAGGAATAGAAAAAAAAAAGGAAGAGGTTTGGACATTAGGCCTCACAATATCAGGGCCTGCCAGAATGAAGCAATTTCTAAAGTGTGTATTCAACCCTGTGTCAGAATAATTTCTTGGGAAGCTTATCTTTTTTGTGCACATTAGATGCAAGTCTAGAAAAATCAAGAGGGAAATGTTTTATAGTCATAAATAGGTAACGTGACTTCAAAGCGTAGGCAGAGTTTTCCCGTTGGTACTTTGGCAGCCTGAATTTCATAGTCTTAAATAGCAGAAGATTAAAGCATATCAGGGCTTGACTCTGCCATAGTGCCACTGCAAATTTAGAATAATTCCTTTGTATGCTTTTCTGAAATAAATACAAGTACAGAAAACAAACAGGGTCAAATGCAGAACTTTTACAGTGCAAATATTACTGCCATTTTTATGAGGTTCTATTTTGGAAAAAGAAGTGGGGTCACAAGTTCTTGGGCCATGGAGGACAGGAGCACACACTGAAACCTTTAACCTCCAAATCTATCAGAAGACAATGTGTTTTGAGTACACCGTGTCCAGCTTTTTTCAGTATATTCCCACAAGGGAGGGAAAAACAAAGAATGAATTGGGGTCCCAAAAACAGGAACATGGTATGATCAAAACTCCTCTGCATTTTTACTTTCTTTTGTATCACAAGGACAGCAGGATTAATATGCTCTGCCTTATTTTGATTCTATCCTTTAACTTCCTCAGATGTTTGAAGCTGTTTGATGCAAATTTTTGAGTTGTTTCTGATTGTCTGGAAGAAGTTGCCATGTATAAATTTAAAGCTAAAACTATACAAAAAGTGTTATTGGAACAGAGCGTTTTGATTGTGCTAAAGGGCTCTGCTGAGGCAGCTGAAATATCCTGTCCCATGGACTTCTGAAACTGATTTTTCCATGTGACTGAGGCAGTGACTTAAAATGTACTTTCAAAATTATAAATTAAAATAATGAAATTGTTAAATACATTATGCTTTTTAGTTCATTTGGTGGTGAAAGATAGCCCTTTATCTAACAACTTGGAATACAGCAAAACTGGTTTTTTTTAGATTCTCTCTTCCAAAAGCCTTTCTTCTGAGGCACACAAAATAAAATATAACTAAATTAACTACACAAATAAACCTGCCTTTCTACCCCATCTTTGCTGTGCTAGTCTGCTGTCTAAGCCTTGAGCCAAGTTGCATATATTTGTCAGTGTAGTTTTCACTCAGAAATGCATAATTCAATTCATAGGCAGACTATGACTGCCCAATAATTGTTTATTTGTGTAACTGGCCCCATGACCCTGAGCACCTCATAGGTCAATTTTTTAAGGCAACAGTAGGAGTTTCTTCCCACTTGCAGACCCAGTTTCTGGGGATGGTTACTGGTGGGTAAGAAAATTCTAGAAGGTTAATGAATTTTAGCAGGCTGTTGTGGTGACTAGCTCAAACTTACATGCTTGAGTGTACCTTGATCCTGCAAAATATTGGTGCTCTTATTTTCTGACAAACACAAAGATAAATTGGATATTATTACTTGAAAAATAGGAAAAAGTATCTATATTAATTTTACCTGAAATTTTCAGCTGTCGTTTAAAAGAAGTCAGAATGAGAGTGTCAAATTAGCAGTATCAACTAATTTATCATGGACAACTTTTTTGATAAATTTAAAAAGATATTAATTACAGCCTTGACAAATCCTCTTGTTGCGATTTCTGTGGACATATCATAGACATAACATGCATAAACCATCAGTTTAAGGGCAGTATTTGCAAATTAGTTAGATATTTTCTGGCTTTAGAAACAGAAACAGTGTTATTTCAGTGATTTGATATTTCAGTGATTTCAGATATTATTAACAGTGATATTTCAGAAGATGATTGCTGTTTTAATCTTAACTATTAGGAACAGAAAGGCAACATTTAAATGTCAAGAAAACAAACACACTATGTAACAGAAATTTTAGTGTTGTTTGAAAGAATGAAAGGAAATAAATAAAATACAAATTTTATAATAAATAAATAAATGAAAATATATAACATATATCAATATAAACTATAAATAAATTTTATACTATTTCATACAAGTCTCAATAGCATTTTAATGAAGGCATGCAAAAATTACTAAAAATATTTAATGTCTCTACTTAAAGGATACAGAGGAAAATTGAATTATAAGACTTTAAGTAGTCCACAGTTATGGCCATGCACAATCCCTAAAACAGTGCTCACATAACAATGTGGTAAGATTGCTAATGAACAAATTCAAGGTATCTGAATTCTAAAGCACTCCATATCTACTTCTAGATCAGCAGATGAGACTTGTATTTGCATTCTTAATATGTAAAGATTGAAATTAAGTATATGTCACAGCCAGTGACAAATGTAAGCTGAATGAGAATTTAGATTCCTAGGTTGTCTCCTTGTCTCTGATCCTCACACATGGGAAGCACAACTCAATGGCTTTGACTTTCAGATTATCTTTCCTGAGGTGACATGCACTTACTTAAATGAGTGAATATTTATTTGCTTCTTTTCCAACAGAAAGTACTAAGTTCTTTTGTTTGATGTGTGTTGGTTCAAATTAGAAGTTTGCGAAATTTTTTGAGCTCACCTAACGAAATTTATAGACATCAAAGGACAGCTGAACTACTACCAAAGTCTCACCACTAGCCTGCAGAGAGAATACAACAGGTATAAACCATAATGCAAGGGAAAAATTCTGCTTTATCACTGGATTCTGTTTGAACAAACATTGTTATTACCCATCTAGGTCTTTGTGGCATTCACATTCTCTGAACAGATAGAGACATAATTCACTCTCTCAGGGCTTTTTTCCTGGAGAAGCACAAAGAGAAGAAAGAGAAAACAATTCTTATCTCTACTTGCTGCCCCTTGGTTTTGCACATGTGGAACATGTTAGGAAGATTGTTTACCTGAAGTGATTTGTCTGTTGGATTCTGCTGAGGATTGTTTTGTTTCCTTGGCCAATTGGAAAAAGCTGTGTCCCGACTCTCTGGAGACAGTCACAAGTTTTCTTTAGTATTCTTTAATATTCTTTGTAGTATAGTATGTATCATTAATATAGTATAGTATAGTATAGTGTAATATAATACAGTTTAATAAAGCAGTTGTTCAGCATTCTGAATCAATGCCAATCATTCCTTGCTTCATGGGCACCCTGCTTTTCAATAGGACTTCAAGTGCATACATGTAAGGACATATGGGTTTTCCAAGAATGGTTAAATAGGCTATGGCTCATTATGGATATGTTTAAGTGGGGATTTGTCTTGTCAGGATGGAGAGGGAAGACAGGAAAGACATAGCAATCACAAAAGTAGATTTTTGTATATCAAGTGTTCCCTCTCTCCTGCTCTAGCCACAACTCTTTCTTTTTAGCTGGTCAAGGTTTTGAGCTGGAAAGCCAGACTCTGATTTGATCTTATGATACATTTCCCTAAGTTTATGCAATCATGAACAAAAAAAGGAAAAAAAGATGCAAAAATGTTTGTGGGATGGGAACGGAAAGGAACCTTTTGTACCTAACAGATTGGAAGTGAAATGAAAAACAAAATCCTGGACATTGTTATGACACTTTGATAACAGAGACTTTTTAACATGCTGTACACCAAGAAGTACAGCTTGTTTTACTGCATTATACTGTTAAGTTTCTCTTTTGAAGCTTTGGGAGTTTTGAAAAGGAAACTAAACCTAAACTTAAAATGTAAGTTGCTGTATGAGTTCAGTCACAACTTCATGGACATAGTCTATGTTTGTAAGCTCTCCAAAAGGAGTGCTTGGCATATCAAACTTTGAAAACCAGGAGATTAATTAATCCTTAGTTGTTATTTGTAGGGCAAGTCTACCTAAACTATAGGACTGAAAAGGATTATAAAGCACAAAATTAGGGCTTGGGCCATAAAACTTTTAAAAACAGAAGATTAATTTTTCCTTAGATGTTATTTGTAAGACACTTTTACATAAGATATAGGATTGAGAAAACAGTTATATGACAATAAATCTGCAACACCTTAATATAAGATGTCATTTATATAATATATATAATATTACATGTAGTACAAATAAAAGTGATACTTATGTTCTAATTTTTACTTATATTTTACACAAAATATGAACACATTGTTGTCCCTTGGGAAGGAAGCATGTTTGACTTTTAAAAGATCGCTTAAATTTGTTTATCTACCCTCTTCAGTTTGTAACACACTTAATAGTATGAGAAAATTCATTTTGTTGACCAAAAAAGCACAGCAACCTGAATGTGACAGAAAGGGCTACCTGGGTTATTATGAATAAACTATTAATTAGCAAAACTAAGCCAAATGATGTGCATAATAAAAAAACAAGGACTGAATCTCTGTCTTTACTTCCCAGTAGCAACAGGTACCATAACATGAGAAAACTGTGTAGCCAAACCTTATGAAAATGCAGCTGAAGAAGAAGGTCACTGTAAACATGGAGCCAAACTATTTGGCCTGCGTAGAAAACATGTACTCCTCCTTTTTTTTTTTTTTTTTTTATAATTTTATCAAGTTTTGAAATTACACTACATTCAGTTGACTTAGAAAAAAAGCCTCTCCTTTTTATCTTTAAGAAATACTTGATAAAAATAGCAGGTTTTATCAAATCTTCTGCAACAACCTGATTCCCAGAGGTTGGATACCTAACTTGACCAAAAATCCGATCCAACCCAGAGACTTCAAATACTCTTTGGCCTAATCAAATGTTAAAATAAAAGACAGGTCTGAAGCTAGACCTCTCCTTCACAAGATAAACATATCCAAGGTCTCAAGGAATATTTAGTCCTAGTCTGGAACACCATAAAGTATGTAGAATAAATATCTGCTGTTTCCAGTTTTGCATCTCACATACCACTTGCATAACTGCATTGAAAATTAGTATTCAAGTAGCTCCTAAACAACTACAATTTTTTTTCCAGATTTAAGTTCTAAGAAGAAGAATTCTCAAGTCATGCCACCATGTCCTGGAGTAGCATCTGTGTCAGCAGCCATGAAGAAATGCACAGGAGGCAATGGAAGAGAGTGAGGAGCGGGGAGCAGAGATTTGGCAAAACCTAAAACTGGGTATTGTCACCCAGTATCTGGAGAGGTCATAGTGGAAAGGCAGAATTTGAGTTTTCTCTGTGGACTGGTAAGTGATATCTAAAGAGTAATTGTTGTCTTAAAAATTGTATAGTATAAATTAGCCAATTTAGTTTTAAGATATACATACCACTTTTATAACTAGTTTTTATTGCCTTTATTAAGGGTATATGGTACTGAAGATTTAAAAAAAAAAAACTTTTGTAGATCACCTATTTCATCTTTCTGGAAATTGTGAAATGTTCCCTGCAGTACATTTTCAACTTCTTTGTTAGTTTTCAAATTAAAAACAGAAGTAATGTGTGTACAAATATTAAATTAACATTTATTTGACAATAAAGTAAATTACATTTATATGTGAACTTCTCAATTAGCTCTGCTAAACTTCCTTGGGACCACTATGCTCTTAAATCAGTAATGTATCTTTATGTTGCATTAAAGATATATACAAACTTTGTGTTAAGGAAACAACACTTTAATTTTAAGTTCAGAAAGTGTGGATTTTTTTTTAATATATATAAAAGGGTGTATGATAGCACTAGAAGCTGGTTTTGTTTATAAATGAAGGGGGACTATACACAGAAGCAACTGAATATTTTGTCTGTTCCCTGACAATGTGCAGCTACACTTTTCCTGGTAAATTCTTTGCAAATACAGTAACACCTTCTTTTTTGACAAGAGCATTTCACTTAAATTTCATGAATTCTGCACTCACTTAAGTTACTGTATGGCAAACAGACATGAGACTTTTGGTTAAATATAGCACAGCCTTTTTGGTTAAACACAGACTTTTTGGTGTTGTCTTTAATGCTATAAAAATCTACTCATGTATAAACAAATTTTAAAGTCCAAATCTGTGCTCCACTTGAGTGATAAGATTAATTAGCTGAGATGACCATTGGACAGTCTTGATCTTCTCCAGCCACTGTCAAGAAAGGCGAAGTCACAAACTTTGGAGAGCTTATTTCCACCAAGACTCTTTGCTGAGATAACTCTCCTGTATCTAGTGCAGGATAATGAAAAAGAACCCAACCTTTAATGGCCTTTGAGAATGGCCTCTTGTCAATACCCGTATGTAGATATTTTTGACACCTGTAGGAATACCTGGGTTGTAATTTCTTACTAACATACCCAACTAGGATGCCCTTCTTGAATGATAAAAATAAGATGTTCATACATGTACCAAGAGGTTGCATGTATTTAATGAAACTTCTAAACTGGTTGCTGCAGTTTCTCATTATGCAGACATAAGCTACAGGATATATCTCCCAATAGCCATGTTAATTCTGGCAGCAATTTGTCTGAAGTTGTCAGTGTTCCTGTGTCTGTACCAAAAGAGCCATCACATTTATTTATGAAAAATAATTGTTTACTACCAATCTCCAAACTCCAGTCTCCAACTTTACAACCAAAAGTTACCTGGTGGATGCCCTGGTGGATTGTCTGATTGGTCTTAAATGACAGGTATAACACACCTTACCATGACCTACAGGATTTGTAGACCAAATTTTATATTTTGGATACTTCTTTAGAAAATTAGTTAATTGAGAGGAAGAATAAGTTATTTCCCTACTGTAACAAATAACAAGACACAAACATGCTAAGAAATGAAGAAACAATATTTTCCCTGCATTTAAATTTTTATCAGCAAGCTTCCAAACTTGATCATTTTTTGTTGCAGACCAGAAATATAATTACTCCATAAACATTACCATGAGTCCTATTAATTCTGAATCTTTGTAGAAGTCTGGGTACTTTTAAGATCTCACAAGAAGATTTGTTAAATAATTTCTAGTTGGAAAATTTTTAAATACTAGACAAGAAAAAGCATTTTAAGAATATGATCTGAAGCATGTGAGGTTCATCAATAACTATTGTTTTCTCTCAGTTCAGTTGGAGAAACAGGCTCATTCTAAACAGAAACAGTTCATATTTTATTCCTATTGCATTTTTAACTTTTCTAAAATTCAACCTGATAATGTCCCCCAAAAATCATGAGATCACAAAAGTGTTGAGCAGTGCTGTTGGATGTAGTTCTGTAGGGCTCTCAGTGCAAGATTTTACAATGCTCACTTTCCAAAGTGTCTTGTGAATACTGGAAAATGACCTAAAATTGTGCTATCTTTTTCTTTTTAATTAATCCTCTTTCCCAACTCATTTTTACCATACACTAATGACTGATAGAGCAATGAAACAGGCCAAAATGTACATTATAAATTGTGCATTTGTATGATGAGTTTACGGGTTTGGTAGATCTAGTGGTACAAAGTTTTCACAATAAAAACAAAAATCTAGATCTTTTAATATCTAGGTCTGACAGTCTACTATATCCTTGGGCTATTATTCATCCTTTCATCCATTAAAACAGTTGCCTTGGAGAAACTAGAGCCCTGGAGAAAACTGGAAAAGTATAAGTTCTGTAACTTTTCTTGAATGTCCCTACAAACCATCAGCAAAATTATCTACTTGCATAACTTGAGTTGTAAATCTTACAAGACATACAGCTGAAATAATTTATAACTTAGCTTATCTAATTTTCTCCCTTCTTCTTAAGCCTATGATCTGCTGCAGAGTTGCACAGTCCTTCAGGAGTTTAATTTTTGATGCTGAATCATTAAGTAACATCCTTGTGTAGTTGAAATGACGTGGCTGCTTTTATCAAGGTAATACGAATCCTCTGCTACATATACATGTATTTGCATTCCAAGATCTAGCATAGTGTGAGTAAACATGCTTTCATCAGTGGGAGGTAAAACAAAGTTGAAGAGGAACCATCCTAAGTCATGGGGCATTCTACTTAGCCACTTAAAGGAACGTTGTATCAGCTTTCCAATTGGTAGCGTATTGTTACACCCTAATTTTTAACATTTTGCCACTGTGACAAAAAAGGAGTGGTATTTAATACAATTGAATCAGTATGGTCTTTTAATGTAAAAATACTTTGGGATATTTCCTTTCATTAACACCTAAACCTGGAGGCAAGTAAACAAGGAAGCTATTCTGGGCATAAGCACATAAATCCACAAATTTTCTACTTCAGAACATAGCTCTGAAATACTTTGACTCTTCGTGCACACAGGTGAAAAATATTCCATGTAAAAACATTACATTATTAAAAGTGTCTTGAAAAAGAATAACATATTCTCCATCCATCTTTTACTCTGCCCAATTCTACCTCCAACAGGGTTAGTAGTTTCCAGAAGTGATACTGGTATCTAAAATGCACTTGTAATGAAAATAACTATTAACAAGCTTAAAAGTAGGCACGGCAGATGAACTTTGCACTGCTTCTCTCTGCTCAGTTTGCATAGTATGATAAGGCAGCTCTCACAGACCCTTTGCAATTTCAGTGCTGCAGGATAGTGTACTAGCAAAATGTTTAACCGGCATCTCAAGGATGCCCTCTCCACACAGTAACACTCCTAAAATGAATGAGATTATATGACAATGCTACTCATATTCAGCTATAACTCTTTATAATTAACAATTTATTCTGTGGAAAAAAAAATATTGAGAACATTCCATGAAAAAGATAGATAAGGTTCTGTAAACCAACAGCGTGTTTATGGGATTTTATTAATTACTGAATATGATAATTTGCCATAAGACAATCACCCCTGCATAGAAAAGGTTTGCTCTGTTTCAGAGTTTTGCTACATTTTCCATAATAATTTTAAATTAAATTAGTCTGCCCAATACTTGGCATCCAAAACATTGGAATTCCTCTGGCATTTTTTAGGAAGTATAATTCCCACTGCAAGGATCAGAAGAGTTTGGCAGCTCTTAGAGGAGAGGAGAAATAGATGTATGAAAGATTTTTTAAAACAAATAAATTAGGATTATTCCTTCAAGGCATTAAATTTAACCTTAAATCTCTGAGAGTCATGTCACTCTCATAAATTTACCTTGTTAAAAAGACAGTATTAATAATTTTCTGGTTTTAGCCATTAGCAAAAGAAATCACAGGGCATGATTTTTGAGAGTGTGTTGGTGATTTGGTTGGGTTTTTTTCTTTTTCAAGAAAGACAGAAATGAACTACTTTTGTAGTATTGCTTATAAAAGATTAGAAGTTAGTTATCCTTCTCTGAGCATTTAAGATAGGATTTATCTTGACCTCCCTTGTTTAAATACAGTTTTGAAGGAAATGTTTTGGTGCAGTCTAAGTTCAATGGAAGTGCCTTTGACATGACCTAGTTAATGTATTTACTTTAGCCACAAAAAGACAGAAAAACATATATTTTTCAGTCAGCAAAAATGCATCTTTTCAGGAAAAGAAGAAACAAATTTGAACATTAGCACCACCATCTGGGAGGACAAAAAGTGATGATGGTCTGGTTACCTGAAAAATCCAATAAAAACAAAATTAAAAAAAATTTTAAAAAATCCAAAACCACAAAAATTTCTTGCTTCCATATTTATCTGTGTATAAAGCTTTTGTCTTGCAAAATAGAAGTAAAGTTAGAATTATACAAGTTATCAGTGTGGTAATGATCTCCTGGACCTGATTCACTGCCCTCTCTCCCCAACCCTCCCTTACTTTTACATATTCTCCAAGGTAATAAGCCTGCCACCACTAATGCTATAAAGTAGTAATTGTGCCTAATTGGTAGGGAGGTGACAGACCATTCTGGTAATGTTGTGAAACTGTAAGAAAGGAGGAGTGAGAACATTCACAGACCCAGCAGTAATTATCCACTAATTTGGCCTGTTTGTGTGGGGACAGCTCATTATAGCCCTTAAGAAACCTCAGAATAAAGAGAGAAAGTAGGTAGGAGGTAAGGTTAAATAATTAGTGTTCAGCAGATTTTTCTTTCTCTTCTTTCTTCTTCTCTTTAATTCAAAGAAGAGGATTAGGGAGGGAGAAATGTGATGCGTGTAACAATTGGGAATGGTGTAACATCATCTTTTAAGTGAATTTTACATATTTGAAAGCAAACGCAAAGAGTTTACAAGGCACTGTGGGAAAAATTATGAATTTCAGTAATCCTTTAATACAATACTTAATGATTTTAATTTTATGGCATTAATCTTACGCACCTCAATTAATCTTATGCACTTCAATATTTTATAAAACCAAATTTTAGATTGAAATTTATTTTTTAATTCTTGATTTTTAGTTTTGGGGTTTTTTTTAATTGACTATCCAAAAGTATACTTCAAATTAGAGAGTAATTTTTTACATTTCTATAGGGAATATAATCCAGATTTTTCTAATCTCTATTCTTTCTTCAATACAAACTAGCAAATGAGCTGTGCTTGAGAGGCCTCTTTTTAACCTTCAGGTTCCTTTTCCTCAATTCCTTCCTGTTTAAATTCCAGATCTAGCTGACATTGAATAGATTTAGTTTAGTTTTATTTATAAAAATTAATGAAATTAGATCTGTAGAACTAGATTTTGCTTCATTTAGCCACCATTAAAAATATTTTTTTTCCTTAAGCATTCTTATCATGGGTTAATTCCATTAGTATTTAAATAGCACCATACATTTAAAGGGTAAGTACATTCCATTTAATTCCAAAGTGTCTATTTAGTGCTGGAAATTCACACTAAATATTTAACTTTATGTAATATGTTTTTTCCTATGTCCTCTCTGCCTTGTCCATCCAACCCAGGGTTTCAACTGTACTTGGATATCCTAGTTTAGGTCTTGATGAAAGAGGTAGTTAATTTGTACTGACAAAACTTGGCCTTTCCTCTTAAAACACTAGTTAGTACAGCAGTTAGTGCTCGGAGTTTTTGTCATTTTCTTTAAACACAGGCACCTGCTATTCCAAACTGAGTTGCTACCTCATTCTGTATACGTGACTAAACAGCCAACAGATGGTGATAATGGTCATTTTCTGTGCATAATGTAATGTCCTTCAGGAAAGGGCTGAAGAGAAAGGGGGATCAGACAAAAATGTCCATAACTATGGTCAAAATATTTTTTTCCACAAATGGTACAGTAGAGTTTAAATACAGAACAAATTGTGTTCCTACTATTGCCAAACAAATTGGCTTCTTTGGGGACATTAAAGGGTTTAAATTTACAGTACAATTTTACTTGTGTGGTGTTCTTTTCATCTTGTATTTATAAATTATATATAAATCATATCTACCCAATTATCTATTCACTATCTTACACATGTTGCATAATAATCTCTCAGATATCATACATGTATAAAAGAGATTATATTTATTATAATGGAAAAAATATTTTATTTTCTTATAGATTATGAATGAGCACTGATGGGACATTTTCCTTATCCAGTTTAAGTAAGGGAAAAATCAGAAATTCAGGAATGAATAGCAATAAGAGACTGACAGGGAAGAAAATCTGAAATTTGAAATAGAAAAAATGTAAAATGCACTGTCATCATTTCTTTTAATATAGCTTTTGGCTTTTAATGCTTTACAAATGCCTTGAAAATTTTTCAATCTCTATAGGTATCTGTCGTAACAATTGAAACATAGTTAATCATAAAAGGTTTATTGTAGAAACACATTGAAAAATATTTACAAATAAAGAAAGGCTGGAGAGGTGAATTCACAGAAGAAAGATCATAATGCCTTTCCTACTATCAGTCCACTATCTTGGCTTGGTGTGGCTTGGTGTACACAATGGATCTATTTTCTATCAAATGGGACAGAAAGGATGTACTGCTGCCATTAGATTTTGACAGATTTTCTTTACCAGTTTAAGAAAAAAAAGAAAAAAGAAGAATCCTTAGATTTCAAAATAATGCCCTAAAAAAAGCTTTTTTAAGTAAAACCTAGGAAAATTCAGAATTAATGAAAATATGGACTTCATTTATTTTGTGAAAATAGGAAGAAAATTTTGTGTCTTTTGCAATTCTGACATCTTTGTTTCATTTTCATTAACTTGTTAAGTTTGAGTTTTCTGATGACATTACAGGCATTGCTGAAGGATAAGCAATGTGTAACTGTTTGGGCCAGAAATCAGGGCTCTGAGTATTCCCTGAAGCATCATGAGTAAATAGCTGCCAGTAATTTACCTCTACTGCAAATTATTGCCAACATTTCTTCCCATACTGTTTGGACATCCCTTCCTAAACTTTATCACATTGTGAAACTCTCACCAAAGCTGTGTTGAGTTCTCTGCTTGAAAATAAGAAATTTTTTTCCCAAAGTAGTTTGCAAGTCTCTTTCACTTTCTTTGTGGCTTTTACTAAAGACAGCTTAATGGAGAGGAATGCCCAGAAACAGAAGAGCCAAAAATCTGCAGCAGGAAACCATAGTGTTCCTTCTGGAGGTCTTTGCTCTAAATGTTCTGAAAGTCTCAAATACACAACAGAAAGAAAAGTGTTCATAAGTATTAATACAGTAATATTTTAGTCTTCTAGTCCTTCATATTCCCTTGTAAAAAAAGAAGGTTCTGTTGTACGCTATGTCTAAATTTCAAAGACAAATTGCACGAATAAATGTCGTCAATATTGTGGTTTGCCAATACCATGGATGCATAATAAATCTGCTTGCATTAAATCTTGAGTAGTCATAGATGGTCAAAAATACTGAAGAAAAGAGAAGATATCTGTACATTTCTGGGAACCTGCTACTTTAACTCTGGCTTATGAAACTGATATTTGATCTGAATAACACTACAAGACCTTTTAAGAAAGGCATAGCCTTACATATATTTCATATTCTATTTTTTATCACTTTCATGTTTATTAAATTTTTACTATATGAAGTTTTTAAGTTTGTCCAGTCAAATGTATTTGACTATCCTGTATAACCTTGATGTCTTATGAACCCATGGTCAGAATTCCCATGGTCTTGAATGTTTTATGAACCCATGGTCTTGAATTCTCCAAACCACATTGCATCAATGTAAACTGTAATATTAACAGGCTGGTTTATAAAGCTGAATGATTATAATCCATCAGGACATTGGGCTGAAAGAAGACATTAAACTCCGACAAAAAAGTCAGCTCACTGATATTTCTGGATTTTCAATTTTCTTCAATAAATGGGTGAGAAAAATTTAGCTAACAATAAAAATATTTTTATAAAAAATAATTTCCAAAAGGTATTGATAGATGCACCCTTTTCTTTAAAAAACCTCAAACCTTTCAAAATACAATAATCCTTCCTACTATCAGTCCACTATCTTGGCTTGGTGTGGCTTGGTGTACACAATGGATCTATTTTCTATCAAATGGGACAGAAAGGATGTACTGCTGCCATTAGATTTTGACAGATTTTCTTTACCAGTTTAAGAAAAAAAAGAAAAAAGAAGAATCCTTAGATTTCAAAATAATGCCCTAAAAAAAGCTTTTTTAAGTAAAACCTAGGAAAATTCAGAATTAATGAAAATATGGACTTCATTTATTTTGTGAAAATAGGAAGAAAATTTTGCGTCTTTTGCAATTCTGACATCTTTGTTTCATTTTCATTAACTTGTTAAGTTTGAGTTTTCTGATGACATTACAGGCATTGCTGAAGGATAAGCAATGCGTAACTGTTTGGGCCAGAAATCAGGGCTCTGAGTATTCCCTGAAGCATCATGAGTAAATAGCTGCCAGTAATTTACCTCTACTGCAAATTATTGCCAACATTTCTTCCCATACTGTTTGGACATCCCTTCCTAAACTTTATCACATTGTGAAACTCTCACCAAAGCTGTGTTGAGTTCTCTGCTTGAAAATAAGAAATTTTTTCCCAAAGTAGTTTGCAAGTCTCTTTCACTTTCTTTGTGGCTTTTACTAAAGACAGCTTAATGGAGAGGAATGCCCAGAAACAGAAGAGCCAAAAATCTGCAGCAGGAAACCATAGTGTTCCTTCTGGAGGTCTTTGCTCTAAATGTTCTGAAAGTCTCAAATACACAACAGAAAGAAAAGTGTTCATAAGTATTAATACAGTAATATTTTAGTCTTCTAGTCCTTCATATTCCCTTGTAAAAGAAGGTTCTGTTGTACGCTATGTCTAAATTTCAAAGACAAATTGCACGAATAAATGTCGTCAATATTGTGGTTTGCCAATACCATGGATGCATAATAAATCTGCTTGCATTAAATCTTGAGTAGTCATAGATGGTCAAAAATACTGAAGAAAAGAGAAGATATCTGTACATTTCTGGGAACCTGCTACTTTAACTCTGGCTTATGAAACTGATATTTGATCTGAATAACACTACAAGACCTTTTAAGAAAGGCATAGCCTTACATATATTTCATATTCTATTTTTTATCACTTTCATGTTTATTAAATTTTTACTATATGAAGTTTTTAAGTTTGTCCAGTCAAATGTATTTGACTATCCTGTATAACCTTGATGTCTTATGAACCCATGGTCAGAATTCCCATGGTCTTGAATATTTTATGAACCCATGGTCTTGAATTCTCCAAACCGCATTGCATCAATGTAAACTGTAATATTAACAGGCTGGTTTATAAAGCTGAATGATTATAATCCATCATCAGGACATTGGGCTGAAAGAAGACATTAAACTCCGACAAAAAAGTCAGCTCACTGATATTTCTGGATTTTCAATTTTCTTCAATAAATGGGTGAGAAAAATTTAGCTAACAATAAAAATATTTTTATAAAAAATAATTTCCAAAAGGTATTGATAGATGCACCCTTTTCTTTAAAAAACCTCAAACCTTTCAAAATACAATAATCCTTTCTAGAAGAAATTCAAACAAAACAGAAATTATATATTTTGTTATTTTTCAGCAGAAACAACCTGATGATTAACATAAAGGTTTTTAAAAATCTAAAATTGATGCTTCTGAGCAATGCTACTTCATGCAAGCGACCACAGCAATAGATGAATTACAGGGCCCTGAAAATTTCTGAAGAAAATATGTACACCTGCAGCCTCCTAGCAAATTAACTTCATCCAAATAGTAGACACAGTTGTTGGGAAGACTCTTGCAAGGCAAAGGGAGAAAAATATTTCTTTGAATCAGTCAAAGAATGTGTTTATGAAATGTGAGAAAAGTGCCAGTTGTAAAACACTTAGAAAGGGCTGAGTTAGAAAACAGTAAATGGGACATGCTGAAGGAGGTACTGAGCCCAAGTACAGAATTTAGTGATAGCAAGTATTTATTAGTTTTTAAGTAGTTTAGAAAATAGCAAGAAAATACATAACCCTAGTCTACATGAGATGAAACTGGTAGATTTACTTAAACTTTACAAAAATAGCCAATAAATATTTCTGGTTTATATTAGCAGGAAAACCTAAATACCATATTCCTATAATATGGCAAGGAATATAATTTTTTTTTGTATAAGAATAATGGTGCATGAGAAAGCAGATACCAAACAATATATTTTAATAGAAAAACAATCTAACTTGAATTCAGTCTTGTAAGTCTTAAAAAATCAGGAAAAAAGAAGAATATGGAAAGAAACCTAACATTGTACTAACATTTGAGGAAGGATAAACCTTTTGATTTAAACACCCCTAAACCTTTTGAGCTCATATTATTCCTAAGGAAAAAAAAAGAATGCCTAGCATGAGACAAGGACAAAATTAATGAGATTTTGAAAGAGAGTAGCATGCCAACCAACATGGGTTTATGAAGAGTAGATCTTGTCAAACTAATACTCTTACAATGTTTCATATTTCTAGGGGGTTTTGTAAAAATATGCTTAATAATCTTTGGGCTTGTTACAGAGTAATCCTCTGGACTACAGGAATAAAATCTTATGAATCAAACACAGAATATAATTGTGGTTCACTGATCAAAACTTGATTGATTTACTGCTGAATATAAAAAACTAACTGTGAATACAACTTTTTTTCCAAATACATTTTCATTGGAGCTCAGGTATTAGTAATTAGTCCAATGCTATTTAATATTGTATTGATGAAAATATGAAATCATTAATCATATACTTTACTGATGATGCAAAGCCTGGGAAAGTGGTAAATAGTGAAGACAGCAGATGATGGTGACAAAATAATTCTTTATGTATTGTACACTACACAGAAATAAATAATATTTTTCAATGCAGACAAACACAGGGGCTGCAGCATTCATAGTCATGATTAAAGAGAGAGAGTTCATTCCTGGGAAAATGATCCAAAACATACAAAAGAAGGGGTGACCTGTCAACTGAACAAAAGCCTGTAAAATCACACATGGGTTTCAAGAACTGGTCTTCCAAATTACTCTGTGGAGGAGGACAAGCTAAGTAGTAATAATGAAGAGATGGGTTTGGGTTGTAGGTCATATAATCCTAAAGTATGGCCACCTAAATAATTTGCTTACTTTATGCTGTGAGAGACTTGATAGCACCATCACTGATAGCTATAAATTATTAGCCTCTCAAAAGAAATACAGAGTTTGCATTGCTCTAAGCCTCTTCAGGGTCTAATTCATATAGAGAAAATAGTTACAGGTGTTTGTCTATGCTGGACTTGCCTTAGGCCTGAGACATAAATGTCTAATGAACTACTTAATAGCAATACCTTCAGTCACTTATCCAACTAAAATGGAAATAAGTGTTAAAGAGAGAAAAAATAAAACAAAGAAATAAAATATCCTTACCAAATTAAAATCCATTTGCCAAAAACAGTAGGAAAAATTATTTTTGCATGTGTTTTTTTCTCTTCTTTCCAACAATTAAAACTGTCTGAATCTTATTAATAAGTCCTACAGCAAAAAAAAAAATTAAATTTTTGGAAATGTAAAAAGTTTGGAAATACTCTTTCATACCAGAAACAGTAATTGTAAACTAAATATGAGAACAAATCTTGCAGCCAATAATGTAGAACAGTACTTTTTTTTTTTACCCTGTCTTCAGAATTTCTAGAGTCAAATTAATGGACAATCACTCAATGATTTAAAACCCTGTGTGGCTTTTTGCATGTGGAATAAAAAATTCATGTATTATTAACAGCTCAACAGTACAAATTAAAATTAGATTAGTGAAATAAACATACTGGGTGAGTATAATGATGATAGGACTTGGGCCAAAACCTTTAAAAGAAGACTGCCACAAATTATAAAAGAAAAACCAAATAAAAATGTGAGTTTTTCTTCACCCTACCTGGAATTTGAGATGTTTTCTCAGCTTGATGACAAGTATTTTTTGTGAAAAATGAAAAAAATTGCTTATCTTAAAAGAATAAGATCAGATATATTTTTTAAATTGTGGTAAATCTTTGAATGAGGTGCCACTATTTAAAATAAATAACCTTCCAATTTAAATTTAAAAAAACCTACTAAACAACAAACAAACAAAAACCAAAAAAACACCAAACAACCATTAAAACTCTTGAATATATATACTAAATTTTTTTTTACTATTTTCTTTGAATTTTCTCTTAAGTGATACATGAAGTAACTAGCCACATATGCTTGGTTCTAGCGAGCAATACCACAGCTGGATCCTTTAGTTTGCATTTAATTACTTTCCTACCTACATTCCACCAAAAAGTTTTGAAAATGTCAGCCTTTACAGACAGATGCCTATTATATAAACATGTAGTAAGTGTATTACATTTACGAATCTGTAATAATCTCTATCTCACCACACCACCATTTGACTTTTAAGAAGTATATTTGTTGATAAGTACAACTTTAAAGGGTGTGGTTGAGTTACTTTCTGCCTCATTTAATCATTCAGGGTCATATGAATACAAATTTAATATTCATCACCTGGGCTATTAAAAGCTTCAGTACAAGCCATGAGGCTGAGATGTGCATGTCTAAACATTCATATGAAAATTTCTCTGCACAAGACAATATGTTTTTCTACTTCCTAACATTGAATTTCTAGTAGAAAACATTTGGGAGAGGATTTTGTGAGGTTTATGTACAAATATCTTTACACAAATTTCTGACCACAAACTAAAATGCAGAAACCTTAAAAACTATGGTAACACTGTGTCAGAGCTTTGGAGAATTCTCTATGGAGAAATGGAAAATAATTTCAATTGGATAAAATATTTTGTGAAAAAAAAAATCTCTTTTGAGATACAAGGCAAAGAAAATGTGACAGGTCACAAATTGTCAATTTTAAATCATTAAAGGAAAGAAGAAACAGTTGGGCAAACCCATATGTCCACAGAATTTTTTTCTATGATTCTACCTCGGAAACCATCATGTTCAGAGCTACCAAAAGAACAGCCCTTTGGGCAGATCTCTGTGCTCCACTGGAATCAACAGTAGTACAAGTACTGTTGATATTCCAGGAGCCCACGTACCTCGGGACCCTTTGTCATCTTAAGTTTATTATGTTGCCTCATACTGCTTTAATCCCAAATTGGGGATTCCTCATTGGAACACTCTTCACCTAAGAAATGGACACGTGGGCTCACAAATCATGTTGTGCTGCAGAGAAGAAAGAAACTTACTGTGTTTGTTATCAGAATCTGATCCCTTGGACCAGCTGGTTCAAGGACAATTTTCTAAATAATTTTTATCTAGTTTCAAAGTAGTGCTGAAATGGTTTCTAATGAAATCTTCTACATGCTGGTGTTACATTGATTTTTTTCCATTCAATTACAATAACCAAACATGCAAGGAACAGTAGTTTAAGTGAAAATGGAGTTCCACTGAATTACATAGCAGATGACCAGAGAGTGCTGAGTTCTTTGCTAAAGAAGACAAGACTGGAAAAAAAACTGTTCTCCAAATATATAAACTGTTGGTTGTCAGAGCTGCAACATTCAAAAAAAGCCCAACAAAACCAACAATCATCAGCGACCAGAAAAGACTCACCCAATTTGTAGTACAGAAAAAGGTGCAGATATGGACACACAACCAGTGTGTTTACATTTGAAGCTAGAATTCCTCTCTATCAAATAAATCAAAATGTCCCTGTCAAGAGCTGAAATAAGACCTACCAACAGGAGAGAAAACAGATAACATGTAAATGGACTATTTCACTTATTGATGATTTGCACAAAATGTTAATAAAATTGAGAACCAAATTTTAATCAATTTTAGTAATATCTCTAGTCAGTGCATGTAAAATATATATGGTTTATAAAAAATTTAATGTATTATTTCATGTACATGTTTATAGATGTTTTCTAAAAAGAAGGATAATTCTACTCTTTTCTGAATGTGGGAATAGGTCCTGGGATCTATTTCTTGATGTTTTAAACATCATCCTATATTCAGTTTTGTAAACTGTTTATATGGGGCTTCTTTCAGTCTTATACTTGCTCTGATAAACAGATCACTTCTTGTATAGGAAAATACAGTTTTTCAGAAAAAAAATCTATTTTTTCTGGGTATTTAATGGATATCTAATATTTCTGGGTATCTTCTGGGTCCCAAGCCATTAACTGCACTGGTATTATTGCTTTCAGAAAAAGTTAAAGGGTAGAGATAAGGAAAGAAGACAGATCCTCAAGATTTCATGTGCAATCTTTTCGCATAGGGGACTTTTCCTGTAAGTCTTTGCCAGTTTTTGTTAACAAATTTCTGTTTATAAGAAGTGCTCTTCTTATAGATTAAAGTAGGCACCCATCTGTGTAATGTCTTCAATTAGATATTTTAATTTTATATTCCATTACTGTCCACACCCATATTCCCAACATAGAGAATGTCCATGTCTTGTAGGAGTGTCTCCGGCTATGAAATATGAAATTGTGCTATTTGAAGCATTTTTGAGTTTTTGAAGAGCTTTTCTAAAATTTATTACAACAATATTTAGTCTTTTTAAAATATTCTTGCTACTTCAATATCTACTGCAAGAACTAAATTACAGAGGTGGTTTATATACCAGTATAATGTTTTTTTAATTAAAATGAAATTATGACAGTATGGCCAGAAGAAAAGCTCTATTTAAGCAGAAATATTTAGAGAGAGACTAAATAAGCCTTCATATTTATTATCCATGTTGAATTGTAAATTATTCTATTATCAATTTGTGTTCAATTTATATTCTAAAAGGCCACTGATGGGAGTAAAAGAGCAGTTACAGGAAGTGGATCCTACCATTTCCCGTGGTCTTTTCTTTACCCACAGTGCTGATTTACTTCTGAGGGAATTCAAGTCAGTTCGTATATTAAATCATAAATCAAATTATGTAATTCTTTTGGCCCAGATACAGACTTGTCTAATTCCAGTGAATCAATTAACAATGATTTTGTCCAACTTTAATAAAGGCAGGAGGACATGTTGCTAAAAAAGTAAACCTGTTGTAGTCTGTTTATACCACTTTACCTTTAGAGACAGCCAAAATAAGATGTTGTAATTGGTAGGCTATAAAGCAGAAACGTAATAGACTTGTCTAGACCCAAACACTGAAGGCCCTTCTCTTTACATGGGAAGACCACCTGTATAATTTCAGATAGATGATGATCTCTAAGTCTGTCCCTAGGCTTGGATATGGCCTATGGCTTACTGTATTAAAATTAAGTTGGTGCATCAAAATACCCTTCACATCCACAAGAACTTATCTGAGGCAGGCTACATGTCAAAGGGTACTTCAAGGCTGCATTGAAATAAACTTTCTGAAACTCTAAATTTCATAGAGGAGCTGAAAGCTGCATTGTAGAGATGACATTTCTCTCTTGCTGTCAAGATGTTGCCATACAAGATACTGCTATAAATTCTGAGTCAGAGGCATCTTCCAACCGGTAACATGTGAATAATCCAAGTGGAAATAATTACAATAAATCCATCTCCAAGTAGCACAAATATTTAAGTGCCTTGATTAATCAAATGTTGGTTTTCCTTTCTCAAGATGGAGAAACAGGATCCATCTAAAACTCTTATAGTATTGTGAAATTTTCATCTTTACTTCCAAGGAATTTAAACTGAGATTCAACGCAATAGAACACTGATCATGAAAATTACCTTTTTGCAATCTTAATATAAGTATCTGGGATATATGTGATGTAGGATTTTTGAAGGATCAGCAAAAAAAGATAGCCATATTTTTTCAGTATTTTCAATACCTATTGGTACTTGATAAAAGCCACCCAGCAAGGGGAATAAAACTACATTGTTCCAGTTCTAACTTTAGGTTTCTTGTTTAACTTTTAAACTTTAATAATAATAGCAAATATTTAAATCAGGCATTAACAGAGCACATAGCACATCAGATCCATCTCAATTAATTCTAAATGTCTAACTGGGGCACTAAAATTAAGTGGTAAGACTCTTAAGTTTTCTCTACAACCCAAGGGCTGAAACATTCAAGACTTAGGTGAATTTAATCTGGAAGTTTTAAAGTATTAAAGTTTTCACTTTTATATGTTGACTACATAAGGGACTGAGGTCAATAAAACTCTTATTGTAGGCTTTTCACTTGTAACCTGAGGCTAGGTAGGATTAGTCTGGACTGATTTATTGTACTCCCTTTCTGGAGTGACATGCACAAGGATAACAGGAATGCCATAAAATATTTACTTATAGGTACAATGCAAACACAGTTTGAACTCTTGTGTTAAGAAAATGATGGCATGAAATACCCAGGATCTCTCAACACTCCTTTTTGACTTATCAATCAATGCCTCTTACCTCATCCAGCTTTGCCTTGCACTGCCCACCTCATCCCAAAGTCCACAGAGCTACAGCTTTGTACCTTATTCTTCTTCCTGGAGGACTGTGCACAGTGGAAATGCTCACAAATTAGTAGAAACATGACAAATTTACTACTAAAAAACTTTCAGACCGCTGTTTCTGAGAAGATTTTCCCTTCCCCACCTTCAACCCCTCCAAGGATGCAAATCAATGTTCATCTGGTTTATTCTGTGGGGATCTTCAGGTGTCTCTGTGTCAGTCAGAGACATCTGTTTAAAGTAAATACATAGATATATGACTATAACTATAATAAAATTTGTAATCAAAATAATCATAATAATTATAATAATACAGGTCTCAAAGCCTTCCACTAGGACATCAAAAGACAATGTTTTTAACATGGCTATTTAGGGAAGCAACTTCAGAACACAAAAGCTCCGGTGAGAATTATGAAATTTCTCCAAATTCAGGTACTTTACTAGATTACATGACAGTAGTTTAGGAACTCTCTTTGTGGCAGGCATTGCTTCACGGACCTGACAGAATGGATAGAGAATGGCCCTTGTGCCTGATCCATAACAGTCATTGCCTGTTACACACATTTCAAGATTCATTCGAGCTATGAAGATAATCGAGGCAGCCGACAGTTACCCTGCAGCTGCATGGATTTATGATGGCACTGTCAAGAAAATGAGCCAAAATGATACAGTAGCTGGCTTTAGCTGCAAATAACATGATAGGCTGTACAGTAGTAGTGTAGCAGCTGCTGTCATTGCAGGTAATAGGCTATAAAAAAGGCTGATAGCAATACCTGTCATTTCTTAATGGCTGACTTCACTGAAGAGCTTTTGTGGCCTTTAACATGGAGATAATAGAAGATACAACAAATTTTACAGCTTTCACGTTGCATCCATAATTTATCTTAAGAGTACTGCCCCAACAAGGACAACAGTTGTCAGACAGAGAAAGTACAGAACTGGTTTTGAATAGTGGGAGATTGTCTATTATCAAGAACAGAATTCAAGTACAGAAAATGTTTCCATAGTGTTAAGCTTGGATATCTGTAGCAAACATTCTTCAGTTTGCTGCAGATCTGTTCCAGGATATATTGTGGATGGGGGCTTCTTATGTAGAGATTTGATTTTTCAATCAAAGGAAAAATGCAGAAAAACATACACCATGTCCCATTTTGCATTTCAGTATGAAATATGGTCTTGTGCCAGATAAGGTATAAACCTACAAAAATGGCTTTGCGTGTATCTAAATCTGTATTATAGCATGATGATCATTATGCTGTTATGACAAGAAGCAGGCCCATTTTTTTAAAATTAAAATGGGAAGCATCTATTAACTACTTAGGTCATAAATTTGGTCAAATATGAGACTGATCAACAAAGTGAATAGGATGTATTTAGATATGTGATTAAACACCAGTCAAAGTCTCAGAAATTATGGCTTTAGCTTGGTATCACTTAGGTATTCAACTTTTTCTATTATTTTTAAAAATGTTTTTACTTCAAATTCTCTACATCATGACCCAGTAGGCCAGAAGTTGACTTTTGTTACAGTTTGTTAACACCTGCTAGACCTTGCTACATCAATCATCATTTTTCATGCAATTTTCCATTGAAATGCATTTGATCTTCTAGTTAGCAATTCAGAACTACTGCGGAAATACTTAATTTTTGACTCCCTCTTTCTATTTGTCCTTAATGATTGTTTCTAACTAATTGGTAAGGAGCAAGCCTTTGTGTCAGTGCTGGAACTGTAAAATTTGCATCAAGGTCCTACGTGTCTTTAAGTTGTTCAGATAGGAAGGTCTGCCCAAAAGCACAACAGACCTGTTGGGACACATGTAGTCCTGGATGTGAATAAATACCAAATAAAATCTTTGGCCTTATCATAAAAGAAAATGAACTATAGATGTCTTTGAATGTTTTTATTGACAAAATTTTAATGATTTTAGTCTTTAGGTTTTGCTGCACTCTGTGTGAAGGTAAGAAATGCATGTTTTTGCATGGTGCCTTCAAGAAAGCATTGAAAGTACACTTACACCTAAACAGCAATTTTTTAGGTAGGGCATTTTTTTTCATGGCTGCAGACCCCTTTCAATCATACTTGTATTGAAGGATTTCCAGCAGGCCTATGAGTCTCTATGTCTGTAGGAAGCGTATGATTGTGTATCTGGTACATGTCTGACAAAGATATTGGAGCTGTTGCAGTGTATTAATACTTTTTCTTTCTGGACCTGCTGGTAAATATTTCTACAGTTTCAAAAAATGATATAAATGCTTTCAAGAGCACAGGTACATACTAGAAATAACTTAAACACACACCTACTGATATGTCGAGCATTTGGCTCATAAGAAAGCAGAACATTACCTGTAATCCACTTTCTTTCACTATCCTCTTCTGAGCTTGCACCAAACAAAGCTTGTCAGATCTCAGGACTTCAGCTGAACAATTTAATCTCACAGTATTTAATACTGTAGTTGAGTATGCCATGCACTTTTTTAAATGCATGTGAATTTTTAGGACCATTTTTACATACGTTAAAATATTCTATGTTTTTAGGACCATTTTGTACATACGTTAAAATATTCTATGTTTTTGACTGTATATTTCAAAGTTCTAAAAATATCACATAAAATCCTGAGTATTCTCTGTCTTCATAAGCCACTTACACTGCCAAGACTTTTTAAAAATTGTAGCTCAAGTAGATTTTAGATATACAAACAAAAATATAAAGATGACAGTTTGAAGGGAGAAGCCAAATTTTTTTTCTGTTAATATCACTTTTGCAAAATCTGCTGTCCCTTGCTCTCATGTATATTTTTTTTAATGATTCAGGCAAGTGGAAGTAGAAAAAAATGTTTGCAGACATGTAATAAAGAATTCTACTTTTGTTCAAAAAGACATAAAAGCATCCTCTGTTATAGATGTTATATCTGTTTTTTATCCTGTGCTGAAATGGTGAGGTTTCTGTTGCTGGAAATTTTTTTTTGATTGGTTGGTTGGGTTTCATTCCTTTAGTTTTTGGGGGTTTTTAGTATAGACAAAGGATAGTTCTGTTTCAAAATAAATCCTTAAGGAATTTTTTTTTTTTTTAAGTTAAGCAAAGATATGATTCTGTTATAATGCAGAGGATTTCACATTTTGTCAGTGAAGAACTTCTCTGATCATTGAGAAAAGCAAGTTAGCCTGTGCCAAAAGGGTTTGTCCTGAACTGCTTTGTACAGTTTGTGCTACTTAGTAGTCAAAATACTATTATGCCATTGTTTAACAGATAATTTCATCAGCTGGGCTGTCACCTTCAGATCAGTGACCAGATGAGGTTCTCTTGACCTGTGCTTTGCTACTGTTTTTTACTCCCTGCAGTAACTGAACATCTAGCTGACAAGCACAAACACTTGTGCACAATTAAAAAAAAAAAAAAAAAGAAGTTACATATTTTTAAGCTGCAAATGCACAGCTGTGAAATTCAAGAAAAAGCTGTACAATTTTCACTTGCAAATTTATGGATTTATGAAGTAACATCGCTATGGTTGGTGTATGATATGATTGCTGGCTCTTTTCCTACTCACCCTGCCTTTTTCTACCTTTACACTATCCTTGGGAACAAAGCCACTATCTTTCATTTATTTATCACTACTTAGTCTTTAATTCTCATATAAAAATCACAATGTAGAGGATAACATTCTTTGATAAATTATTTTATTCTCCTCTTGCATCCAATATTACAATTAAAATATTTGCAACTTGTTTTTTAAAATATAGTAACTCACATTTTGCTTTTGATAGGGTGACAGGCAAATCTATTTTCTTCCAAGATTTATTTTCTCTCTCAAGATGAATGTTATAAGATTTGAAAGTTATTGTGGTTCATCTTTGTATCTGCTCATTTGTTTTCTGTGAGAGTAGTATATTTTATATGACATCTGAGATTTTTTTATTTTAACGTAAAAATTAATCATGATATTTCAAAAGGTCTTAGAGCAGTGACAATTCTTGATTATATCTAGTGTGTGAATGCTAAATGCCCTTTAAAATTTGACAATACCTGGAACTGTCAGAACCAGCACTTCTGAGGCACTTCATTTGTAGCCAACTCTACTTAATTCAGTGCCACTGTCTCAATTTCGACTGGTTCAGACTCTCTCTCACAGTTAAGTCTACTTGCAAAAAGTCTAGTAGGAAAAGTTCAGAGAGGTCCTGAAAATGCCTATAATTGGTAGAACCTCAGAGTCAGGGCAATACCGCTGTGAAAATCATGGGCAGTGACATTCAGCCCTTGACCTGAATAGCATTTCCCAATTCTGAGATTATAGGATTCAAGGTATATTTCCCTTCACTCTTATAGCTTCCTGCAGCAGAAATAGATAAAATTCACCAATATTAAGGATGATGTGGTAATTGATATTCATGCTGTGACTTACCATATTCATCTTTTTGCACTATTGAACACTGTGGTGCTTTTTCTTAAGAACTGTGGACTATGTTGCCAGCATAGAGACAGCTTTGGGTGCCAGGGTGGAGAGTTGACCAGACCACCATTCCTGCCACAAAATCTTTTGCATGGCATTGGTATTTGGCATAAATCCTCATACCATGGCAAACCATATCCAAAATAAAATATTTCTATTCAACCAAGTAATTCACCTAGACACTAATAAAACAGAGACTGTAAAAATAAGGTGTGTGAGCTTAACAACAAACCTTGATATTTTTCCTTACAGGCAGGAGTGAAACACATTTTAGCAGGGCTAGTGTCAGAGAAAGGGTCTCTTTTAGTTAAGTACAGTCGAATATTTCTTTTATATAAGGCTTTCTCTAATGTGACTTGTGCATGCTAAAGGTCACAGCTAATTTAGCAATTCTGGTTGTTTTCTATGGACAGTTACATAGCATACAAGATATGCGACATAAAAAGATTACCCTAGGTTTCTTAACTACTGGATATAAATGTACGTTGTAATGCACTGAAGAGGCTAATTAGAAATTAAACATTCCTTTAAAATCATTTTAAACTCAAATTATGCTGACAACCAAATTTTTTTTAGCTCTTTCTCTAATAGTTGTGTTAGACATTGAAGAGCTGTGCTCCAAGTCTTGACACATTGTTCTGACTTATGCTCAATTGCAAAGCATGGCTCTAGGGAATAGTTTTGAACCAAAGTACCTGCTTATGACAGGTGAACTCCAGTTCTCCTCTTTTTAACTACAAGACCAGTATTCTTTTCCAGAATTTTAGAACCCTTCTCCCGCCCTTTCCCCTGTAAAATCTGCAGAACACCCGGTCCCCATGCCCCCCCGCCAGGAGCTCACAAAAGGTGACAACCTAACATCTGGGGGTTTTTTTTGCACTTTGCTAGATGTGAATTAACTGACAAAATTATGAAAAGAAATTTGAGCAGTGGTGCTCAGTGAATATCAGATGAAAATCCAAGGCTAAAAACTGATTTCGGGACCATCTCTAGTAATCAGATATATCATATTTCAGGTGAAGACTAAAAGCACAAGCTAAACAGAAAACATCTTCAGCGTCAGTGAAGATAAACATGTCAGCACTGTTTTCTTCTGTGTATATTGTCTCATGTGCAGGAAAGAATGAATTGAATTCATATCTGAAGCAAGCCAAGATTTTCTATCTGACTTCATTATGTGTTTCTCCAGAGTGCATCCCCTATTTTCTGCCTGAACTAAAATGTGTGGAGACAAGCAAATACAAAGCAGCTCTACACTGCTGTTACCAAATCATTTTAATAAAACAAAGGTATTTTTTGTTGTGCCACAGTCATATCTTAATTTTAAGAGTCATTAACACACGCTAGATCCCTTTGTTAAAGCAATCCTTGTAAGCGGAGGCGTGAACTAATGAGGGGCTTTATGTGTCCCAGCGCAGCTGGCAGCAGAGATGAAGTAGCATTGCAGTATATCAGAGAGATTTATACTGAGGATTCTCAATAGAAAGATTTTGGGGCACTTGGCTGTCATCTCCTTATAAATAATTAAAATTAACAAATTATCATTGCTATAATTCAGGGAGTTTTGCTTTCTGTCAGCATCTGCAGAGTAGTAAAGATTGTATTTTCTTTATTGTTATTTGCAGGATTTTCTGTCATGTCAAAATATTTGCCCTTTGAAGCTGCAGTCACTGCAGAGGTCAAACTCCATTGTACGTGCTGCTCTTGAGGTGACAGAACTTTTAAAGACTTGAACCCATTCCAGCTTTCTATAATGGGAATGTCATTGATTTAAATATTTTTTTCCAAATTCATGCTTTAGGGTAGCACAGAATAATACTTTCTGCTCCTGCTACTGTGATACCAGTTCCTTTACCTTTACTTCACAGAACATAAACAAAATGTTAAAAACTGTGCATGTCTTCATCTATCTTTATATATTAAATTACATTTTAAACCTGTATAGTTTTGATTGCCTCAAATGTCCTAGACTGCTACAATTAACATCAGATAATAAAGAATTCATCGAATGGTAATTCTTCAGCTATCATAGCACACTGCAACTTACTCACTTACTCATGAACTTTATTTTTTCTGACTATTTAATTCATATTATCAAGTGCAATTAAAAATTGTTGAGAGACTTTTCAAAGCCAGTTGGCTGATTTGTGAGACCTGTTCTGAAAAATATACACCATGAGCGGAATATGTTTTTCTTATGTGTCAGAAGATGCCAGCAATGAGATGCATTCTAATTTCATCCTACACATAGCTGAGGTTTGTACTGGTGTAATTAGCTCTGTTAAAAACCAACATTATCTGTAATTAAATAGTTCTGCTCGAATCCAAGACACCTTCGGTTGTCTTAGGAGTCTGGGTCTCAATGACATACAGTGGCTTTAACTTCTCTGTTCATTTTTACAATTTTAAAACTGTAGTCATATTAAAAGGTAATTAGTGAATATTATTACTGATAGTGATACCCAGTGCCAAGCTACAGCAAGCAAATAATTTTTTTAAAATTTAAAACAAAGGGAAATGTGGAAATAATTTTCACAGGGAGGCAGAGAAGAGGTTTCTCCCTGGCAAATGAGACTGTCAAGTAAAGACCTATAGGTGCCCTCACTGGAAGGTACTCAACAAAAAATCAACAGGAATTTCTAGGCTTCAGACACAGAAAATAGGGAAGATCATTTTAATCTGAAAATTATCCAAATATTTAAGAATTTGGAGAAGGGGAAAAATATGCTTATTAAATTAAATAACAGTTTTTCCATAAACATTGAGGGACAAATAGTTATAAACCAAACCATAACCATACTAGGTGTAGGAAGAGTGTATTTCAATCTTTGATTATGAGTTGAGAGCAAGAAAACAAAACTGTGTGTTGCAGACATCTTTTCATGAAAAATCCTTTCCTTAGGATTTTTCCTCCTGAGAAGCTGAGAGGCCTCAGGAGCAAAATGTAAACATTGATTATCTGCTGCTGTGGAATGCAACAGGTGCATCTGTGATTGGCCCATGTTGGATGTTTGTAATTAATGGCCAATCACAGCCCAGCTGGCTCAGACAGAGAGTCTGAGACAGCTGCCTTTGTTATCATTCTTCCCTTTTTATTCTATTCTTAGCTAGACTTCTGATGAAATCTTTTCTTCTATGCTTTTAGTATAGTTTTAATGTAATATATATAATAAAATAATAAATCAAGACTTCTGAAACATGGAGTCAGATCTCCGTCTCTTCCCTCAACATTAGACCCCTGTGAACACCATCACAACTGTGAAGCTGTTCTTCGGAATAATATTTTATTGCTCTTCAGAATAATGTTATCTTTTGTCATAATGTTTCTTTTCCTTCTTACATTAGCCAGAAGAGCAACAATTATCAGAAAACTGAGGAAAATAAATTTCCTTGCTTCTCCTCCATTTTTCCTCTTAAAAAAATAATGTTCTTGAGGAATTTTGCTGCTACTTTCCTAAAAAGGCATGTTTTTGAGAAGAAAAACTTCACGAGAAAGTTTTAAATAAGTGCAAAAGCACCTAGGCTACTAATAGAGCCGTGTTAAAGAAAAGGGTCAGAAATCTCATTCTTGGCCATCAAGGTCCAGCTAACCTAGGTCCCATGTGCAGTTGCTATAGAGTTTATCATATTTATCATATTAACTTAGTTTTATGTGCTGGAGAGGTATTAAAGCACTTTTTTCATGAACCAATGCAAGTGTATATTTAGTTATCAGAAATTCTCTTTGTTTTGGCATAATTTCCACTTAACAGGGTTAAAACATCTGAAAAAATGTGAGATTCATCTTGTGTTGAATTTGAAAATTCTGAGGTAAATATGAACTTGAATCATTGTTTGATCAGAGCATTTCCAAAGTCAAGGGTCTTTTTAGATAATGTTAGGGGTTTATTTTCAGTGCTCAGAAAGAGTAGCAAACCACTGTATAACACTTTCTTCCATTGAAGAATGTTAGGATTAAGTTTTTAACTTCTGTTTTACAACTTCATCTCACACAAACGACTAAACTCCTGGCACATAAATCTTTTTTGGATTAGCATTGCTGTGTCTGATAAAAAATGACAGAGAAGAGATTAATCAATATTGATAAGTAAGCAAATGTGATGTTTTCTTCCACACCTTTGCATGAGCTGCAGCTAAAGCGCTGGGTGTTAAATCAGTGTTTTTTTTCATCCTGAATGCATAAAATAATCCTTTTATGAAACTAGTCATAGTAATCAGTTCACTAATTCAGCAGCATATAGAGTCATCCCTAATGCTAAGGGTCTGCTCAGCACTTTAATCCCTTTTTCTATCCACAGATTGTATAATCTCATAACATAAAAATGCCCCTGTGGAAAAAAATCACGATGGAGAAAACAAAAAGAAAAAAAAGTCTTTTCAAAGACAATTTTATTTTGCTTGTTCACGTGATTGCTTATATCTCTCACCAGTACTTGTCCTACCATGTGCACTACAGTCTCAGTAGGTGTAGGTAAGGTGAGGACAGAGAAATATACCTAAATTTAAAATATTCCTGCCTCTTTTTTCCACTTAAATTGTAGCTTCGATTGTCCTGTACACCAGCATTTTTTGGCTAACTATATGCTTGTTTGGTACTGTATGAATAACCTTATTCTCACTTTTATTAGGGGGAAGTAGGTTCAATCAGATGGATCAAGATGCATTGCTACTCTACTTAGAGGAGGCAAATGCCACAAAACAATAGTGCAAGGGGAGTGAATGCTTATCAAGAGAAAGTTTACTTTTGGCATTAAGAATTAATTTAGCTGAATTGGTGCAATGAAAGTGGTAAACACAATCCCCCTCACTACTGTTTGTCAGGGTGTATTATATCATCCTGGATTGCTTTGTCAATAATCTGCCTGGCCTGCAAGCTAGAAATCTAAGATTGCCAGGATGAGTGACAAGCTGAAGATAGCTGATAATTCTAAGGAATTGGAGGTGTGAAATCTTCAAGGACTGTGTCTACAGTATAAATGCAAGGGTATCTCCACATCACTCTGTACTTACAAAGGCAACAGCATTGTTAATGGCAGCCTGTCTGTCCATCAAGTGTGCTTCAGGAGGATTTATCCCTCTTTCACTCCTTATCTTCCATGGCTGTGTTTATTTCTAAACCAGCTGCAGAATAAATTGTCTCTTGTCTTCACCTCCTACACTGAGTACAATGATATGTTCTGAAACTGTGGTGTTTTTCAGGCATTTCTTTTTCAGAACAGAAACTTCTAATTCTGTTTGTGTATGGGTACACTCAGGTTTTTCCATTTTAGACATGGTAAACACAGTTTGTTTGCTTTTTTGCTCTTTTTTTATGGTACTCCTCTCAAGGTTCATAAATCTGTGCTGTATTGCTAAGGTGTTTGAAATACAGAAGGGAAGACATAATGAAACCGGTTCAGGCGATTAATATGATGTGGATGTAATATGGCAAAAACAATTCTTTTGTACAACACAGAATATATTTTGAGAAAAGTGACTGTAAAAATATCCTGACATTTCATGTTTGTGAGTCTTACTCACAGGTAGGTCCTTTGTAAATAAAACAAAATTTTTCCAGATGCCAGCTTTGAGAATAGAATCTGGAAGTAAAGTTACATAGCTGATGGCCATGTAGTAATATTAAAAGTGCCAGATTTGGTTGATTAATCTACTGATGATGGCACAAGAGACAGTGTTAACGTTATCTCTTCTTTCTGAGTGCTTGTAAGTGTTTTATTATCATAAGACTGCTGAGATCACAAGGTTTTTTTAAAGTAAGATGTCATTTGCAAAATCACTTTTATAATAGCAGCTAGTGTGCACACTGACTTTGAGAGAGTTCAGATAGCCTTAAAACCTGTCTAAAATTAAAAATAAATTTTAAAAAAATTAAAAGCAACTGATTGGGAATGCTTGATTGCATTACTTTTTTTATTGCCAAATATACAAGGTTTTCTATCTACTGGTTCTAGTTCAAATCCAAATGTGAAATTGAATTATCAAAACACTAAGAGGAGGATATTGTAAAGCTACTTATTCTAACCAATAATATAGATTATATCATGAAGATTTTTATTACCAGATATCATCAAAATTCAGCAACTTAGAGTTGTTTGCTTACTTTTTACATAAAAGCTTTAAGGATTAAAAAAACCCCAAACCTTCTGGGGCTTTCACTGTATTTTAGCATCAATATGAAATTAAAACCATTTGTTAAATTTCTTTGGTAAATGGTGTGCTAATCAATCATGATTGATACCTCTATTTCATCTTAATACTCATACTTTTATGAACAACTGTATATGTACTCTGTGTTTTTTGTAAAATGAAAACTAGAATCTCTCAATAAGTTCCCTATTTACAGTTTCCAGAATGAGAATCAAAAATTTACTTGATAATTACTGAATGTTGGTGCCTAAATTCTTTTAGACAGGCACACACAGAGAGGTGAGTCTTTTATTTCTGCTGAAATTCATTACTGAACTCCATGGTCAGAATTTATTTCTGAAAAAAATAGTCATGTATTTACAAGATATAGAGGTTATAGTTAGGTGAAACCTTTGAGACAGTGTAAGCTGCCACTTACAAGCAGCCAAAAAAAGCAACACTGTCCTCCCATTGCTCCTGATTTCCATCTCCATAGGGCGTTGGCTCTTTCAGAGACTTTTCACAATCTCATAGTGAACTGGATTGAGGAATTACGTGAATTGACCTGGTGCTGGCCCTTGCTGCTCTTCAATTTTTTTGTGGTATGCTATAATATTGCATACAATTACCAATAAAGTAATTATAATTGTAATAATGATGATGATTATGATTGTGATAATAATAATAAAAATTGAGAGAATTGTTACTAATTTTTTATTTTGCTTTTACACAGAATAATTTACTGACCTAGTTCAGCAAGTGGTCATAAAAACCCATGTACGTGTCAAAGGGAATAGGATACGAAAGGGTGTTTCTTTTGATGTGGTCTTAGTTTAGTTTAAATTGTTTATTGAATTGTATTCTAAAATACTCCTCTCTTACTCATTTATTTTAATTATAGTATTTGACGCTACTAATAGCTAGAGTGGGAATAGTGATCTTTTATACCTATATTTCACAGAAAATTAAAGACATTTATCTCAGATACTTGAAGTCCTGTAACAGTAACACATTGAACACCCGTGTTTGATTTCACACCACTCAATCAGTGGCTGTGGTGTGATATATTGATGACATTGTCATTGATGACATCAAGAAAACCACAGCAATAGCAGGTACTGCTACTGAGTTAAACATTATTAAGAAACATTTTTAAAGGTAAGGTTCTGTATCTGTGAATTACACCTGAAGTGTAATAGATGCCAACTCAAAAAAAGGTTTATTTACCCCAGGTCAGCTACTCATATAGAAAAACAACATAACCATTGCTTTGTAAGAGTGCATCTCTTTCATAATTCATGCTGGAATAAAATATAGCAGTAATCTCATTAGAAGAGGAAGTATTTATAGCTAGGATATATTTATACGTGTTGTCTTGAAGTTGTATGCTTGTGAGAATATATAGGCCTATCTATAAAATTAACACAACATCTAAGGCATTTAGCGTCCCTCCATTTATAATTGTATATAGAGTTGGGAAGGAAAAAACCCTTTTCTCCAGATCTGATTTTTGTTTGGACTGTCTTCGAAGAGCCATCAGCCAATTTGTTGACACCCTCAATTTTATTCAGGAATTATTTTTTTTTCCTTTTTTTCCCCTCTTTTTTCTTCTTTGTTGTTGTTGTTGTTGTTGTTATTGTTGTTGTTGCAACAGGTATTCGTCTGCTTTTTAAACTGAGTTTCCCATTCCAATAAAACTGTAGTCACTTCCTAGTGAGCTGCAATTCTTTATTGTAACTTTTTATAGTTGTTTCGTCTACTCAGCTATTGCATTTGACCTCCATCTGTCTCTCTGCAGAGGTTTGTGCACTGTTCAGCATCTTATACTCCTTTTCTTCAGAGGATTTTTTTGTTATCTCTGCTGTATGCCAGGACCTCCCCTTAACACTGTGACAATGACTGTAAGTCACATTCTCCAGTGCAAAGATGTCTTGCCTTCAGAACACATCTTCTACCTCTTCCACTCATAATGCACCATGTAAAGACAGGAGGTGAACTGTTCACAAGAATCATTGAACATCAGAGCTTCCCAAAACTTTGTAAAGCCATGATTCTAAATGTGGAGTACATAACCTACAAATAATACTGTTTAGATTTTTATTGAAAATATCACCTGATACCATAACAATGAAATAATACTGTTATTAGTTCAAAATATTACTTGTATCTTATCTAACTTCTGGTTAATAATATGACCATTCATTGTATTTTATAGTATCTACCTTGCAAAAAGATGTTGTGAAAGTTCTTGACAAGACTTCAAAACAGTGCCTAAATTAGGTGCTTATGGTAGTTCTAGGGATGCGTAGTTTAATCCCATTAAAATGCTGGTGAAAAAGACCAGAGTCAAACAGGATTGTATTTGTGTTTGTGTGCAGACATCATCAATTTCCCAACATCCAGAACTGCCTTCATATATACTGGGCTTCCAGGTCAAAGTATGGATTATTTTTCCCCTTTATGTCCAGAAATACAGTGTTCAAACAGTTTTCACAGACCTTGAACTATGTGCACAAGTCTCCCAAGTCAGATGATGGCTCAGAGGACATATTATTCACATCATTTTCCCTGCAGATATAGGTCCATAGAAAATGTTTTTGACATATGTTTTCACTTCAGCAAAAATGTAACAAATGACAGTGTTCAAGAAAAACTGTAAAAATGGCAACTCTATGATTTATAGGAGGAAAAATTATGGTCATTGAGATAAAACATCATTATAACTGTTTTTATGTGAAAAAAAATTCCAGCAGCTTAATAAGTCTTTTGTGAGACATTTGACTCCAAAGCAGAACAAGCATCACCAGTCTAAGCAGGGGCGCTCCAGATGGCAGTATCTGTATGTATCTGACATCTAGATACAAGATGGACTTGAAGTGACATGTCTTTGAGCAGGAAAGCTATTAACAAGATTGTTCTTCATCAAAGACATCCTATAATCAGATCACCTTTAACAAGACAATCTCACGTGAGAGATAAACTCAGCATTTGTTCTATGTGATGAAACAGTCCAGAAATGTAATAAAATACTGAGGAAACACTGTGAACTGATCAGTTTGGGAGCACTGGATAAAAGGAAATTCCAAACTGCTTTGTACCTGAGCATTTGTGCTTTTCATTTCTTTCCATGCTCTTCGCTCAGAAATACCTTCAGAGGGTGGTAGTTTTGGAGAGGATGCTATCATTAAACAGAAAATTGAGACAGAGATTTAGGTTTGCAATATGATAATGTTTGGAGAGTGTACAAAGAATTTTACTGGTCAAATATGTGCATTTGCTATAAATTTTGTATGCAATTTCAAACAATATAATCTTTTTAATTATTTTTTTTACCGAAGCAATGGGTTTGGGATGTAACTGCTTATGTATCAGATTCTGATACAGCATTAAAATTGAGAGCCAAATGTCTATAGTATTTTTATAACAAGAATTCCTATAGTAGAAGTTATTTGGAACATGGAATCTGAAAACTATGTTATAGATTAATATTCCGTGAATTTATTTAAAAAAAAAAAAATATTACAATGTCAAATGATGTTCAGCCTGTGATGTTTTAGCAAGAAATCAGGAAATAAAACCTCTGATATTGTTATAATACAGTGGATTTTTAAGTGTTTGGATTTTGTTAACAAAGCACCTCAAAAACAATTAACAGAATCAACCATTCTAAAGAGCCAAAAGAGGCAGTTAGTAATTGATTCACAGAGAGAGAACTCAAGCGCCCTGCCCTGAAGGCTGTGGAAGGAGACAGTGTCAGAATCAGAGTTACAGGAATCATAATTTCCTGTTTCTCAAGCTGGTTTGGTTTTTTTCCTATCAGAAAATTCCTATTCTCTTTCTCAGCAGGTAGTCACAGACATGAATATTGGTGACCCTTTTAATTTTATTCTAATAACAATCTTCTTTCAAAAAATCCTTTAGAAATTAGTATTTGTACACAATATTCTGTAGCAGAATATGCCACAGATGAATGATGTCTTTATGTAAGAAAATATTGGAGTAATGAGGAGCAATCTCTTCTTATATGAAAACTCTTTATTTCAGGAAACATTATTTTACTGCAACTGCAACTACTACACAGCAATATTTTTCTCTTCCTGGGAAACCACACATTATTAGTTCAATCTGAGTTTAGGCATTTTTCCTCTTTTGCATCTTTTGCTATGACTAAGAACTGGCATGGTTCTGGTCAATCATATGGCAGAAAACACCATTGTTAAAGCAGCACGTACACATTGAGGAATATTCATTATATGATTATTTCAAGAATAGCTGGACACGGTAACTGAATTTTTTATACTATTGACCTTGTGTTGGGTGCCAATATGCACATGCAAATTTAGGATTTATATATGGTGCTTGAGAAGGGTGACTAGCAAGGTGAGGAGGAGGAAGCATCCTTCCTTCAGCACAGCACGTAGGAGTGGGTGTTTCCTCACTATCCCCTGTGCAGACCATGCCTTACAGCAGTGTGGGGAATGGGGGTGGGGATGCAAAAAGAAAAAAAAGGAAATCCCAAAAAAATCCAAGCATGATGACATGAACAAATGGAGAGACAAAAAATTTGTGGTGGAAAGATTGTTGTGCTGCAAAATGCTGCTTCGACAAAATTTAAATGTTCTTTGGAAACATTCAATTTTTCTCATATTTTCTGATAGAAACTCAGCAGAGTTGCTGCCATTCACCCACCTCCCCAACAGCTTGCTTGGCAGGCCTGAGGGACCCAGCTTATGTCAGGGCTCCCAGCACTTCCAGGCTCTCTGTTGCAGGTGTGAAAGGCTTGCAGGGACCCTGACTGTTGCTACTGCCAAGTACCAAGTTGAATGCTAGAGAGCCTGAAAGCAGGTTATCAGGTCTCTGGAGCAGCATGGGGTGCTTCATTCTTTGTGCTGAAGTATGACATGATGGGGTTGGCTTTGGTCTGGGCACTGTTGTTTATTTTCTTGCCTGGTGATTTTTTCTTGATCTATCATCCACAGCTGAGATCCTTTTCAGGGCCAAAGTTTTTTGCTCTTCTTTAGAGCATCCGACTTTCCTGCAGAGCTAGAAATCCAGGCTTTGATCCATCCTGAACCACCTCACTTGTCCATAGGAAAGCATTCTGTATTTTTCTCAGGAAAATCAGGCTCCTACCAAAGGGAGAAATGGCTGCATCTCATCACCATGAGTTACTGAAGGATATCGGAAGGCAGAGGGAGAGTATTGCTAGCAGGCAAAAGTGCTTTTTGGGATTGCAGTACCTAAGGATGAGAAAGCTACATTGTTTTACCAAGAGTAAATATTTCTGCTGTATTTTGGTTTTATATATGTTTGGGGTGGAAAGAAGCAGCTCAACCTGTCATATTCTCTATTTTATGTTTAACTTTGTTTAAAACCTTGGCATTGAGTTCAGAAGCCATTATAGGTAGTCTGCCAGCAGCAAGAGGTTCAGTATGTTGATCTTTTCAGGTTGCTTTTGTTCATCTTAGCTCTGCTTCTGCTGAGTGGGTCAGAATGAGGATGGGTTACAAGCTGCTGGGACAAGTTACAAAATTTTTACCTGTAAAAGTCACGACTTCATTTTCAGTTGTAAACTCAGAATAAATGAGAGACAGGTGTTCTATCTTTGATTTGGCCATGGCTCAGGGCTTTTTGCCTTTAATTTAGTGGTACAATAGCAAGATTGACTTGGCCATGGAGTTTATACCGCACTGTGTTCTATATTGTCTTGCTCTATACCTCAATCATTAATACATTCAAGAAATATGGGGAAATATATAAAGAGCTGCCAAGTATAAGGCAGATAGAAAGAATTTCATTGAATGCAGTTATTCTAGTTTCAGTGTCTTTCTTTCCCATTGTCTCTCCTATTTCATTATTTTTCCCTCACGTTACCAGCCATCTGATTCTCCTACTCATAATATTTCTTTGTAGCTGATTCAATGGTCTAATGATTCCTACTGAAGTGATTAAGTATTGATAATGGGATTATACTAGTCTCAGATCCCTGATGCTTGTCACCCATTGGAGATCCCCAAAGCTGGGCAGGATTTTTACCAATGAGTTTCTGCAGCATATGAAAAGAGACCTAGCACCTCGCTGTAGATATGAAGATGGAGACTAGACAATCTTAATATCCTCTGTACTTTGTTCACAGCTGAATCAGTCTTGGTAACCAGCACTCCATGCAGAAACAATTAGTGCTACCAGAAACATGTATCAGCTCTGCTGAAATGATCTTTTATAGACTATAGGTATGGTCTCTAGAGGTTTAGGAATTTTGGCCATTATTAGTGAAGCCTTGATTTATTCTTCTCATCTCCTACTCTTTGAGGGAGGTCTGAGAAGGTAGCTATCCTGGAGGAATGTACAGAGATTTATTGAGAAGCAAGAAGCTGCAGCTGCAGAATATTTTGGGAAGCAGAAAGACAGCCACATATTTTTTCCAGATGAATTTACTTTTCCTATGTACATAGGGACTGGGCACAGCCAGACCACTTGTACAAGAGACCACTTATATGAGGAGACCCATGCTCAGATGTCCTCCAACAGATTTGCCTGGCATGAAGCATGGTATTTGCATGTCAGTGAATTCATTTTGTTTTAATTTATACATTTTGTTAGCTTAGTCCAACTTTTCTCACATCTACAAAACAAAGCCTATGCTTGGAAAATTTTTAGGATTGTTAAAGATTTAGTTGCTTTGGCAGCTAATAATTTTCCATTGGAAAATCTTGCACAATGCCTACCTAAGCTTTGTCTGGCTCTAGCTAATGTTATTAGTCTCCCACATACAAGAGCATTAAATTAATTTATGAATATTTAAAATTATTTGTCATCTACACAATTTGTCATTAATCAAATAATAGATCAGGAAGGGAAAGATAAAAGAGCAAGAGAATGTTGCCAGCAATTTTTTTTTCCTGTTTCTTTTGTTCCACTGACAAATTTCAAGACTTGCTGAATCTGTCCTCCTCAGGCACCCCTCAGCTTCACTCTACCATTTATCCATGGTTTAATCCCAGCCAGCAATCAAGCTTGCCCACTTCCCCACCATCAGGATCAGGGAGAGAATTGGAAGATATTAGAAAACCTATGGGTTGAGATAAAAACAGGTTAATAAGGAAAGCAAAAGCCATGCACACATGCAAAGTAAAACCAGGAACTAATTCCCATGGGAAGCCAGGTGTTCAGCCATCTCCAGCAGAGCAGAGCCCAGTTACATATAATGGTTACTTGGGAAGACAAACACCATCAGTCCAAATGTCCACCCCCTTCTTTCTTCTTCCCTCCCTTTACGTACCACAACTTCCAGACTTACATGTATTGAATAATTTCCTCAGAACCATGCAATGTGATTTGGCGCTGTGCAAATTAGAAAATCTTTTTACAAAGACTATATGCTCTTGTGTAACACTACATTTCAGATGTTCACCAAATACGTCAAGGTATTTGGTGAACCTCAGTGGAATATTTTCTGTTAGTGGCCAAAGTGTCACCCGACATAGTGTATCAGAAGATGTTGGTGACTGTGTACAGAGTATGCAATGTTTTTGTCTGCTTTGGGTTCCCTCTTCAACCTCTCTTTGGGCACCAATATATTGTATTCACACTGTAAAAAATACTTCTGGTTAGATATTTGAATTGGTTAATTTGAAAGAGCCTTTCCCTAATGTAAGGCGATGCTAAAGATCCTCTCCAGTTATTGTCAGGAGGGTCTGTACATAGAATGCTTTCATTTTAATTACTCCTCAGTGTTTTTTTATTAAGATGTTTCTGTAGCAATCTGGAAATAGGGGGTGCAAGAGAAATTCTCACCTGTACATTTTGAATAGTTTCATAAATTAATATTTGTTTAGCTATGAGAAAGAATGGAAGTATGAAAGAATGAAATACATTTTAACAAATTGGAATCATAAAACTGTTTATATATTAATAGTTACACTATTAAAAGTATTGTGATGACAGCAACATATTCCTTCTATCGCGGCATACAAAAGCATAACATGGATTCAAAGACATCTCTGTGGGTCAGCTGGTGTAACCTCCTTCTCAAATGAGAACCAGCTCAGATCAGGTTACTCAGGGACTTGTCCAATCAAGTTTTGATTAGTGCAAAGGATGGATATTCACTAGTATTATCTGGATAGCCTTACGTCTAGATTAGCACTTCATTTGATATTCAGTAGTGTGCTTTTGGAATGTAACACAGTTAATAATCACAAATCTCTTTGCTCAGCTTTGTTTCATGAAGTGGTGTGGGGACACAGATGGGACTCCTGATCCCTGGGAATGAAATGGAAAAAGAGGCTTCAGAAGACCATCTAACCTACTCCCATCATTAACATAGTCAATACACAAGTACAAGCTAGAGGTATTCCAGATTTCTAGTCTTAACTAGAGCCCTCAGAACACACCTCACAAGCACCTTGTATAGCCAGGAGTTTGACGTTACAGATTCTTCCCTGTGTGCCACATTACTACTTCCAACAACATAGACTAATCCTTGTAGTAAACTTGGAAGGAAAAAAATTCTTGTTGGTCAAGTCCCACTACCCAATCTGTTCTATAATTCTAGAGTTGTTCCCAATCCTGGATTCATAGTTACAATGATAAATCTGTGTCTTTTTAAACCACATAAGTATTATGCAATTGATTTTCTTAGCTAGAAATTAAGATACATGCAAAATTATGTAACAAGTCACATACAGTATAGGAATTTTATCATCCAGGTTGCTTTATCCCACATTTATCCTTTCTATGCAATGATGCAAAACACATTTACATATTTGAGTTTTCTCATACACCTAAAGAAAAATGATGTCATGTACATGACTAGTGTTTTTACATCTGTTGATATTTTCTGGTTCATTGAGGGTTTTTTTAAAATTTTCATTATGCTAGTAAGATCAAAATTAAGAAAATAAATTCTTTTAGGAAGAGTGTTTCTGTTGTCTCCATAATCCCAGAAATCTCAACACTGGTTACTCCATGATGTTTTTAGCTTCCTGTGTAGCAAATTAAAGTGGATTTGAACAGCCTTTATTGAAGAAAGCAATGACATTATTAAAGATTGAATCATGAAGGTCATTTTTTCAGAGGGTCAAATCTTTTTGGATGGGAATGAGATGTTTTCAGACAGAAGAACAGACTATGCCACTGAGAGTTAAGGGAGCCTCCCCTATGTGTCTTAAGTAGTAGAACCATAGAATGCTTTGAAATGGAAGGGGACCTTGAAGATCATCTCATTGCAAGCCCCTGGCATGGGCAGAGACATCTTCAACTGGACCAGGTTGTTCAGAGCTCCATCAAACCTCGTCTTGAACACCTCCAAGGATGGGGCATCCACAACTGCTCTGGGCAAACAGAGCCAGTGCCTCACCACCCTCACAAGAAAGTATTTCTTCCTAATACCCAATATAAATTCACTTCTTTCAGTTTGAACCCATTCGCCCTTGTCCTGTCTTGCCTCGTCCTTTCTTTAAGTTGCCTTCAGATGCTGGAAGGCTGCAATTAGGTCAGCCTGAAGCCTTCTCCTTTCCAGGCTCAACAATCCCAATTCTCTCAGCATTTCCTCAGAGCAGAGGTGCTCCATCCCTCTGATGAACTGAGTGGCCTCCTCTGCTCTTGCTCCAACAGCTCCATGTCCTTCCTGTGCTGAGGACCCCAGAGCTGGAGGCAGCTCTGCAGGTGGGGTCTCACCAGAGCGGAGCAGAGGGGCAGAATCTCCTCTCTCCAAAGCTGCCCACAGGGCTTTGGATGCAGCCCAGGACACATTTGGCTTTCTGGGCTGCAAGTGCCCATGGCTGGCTCATGTCCAGCCCCTCAGCAGCACCCCCATGTCCTTCGGGGCAGGGCAGCTCTCGATCTGCTCATCCCCCGGCCTGTACTGGGGATTGCTTTGTCTCTGGTAAGTCTGCCACCAGGCTGAGCAGGATGTCCACCTGGTCAAATCTGATGCAGTGCTACAATACACTGAAAGGCTTAGGCACTCCTTCCTTCGGGAAGCCCGGATGACCAATTCTTTTTAGATGTTTTTCATGGGGTTTTGGGAGCTCAATCTGGCTCACCTCAAGTTTTTTTTTTGTAAGTTTGGAGGACTTGGTCCGCTCTGGATGGGCACCTCTGGGTGACACTCTCAGCAAGTGTAATGAGCAGCAACTGATCCAAGTGCTTGTGCTGCAGCACCTTAGTGCCCTTCACAATCTCCCTGTCTGTACAATCTGCACCACAACTGCCACAACTGTCCTTTTATGCACCACATCCTGCCCTGTTCTCTGTGCTCCTGGCCGCTCATACTCCCTGGAGCCATTTAAATTTTCCACTCTGTTCCTGGCAATGTTCCCTCCATGCCTGATCTCTTTGCAAGGGATTCTGGCTCCCGACGGGGCTCAGCGCTGAGTCCTTGCAAAGACTGTACATGGTTCCGCAGCCTGCAGGGTACTAAACAAAACTGTGTGTCATAAAAAATAAATTGAAAGGGAAAAAGAATACTCCACGAAATTATATGGCATGTATCATTCCTGTATTGTGTTGTGTGGAGACTCTTTTGAAACTGCATTTCAAAGGGCTGCTTGGATCAATGGGTGTATTTGCTTCAACTCTTCCTAGATGCTGCCTTAGATTCACTGACAAAAATCCCTCCTTTCAATAATCTCTGACTTCGGTAAAAATGTGATTGTGATAGGTAATAGCAAAGAGCAAAGCAACATCAGTGTTGGCCTGCAAGTCTAAGTTCTGCACAAGAGAGAAAGATCAAGTGACTCACCTTCAGTAAAGCTGCATGTTTTTAAGACTGCTACTGGGCCAAATAATATTGAATCAGTAAACTGAAGGGAGCATAATGCAGCAGGAAAGATAAAATAGAAAGGAAGAAACAAAATAAAAATGAGATGGAGGTGACACTAGTGATAATTAATCTGAACAGACAAAGTGGATAACAGGACAATGACAATTAAAATAGAAGTCAAAAAATAAACAGAAAAGTTTTCTTTTCAACAGAAAACTGTAAGTGCTTTTAATGTTAAAAGAAGATACACAATGAGAAAAAATACTTCTTGATAAAGCAGAGCAATTTCAGTATTAATATAGTTTAAAAAACTGCTAGTGAAAAGGAAGTAGGAAACCCTATATTTATGAAGAGTGGCCCTGTAAAAAAGCCAAGTACTTGATAATGGTGGAAAATTATAACTAGGATTTTAAGGGTTTGGGGGCAGGTATTATGGACCGAGGAGGCAAGTTCTGAGAGGTTCCCTTTTCCAAATAGCATTAATTTTCCTGGGTTTAGCTTTAGCCAGCTGCTTTTCATCCAGGTGCTGATTTTGGCTGGAGTATTGGGAGGATAAACGCTATATCCTGTAAGCATGGAGTAGAATATTTGCATACCCTTTTATATTTCCCAGAGAATTCAAAATATATGGTGGGAAATAATGACAGTGTCATGCCAATCAACACACTAAGTGTCAGAAAATCTGCAGCATCACTGACTTTCTTTGTCAAGAGAAGAACTCTTAACATTATGATCCAGCAGGTTCTTTGTTTGTCTGAATTATTTAGAAATGTCGTTTTGTGTCTGAATACCAACAGTAATGAACCTCACTAGACTTCCTGATCATCAGATGTAGATTGTGGTTTTCCCAAAGGGCCTATCAAAAATTAAATATTACCTGAGGACTATCACCCCAGACACCCCAGAAAAAGGGTCAGTCATTAAAAAATATTTTCAAGAGAAATACACTGCTGCAGTTCATAGCTCAGCCAGTATTCTGTTCCTCACTTCTCCATTCTTTATTGAATTATATTATTTTCTAAAATATATAAAAAAATCTCTTATCAAGAGTTAATTATCTGATTTTCAGTGAATCCATATTTGAGCTTAAGACTGTCACTGCTACCATGAAACAATATGTTTTCCTAAAGGAAAAGTTGCTGATATAATTGTTTACAAGGTTTTTTCCTCGGGAATGCATCTGTGCTACAAAGAAAAAATAACTGACTCTGAACCTTTTAATGAATACCCATTTCTGCGCCAACAGATCCATTTTAAGAACTGTAAGTCTACCATGAGACAGAGTAGCAGAGTAAGTAAACTGGTACATTCCTATTGATAATTGAGACAGTGGTAGATCACTCTGGACATGCATTTATCCTATAATGCTACGGTTTTAGCTAAAAAAATGAAATTTTCCATGAGAGGTATCACCAGGACATTTTTTTAAGATCTCTACATTATCTAGGACCCTGTCTTTATCCCACTAAGGGTACCAGGGTTCTATGACTGTGTTTCCAAACTTTTCTCTAATATTTCCACTTTATAAAGAACATTTTCTTAGATTCAAAATTCCTTAAAAATAAAACAGTACTCACAAAAAATCTCTTCTCATAATCCAAAGGTTTGAAGGTAGTGATGGTAAAGAAATAAAATTTCTGTAAATATTCTAGTGAACTTGTGTGTCATCTATACACCTAATAAAATATCTTGTCAATCTTTGTTACAAACTCCAATGTTCAAGAACAGTTTTATTCTGAACTGTAGAGGGATTGTTAATTTGAAATTGACAAGTCAGTCTGCAGACTCTAAATTAAATAATTTTCCTTTCAAAGAACAGGGAAAATTGGGTGAGCAAGTAATTGAGTAGTCATGATGCAATAAGAACTCCAAAGAATGGGAGCTTCTGCTGACTTGATGTCAGCAGAAATATTCTCTACTCACAATCCAGTGTTATAGAAGTAATATTTTGGAGAAGATATGTAGCGTTGTCACATATGCTTATTATCCTAATATCGTTCCTATGGTAATCTCCAGACACTGCTGCTTCATGAAAAGGAAATTATGAATAAAATGCTCTGGACTTCCCTAGCTAGGACTTATTTGAAAATCTAAGTCAGTAATACTCTTAAAGGATATTAATTATTAGCTAGGGGCAACATAGAGTACTAGATTCCTACCGACAAGCAGATATTATAATTTTGGGCACAAAATTCCATACAAGCTTCTGTCTCCAGTACAACTGAAATCATTAACAGCAACATTACCACTAATAGTCATAAATTCAGCCCTACAATTTTTTAAAATTTTTTTTTTTAGTAAACACAAGAAAGATTCTGCAGGTTTATCCATTCACTCATAAAATTATCTTACATAAAATTTCTTACATGTTCCCTACAGTGAATCCAGCTGACTCATTTGTTCATGTTTCACTAGCAGTGATCTATTTACATGTCTATATAGACTCATCTTCCAGTAGCCATTCTTTAACAATATCTACACAGTTCCTGCTGTGGAGAAATCAAATAAATCAAATAAATAAGAGTATAAAATACACAGGAAAAGAGCACAAAACTCTTGCAAGTACTGAATCATATTTCTAAAGCTAAGAGAGTAGAAGGTGAGGGGCTTAAACTATAAAAGTGAAATAATATCTGGCTAATGAGTAAAAATCAAACACGTTAAAGAAAAATTGTGGTTTAAAGACTACCAAAGGTTTAACACAGATTGTGAAAATAATTATAATAAATCTTTTGTCTACAGCTAAACAATGAGTTGGTAAAAGCAGTTCTGAGAGGTGTCACCAACTGAGGATTCAGGACAGATCAGTAACAGCTATGTATAAAACATTGGGGTTTTAGCATCTTTCCACCTCACCTTAAAGATGCTGCTTTAGGGGACAACTGAATTGATTTCTTGCTTTAAGAATATTGTGGCAAGTTTCTGAAAGCTTTATCATGAAAAACATGTTCTTTTCAGTGAAGATAAAATGCTGAGAAGATAACATGGAGGGGGAGAGAAATGAAGGCATTTCTTTAGGTCAGAAAAAACAGTAGTATCTGGTTTTTTACAGTAGAGGTGGATAAAGAAGACCCAGGATAACATACTGGAAATTTTGTGGTTAAAGCTTGGAATTCAGGAAGAATTTTTTTAATAATGTCAGAGTTGCAATATATGAAGTGAGTTGCCAAATTGTACCATGACAGCAAGTACAATAAATAAATGCAAGAGGTATCTTGACATTTTTATGAAAAAGGAGGACACTGAAGGGTGCACTGACAATTCTGCAAACAGGCTTTTCGGGACAAGCAGTTTCTTCCTGTCCAGCAAATCTGTATGTCCTTTAGCATTCATTTTAATTACATTTCAGAGGCATTACTACCTTCACTTTTCGCTGTCTATGAAAGCTAGATTAATTTACTTCATTCTGTTACCTATATACAGTGTCTCTGTGTATAATTATCAATATCTACATAAAAGCACTATCAGCCACTGCTGAGAGCCAAAATCTTAGTTCCTCGTAAAGAAAATGTGTGTTAAATTGTGCCCCTTGAAAATTCTTCTATACTCTTTTTAAAAAGCCCTTGATAAACTCTCATAATTAAAAATATGCATATTTCTATTTATTCGTGTCTGAATTTTTTGTTTGTTTGTACAAAATAAACATGTTGACATGCTTTCAGTAGATGCTGCTGACCTTCTATTGGGTCAGAAACTTCTGGTGACAAATCCTTCTCCTGCATACACCTCCTTTATTATAGAAAAAGGGGAGATCACAATAGGTTTTTCAAATGCTGATTTCTGTGTGATTTGGGAATATTCATAAGTCCTTTAAGACCTCACAATTTTCCGTATCAACATGCAATGTTTTCAGATAAAGGGACATATTTTCTCTCTCTCTGCAGATCATGATAGAAATGTGTTTCAAAACACATTCAGTATTTTAAATCAGAAAATCTGGAGTTTTAACAACCTTACCACAACTACCATCAAAAGGGCTTCTGATAGGCCAGGTAATTTTAAGGTTGTTTGCAAATTTAATTTGCCATCTCTGCTTTTACCAGGCTGTACTTGTCAAAAATACATAAAAGAAGTTACCAAATTCCTACTTTCCAGAATTTCTAACATAATGTAGGCATTCGAAAGAAATAGTTCCTTCTGAGTAATATATATAACTAGATTATATAACTGTATAACTAACTAGATTATGCAAAGCTTCCTGCTTTTGTGGAAGGTTTTATCTATTAACATCTAACTAAGGGAGGTTAAAAAACTGATTGGCTAATCACTTCCAGAAGGTATTTTCTTTTTTCCTTTGTTATATCATTACTTACATCCGTTGATATAATTTTTGAGTAATAGACAAGGATGTGGTTGGTCATATCAGTAAAGGAAGATTTCTGACAGACTCCAGTGATGATATTATAAGGACACCAATGTATGTAACATAGTCTAATAAAAAATACATCTCCTCTCTCCTAATATTGTGAGCAAGTACAATTAAAATTACTATTCATGTCATATTACCAACTTTGTGTTCTTCTTATTAGGACCTTGTGTAAGTCATGAGGAAAGATGACAGATTTCACACATTAGTCATGGCAAAATGGTAAATTTCACAATTAGTCATAGGCTATTAGAAAATGATCTAGAAATCTAGTTAAATCATTTTTATCATTAAGCAGTTATTTAATATTTTCTTCATAGCAAACTTGAATGTAAGCATGGCATTTCACACTACAACAAACTCTTTAATTCCTAGTTTCAATATCAAACACAAAGTACATATTTTTCCAACACCTCAGAGAGATATTTCTGAAAACGGAATTTTGCTATGTACGTGCCAGTTTGCAACAGTGAGAGAAGTCAAATTCCTGTATTAAAATCTGGGTCTTTCCCTCTTGTAACAAAATATATTATACTAAATTTAGATATTTTCTGCAATTTTGTTACTTAACTTTAAAAACTCCTGAATTTTGCACTTATAACTAGTTTTGAAGTATCCCCAGAAATTTTTAATTTAATAATCCACAGATACAGTGTTTTCCTACAGTTTGAGTTATGGGATCATTTATTACCTAACCTGTAATTTAGAAGGATGAAGATCTGGTGACCTTCAGCGTCTTCTCCTAACGCATCAACTATGTAAATGGCATACACTGAAAATTGTAACAAGGCCTTCAGCCTCCTTCTTTACCTTGGATCATGATGCTAATTTTTTCAGCTCATCCTTCATGACAGTTTGGGTCAGTGCCATCCATTTATGACAACTTTGGTTAGTATCATTATGTGTATTTACATATCATTTTAAGAAACATAATGCAATTTTGGTTGGTTTATTTTTCAGACACTGAAGACCTACAAGGACTCGAAGAGTAATCAGACTTTTTCATTTCAGCTGCACAGAGTTTCATAGGCTGATATAAAGAGGAGAGTAAAGCAAGTGGGGGTTGCTTAGATTACCCTACTGTGAAAATGTAAAACTACCCATCAAGTACCTTTTTTCTAGTGTGCATCTAAATATTTACAGCAGCCACTCACTGTCATGTGCTGTGGTATTTCCCAAGTGCTTTTCTTCTTTTTGAAATTATCCTTAGTTTAGTTTGAAAGTGTGATATCTAAACAATACTGTAACCAGGTGGATAGCAAGTTTCTAACATGGTTTGAGAATTAGAAAGCAGATATTCTTTATTACAGTACACTTGTCACCCAGAGGACCCCTCCTCTTACTGGGTGCCCCAAGAACTGGGTACAGTTTTTATCTTACACACTGATTACACATTCATCAGCTAGCCTTGGTTACTCGATTTATGTTTATTACTGTATTTTACAAACCACACCCCTTGTCAAAGTCATGGTCCTTCTCAGGTCTTTTGGTGGTTCTTCAATGTCCGGTGTCCTTTTTAAATGGCTTTTCCTCAACCCCAGCTTTCATTTAGCACAGTGTTGTTGGTTTGTATAACTTCTGCTTTGTCAGCCTTGCAGAGCTGAGCTGGCATCCTGCTTACATTTTGCACAACTCCTGTTTGCCTAAGTTACATCCTTTATCTATTTCTCCAATGTTGTGCTGTTCTGTCCTTATGAGAGTAAAGTACTGTTCTGTTCCACGGTTCTTATCAAGTCTCCCCTTCTCTTTAGACTAAGTTCCTTAAGGGAGCTGGTCTAATATCTCTATTTCATTTTATGTGTAAGACATTACAACAGCTAAATCACAATGCAAACTAAAACACACAGAGCAATTATTATGGTGACAATTACAAACATGTATTAAAGTCCAGCTGGGTAACCATGAAATAGGTTTGATCCAGATTTCTTCAGATCCCCAGGAAGTGTCATATTGAGCTGTGCATTGTCAAATTTGTGTTTGTTTCCACATTTCCTGCACATCTGTAGACACTCTACCCCTTTGATAGAAAAAACAGGACTTAAGCATCTTGGGTTTTTCTCAGACAGCTGTTTGCTTGTTTGACCTTTTAATTCTGGAATAATATATCCATGATTTTACTCTATTCAGTTTCAATGCAGTAGAAGTTCTCATTAGTGCTTGGTACAGTACTATTGTACTGTACAGCACTATAAAATGCACTCTGGCTGAAGCAAAGCAGTTTCCCAGACTTTCAAGTAGACTCAATCTCCTGGTAAGAACTCATACACTGACACTTCCAGTCCCATAAGACTGCTCAATAAGCACCACTGCTCACAGAAAAATTCTGTAAAGTTGCTCTAAGAGAAATGAGGTAATTATTCAAATTGACCCCTTCTTTTATGTGTGTTTCCTGGAATGTGAGGTACTTGGTAAGACTGACCATACAGCAGCTCACAGGGGCTTATTTGGCTGGTTCCTGGCAACTGAATTGGAATTCAAAGTAGAGCAACAGGCAAGACTTGGACCTATGTTAAGGAGGTTTCCTGATATATTTTGCACAACTGCAATTTGATTATGTAATTCAGCTCTCTAATCTGCCACTAGCTTAGGGCCTATGAGTATGAAGATCCCAAGCTATTTCCAATGCTTTTCTAGCCAGTAGTACCACTACCACAATAAAATGGGAATCTCTGTCTGATAACATCCCAAAGGTACCGTGAATCTAGGAATTACTTGATTCAAGTACTTGATTATTTTAATCAGTTCCCGAGCCTGGTTGGTGCAAGAGAGAAAGGCTAGGTCACATGAAAAAGGTATCCACCAAAACTAGAAGGGATTTGCAAACCCCCTTTTAGAACAATTCAGTAAAATCAATTTGCCTGTATTCATTTGAAGATTTCAGATTTTATGGCTCCTACAACTACTTTGCTAGCTATGTTACAGTTGCTTCTTTCATAAACTATCCATTTTTGGATTCTTGATTGTACAATCTGAGTACTTATAGATCCACTTTTAGATAGAGTTTTCAAATGTTTCAAAAGTTTTTCATACTCCAATAAGTGGCTTTGAGTTCACAATCCATGATTTCATGGATGATCTGTTCAGGGACTACTATTTGCCCAGTTAAGGTAACTGCCCAGCCTTGTGGATCAAATTTTGCTCCTCAGGCTTAAATTAACTGACAGTCTTTAGCACCCTACTTTGTTTTTTTCTACTGGAAGAAGTATCTCTGGTAAGGGTATTAAAGATAAAACTTTGTTCTCTAATGTGCCTTTTTCTGCAGCCTCTTTGACTGTCTTATCAGCTAAATGATTCCCCAGTTCTGGTTTGTTCTTACTGCTTCAACTGCTCTGTAATGCATGACAGTAACTTCTGCTGGTTTCTGGATACTTTCAAGTAAATCCAAGGACTATTTTTCATTTTTGATCAATGTGCCTTGAGATGCCAAAAGGAGTCTTTCTTTCTAGATGGCTCAATGTGTATGTACCATTCCAAGAGAGTATTTTGAATCAGTCCAAATGTTACCGTGTTTTCCTTTATTCAATTCCAAAGCTTGAATGAGTGCAATTAGTTCTGCTTTCTGTGCCAAAATACCAGAGGGGCATGTGCCCAATAATATTATCTCATGGTGTGTAGTCATTTCATATCCAGGTAGCTGTTTTCCATCTTGTCCAAAGCTCGCATCAGCAAATAATTCCCAATCAGGTCTTCTAAGGGGCTGTCTCCTAAGTTAGGTCTGCAGGAATACATCTCTTTTATAATCTGTAAGCAATCATGCTCCATGGTTCCTTCTGCTTGGGCAGACAAGAACAGAGAGGGGTTAAAGGAGGAAGTTGTTTTGAGGGTCACATCATCTTGCTCCAGCATGACTACCTGGTATTTTAGCACCGGTCTAGGAGATAGTCAGTGATACCCTTTTTGTTCAAGTAACAACTGCACCATACATTATATATAAATAAGCACTAGAAAGTATTACAAAAATTTTCACAGATCCTGAGAAGTGGCAATATTGGAAGCCCGTCTCAGTTTCAACTGATACTTATTTTGAAACATATACATTTATAACTGTGAATAAAAGTAGTGTCCCATATGAATGGGTTAAGAAAGAGCAAAGAGATAGAGAACTATTGATGGAGTAAATGTCATTACTGATACCTCACATGTCCTCCTGTTCAAGGTGTGAATCTCACTGGTAAAAATTTTTACAGAGATCTGAAGATTCCACTGTTATTTGGGTAGCACACAGGTACCTTATGAAGTGTCACTTCAATACTTTCAGGAAACACTGGATATGCTTACAAAGACAAGGCTTTCACTACAGTGTGCCATGATTACATGTTGTTGTGATTCTATGTGCCAGTAACTGCAAGGAAGATATTGCACATCTGGAAGTCCACAATACATTCAGCTTTTCCAAATAGAAAATTTTGCACTAAAAAATGGGTTTTCCTGAGGAAGGCATGGTGTTAGTTACAGCTACGCAAATAAGAAAATCTGAGCTGACTCAGTTTGTGACACTTTCTGATTTAAGAATCTAAATTGTGACATAAAATATCCTTCTTTCACCTGTTAGTGTATTCAGTGATAAAATTTTCAGTGATTATAACATATTTTCCATAGGATCTCCATGTCTATCTTCAAACTGTTGTTTTCCAGTGTTAAAAGTTTGTCCATTGGAGGGAGGAGCCCAAAGTAAGCCTAACTTGCATATACCAATCCATACACATATTGAAGAAATGCTTTACAGATATTGATTTTACTGTATTTTTCTTTGCAATGGTCTATGCTAGAGGGAGAGAAACAGGTCCCTTAGTTTCTACTAGTCAATACTATATTAAGGTCATGTTTTAGGAATGGTGGTCCCCAGTTCAGTGCCCCCACTGAGACTCTCTAAACCATACACCACTCTCTCTCTCACCCCCCTCTTCCCCGCTTCTTCTCCGTGCAGTGGGCTACAGAGAATTGGAGGCACAAAAGGCAAGAGATAAAAGCAATTTACTGCAAAGAGCAATGTGATAAGAACAGGAACAATAGCAACAATACTAAAGAGAGAGGGTGGAAGAAAATAAATGATTCAGGCAAAAAATCCCCAACCATACCAGATGGCTGCCTCCACCACATTTTCTTGACCAGAAGAAGCCCCTTCTCCCAAGAAGAGAATCCCTTTGCCCTGCACTCAGTAATGATGGGAGGTGGTATAAAAGAACCTCTGGGTCCCAGACATGGCAGTTTCTGGAAACATCCTGTCCTGGCCAGAACAGGACAATTCCATACACTTCTATAAACCTAGATTAAATGCTAAATACAATAATATGTTTTCATTAGGGTTCAAAGTAATAGCTCACTAGAGCTGTTCACCTTCCTGTTAATGGACAGGTAAACATGTAAGCAAACAAGAAATTAAGTTGCATTATGTTTACAGCACAGCCTTCCTTTTTTATCTAGAGCCTCACAAGTTTCTCACTTGTACTATAACAAGAACTTCTGATGTAGAGTGAGTTACAAGCGTGTGAGAACAATAGCATGGGTTAAAATTATTTTTAAAGTTGCATAAGAATCTGAATAAAATAACATTTTCTACAGTGCTGAAAAAAAAAAAAAGAAAGATTAATTATATGTAAATGGGTGTAAAATGATGCGAAGCACTGTAATTCCTGGACACCGCTTTTCGCATTTAATAAAATTTTATTTGCTACCTCTGTATTTCCAGTACAGTGGCATTCTCTGATCAGTTGCAGATGATAAATTTGCAATTTGAAGAAACAAAAAACACCAAACAACAAGATTTCTTTGTGTTTTACTCATGAAATTATCATGAGTATGTCTGATAGCAATGTACAGTACATCTTTGCATCTGTAAAAGCTTTTCTTTTATAATCAAGGGTCATTACTATACAGTATTTAATATATATCTCATCTCTACTGCAACCTTTCAAGGTTCAGCTTTTTTCATGTGACTTAAATACACTTATCCATTTAAAACACCCATTTTATGTTGTTTTTTGTTAAAGAGCTTCTTGTGTATTAAGCTTTCACAGTAGACAAAACTTCAGGTTTTTAATTTGGGAGTTGAATTTAACTTTTGGTGTAGCAATTCCATTTCCCATCCAAACACATTTTTACTTTTCCCAGGATAGTATATGCATCTACTTTTCCTTTCTATTTACCAGCATTTTATTAGTAAACACTTGATGAGGGGAGCAGAGAAAAATAGTTTATGAAACATTTATTTTGCTTTGGAGAGTAAACTCTTTTATTTTAACTGGAGGAATCAAGCCCAGCATGGGAAGAAGAAAAAAAAAAGAAAAAAGAAAAAAAAAAGAGGGCAAGACAGTGTTTCAGAAAAATTAAAATAGAAGGAAAAAAAGAGGAAAGAAAAAAGAGGAAAAGATAACTTTTTCATACCAGTGATGGAGCTGACTTTACTACTTTGGGGCATTAACTACTGTTTTAAGAGATCATCTTCTGTTTTCACATAGGACCTGCAGTAGCAACAATAACTTATTGGCAATTTCTTCACAATCAAAAGTTTCTACCTCAGCTTAATCATGAGAGGGTTACCCTGAGGAGCTAAATTCGACTGAAAGAATGAGGAAGCACTTACTTTAAAAAGGGGGAGAGCCAATGATTTGCTCTGACTCAGACAAATTCTTTCTCTCAGTAGCATACTTCTTGTTTTACTAAAGTAACAGAACTGTTTAAAAAATAAAATAAACAAAGGAAAAAATGCAATCAATAAAATCATCCTTAGATGATGGAACTTGAACCTAACACAAACCAACTTGCTCCTCACCTGCCCCTAAAGGCCAGGGTAGAGGTGGGAGTACCTTTTCATTTCTGCTCTCTAGGCTCTACCTGGTCTGTGGATAAATATATTCTCCAGAGCTGTCAATCAGGAATTTTTCATGCATTTTGAATTCACTCAAAAAGAGCCTTGCAGTTCTGGAGCACACAGGAGAAAAGATGCTTTGCTCAGGTGCACTACATTCAAATGCATTGCCTAAGATGATAAAAACATCATATATAGTGGATCATTAGACCAGATTCATTCACATGTTCCATTTTCTCTGTAGATTATTGCACAGTGTGTGTTTTCTCTTTTTTTACAGCAAAAATAGCCTCAGTGTTCACCATTTAAATGGCCAACAGGGTAAAAAACTGACCTGGTTTTCCATCTTGGGCTTTCTACTTGCAAGAGTCACAATGTGCTATAGTGGCCCATTGTTCCAGCTTCCCTACTCTTTCACTTCTTTTTTTTTTTGCACACTAATGGGAAGAGAAATAGCCCAGTGGTTGTTTGAACAACTTGAGCTTTGTTGACCTGGGTCCTATTTTTTGGTTATCCAAACATTACCTTGGGGTTTTAACATTTCTGCAGCTTCAGAATCAACAGCCATCATTGACTTCAAAGGTTTCATTTTCATCAGTCACACCTGTTAGACACTTGGCTGTTGCAAGGGCTTTTGAGTTTTTTTTGATGACAATAAAAATAAAAATGGGAAGAAAGAATTAATGTTAGCGAATTGTACTCCACAGTGGCACGTGGCAATACAAGCTTAAATATTCTACCCACAATATCTAGAAATGTTTCTACTACAAATGTCATGCCAAATAGTGACAATTTTTAAAAAAATTGTATTTGGGGTTATTGGTGTTGGATGTTTGTTGAGTTGGTTTGTTCCTTTGTATATACAAAGGAAATTTGATGTCTTCATAGTAGAAAATATTCCTGTTTTGTCATCAATTTATGATGACAATTTTTTTTATTGATCAATAAAAATAAATTGATAGATTCATTCCTGTTTTGTTATCAATTTATACAAAGCAAGGTTTTGGAAGAAAGAAAATTAGTGTCAGGACTACCAAATACTGCTGTGATTGATTATCACATGATAAAATGGATAATAAATTAGCATGAATTCAGAATTTCTACATACAGTGCAATTCAAATCACCCGCTCCTTGCCAAGTACCTGCCAAGACCAACAACTCAAACAAAACCCTTATGAATAACTATCAGTTGGTCACTGGGAATTTGGTAAATTATTAAGTTGCATGCTATCTAAAATGTTAAATCAAGCAAGGTTTGCATCCTCTTGGGAGTTCATAAAGTCCGTTGACTTTTTTTAATTTCTTCCCTTTTTTTTTTTGAAGTGTGAGTCTCTTGTTCAGCCAAGACGACCTTGTTTTCCCTTTGTTGATTCCTACAGGGTGGATTCAACAGAGACTGGAAGGTGCCATAACCAGAACCAGGACTAGAAGCTTCTGTTTCACTGCTTATTTTTAATTCTTATTTTGATTTGTGTGCAACAAAGTTCCAGGAGTTGTCGATATCTTTCTCATAAATGCAAATGGAAGACCAGTCAGCTTTTCTGCCTCTGCCTGACAAAAATCTGATGTCATTAAGGAGCAATAAAAGCACATAATTACTCTTTGGGACCAGACATAGCAGCAAAGAGACAGAAAACTCTTTAGAGGAACGATTAGCAAATATATAATTTTTGTGGCCTTCAGTGGCAAATCTGGTGAAGGACCTTGTCACTCCACTGTCATTCATATATATTCCTCTGCAACAGGGGATGACATGGATGACCTCATATTAGAAATAACATCATTTAAATGAGCCAGGTAAAACAAAATAAATATTTTTGGTAGGATAATTTGGGGTCATTTCATCAATGTGATTTACTGAGAGGTCTTACACAGCTGTATCAGCATGATTCAGGGGCCAAGGCATGAAAGAGAGCTAAAGGCTGGCCTGGAAGTAGCGGAGTTTGTGGTCACTGCTGAAATTCTCATGTTTTCTGACCAGCTATTTCCTTTCAAAGGGAAAGCTACCTGAGCATGGTCATGGCAGGCTCAGTTAATCCAACTGCGCACTGAAGGAGTTCAAGGAAAACAGGAGTTTATGGAAGGATGAAAGCAAGGCTGGGAAATCTGAGTTCTGCTCACAATTCTGCTGTGGTTTTTGCACATGAGCTTTAGAAAATCAGTTGTAATTAAGCTTCTACTGTGTAAAATGGCACAGTAGGGGAAAAGAATGAGGCAGATGCTTTCTTTGTTCAATATGGCTAGTTAAAGGGGAGTAGAGCTTCATGCTGACTGTGAGTGAAATATATTTAAAAAAAAAAAAGAAAAGCAAGGAAAGATTTAAAGTGGGTCAAAGTTGTCATTGATTATTTTTTCATAAGAAAGGTTCAAGGGCTTGCCACACTAACAGCAGATTAGTCTGACCAATATGCACCTACACCTTAACTTTTGTATATCAAGAGTTTTTGCCTCAGAAATTGAGTGGCTTTTCCATTATTAAATGAGCTGAGAACAATTTTTCCTTTTATTATTTTGTTGGATTGTGACAAAGGTTGAGAGAGGTTGGAGGACAAAGTAGCATTGTTTAATAATGAACAAATGTAGATTTTTTTTTTTATTGATATCCAAACCTACACATTCTTTCTTTGATGTATTTGTCAATGAACATAATGTTGATAAAGAATTATCAGTGTGGGGTCTGAATGTCTCTTGAGACTAAAAACAAGAAATAAAATTAAAAGGAAAAAATCTATGTATGCTATAAAATGCAGAGTGGGTGAACAAAGAAAAACAGTTTAAGCTTGTGGCAAAAGCAATCAGGCAGAAAGGAGAGATAAACACTTCAATGAAAATGTAGATACTATACATATGCATGCCACCTAGTTGTGCCAGTTTAGATTTGGTGGGTGTATTGTTTCTTCTAGTCTTTACAGATATTATGGACTTCCTTTACACTAGAAAAATCTGAGTTCAGTTAAACTTGCCTCAGGCAACAAATAACAAAAACAATAGTTTTAATTAGGATAAAAAGGACAAAAAACAGGCAAGGCCAAAAAGCAATGAAGAAGTTCTAAGGCCTGCAATCTTTGTAGCATAGAAGAAGAGGAATACAATTTAAATGTATGCACTAATTCATTATCATTTATGATTAATTATTTTTTAATTTTCCTATGAACAAGTGGAGAATCAGGGTACTGAGATTGTAGACATTATTGTATATAATAGCCTGTACTTATACAACACTCATACCTTAAAATGCCCCATGTTTGTATGCTTTGTGTCACACATTATGCCTTTGTATGCCTTTGTATGCCTTTGGGTCACATATTATATTTAAGTTCTACTTTCAGAACAGGTATTTGTTTACACTGATTTCTTCCACTGCAGGAATATACTTTGTCCTCCTGCCTGAATACCAATAACTTAGTATTGGTTTGCTAGCTTCTTTGTGTTATCAGCATTTGTAAAGATGGGACTTTTCTTAAAAGTCTACTTTCCTGAATTCATGTTATTAGAGGAGTAGTATAGCTTTAACATTTAAAAAAAGTCCCTAAGCCAATCTTGCAGCTTTAAAGTGTTATAATTTTGTTTATGTCTTCCGTAAGAGTTCAGCATTGTGGGCATTTTGTTGTTTTGTTTGGTTTGGTTTTGTTTTTTATTTTACATCTGAAATATCAGAGCGAGTATTCCAGAATACTCTAAAATATTTAACCAAAGGGCAATGTCATTGTCATATAACAACCTCTAAATAATTCCAGCTCTGACCATATTTGAAAAATCCACAGCTTTAAAATCTTTCAAAAACCAGTTAATTACATGTGGTAACTGGCAATTTACCTTGACTTATTTGAGTCATGCCTAATTATGCAAGTAAAATTATGAGGATAGATATTTAAATAGAGTACCATTGATCTCAGCAGATTACTGCCACACCAAATATTGGGGTTTTTATTTATTTATTGACTTTTGGAATTCCAGATTTTTTCCTTAGTTCTCCCCACTTCTATTTAATTTGTGTTTAAGCCTAAGAATTCTTATTTATACCAATATTGAAATAAATAATTATTATCTCTCACAAGACAGGCTTAATGCATTTAAGGCAGAAGCAGATAAGATTAAATCTGCACTGAATCTTCATGAACCTCAGATCTCTGAGTATGTCAAATTTGATCACAGAACTCATTATCAGTAGAATAATATATCATTGGTAAATTGGTTTTAAGTTGGTTTTCTGAGTAGTGCATGTTTCCAAGAGTTCACATATTTCAAGGCTAACTTATGGTCATACTGTTTCTTTTTAGGGAATAGCTTTAGCATAGCCCAATCTGTTAGAAGAAAGATTGCCACTCCTGTATTTTTCTCCTTTTTTTATTTTTTTTTTTATCAACACAATTGTTTCTGCTCACTGGTGTCTCCCTCCCACTCTTTCAGCAGCTGCTTTACTGTGCCATCTTACCTCCAGCAAAGTGGGAAGTTGAGCAGCTGCTTGCAGAACCAAAGCCAATCTTCTGCCTGGGATCAGTTGGCAAGGATTTCTGTGAAAGAAGCAAGGATGCAGTAAATTATATGTACTGAATTAATTGTACCTGCTTCCAGCCTGTCTCCAAAACTTGCTGGAAAATGTATCCATCCATTTGTGCAACAGCAGCAACAAAAATTACTCCCTAATCATCTTTGAAGGTTAAAGAAACTTAACAAATCAGATCTGTTTATTCATGGGAACCATAGCAGCGCTGATGAGTTTTTTAAAAATTCAAATTGCATTTATTTCTTTTCAAATTACTCTCAATCATGTTTTTCAGTAAGGCTGTCTGAATGAATGCAATTCCTTAGTGTGAGGGAAGGGCTTTATTTATTTACTGTTATAATGGTGTTTTGGAGATTGACTCATCTGATGATTCACTCTGTTCAGCTGCATAAGTAATATTGCAAGTACTGAAAGAGAACTCAGCTGACATCCTGTAATATTTGTTGTTTTGGACTTCCAGGTACAATAAGGCCGTTGAAAATACTTTATTTTCTATAACACAAGATGATTAGTGCTGCTTCCACTCAGGAGGTGAGAATAAAAAGGTTGCTTTCCTAATGCTATGTTGTTTGGTCCAAAGTTAAATACGTCATGTCTATCAAAACCAAAAATTGCTCCTGCAATATACACACACTGTTCATAAGAAGGATCAGGGCTTTAGATTGGTCTTAGCTAAATAAATAAGGAAGAAAGAAATCTTCTTTATCAGAATAATTTTGAACTTCCTAGAATAACATTTCAGAAGAATACCAAGGAAACATAATGATCTACGGAAAGGTAATTAAGTTGAGGAGCATAAGAGAGATTTACTGTAAGCTGTTGATAAAACCCATTACTTTATGACCAGTGATGTTGACAATGCTGTCCACCATTAGGTAGACATTGTTTTATTGGTATTCTTGCCCTTTCTAACTCAGGAGTTTGGCATTTGTTGACCACATTAAAATGTTACATGTTGTGCCTTCCTGAGGTAGAAGGTGGATACAATGGCTCAGGAGATCCTTCTTGGCTGTGTTTGACCCTCTTACATTTCCAGCCAAAGAGATGAGGAAGATCAGTAGAAGAACATGGTATCTCCAAAGTAAGGAGAGACCTCTAGTGTGTGGACATTCATCACTCTGATAATATACTGGGAAATCACTGATTCTCTGCCCAGACTGTGAAGAAATATTTATTTAATATCTTCAAGCTTATTTTTGCATTGAATTTTCTCTCAGCCTAAGCCTTAAAGGCATCCCTGTCTTACTACTACAGGGTTTGGTTTTTTTTATTATTATTATTTTTAGTGCAGCAGGATAGATAAATATTTTATTTTCCTATAATCTTAATGTGCAAAAGCAGCATGGGTAAAGTGCCCTCATGGCCATCTTGTGAATGGACAGCAAGACAGTAATCTATCCTTGAAGATCTGGGGACAGATCGAGAGCAATCAACTCTTCTTACCCAAAATCCAGGCCTAGATCCAGAGCAATGAGGCTTGAGGAGTTTTTCATTGGTTTTTTTGTTTGTTTTAAGCTGTATAGTACTATGAGGAAATTATTCTGTGTTTCACAGCCGTATGATCCAGTTACATCATTGACACAATGGGGTTGTCTTTTGGCTCCTCAGGAGCTCAGGAGATGGCTTGGGAGAAACTTGTACCCTTCTGACTTGTGCTTGGAAACAGGAGGCGGTGGTCCACAGGCCAGGTAGAGCAGCTGCTATTACAGAAGTTGGCAGCAGTCATGGTGCTTGATTTAAATGTTCAACCATGCAAAATCAGCTGAAAATTATGTAGCTGAATTCAGATAGCCAAATAATGAGAGTGCTTGTGTTGCTCAGCATTTTCTTTTCACTCCAGTCCTTTGCCTAGCAGCAAAATATCCTGTGGATTAGAGGATGGCGCACAGAAGACTGGGTTTCAGAAACAACAACAAAATAGGATGTTGTTAAAATAGTGAGCTAGAACTAACTTGTCACAAATGGGATTTGAAAGAGTTTTCAAAGAGGCTTGTATTTGAGCCACATAAGTTCCTCCAATGATTCTGGCAGTCCAACATGGACAAAGCTATTTCAAGAAAAAAAAAATTTGTAATTTCTGAAATTTGGGGGAAAAAATATTTGGAAATTTGGAATTAATTTTGTAACATTTTAAGTTCACTACAATTTTTTTTTTTACTGCCAACCAAAATGTTTTTTTTTTATTTCCATAAAATATAATCCTTTCAAAAAAATGCAGTATAGCAGTGCCTTGCCATTTTTAATTCTCCATGTCTATGTTGGCCTTGAGAGTGGATAAACATGCCACTTCCATTATGTGACCACTATTTTTGACAGTGAAGTATCATCAAATGTTAATGCCTCTCATGTTCTCTTCATTATACACGCTCATTTTCATGACAAAGAGCATAAAGGGAACAGAAAATGGTACAAAATTAATATGTTCTCCTGACAATCTGGAGACAGCATTGCATGATCTTACACAGAAGGCACAGCTGGGGACTTTGACAACTGCAAGTACACAGCTGCTTCTTCTACTAAGTTCAAAATATTTTCCATGTTCACAAACCCATGGATACATGTGTATTCATGGGTTTATGTTTGTGTCTGTATGGACACCCTCCATAAGGTAACCAGGATAATATTTTTTGTCTAAACTACATTTGATTTTTAAGCTTAAACTACACTGATTTCTCTTCTCAAGGTTTTGGCTTGTAAAATTTTCTAAACCTTAGTTTTTAGAAGAGAGAATAAGTAGAATAAAAAAGTACATAGATTAATTGTTATGGTTTGGGAATGGTATTCTCCAATTTAATATTCCTACTGAAGCCACTTTGAATTATGCCATGCTCACTCACTCTTCCCTGCCCACACAGTGGGATGGAGAGGAAAATTGGAGGCACAAAAGATAAAGATCACAGGCTGAGAAAAAAATTACTGGAAACATCAATGAGATACGAAAACAAATGGTAAAACCAACAAAACTAGTAAGAGTGTGCAAGAAGCAAATGATTCATATGCAAGTTCTCATTCCCAACAATACCCAACCACTCCCCCTGCAATGCTACCTGATCCAAAAGGGTTCCTTGTCCATGGAAAATTACATGAGTCACTACAGAATAACATCTAGGTCCTAGCGATGCCCCCTCCGGACTACTCAAAAGATTAGCCATGTCCTGACCAGAACCAGAAAATCATCCAGCTCTGTTTTCTATTACATCTATGTCATGACCAGATCCCATATATTCCAATTATATATTCTAATTTATATACATACGTATACACACAGACACACACACACACACACACACACACACACACACACACACATATATATATATACACGTAAGTGTGTATATATACCCATACAAGCATAAGTATCATTTCCATAGTCAGTGTCTGTCCCTCCAAAATAGCTGTGAAGTTCATTTAGTCCATGATTTCTATCTGTCCTAGATGTCTTCCAGGGCTGGAGGGCTGGTGTGCTGGTTCCAAGCTGCATCAAGGCCTCAAAATTGATGTATCTGGCACAGTCCATACTCATTGTCCATGACAGTTATAACACAAATTTGCAGGGTCATTCATCAAGCAATACTATACAATGAAATGTTACAGACTATTCTTACTCAAGAGTCAAATCCCCTTGAGGTGCACAGGGTTTCCCTGTCCCTCTGCATTACCCACCAAGTGCACCCACATCCTTGTCTTTGTCAGAAGCAGGACTTATCCACTTTCTTCCCTAACATAACCCTTGCATGCACCATAAGGACTTTATCCCCTTCTGTGGTACACAGACGTTTTGATTCGACTGGGCCAGTTCTGTTGGTAAAGCCTCTAATTTTAACTAACCAGATGACCAAATATAGATTCCAGTATTTGAAACTCCTCCACGCACTGCTTTCAAAGTGGTTTTACCCAGAGACTGGTGCATGACAGGGAATATGATACCCACTCAATACTGGGGCTGTGCCTGCTTGGTGTGCTTGATCACAGTGCATGTTTCCCAGTTATGGATCACCTGGGAAATAGTGTCCATCGTTAAATCCACCCCATAGTTAAGCCATGATGCCATCTGTATCGTTACATCTCTTCCCTGCTGGCCTGAGGCATCATGGGCCCATTGACCAGCAATAATTCACCCTTATGCTGCCAGTCCAGATCCACCTGAGGCAGTTTAATCTTGGCAGCCCAATCCACCTGTCCATTCTTCAAATGTTCTTCAGTATCCCAACTCCTGGATACAAGTGCATCTACATTATATCCTTTTACAGCCAGCTTCTCTACCTGGGCAACAATGTCTTGCCAAAACTCAGCAGCCCAGTTGGACTGGGGAATGATGCTTTAACGGGGGAATGATGCCTTAGGATTTAGCTTTTGTATTTTTAAGATCCTGCATGTTTCAGTATGTAACTCCGTAGCCTGTCATCTACTGTTCTCCCATTTTCTTCAGACAAAACAGTCCCTCTCTAGGCCTGGGACTCAAGGGCACTTTACTGTCTTAGGCCCTGAAAAGTATAGACAAATTGGGTTGGGGGGAGCACAAACTGAGGATATATGACTTCATACCTGAAACTGTAATGGGAGGATTAACCCCTGATATGAAAATAGACCAAACTTATAATTGTCTGAAAAACTTGTGGCCATCACTCACCCTGGGTGTAACCTCTTGGAGGCTAGTGACTGCCCAAGGTGTACCTATTGAAGGCCTTAATAAATAAAGGCCTTCAATAGGTACACGTTGGGCATTCACAAGCATGTTTTATCCTCTCAATCTTGTCTAGCCTCTTTTCAGGTAGCCACTCCAATGCATCAGGTTTACTTCTGTTCCACCAGTTGGTCTTTTTTCCATCAGTCTATCTGAAAGCCAGATGGCTTGCAGCTCTGCTTAAACCTGACTTGGTCCACCTCTGTCCCTCAATAGCTTCTGTGATTTTCCACATAAGACTCCATACAGCAGCTTTTTATTTTCAGTGTAGCCCTACAGTATTGCAGGAATCATTAGGGAGGAGAGTGTAACATTTTTCATTTTCTGGTAGTTTTTTTTCAGGCTGGTTCATGATGACTTCCAAGACCCCTAGGCAATTGGGGGTTCCTCTACAAGCTTGCTATGTGATGAGCACAATCCAGTTACTCCAAATCCAATACTCCATATTCCACACCAGAATAATGTGTGTAAGGAACTTTCCCTGTGAACATCAAGTCGAGCATTGGCAGTTAGGGTCCTAGGAAGAGACAATCACTTCTGAAATACCCAGAGTTTCTTCATAAGTTTCCAGGATCTCTTTTTCAGCAATCCTCAAATCTTTTGTATTTTTGACTGCAGAACCCTAGGGGTTGTCCTTGAGTCCCCTGCATACTTTTTGCCAGAGACTCTAGGAAGGATCACTCTCCTCAGCTGCAGTGTAAAGCACATTTTTTGTATCCTGCCCTGTCCTGGCTGGCCCCAGGGCTACTGCATGAACAGTCTCCTGTTTGATTCACTCAGACATTTGCAGCTGTTCAGGACACCACTTGAAATCATTCTTCTGGGTCACACGATGGAGAGTATTTGCAATTCAATTGTCATCTGGAATATTCATCCTCCAAAACCCCACAGTGAATTAGGGAAGTCTGTGTTTCCTTTTGCTGGTTGGTGGGGACAAGGCTGCAATTTTGTTGAACATGTCCATTGGAAACTGACAGTGTCTATCTTGCCATTTGGCTCCTGAAAACTCAGTTTTCTTACTTGACCTTACATTGTTTTATGGCACAACTGTCTGTTAGGAGGTTTTGGATTATCTCCTTCCCTTTCTCAATAACTCTGTCTGCTTTTCCCCCATATGAGGATGTCATTGATGTACTGTAAGTGTTCTGGAGCCTCATCCTTTTCCAGAGCAGTCTGGATCAGTCCATTACAAATACTGGGGCTGTGTTTCCACCCCTGGGGAAGTCAGTTCCAGGAGTACTACATGCCCCTCCAGGTGAAAGCACTCTGGCCTGCACTCTGCTGCTAAAGGCATGGAGAAGAGCACGTTTGCAATGTCAGTGGTGGCACCACTTTGCTGTCCTGGACTCCAGCTCATACTGAAGTTCCAGCACAGCTGGCACAGCAGTGCTCGGTGGTGGTCTGACTTCCTTCAGGCCACAACAGTCCATTGTCAGTCTCCACTGTCAGTCTGTACTGTCCACTGGACTTACAGGCTGGCAGTATGGGACTCTTAAACAGTCTTGCTGACCACGCCTGACTCACCACAAATCATCTCATGGATGAGAGTCACGAGTCCTGGTTGTGCAATATTGTCAATGGTTCATTGTTGTAGCAGCAATCAGTATCTTTTGTTCTTTGACCATCAGCAGTCCCACAGCAGAAGGGTTCTTTGAGAGACCAGGCAAGGCGTTCAGCTCTTTTATTTCCCATGTCTACACAGCAGCTCTCCCAAAAGCCCAACCATGGCCTTTCTGGGTCCTTGAAAACCCAACAGTGGCATCATGCATGCCAAGGAAGCACGCAGCCTCGGGGCCAGCCACAATGGGATGTGACCCAAGCCAGGGTTCCTTCAATTTCCACTGCAGTCAGCTCTCCAGGTACTCTTGTCATCCGAGAAACAGTGATACATTCTGCCCATACATATCTTGGTGGCGTCAGGTACATTGTGCTCTGGGGTCAGCTGAAGCTTTATGCTCTCGTGGATCTGATGTTCCAGGCCAGTCGGATAAATGTGATTGTCCCTTTCCTCCACTTGGCTGGAGGCTGGGCCTCTCTGATCATGGTTGCTCATTTCTTGTAAATATGAACTGAAGGTCCCTCAAGGGGACTGGAAATAACATCAGGCTTTCTGTTCTGACGACTTGCTCACTTGAAACTGGAGTGGCATTTGTCCCTGAATTTCCAGTGGTAGTTGTTCCTCCTCTCAACTCACATACCCATGCATGAGGTGGGTTTTCCATCTCAATTCCCCACATCCTCTCTTTGGTCATACAGCAAAAACCACAGGTTACCTTGTAGTTTGCATCCTCTCTCTCGAGCAGGTGGATACTTGCTCCCAATGGCAGAGACTCTCGTCCATAGTAGAGGAGCATGGAATAGTTCCTCTCTAACTTGTTCGATCCTTTCATGTCTCTGCTGTTTTGAACAGTCCTTCCACAGACAAGGTGCAGGTTTGTAAGTAAAAAAAAGATGATCATCCTATTGCTGGAGTCAGGTAGTCACCTGAAACACTGTTTATCCATGGTGTTCCACCTTCTTCGGTGCACTACTAGATCATCCTTGAGAGAATACCATTCAGAATCACCTTCAGAGGTTGAGTTTCTGTCCTCTTCCCACATGCTGGGACAGAGATGCCTGCTTCTTGGCTTGACTATCACAGGCCATGATATCCCAGCATTGGAGCAGCCAAGTTCAGTAGGGGCTCACCCGATTGGCAGCGTAAACCTTTTCACACATGTCACAGCTCATTCACGGATAGGGACTGCTGATTATCTCTGGCCTTGCCTCTTCCTCCCGTAGTGAGGGTCCTGCTTCCTCTTCATTCCTCACTGTGCAAATTGATTTGGTCTTAGACCTCTTCTCCTGTATAGAGCGACTGCTACCAGCACAGATTGATCCTCTGGTTTAGCTGAGTTTGAGTGGCCGTGGTGCCTTGCTGACTAATTTCCTCCTTCTTCCCCTGAGATGCAGTCTAGTATAGAACTGTGGCCAGTAAAAAGTGGCCAGGGCTCAGTACACTGTACTGAGTTGCTCCTCTCTGGATTTGCCACAGCATCCTCCCTGCAAATAATCTGTCACTTTATGAGGGTCCTGTAACTTGCAACAGAACTAACAAAAGAAAGTACAAGAAATGAACAATTCATACACAAGTTCTCCCTTCCAACATTATCCAACTGCTCTTTTTGCCATCTTAGCTGACATGGAAGGGGCCTCGTCTTCCGTCCCTAGTAGATGACATGAGATAGCATAGAATAATCTCAACGCCCCAGCCATGCCCCCTCCTCGCTGTTGTAAAAATTAACCTTGTCCTGCCCAGAAGCAGGACGATGGTGTAGGGCATCAGCTATTATCCAAATCTTGTATTTAAAACTGCATTGGGTTGTGTTCTTATTATCATCATCATTGTCCATGGGCAGCTGATATTGGTACTCCTAAGATATTTTTTAATCTATATTTTAAATTTAAAATAAAAAGGTATTGATTGGGTGGCTGGCATACTACAATTGGCCACCAGTTTTGCATCCTCAGATTTTGCCTGCACAAAAACTTATGTGGGAGAAAGCCAGAAACAAAAGAAATTGTAGAGTGTTGTCCTTACCCTTTGGAAATTAGGAATTTGTTTTGCAGATGTACATCTGATTCATATGTTCTCTGTTCAAAACCCACATCTGTGTTTCTGGATTAAAAGCAGTATAAAGTACACAGCAGACTTATTGCAAGAAAATTTTCTTCATAATTTCCATTTCAGAAATTTCCTGGTCCATGTATACCTGTGGGAAAAATCAAACCCAAAACTAATTTAAACCCCATAATAATCCTAAATTTTCACAGCTAAGATATACTGGTAGAAGTTCTGTTGCATTGGGCAGATATTTAAGAAATGCTTTTGAAACGAAAGTCTGGAGAAACAGCAATCCTTCATATTTTCAGAACCTTACATCTCTGGTGCAGATCTCAAAACCAGCTAATCCAGAATGAATGGATGCATGAAGTCAGCTGAGCTTGGGATTTCCCCAGAAAAACTTAATACACGCTTCTCTCAAGGTAGTATTACCATCATATTTATAGAAAATTGCATCCCCTAAGTAATTACAGTAAAATAAATATTCTTTATTTTAAGGATGTTTAGGATTTTTTTTAATAGACAATCAAACACCTTCAAATATATTATCTGATTTTTCTAAAGAAGCTGAATGATACTGAGTTCTAGAACGTAAACTGCTTTTTATGATTGTGGTAATTTTTCAGCCTTGATCAAGAGTACACTTTAAATGTGCATAAATTCAGCTAGGAATGTGATAAACAATAAAAGCACCAGTCTAGACTGTAGTTTATTTAGAGCACCTCCACAGTCTTTAAGAGAAGTGAATGGACAACAACTCGAGAGTGAAATCCAGTTTTAGCTTAAATGAAGTTATTCTGCGGCTGTAAAGGACTGCGCTTTAACTTCTCTGTGTTACCTAGCAATGAAATGTTTTATGAAGACCTTAGAGAACTGTGAAGATATCACATTCAGAATGTCAGAGAGAACAAGTGGATGGCGTTCCAAAATAGTTGTTGCTGCTCTCCGAACACTGGGAATCTTTCCTTTAAAGTAAAAAAGAATATGACTCACAAACAGCATCTGTGAGTATAGAGTACAGTACCAGAGAAAAAAAAGGTGTACATTGAGTAAGATTAGGACTTGTCAAAAATGCTTCAGGGCAGAGTTAAAATGAAGAAACAAAAATAATTTCTAGGTTGGGTAATATCCAAGTGTCAGGAAAACATTTTGGGCTACTGGGAAAAATCTTAGTCATACTTTCCTTTCTTTCATTTCTAACACCAAACACCTCTTAAAAAGATAATGGGGTGTTGATAAATTGTAGTGTGTTTGGGTGTTGAAATTTATAACTTTTTCCAGAAAAAGGTGAATTTTTTAAAAAGTAATGAAGTCCAAGACACAAGATTTAAATTGCCTCAGGGCCAAATGAAGGCAAAAACTACTCTTTTTGGGACCTAAAACAACAAGCATTAGATCAAAGAGGGTTTTTGCATAGAATTGAAGGGAAAGGGTAAAGCTGGCTTAGAGCTTGTGATCAATAAACCAGGAATATCATGAGTCATAATGCCGCACCAAACTTCAGATATGAAATGACACCCATAGAAAATGAAAACCAAAGTGAAAAAATGGCAAGCAAAAATAATGAGCCATGACTCAACGTGACAGCTCTGAAAAGACAAGTGTTGCACCATGGCCTTACACAACAAGGAGAATGAAGCATGAAGATGCATTTTAGTAACATAAAGCATTGCAAAATATATAGTCAGACTATTTATGAATCAGGAAAACACAGATAAGTTGTCTTAAGAGTCTAACAAAAATATATACTTCGATTTTACAAATCTTGCAAATTTGTTTTCTAAAAGCTTTTGGGTTCATGGTTGGTCAGGTGAGACACAGGGGTGTGGGGGGTGGAGGGGGGGGTTCATTGTTTTGTTTTAAATACTCTGATCATGACTTTGATCTTCCTGGATGAAGCATGTTACCACAGAAATGTACAATGTGTGTTCTGTATCATTTCATGCATTACGTGTATAGGTTGTGGCTGCTGCCTGAGTTTCCATGATTATTTAGTGAGGAAGTGTTGTGTTATTCCTGACAGCATGGTAGTTTATCTAGTTACTTTAAAGAAAGCTCATATTTCAAAATGTTTCTTCTAAGACCATTACAAAAATAAAAAACAATTGGAAATTATATCAGTTCTTGTTACCAGTTACCCAGCAAATGTAAAAACACTAAAAATTGCCACAGGAAGTAATAATTTCAATGACAAATTTAAAGCTGTTTATTTGGTGTGTTAAGTAATATATTTTTGATCAAAGATAAACAGTTCTAAAGTTCCATTTGTTTTGTTGCAGAGGAAAAAGGAAATTGCTATTCCCTGGAGGATGACGTACCTTGTAAAGCAATCTGTCTTCAAATCCAGCATGAAAGAGAGCCAAAAAGAACAAGTCTCTGTATTATGTGACGAGTCCCTTGAGATGCTGGTAGTTGTTCTCCACTGTTGAGGACCACAGATGTCTTATATTGTGGGTCATATCGAGAATTTTCTGGGGTTCTTTGAGGGTGTTTTTAAAGTATTATGGGGAAAAAATTGTTGTCAGATGGTTACAATTGTTTGAAAAATTCAATACTGTCCACTCCCTGCAGCTCCATTTCGGTAAAAAATTATTCTTAAAAATCTTTATCTGGTCCTAAACATAAATACTGATAGAAGTTAACACAAATTTTACTGAACTTGTACTTCTAAGACAAATCTGGCTCCATGGAAATCCTTGGAATCAGAATTGATAGGAAATTTGAGCTGCCGAATTTAAATCTTAAGAAAAAAGGCACCAGCTGCATTTCACTGGAGAGAACAATATAATTATTTTGAATTTTCAGGGAAGTTTCTGTACGGTTGTTTGGACACATAGCATGGAACCTGCAGAACAGGGAGAGAGGAGGCAAAGGTGTCTTTCATCATCTTTGTTCCATCTTTGTGTTAGATTCCTCCTCTCAGGGCTGCTTAAAATAAAACCCATAGCTCAAGATGTTTGTGCCCTGGAATTTGAGGATCCTTTCATAATACACTCCCCTTGTCCCATTCTGGCTCTCAGCCCATCCAGCAGAAATAAATACTGAAAGAGATGTTAGAGTATTTTTACAGTTGTCTTTTACAAGAGCTGTTCTGAGAAATGGTGCCATGTCTCCTGGGAAAGAAGTTTAGAGCATTGTTACAAATTTTCCTCTCCTTTGAAAGCATAACATTTAAATTACTTTTGTAATTCTAATTCTCAAACTACAAGAGTGGTCAACAAAAAAATAATTGCACATAAGAATACTGAGGAATAGAAGGAATTAGAGATTTTTGAAAGCACATGATAGACTTTAAGATCTCTACAGCCATAGTGAACACACTGACCAAAACAAATTAGAACCTTTCCCAAAACAAAATTAATCCTCATTAATTAAACACTGTTTTCTTCAACTGTACTGGGAAATGTGGGATTTGAGGCTTAGACTGAGGTCATATATTACAGCAGTAAAGAAGAAGTATTCTGTTTTCTTAATTTTGAAAAATATGTCATTTTGCCTTGGGAAGTATTACAATATTTTAGTAATCAGCTGCAATGCTCATTAGTCTGCCTACATATCTGAAGCACTTGTATTTGTTGATGTACCAGCAGCAGAGATAAAAGAAATTTGAAAGTGAAATAATTACAAATTTGAGTCAGTGCCTTTTTCAAACTGGAGGCTTGCAATATTACCCTTAATGAGATGATGCCCCAAACTCCAAAAATGGATTTTTGTTTTCTAACCTCTTTTGAACTTCTGATTAGAAATTACTTTATGGTCTGAATTTATGAAGAGACAGTATCTTCTGTTTACTGAACTCTTTCCTCTCAAAAAAAGGGGGATGAAGGGGAAGCTTGCTAACTAGCTCACAATCCAAACTTCATTTCTCAAACTAAAATACTAATCACTTGATAGAGTAGAAAGTAAACTAAGGTAGATTTATATTGCTACAAACAGTACCATAGTTTTATGGCCAAACAAATTTAAATTAATGTCTGTCAGTTGAAGCTATAAACATCCTCAGAGTGTTGCACTTTAAAATTAACTAAGAATTTGATTATTTAAAAATTGCAACTGGAAGGGAAAAGGTGGAGGCTTGCATATCTTATGAACTAATCCTGGGAGGAGTGCAGATGGAAGACTGCTTAAGGCAAAGCAGTTCATCTGCATATGGCAGGTTTCAAGAACTGGACCTGGATTACTCAAGGCCAAACATGAAAGGAACTTTAATACAAATTTTTTATATTTACAGAGCTTCAAATTTTCTTTCAAATAAATTGAGAAAATAATTCTAAAAAGGAGATTGTTATTAGTTTAAATATGAATTAATGGGTTTTTTTTAATTACAGATCAATTGATTCCCTGTGTGTACATAATGAACAGAAATCCACAGCAGGCAAACACTTGCATTTTAGAACCAGAGTAGAAGGAAATCATAATTCTTAATTAAGCAGTTTAAAGCTCATATGTAGTGCTGTAGGAGAAGTACCAGATTCGAAAACATTTATTTGTTGTTTTAAAAGTTTCCTTCTGGTAACCTTGACTGTGCTTGCTTGTCTTTGATGAAGTATAACAGGTACTGTCATGTTAAATGGTGAACATTTTCATTATTTAAAGAATAAAATTTTTCAGCAGTAATTTTGGATATGTTCAAAAAATAACCTTGTTCATACAAGTCTTTTGGGCTTTGTGTTAAGTGTCATATGATCTTTTTGGAGCAAAGGCTAGGATAAAATAAGGAGAATTTCAGCAAAATAACTATGCAACTTGTTCTAAACATATAATTCCATGCACAGTAATATTTCTGAATGTTTTATCACATTTTATACATTCTTATCACCACGTTATTTATTTTTGATAGAATTTACTTAATCCTTGCAGCAGACTAGTGTTTTATCCTGACAGAAGCCTATAGAAGAGTCAATGGCAGGCCAAAAAGTGCTATGTTGTAGAAGATTGTCCATCCACAGATGTTCAGCTGAAAATATGCACTAATAGAAATTCTTTTTGAAGAAAAAAAGAAAAAATGTTTTTCTTTCTTTATGCACAAAGTCTCACTGTTCTTTACAAGCATAGAAGTAATCTCCATCTTAAAAAAAAAAAAGGCAAAACACCAACAAGAAAAAAAAAATTGACCAAAACCAGATTAATCCAAAACAATTTATGTTTTTGGAAATGAGCAAGATACGGAAAGCTCTCATTGGCATATGACTTTGTAAAGAACTGTGAGACTGTACAGCTGGGCTTCATCACAGTGAAGCTGACCAAAGAGTTTAGCATTTGATCTCAGCTGATGATCTCAGTTCTTTAGTCAAAAATACAGACAAACTAGGCCTCAAAGACAGTACCTCTCCTGCATGTCCAGAGGTTTATATTTCTCTTCATGAAACTGAAATTAACACCTCAGATTAAACATAGGGAAAATCAGTCCTATTGCAGGTGAGAGTCTTTTGCTTGAATTATAGGTGACATTTCCCTTTTAACTTTGGTAATACTTGTATTTACTTCTATATTTAGGCACATTTTTACAGAACAGATTTTGCTTTTGTTAATAGATTAAGTGAGCTTTAGCACCAAGTTTGGCAGATTGTGATAAAAGCTTTATTTTGACATGAATGTCCACTTTAACTGATTCTAGTCTCTACACAAAAAATCCTTGTCACCTCTCTATATCTGAAAAAAATCCCACTGGCCTACTGTGTCTTCTCATAGTTTTGGAAGAGAGACCTTCTTGCTAAAAGGAAGGTCATTTCTTCAGGTACAGTTCATATTGTTTCTTTTTTATGAAATCTTCTTCCTTTTCTTTCAACAAATCAGAAATGAAGCTTCAAAACCTCATTAAGTATGTCTTCTGGTAATTTTTAATAAATACTTTCTTTTTAACAAGATCTATCATATAATAGATATCGTTTTTACTAATATAGAAATCATATGGTCTTCTTTTCCATGTAATTGAAGTATTGACTTGATTAAATATATCTACATATTGTTTGTCTTGGCAATTCCTGATATGTTTCAGGACATATCTTTGGCCATTGATGTTTATGTATTTAAGTGTTTATGTCCAGTACTAACACAAGTGTTTTCTGGTTAATTTCATTTACGTTACTTTGTTTTTAATAAGCTTACTCCTTGCAAAGGAATCCACAATTACACATGTTTTTCAGTCACTGCACTCAATTTTCTCACTGCTCTCTTTGCCATGTTTTTTTCCCCAAAGTATAGTACATGCTAGGAAGATCATGTAAGAGGAGGGTTTTTTTTTCCTTTTTAAAATCTGCCCCTAAATAAGAATAAAATATAAAATAATTCATCATTTCCTCTTATTTGAAGGTTTGTGTTAAAATATTTAAAAAACAGGCAAATTTACTATGACAAGGTTAGGGTTTCTTTTTCCTAACATCTCGTATCAAGAAATGTAGCCAGATATGAATAGGCTTTTTCAACCAATAACTGGTGTTGGTAATAAGGACTGAGCTGACAACCAGCTGTGCTACTGCTCTCAGTCCTGCAGTGAGAAAGGGGAAAGGAGTCTGCAAATGATTATCAACTTCAAGTATTTCTTGCAGTCAAGGCTTTATTAAAAAAAAATTAATAAAATAGCTTTATGCTTCTAAAATTTTAACCACACTTGTAAAAAAAAAAAAAAGGTCTGTATGAAGACATTAGAAGAGAACTGCTGTGAACTGCACAAATCAAGGGTATTGCCCAGTTGGGCTGCCGGCCTACATTGTAGACTTGTCTTTAGTAAAAACTCTTCTCCTCCCAATTAAAGAATAAAGGTTGAGGAGCCTGCAGGCCTTTTCAGTAAGTTTGGTGTGACTTTTAACCCCTCATTTTACCCTTTTCATATGGCTGTCCTTTATACCATACTCTCTGATATGTCAGTGACACCCAGTATTGCTGCTGTGGGTCAGACTGGGTTTGCAGTTTTGTTACAGACTTTACTTCCTGGGGATTTGTAAATCATTTGTAGGAATTAATCATAAATTAGAGTTTTACATATACACAGATTTTTCTTCCCCCCATTTGCCTTCCTGCAATATGCAATCCTAAAAATTAAGGCATTAGAGGTCTAGAAAAAAACCAAGCAATATGAGATTGAAGAAACCATGTCCAGCAAGAGCCTTCAGAACACCCCCAAATCCTGGTTCTGTCAGCAATGGGTTTTGCTTGTATTTTTTTCCTATTATATCTTCCAGGTAATTAAGTATAGCACAACTGCTACATTCCTGCTAAGCCGTTACAGGACTGTGGATTTTCCATATTCTTTCTGATGTATAAGCCAAATTCACGGAGGTTCACATGGTCTAATCATGTAGTCATTAGACTAAAGTGACTTGTTTTCCTATCGCTGTTTTTATCAAGAAATCAAACTTTCTGTCTGTGCTGGTTTCAGCTGGAGTAGAGTTAATTTTCTCCACAGTGGTTGGCTGGTATGGGCTATGTTTTGAATTTGTGCTGAACACAGTTGATAATACCGTGATGTTTTAGTTACTGCTGCAGAGGGCTTACACAAAGCCAAGGTTTTGCTGTTTCTGCTGTTTCTGTTGTCTGCACACTTGTGAGAAGTTGGATGCGTATGGGAGGAAACAAGTTGTGCTAGGGGTCCTAAACTGACCAGTGTAGTATTCAGACCATATGATACCATGCTTAGTTTACTAAGCACAGGGAAGAAAGAGGAAACAGTAACATTCGATGGTGTGTCTCCAGAAGTAACCATAATGCATTAGGGACCCAGCCATCCTGGAGATGGCTGAAGATCTACCCTCCCGTCAGTAGCAGTGAATTAATTCCTTGTTTTGCTTTGTGTGTGCAGCTTTTGCTTTCCCTATTTAACTGTCTTTACCTTGAATCCCAAGTTTTCTGACTTTTACTCTTCCCATTCTCTCCTAATCTTGCTGGTGAAGGAGTAAGAGAGCTTTCATGAGACTTGGCTGACAGCTGGGATTAAACCACAACAGTCCCTTTGATGCCTAACTGGGTACACAAAGGGTTCAGGATAACAACAGATTTGTCTTGGGTTGAATTTATAGCTGTTACTACTGTTTAGTTAGTAATGAGCAGTGCTTGCCATGGGGCCCACTCTCCTGACTGTATATTAGAGTCCAGTGCTCATCTGTGGCTGCTTTTTACTTTCACTGCTCACTGCAGAGATGTACTGCTGACCACCTCACTGTATTGTGCCTAAGAACATTCTGGTAAGAGCCATGGTGATGCTCCTGGGCTGGAAGATGGCCAAGACACTGCTCCTGTTTTCTGTGCTGCTGGACTGGATGGGCTGAAGCTTCTGTCTGAACTCGAGTTGAAGGGGCTGTGACGTGTGATGAGACCACGATGAAGCACAGATCCATTTGCAGCTCATGGAGGACCCCATGCCAAAGCAGGTGGATGCCAGGAGGAGAATGTGACATGTGAGATGCCTCTCCTAGAGCAGGTTTGCTGGCAGGACTTGTGACCTCATGGGGGACCCTCACTGGAGCAGTTTGTGAAGAAGAGCCCATGGGAAGGGTCTGTGTGGGAGAAGTTCAATCAGGGGTGCCTCCCATGGGCGGACAGGGGAAGCCAAGCTTCCCTGGCAGCACATGGTGAGGACCATGATGAAGCAGACTGTCCCCCTGCAGTCGATGGACTAGGACATGTGAGCTGTAGCAGGAACCCCTTTTGCAGACAGGCTGGGGAGGAGTTCGTTACCATGCTAAAACAGATGGCCTGGCCCAAAAGGACCAAGGCTGGAAATTGTAATGAATATACCTTTACAGTGTTTATACAGCACCCGAGGCAAGGGGAAGTTTGTGGAATTTTCTCATGCCTTTGAATAAAAATAGTTTGTTTGAAGTATAGCTTTTATTTATTAGTAACTGTTTCTGATAAGCTATTCCTGGAATTATGGGGGGGAATGGATTTTTTTTTCCTGATTATTCATTACACAATGAAAGAAGTTATGCCGTGTTAGAAAAATAGATTACATTTTGCATCTGTCTATTTAATCTGCTATTTATTGTTGAGTAGGAGACCTTATGTAAAATTCTTCTCAGGAAATCCCCCAGTGTTCTTTGTTGTGGTTATGGAGGAATACTAGACTCTAAAAAGTGTGCAATTTAAGAACAGAACAAAGAGCTGAATGTGGTGCTGCTGTCTTTTATGTCATATCTCTGACTGGAAGGGAGAAAGAAGCAGGACATGCACAGGGCACAGCTAAAATGAAATGTGAAATGCGGCTCCAATACACGACACAGACAGAGCTCTACACAAGAAGCTGGAAAGGGGGGACTCAGGAAGTTCCCTGATTCATTTGGACTGGAACAGTAAGAAAAGCTTTTTTTCTAGAGTTAAGTGAGAACATATATAAAAGAACTGCGGAGGAGAGGATAATTAAATAAAGATACAGAAAGACCTTTGGCAGAGAAACAGAAAACTAGTTCTGCTTCTTAGCTTAAAAATCTAGTAAAAGTAAGATTGGGAAAACAATGAAAACTGGAAATTTATAACAGCAGTCCATTAATATTATTTACAGAATGTACTTTAGTAATTTCTCTTAGCCACATCTTCAACCTAAAAGAGCATTGCAGAGAAAAGATACACCTGGTAAAAGAATTATTGAAACATTATTTTAGGAGGTGTTTATATAATTTTTGATTTTACTGGAAACAGAGGTAATGAAAAACATAAATAGTGAAAAAAACATATCTCTTACAATATTTAAAACCAGAAATTTTTATTGAGTCTTCTTAAGACAAAAATTAATTTCTCTTAAAAAATTTAAAAACTCAACATTAGAAATCCTTATTTGTAACATTGAGTTTGTTCAAGATGTGTGGACTGAATATAATTTAGTACAGAAAAACTGGAAAGGGTAGACTACACTAATCTCTCTGGATCTGTAAATTGAGAATTTAAAAAAAAAATTGTACACAACAATGGCTAGCAAAATGAGGGTATAAAAAGTAAAGCTACATACCAGTTTTGTAGGATTTTTGGTCTTGAGATGTGTTTAATATTTGAAAATAATTTCTGAGGCAATTAACAAATTAACAGCTTATCTGGATTAAAAAAATAAAAAAAGAAAAGAAAACTCAAAACTCCTAAACTTCAAGTTACTGTGTTACAAAGTGAATTGTTCTACAGCTGCAAAATCAAGTGCCTTAGCTGAGTTAATGATTTTCATTTCTTTTGCATGTGTCAGCATTAATGGACGCATGCTTCTCTAAAGCCTTGCATGTGAACATGGTGCTGAGCAGACTATATTCAGTTCTGTTGAATGCTTTTTGCATTTTTTTAATAACACACAAAAGGAGACTTCAAATCAGGCTGAACTTCAAGTAAAAAGTTAATGCTATTCTCTTATGGGTTCAACCACCCACTTTGCTTAAGGTCACTAGTTGAGGCTAATGCTGCACAGAGGGGCTGCAGCAAACTTGGCATCTCCTTGATTAGGCTCCCTGCTGATCTAATACACATACCAACTCACTTGCCAAGTCAAATAACACATTTAGTGAATTGGAAATAAGATTTAAGTGAGCCAGCACAATGCGGCTTGCCCTCTCATCTTTTTACGGAATCCTTTTCTTTGTATGCTACACTGTGAAAACTGCTCTTGTTAAAGGACTTAATCTTCATTTTTTGCCTGTAGATTATTTGGAAACAGGTCAATTGAATGTTCGGCCTTCTAACTCCTCCTACCAAAGAAAGACATGACTTGTGGCATACTGATTGCATCATTTAATTGAAAGGTTCTTATTATTAAAAAGAAAATATTGTAGTATACAGTTATCTCAGAGTGAAGAAAAATCTGGGATTAAATGCAACCCTTTTTTAAATAACGTGTTTACTCCTTTGTCTTCAAATCTCTTATATCAAGAGTACTTCTCATTAATTGCTGGTGAGTAGTAATAGATGGGGCTGATCACAGCACATATATTCATCTCTTGTGGCTGTATCACAGTAGTTAATTCTTAAATAAATACAGTAAGATACAATAGAATGACATTTCTATAACGCCTTTCATAAAAGCAAAGTAAATCACTTCACACAGTGCTTGACTTTGAACTATTCCATATTTCAATGAAAAAAAAATCAGGACTGAAGTTAAAGCTTTCAAAGTTTGCTCAGTTTTTTATTAATTTTAGAAGGACAGAAGTTACAGTGTATAGTACAATTTGAGATTTAGCACAGATTGTATTTTCACGCCATTTATGCTGTAATAAACTGTAGCTGTCTCATATCTCCATTTATGGTGTTCAGGGTTATGATGTGTATTGACTTTCTTTTTATCTCTTGATTTATCTTCTTATCTTCTTATCTCTTATGTTTATACATATCTATGAGCATCTCTTCCTTGTTTAACTTCTGAAATAAGAATTTGCTTCCTGAGGTACTCCTGTTCTTTTCTTTCTTTTCTTCCCTTTTTTTTTTTTAAACAAATTCAGGGGTATGATAATACAGAGAGGAAAGTTGAAAAAAACCCTGACATTTATAACTTCTCATCAAAGACAGGAGATTTTAAGTACTACATTAAAAAGGAAAAATTTATCTGTGTGACCTACAGCTGCAAGATAAAATGACTCTTTTTCTTCCAGAGTAATGGCCAGTGCACTTGACTTCTAATGAATTCTCTTACTACATTTTAATCCCCAGTAAGGGATTTTGAGATATCAGCAAAACATCTTGGAACATTTTTTTTGTGACCATCTGTGTACTTTCAGTCTAGCTTTTAAAGCCAAGCATTTGCTGATGTTGTAGCAGACCTTTGGTGGGAGCTCAGAAAAATGGGATAACATAGAGTACATTTGTCTTGCTAACTCAGTCAAGCAAAGCATTCTTCTGCTCTCAGACCCTCCTATGATTCTGCAAAGGGTAAGTAGAACACATGCCTTCCCTCACCATTGCATTTCTCCCAAAAAGGAGAAAATGCTAATACTATCATAAGATCCATGTACTGGGGCAGGATCTGGGTCTGTATTTCTCAGAGAATCATTAACAGCCTTCAGGTCAAGTGGAAAAAAGAGCATGATTACAGAAAAGAGATATTTTTTGTTGGTTTTTTTTTTTTTTGAATCATTCAAAGTAGTATTTATCATTCAAAGACCTGATTTTCAATTTCATAGTAGCTGGCCCAACCTAAACCATCAAAGTGGAAAATTGCATGGTTCAGGTCTCATGCTAAATACTTTCAAAGTTTCAGTTGAACTATTTATCATTTTCTAAGACCAAGCATGAACAAATATAGTGGTTTGTCAGTAGCTCAAACATTTAATTACGAAGATACAGTCCTCTTAATTAAATGTTTGAGGAAATAACTTGAAGCATGTTTAAGAACAATCCTGAAATCAGACAGATATGTCCGGTTTCTATTAAGAAAATCCTCTAGCAGCAGATCAAGCCATTTTTCATCTGAAAAGATGAGGTAGCACACACTCAAGTAACAGTTGGTAGAAGTATAGCAAAATGCTTAGAGAACTGCATCTGTAACAGCAGAGCCAACAAAGAAAAAACAAGATTTCCTTATTTGTTTCTTCCAAGAATGTCTCAGTGGCCCAGCATCACAGCAGAGTGGAAGCTTCAGACAAAGTTTATTAAAGAAGCCCGACTGCTGAGTCCCAATGCGCAGAAAGGACACCCATGCTTTCTGAATTCTTTCTTGGAGAGGAGTGAAGGTACAGCTGGATCCAAACTTAGTCCCAGGCTTTGTCAATGGTGTCAGGAGCCAATTTATTTCTGTCTCAACATTGGTTGTCAGAAGCACATGGAGGAGGGGTTGCACATGTCCCACTTGCAGGAGGAAACTACAAGAAAATGGGAGAAAGCCTTGTCTCTGGAGTCACCTTGCCTGGCAACCATTTCAATAGTTCACAAGGGATAAGCATGCAGCAGACCACCGTGGACACTGCACCCTCCAGAGGGGTTCTCCAATCCGATGGAAAAAGGTCTCCACCCATGGACTGCAGTGGAACATTAGGCTGGGCCAATGGTCTCCTGTCAACAGGCAGCAGACATTGGGAGGAGACAGGAGGCATAAAAATAACTGATTCACAAGCTCTGGTGCTCTTTTGGTCTGTGCTTTTTGGGTTTTGTCTTTCTGGGCTTCTGGTCAGCTTCTTGTCCTTACTCTAGCCTGCTTTTGCCCTCACTTGTCCTCCCTCTCGCGTGTTTCTTGGCTGGACACTGGCTGACTCCAAGCCTCCCATTGCCTGTCCTGCCTCTCTGTTCCTGTTCCTGACCGATGTCCTGTCTGCTTCATTCCTGCATTCCTGCTTCGCCGGTCCAGCCCGCTACCACGATCCCCGCCGCCATCCTGTCCAGCATTCCGGACCTCCCGCCCAAGCACCCTGTCCCCTGTCCCTCACTGGCCTGGTGTCCGGCTGCCCGTGGCCGCGGGAGTGGGGCCTGTGGAGCCTCTCCGGGAGCTGCACGGGCTTCCCCAGCAGCCAGCGGGCACGCACGCCCTGACACTTGGCCATCGGTGGCGCTCCCTGACTTCCTTCTTTTCTGTCTTTTCTAATCTTCTTTAGATTAGAAAGTAGGGCAACTCCGTCTTTATTACCAAAAAAATGATTCTCAGATAAAATACTGTCTTGTTTGACTTAACTTCATCCTAGACCATCTGTTTTAAAAGAACTCCTCGCAGCTCCCCACAGTGGAGTGTGACAAATGGTTTACGTGTAAAGGATTATGGAGATTTAATTGAGCCTTTAGACAACTTTCTCCCACATGATGAAGGACAGCAAACCAGATATATTTCTATAAATTATTTATTATTATAATGGTTAGACAAATCGATTCAATCAGAATTATTTACCACACAATATAGGAGCTATAACTACTACAATAGTACAATGCCCTATATCAGCAATATTGAAGCAAGTATTTTAAAGCAATTGTATTAAATCTAGTAAACCCAATTATTATATAGAGATTGATGTTACTCACCTATACCAACAACCACGGGTGAGAGTCTTGCTCAGCCTCCAGAAGTAACCCTAAGCATCATCCCCACCCAAGGGAGGAATCTCCGAGCAGTCATATGTTAGAAGGCTCTTCCATTAAAAAATAAAACTAGTCCATTACAGTTTAAAATTATTCACCGTCAGTCATATGCCTCCAGGCCAGTTGTGTCAGCTTAGCAGCTTTAGATAAGTTATTAGTAGTGCCACATGTTTGTTCCTTTATCAGGATACTTTATCTGGTCTACCATACCTTCACCTCAGTCTCCAACTTTTTAACTTCCAGATTGACGTTTCAGACTGGTTTCAGCATTATTCAACACCAAAGCAGAATGACACCTCTCTCCATTCACTACTGGTAGTTTTGCTAATACATTATTGTTAGTTTATCTCATTCTAGGCAGGGCATCCTGCTAAACCCCTAAATCTGTGGGACCTGATGGGTACACCTAAGAATCCTCAGAGCTAGTTGATGTCATTGCAAAACCTCCCTCTATTTTTGAGCTCTCGGGTATCTGGAGAAATCCCAGCTGACTGGAAGCCGGTTAACTTCGTCCCAGTTTTCAAGAATGGCAAGCCAGAGGACCCTGGAAACTACAGGCCTGTCAGTCTCACTTCAGTGCTTGGTAAAGTTATGGAAAAGATTATTCAGGGAGGTATTGAAAAACACCTGAAGGACAATGCAGTGATCGGTCAAAGCCAGCAGTGCTTCATGAGAGGAAAGTCCTGCTCATCAAACCTGATTTCCTTCTATGACAACATAACCCACCTAGTTGATTTAGGAAAGCCAGTAAATATAATTTTTCTGAACGTCAGCAAAGCTTTTGATGTTGTCTCTCCTATTATCCTTCTGGACAAGATATCTGGCATACATCGCAATAATCATGTTATGCAATGGGTGAGTGACTGGCTCATGGGTTCAACCCAAGGGTTTATAGTGAATGGGGTGACATCAGACTGGTGACCTGTCACCTGTGGGACGCCACAGGGCTCCATTCTCAGCCCAGTTCTCTTCAATATCATTATTAAAAATCTGGACAAAGGACTTGAAGGAATCCTCCTCTGTAAGTTTGCTGATGAATAAACTGGGAGGAGCTGTTCACTCCTTCAAAGGCAGGGAGGCCCTGCAGAGAGACCTCAGCAAATTAGAGGAATCAGCAATCACCAACCACATGAAGTTCATTCAACAAGGGAAAGTGCCAGATTCTACACATGGGGTAGGGCAACTCTAGATGGATTGACAGACTGGGAATGAGAGGCTGGAGAGCAGTGCCATAGAAAGGGACCTGGGGTCCTGCTCAGTGACAAGCTGACCATGAGCCAGCAGTGCCCTGGCAGCCAGGAGGGCCAAGCGTGTCCTGGGGGGCATCAGGCCCAGCATTGCCAACAGGCAAGGGAGGGGATTGTCCTGCTCTGCTCTGCCTGGGGCAGCCTCACCTTGAATTTTGTGTGTGGTTTTGGGCACCACAATATAACAGACATTATGCTATTACAAAGAGTCTAAATGAGCACTACAAAGAGTAAATGAGTGATACAAAGATGGTGAAAACTCTGGAGGAGAAGCCAAGCTGAGGTCACTTGGTCTGTTCATCCCAGAGAAGACGAGACGTAGGGGAGACCTTATTGTGGTCTTCAACATGATCATGAGGGGAAACAGAGGACAGGTACCAATCTCTGCTGATCTGTGAGATCAGTGACAAGACTCACTTGTGACCAGTGACAGGACTCTAAGAAATTGTCTGCAGCTCAGTCAGGGGAGGTTTAGGTTTGATATCAGATAAAGGGTTTTCATCCAGAGGGTGGATGAGCATTGGAATATGATTGCCATTGAAGTGGGGAGTCCCAGTACCAACCCTGTCTGAATTCAAGAAGGACAAACAGGACAATGCTTTCAGGCCCAGGCCTCCAGGCTGTAATTCTTGGGTGTCCTATGTAGGACAAGGAGTCAGACTTGATGATCATGACAGCTCCAACTGTGCTTATTCCAAAGTTCTATGAGATTGTAATGTATGCCAGTTGGTTTGTAGTCCAGCTTTTGGTTCATTTCTGAGGTAAAATTCAGATCCCTAGATTTTGAACATAAAATCCAAATTTCCATTTCTTCTGTGACATTGGAGCATTCACCACTAAAAGCCACCTTGAAAGCAGTGGTTTAAGTGACTTGCTCAGCGTCACATGAAAAGTATTTTGTAGCATCAGACTCAATTCTGGAGCATGGCATACATCTTTCTTCTTCCCTGTCCATTTTCCAACCTGAACACGAACTACCAAAGAAACCCTAAGTGAAGCACATTTATTTGTGAAGTGGGACTCTTCTCATACCTGGTAACATCATCTCTTCTTCCTCCTTCTGAGCCTGAGTAAGAGCCAGCCCAGGTGGCCAAGAAGGCCAATGGCACCCTGGCCTGTATCAGGAATAGTGTGGCCAGCAGGAGCAGGGAACTCAATCTCCCCCTGCTCTCGGCACTGGTGTGACGGCACCTTGAGTGCTGTGCCCATTCCTGCACCCCTCAGTTTGGGAAGGACACTGAGGTGCTGGAGCATGTCCTGGGAAGGGCAGCAGAGCTGGTGAAGGCTCTGGAGCACAAGTCCTGAGGAGCAGCTGAGGGAGTGGAGGTCTTTAGCCTGGAGAAATGGAGGCTCAGGTTGTACCACCAGCTGTCACTCCCTACTCCTGAAAGGAGGGCGTAGCAGATGGGGGTCAGTCTCTTCTCCTGGGCAACCACTGACAGGACAAGAGGACACAGTCTTAAGCTGCAGCAGAGGAGTTTAAGGCTGGACATTAGCAAGCATTTCTTGCAGGAAGTGATGGGTCATTGGAATGAGCTGCCCAGGGAGGTGGTGGAGTCCCTGGAGTCCCCCTAGAGTCGCCATCCCTATAGGTGTTAAAGAAAAGACTGGATGTTGGACTTAGTGCCATGGTCTAGTTGACAGGACGGTGCTAGGTCATAGGCTGGGCTTGATGATGGTCAAGATCTTTTCCAACCTGAATGATTGTGATTTTGTGAAATTTTCACAGGGAAGTAAAATATTTATTCACTATTAAATAACCGTAGAAACATGGATCACAATTCCCTTTGTTTTAAAATTTATGGCATGTTCTTAACTTTTGGTATTTAAGCTTATAAAGTTTACCAGTTTTTTTAAAATTTCCTGTGTTCTGTAGAATGTATTTACATATTTAAAATGTCTTCCTCATTCAGACAGATACAATACTTCATATTATCTTTATGTAAATAAACTACAAGAAAGAAAATATTACAGTTCACCATTTACATTTTCCGTGACTCTGCCTTGGCACACTTTCAACTCATAAGTTTAATCCTTCAGTGCTTTTGAGAATCTGTGTGTATATATATATATATGTTTGCATCTTTTTTCTTTAGATAAATGTTAATCCATTTTTGTGCTCCTCTGTGTGGATACATTAGTCCATTATTTTTACTTAATTGCACTGCTATGAAGCCCAGAGGCATTAACTGCTAACTCTTCACGGAAAAAGCAAAGTCGAAGGGTTTGCAAGGTACGTGGGAGTGACTGACCAAAATGTTCAAGTTTTGCATTAATTTATATCTTGTTTGCTCTGTAATGCCATGCCACAGCACAGCTAACCCAGCCATAAGGTGTTAGGGCAGTGAGATATTTTCACCTTGCTGTTCTCTGCCAGCAGAGCAGTATATTAATTCTTGCAATTGGTGCAATTTTTCTACCTTGATGAATTTCCTCTTGTCTTGCAACTCTATGTAATGACTCCTGCCACATTAAGATTCTAAAATTCTAAACCAGACAAGTTTTAATATGGATTATTCTAAAAGGACAGCATGTGAGCTCAGAGCAGCTGATGTCCAGAAGCTTTTGACGAGATTTGGATATGAAATAAGATATTGGTACTGGTAGATCATGACTTTGTATTTTTCAGATTTGGATCATTTAATTCCATCTGCCAAAACACCCACAGTACTTTTCATCAGACTGCTGGTACTTCTTTTTTTCACTATCCATCTCCTTGCTGTACATACAGCTGCCATAGATACTGACTAATGATTTACAGTGCATTTCTGGTATGGTGGTAAATAGATGAAATGCAGAGATGCAGACTACTCCATACACAGTACTAATGCTACAGACAATAATGTGGGCTGTGTTCAAACCAAAACCAGTTACACAAGAGATCATCAAATTGTTTTTCCCACTAAATTACCCGTTTGTGTGATTTTCCTTTTATTATAGTCAGATTATTTAAAATTCATTTTATAATTTGCTTCTGAATTCTGAGTAAAAATATGAAATGGCACAAAATTTTACACATGCATAAAACATTTTGATGTAATTATTCTTTTGCCTCTGACTAAAAGGTATTTTTAGATCCCTAGCTTGCACTCTAATAATTTTGATGTAACTTTATAAACACCACTGTCTGCTGCCTAAATGAATACGTTTATGAAGAACCAAGAAGAAAATCAATACCAATTTCTATGTGACTTGTGTGAAAAGACTTCATTAGATCAAAAATGGACAACTTAAATCTCAATAAATCATCGGTGGTTTATTAATTAAATTGGACCTATTCCTTGTATAAGAGATGCAGGCCTTATATCCACAGTAGATATGTACTGTGGTAATTAGGTATTTAGATAGTAGGTATTTACATCTAAGTAGAAAATATTTGTTTCTATATAAATTTGACCCTCAAATTACTTTTTCAAGCTATCATTTTTCTCCATTAGGTACTTGTTGCAATATTGTAACAGCCAAATATTTTCAAAATAAAGGAAGTATACTTTGATGGGAAATAGATATCCTGTGGTGAAGCCTAAAAACACAGTATGAGTAAAGTAGTTTCAATGTGTGGTTCCACTGCACCAAAATCTAAGAAAAGTGTAATAGATCATATAGTCTCAATATATGCCTACTGTCTTGTCCTTGTGAAATACATATATCCACATCTAAGTCCATATAGACTGTAGTATTACTGAAAAAAAAGCCAAGGCTCTTAGATCTTTATGATGCTTTTGAAACAATAATAATGGGATTTTTGAAAAGATATCCTGTTTTAATTGGCTCATCTGTTTGGGTCTTTAAGGGTTTTCTGTGTTACTCTACATGACAAAAAATAATGATAGTTCATCCAGTTGAAGTACTACAGGACTGGAATTGATAATTAGTTCTGACAATTTGCTATAATGCAGTTCTTTTTCTACTGCTGAAAAAGTCTAACATGCATCAATAGAACACACTTTCCATCTCTCAAACAAGGTGTATTCAACTTTTTGCAGCAACCTACTGGAATACAGATAATATTCTTTAGCCTGCTGCTAACTTTGAATGCTTATCTTGATTAGTAGTGTGATTAAGGTCTGTATTTTTTTTTATACATTTTGACCTAAAAAATGCCATTGTTAAAACAAAAAGCCTGGTAGTTTAATCATATAGTCTTAATAGCTGACCAAACACTTTACACAGTACAATATGCAGTTAAAAGGATGAAATCTGCTGCATTGACAAGTAAAGCTGTAGTGTTTATTTCCAGTGGGGCTGTAAACTGAGGTCAGTTTTTCTGTTCTGGCTTCCACTGTAGCCAGAACATTAGCACATTATGTTTGGAAAGAACATTAGCACATTATATTTGGAAAGAAGAAAACAAGATAGGTGTGTATCTCCACAGAAAAAGTAGGTAAAAGTACAACTTCCAGATTTGTTTCCCGTATTTCCCATACTGTGACAGATTGTATGTTAAGTAACTTAAAATAAATTTTAAATGTATTGTAGGAGAATGTTAAGTTCAAACTTCACTATAAAATTTCATTTAGTCTCAGGATAAAAATTCTCACTTGAAACAATAGGTGTGTTTCAATACATTTAAATATAAGACATTTTACTATTCTGGTCCTCTGTAACAGATGATTTTTTTCTCTGTTCAAGATACTTCTTTTACACAAAATTAAGAGCAAAGAAAATGCATAGGTATAAAAGTTCTGCTTTTTCAAGAGTTTCCCACAATATAGATCTATAATCACACTAAGAAAACAAACAAAAACCCCAACTACAAAGCATGAAAACAACCATCTACAATCAAAAAACAAGAGATATGGGAACAGCTCCATGGCAATCTAATTCCTCAGCACCTTGTCTTCTGAAGTCAGCATTCTTGTCTGATAAACAGAGAATAGAAAAAAATTGCAAAGGAAAATTTGGGATTTTAAACATAAAAACAAAGTGGAATATAAAATGCAGGATTATAACTTACCATATTTACTTACTGTCGCAGTGAATTGTGCATTTGCCTTTGATTCTCATACAGGAGACCGAAAATTCTGTAAAAACTGTCAGTAAACAAAATCACAAGAAAATATTTTTAGAAGGCTCATAGTTCTGAACTTTTACGACAGTAATTTTAAGCTTTTCCAACACTTACTTTTTGTAAGAGTTTACTGACATAAGAAATACTGTCTGAAGTTGCCAGCAGAGCATAATTAATCCAGTAGATATGTAACTTTACTTAAGAGGAACAGAAGCTCCCTAGTACTCCCTAAATAACTTGGTTTGGAATGTTGTTTAAATTCCATTTGATTGTTTTACATTTATTTGATTTGTGCTCTCTCACTATGCCTTCTAAGACATACACACAACAACATTGAACTCATTTCAATTTTTACAACACTGTGAAATTGTTCTGCCTTTTCTTATCATCTGAGTTGGTGGACTAATTAGAAACAGTCAAGGCTATATTTAGGTGTTCCAATAAAAATGTTTCTAATTGCCCCAAGACTGAGAATAATTCAACTATAAATCTTTTCAGTTTGATTCATTCCTTTCTTCCTAACGAAGGATTATGTTGATGGGTTTCAGGTAATGGAACTGGGTGGCTTAGGAGGAGCATTAAAACATCTTTACAGCTTTAACTAATGTGATTCAGTTTAATAAAGTTGGTTTTTCTTCTTAAAATCTTGCAGAGGCCAAGTACTTATATGATTCCTTTGGAGCAGTGGTTGAGAAATTGGATGAATTGATAGTAGTAATGTCTTGATATGTGTTCATTAGTTCTAAAAGATTTGAAGAAGTTATTTTCCACCTCACACAACTTTAGTTATTAAAGTGGGGGGGAAGCATAATGTTTTTAATGTTCTTCATGTCCTTAATTAGCAATTTTTTCTACAGGATCCCTTCTTAGTTAACACCCTGTTATTGGTTCACACTTCTGTGGTCATTACTGAGTAGATAGTCAGGGTTGACAAATATTTTGAAGTTGACTTGTTGAGTTCAAACCATTGCCCTGTCAGTAATCTGAACTGAACTACATGCTCACTGAGCCTGCAGAAAAATATATCATCATCAGCTACAACAAGAGAGGGGAGCTTTAATTTTTTTGAGATTTCCTCTGCTTTCCTATTAGGAAAGTGTGACAGTTAACAGCTTTTCATTGCTTATTTTAACAGTTTCATGGGCCTGCATAGTCTACAAAATCAAAATAGTAATTAATATTAGAAATTAAGTAATTTAGGGCTTTAAAATGTTGCTAAAATATGTTTATTATTGGAAATCTGGCACTTGACACAGCAGGAAAAGTGACAAGTGGTGATTCAGTGTACAAATAAATTACACTGTGTCATGAAATATATTTTAGAATACAGGTGTTATTAATAAAACCCTTGAGAATACCCATGCCAGTAGTGGACAGATTCTTAACTCCATTTTTAAAGGTGGATTGCCCATTACTGTCACAATTTTGGCTTCAGTGGCCCTGGGATGGTGTCAGCCAGGAGCAGTGGCTAAATAGAAGGACGGGCACTATTGGATTGCCTGAAACAGAAGAACTATATTACAAGGAAAATAACAAAGAGGGAAACCAAGCACAGTATGGGGCTAACCACAAAAGGCCAGGAACAGGGACAGTACAAGATACATGGAAGATTTAAGGGCAGATCTGAGGGCAGGGATCCAGTTATAAACTGGGATTAGGAATATGTGAAACAAGGCAGCGAATAATAACCAATCAGGAGGGGAGAGCTGGGGAACATTCTAGAAGCGTAATCTTGTACAGATAGGTTTATCAACATATTAACTCCCATGCGGCAGCTGTTCTTTAGCCTGCCCCATCGAAACAAGCCGTTCTCCCTCCCAGGGTCTGCCTTCCTAGGGTCTGAAGCTAAACCCTGCTGCATGGTCAGCCAAGGCCAACTCTTCACTAGACCCTGGGGGACCCACTCCAGCAATTACCACTCCTGAATCAGGCTACACGCTGGAGGAAGAGGGGTTCACAGAACTCTGGAAGTTCCACAAATGCAAGTATGTTCAGTTTGTGATTAATTGGTGGGATTTGGTCCACATTTGTTTGTTTACTGTCATGTAAATTATGAAATGTTTAGGGTTTTTTGGATGCAAAAACTTTTAAAGAGTGTAATTTTTACAAATGAATGAGCATATATTGATAAAAATACTTGCCATGACACCAGTAAAGTGCTGATTTTATAGGCTTAGAGCAAGGGATGGTATTTTTTAAATCTGGTGGTGTTCGGCATGAGTGAAAAGCCATGTTAAAGTTCATAGAAGCAAATGTCAAAACATCAGGAGCTCACTGTGCCAAGAAACTTCAGTGTCTCTGCCATGGACCACATGACAAGGGGTGGCAAAGATTTTTTTAGTGCGTGAGTTGTCAGGGTGCAAGGCTGCTCTGACACGGATGCCTTGTGGGAGGGCCTCAAGCAGTGACCCAGCAATCCCTCAGTACTGCAACCACGTTACATTCCTGCGCTCACTTTCAAGTCTACTCTATAGAATCAGTGTTACAAGAAAAAAAAAAAGACAACACGGAACAAAACCACAGAGGAAAGAGAAAACTCAGCAGCCCTTAGTAAATATTAAAATAAAATTAAAATTTAAAATCATGAAGTTTTTGAAACTTCAGGAACAGAGCACAAAAATTAAACAACACCAGACTTTCTTCTCATGAACTTTTCCAAGTACATTATTGAAGCCCATTTTATTTGTGGACTATTTGAAAATATTAAGCAATTAGCTAGATTTTATTAACTTTTTAAAACATTGAATTAATAAAGCAAATATAGGCACAATTTCATTCATTCTTTAACTCTTGGAATATCCTGTCAAATTCTGAAGATTTTTTTAACACAATGGCATGATAATTTTTATTGACAAATTATTGTGGTTAAAAACACTATTTAAAATGTTATTCAGTAATATTAGTATGTAGGTACAACTCATTTTTTAGAGATTATTTGCTTGCCTTCTGAACAAGGACCACAAGAAAACACAGCATGTGCTGGTATTGCATAATTCTTAAAGCTGTTGTGCAGTGGTAAGAGTGGCCATTACACCTATTAAACACATTTCAGTGTCTGCTCATGGTTAATGAATTCTCCCTTGAACTTCTAGAATTTTTATCTTGCAGTATTAGCAATCAGATGGCCAAAACTAATTGATTGGTTTGGTGTGGAACCAGACATTTTATCTGCCTTCTGTGAAAATCAGGGCAATAATTTTTTTAAAATCCAAATTAAAAATATATATTTCATTTTCTTCTATACAAGGTCCATTTTGAAACCAGATCTTTCACTGGTATTCAGGGTTTTGTCTTGGAGCACAGCATAAAACAGTTTAAGGGCAGTATTGTAGATTAGAAAGTATGTAATATGTGGTGTATAAACTTGATGACATTCAGAAATAACTATCTAGATTGCATTTTAATTTTTCTTTTTTGTTGTCAAATGTCTCAGACTAAAGAATTCAGTTCATGCAGTTTAAATAAAATCATTATCAAAGTGATTTATTGGTTTATTAGCAACACTTAATTCACATGCAATCATTAAATTATGCATTTATTGTCAGAAAGAAAAAAATGCTTCTAAGGGAGAATGGTAACAGTAGTGGTGGAAAAATTTTTTTTTCCCAAATAAGCAGTTTAACATATGCCCTTCTTGTTAATTTGTTATTAGTGGAATTTTCTAAATTGCATCCAGATTTTGGGGTTTTTGTTTTGTTTGTGGTGAGTTTTCTATTGAAACATTTTCATTCCCTCATTCCATTACAAATACAGAAAACCAAGGAAATCACTGTGTAAAAAGTGTATTTCCCCATATATCCACTAATTCTCATTGCTGCATTTGGTTTTTTTTTCTTCTCTTTTGTGGGGCATCAAAGTTTTTCAGTTCAAGTAAATTGGAAGAGCTAATAAAACATGTATTGTAATTAAGTTATTTGCTTTCCTTTTTGGTCTGAACAAAAATCTTATTGTGCTTAAGAAGCACTGGTTTATTAAATAAAAATGGTTTTGTTGAAGAAAAAGCTAATTTTCAATTATATCTAAAAGTAAAATTAATATATCTACTCATGAGGTAATTGCTTTTTTGTAGTATCTTATTAGGTCTCTATTAAGGGAGTTTTAAAACGTAGTGAAACCTTCTGCTGGCAAAGACATTTCCCTTGCTTGGAAATAGTGTTGGTGTAAGTCTTCAAAATACACATTTTAGAGGCCTTGATTTCATTTTGTTAAACTCTTTTTTGCCATGTCTGATTTTGAAGTGAAGAGGTAAGAGAAAACAAATGAGATAGTCAGCAGAGTTTACGCTCATTTAGAAACTTAGGGTCACTCAAAATTTTCATCAGAGTAAAGCATTTCCAGGAGTATATTAAATGTCTTTGTTCTGATCAGAGGCTTAAACTCACGACTAAGACAAGCGCATGGAATTTATAAAGCTTTTAGTAATAATTCTGGACCCTAGCTAAATGCATCTTGTTGTACTGTAAACATGTTCTCCCATCTTACCATGTGCCTTTGCATTTTTATCTAAAAATTAGCCATCTCATTGTAATGGTCAAACCATTGTAATGGTAAAACCATTGCTATCTTTGCTTTATTATTTCTATCTAAGGAATTCATGCTTATGATCCATTTTGACTTTATATAGCATCTTTGTACCAATTAAATTCACTTCAAACTAAAGTTATTGTACTTGACTGCATAAATGTGCCTTAATTATATGAATAGAACTATAGCCAGATCCCTGAATCAGTGTGAATTAAAACATCATTCTGCAGCCAAACAGAAACATGTTCCCAATCACTGCACTTGAATTACTGTTATATAGCTTGGGGCTTGTATTAAAATCACTGAATAATTGCAATCAGATTATTATAATCAAGTACAGGAGTAGTAATTACAGGTTACAGTCGTTTTAAGCTGCCCTAAAAGTCCCATATACTGATCATATGCATATTAAAAGTTTATGTTCGTGATAAAATTAATGAACAGCATTGTAAGTGCCTGTCTGTGAGATAGGTGTCACAAATCTTACCATAGAGTGAGTTGACTTTGCAAAGCAAGGACACTCAGCCTATTTACATTCTTTTTTGTGTGTTCTCATCAGAAAGTTATCAACAAGGATGGGGGGGAAATCCTCCATCTATTTGCAGCATAATCTGCTTCTTTACTCCATCCAAATTTTTTCACAAAAGAATGTTGCCATTTGTCGTCATAAGATTTCACCAGGAGCATTGTTTGCATCTATTTATTACACTCACTATTAAGACAGTATTAACCCATTAGAACTGAGCAAAAGACAGAAAGAATATGAAACTTTGTTAGTGTTTAGACATTAGAGGCATAAACATGAAGTTTTATTTCTGGTGGCTATTGGAGGAGAGCATAGAGTAGAAATTAATTTGGGATATGAAGAGTAAGTATTAAAATTTTTCCAACCTGCTTCATGTTCTTCCTTTGAAGAGGCCATACAGTAAATAGGTGCTTCTGATTTCTTGAGAACCTAATTAAAAAAGAAATCCATGCCATATTAATATTCTGATTGAAGGAGAAAAGGAAGAAAAAGGACAAAAATCTTTCTATTTTAACTGTAATCATCTTGGTTTTTAAACCAAATTATGAATATGAAATAAGAGATAAGAACTGTATGGTGATGGTCGGAGTCTAAAATTAGATCCTGAGCCGAAATAATCATGCAGCCTCTTATTGCAGAGCAATATCTTATGAACATGCATACTAACCACAAAATCATTAAATTATGATTGGACAAGAGAAAGGAAACATAAGTGCAAGAGGAAGGCCAGCAGGAGCAAACACATTGAACATGCAGAGGGACCACGTGAAGAAATATGATGTTGAGGGTTTCACATCACACCAAGGTGTCAAGGGGCATTTTCTCAGAGTCTTTATTCAGGCAGTTAGCAGGGGATTAATGTAAGACAATTAATGTGAATGAATAAGAAAATCTTGCAAAGATAGATAGCCAGACTATTCCTTTTCTTGTTTCAGACTTCTTCTGGCCACCACAACAGCTAGCGTAAGTCAGAAAAAAAGGCCAGCCAAACACTCAGATGCTGCTGCTGGAAAATAACATGCTATGTTTCAGTATCTGGGTTGCAGAGAAGCCAAGTTCACCCTTTGGCTGCCCAGAGTGGTTGGCTCAAGATGCTGAACAAGGCAAAAAGGGAGTAAGCAACATGAATGGGGTTGAAACACAGATCCCAGAAGAAGGAGGTTTGGTCGAATGGGAAAACAAAATCTCAGGACCTGCCAGAGAGTTTAAAGCTTCTAAAATATCTGCTGTAATTTATGAACACAATTTTTATAAATTCACTTTGTAAAAAATATATACCTGTCCAATTACTGAGGCGTAACATCTGCAATGAGATCCAATCATGTTATCTCCTGAGAGCTCAGAAGAGGTTCAGGAGTCTGGAAAGCCTGGTTCTCACTATTTACAGTATTGTGTTCAGCTTCTTGGAGTGAACAGGATGGCTTGGGTGCTAGGAAGGATGATGATTCTGACCAGTGTGTAATGAGAGGACTTAAACAGATAAATGCCTACACTTCAGAGAATTCTTCTTTTAAAAATGGCATCTAGCAAATACTTTATGATACAATGGTTTACAATATCACCATTAATGAAACATATCTCAGTAAAAAGGACAGATGCATGCATTTTCACTTGCAAAGCATAGTAAGGTCGATTATTTCCAAAAAATTGCTGACATGTACTTCACCTCATCCCCATAACACACATTAAAGTATTATATTTTTCTCTGAGAAGCTCACTTAGGAAAAATTATGACTGTAAAAACACTGCATGGGGAAAAAAATAAAGGATAAACCTAAAAGTTTAAACTGCGTGCAGAGGTCAGGAACATTCCCGCAGTGTAAATAATCGTGGTTTTATTGGTATTGAAGTGTATCTACGGCTGCAAGAAAAAGTATTGCTCTCTTCTCAAGCAGCATGAATAGCCCTTCTGGCCTCTCTTGTTCCATCTTGTGGATTCACAAGTCAATGCATTTTGAAATGTTTTTAGCAAGAACATGGCACTTACAGGGTTTAGATCTGCCACATCACAACTACAGTTAAGAGTGAAGTCCGAAGGACTTCATATATCATGGACTATTTTGTTCCCAAAGTTAGTTTATTTGCTCAAAATACTTCAGTGCCTTTCTGTTAGGAGACTTGCTGGATTTGGAGAACTATGTGGAGAACCATGGAGACATGATAGGTGTTTAATGAGCAGTAGCTGTGACTGGAGTGGAGGGAATTCGTCATGAGGAACACCCCACTTGCTGTATGACCAGTCATGTGAATATGAGCTAGTAGAGATGTGAAAGTTTCTAGTAACAAGAAAGAATTTTTCCTTTTCTCGCTTACATATTTGCTTTTAAAAGCCTGTGTTTTGCAGCATTTGGGAAAATTCATAAAAACTGAATTTTGAAAAGCAAACTGTTGAATGAGAAAAATTCACTGACAGATACTGGGTCGATAATAATTACTCCACTATTGCCTACAGAACTTTAAAAAAATTTATTCATTTCTGCTTCTCTAACACACACTTTGAAGGTATTCACCATCCTTTAAATCTTCCTTTAACATCACATTCAAGACTTCAGACCAGATATATTTTTAAGATTTCTTGCAACAATCAAGGCACAGACTCAGACCAGCAGGGATACTGAGATGTTTATTCAGAGAAGTGAGCTGGTTTTTTACACTTCTTCAAGACACAGTATTTCCGGATGTGGTTTTTCACTAAGCGACCGTATCACACATTGCCATGTCAGCAACACGCTTTCTTAATGTCCTTATAGGGGTGGCCACATGCTGTTCAGGTGTCTGGCAGGTTCTGGCAAGCTCCTATCCAAAGGGCCTCTGCCGTGTGGCACGTCCTCCCCACGAGATCATGTGAAGACAAGCTGCTCTGCTGCTATGGCATTCCACAGGCATGTTCTGCGCCCTGCAGCCCAATTCTGTCTCATCTCTCTCTATAGTTTCTGGTTATCTTCAGTGTCCTACAGCTTTCCATAGGTCCAAGGAAGGTCAGATTTCATCCAAGTGGAATCTCATATGGGGAAAATTTAGGTAAATTAATTTGTTCTGATCTTTGTAATTCTGTATGTAACATAGAATGTTCCTAAAATTGTAGCATCTAAGGTTAACTTTTGTCATATGAAAGAAAAACAGATGGAAAAGCACAAAACTAATATGACTCTTCAGTCTGAAATGGTTTTGCATCTCTGTCAGTTAGAGGTGAATTTGGTGGTCCACTGAGAAGAATTTTCTGTACCATCCTCCCAGATGTCTGCCCAGCAATGTCCCTTTTCTTTACACATTTTCTTAAGTATTCACAGGGTGTTTTTGTACTTTTAGACAGAAAAGCATGGTGAAAAACATACAAGGGACAATTGTTTTCAGATGCAAGAAAAAAAATTACTCCAATTAACCTATTCAAAACATGCTGATTAGAGAGAAATCTCTCTGATGCTGGTTTGGGTTTTTTGAGAACAAATTAGAAAGTAAATGTCCCAGAATTAATTCCCACTAGTGAACTGCGTATCTAAGGAATTGTTTTCTGCACACCTTCCTGGTGTATATAAATTGATTGGTATTGAGCCAACACTGCAAGGTTACTTTATATTATACTTGTGTGTTTTTGTGAGTTGCTGTTTTGGTAAATGCATCCACAATAACCCAAATCAGCTGGTTCTGCATTTATGATAAAATTAAGCACAGTTTAGCTGGAATTGAAAAGGAACCTGAGCTTCCAAAACTTCACTGCATTATGCTTCATGAGAAAACAGCTTTCAATGCCTTGCCACTTGAATTTCAGAAAAATGTCCTCATGCAGTCCCTCTTCAAATTAGCTGGATTTGGAGGAGTAAACTCAGTTTGATCAAATGATGATATCAAGTTGTGTTGACAAAACAGAAGTTTCCACTAGTGTTTTTAGAGTCTTTAACCTAATGAATCTTATTGGACTAAAATGTGTTAAATTCAAAGTATAATCTACAGAGAAGATAAAAGTATCAGAAGGTTCTGGTCCTGGAAGTAGCTTGCATCTATTCTACTCAGTCTGGGACTACTCAGTCTGCCATTAATGTCTGCTCTTGATTAGAGATGGAATTTCTTTGATTTTAGAAAAATAATTTAGAACTTGTTTATATTTATAATGCTGTTACTTACTCTGAGAAAGGTTTTTTAACACCAAGTAGGAGACAAAAGCTTGAATATTGGTGAGCAATGTAGTGACACAGTTTTGCTGGAAGTTACATCAGTGATCCTATAAGAATACTGAGGGTCCATCACCTTGTGATATACCTTAATCAATGACATGGCAGTGCTCTACACTGTACAGCTTTCAATTTAACACTGAATAGTCAAACCAAATTAAATTAATATTACTTATTTTTTCAGATGTGTACATAGACACCTTTTCCTTTAGGCCTACTGCCTATGCAGTAGTAGTTGCTCATGAACCAGTATGCAAACAGGATTTAATGGAAGTTAAAGATCTAAAACTGTAAGACTAATAGAAATTATGTGAATGGCCTGAGGATAACTCAGGTGCATCCCAGCATTTAGAAGAATGAAAAATACTCTTAGGTTCCCCTAAAGCTAGCATGGTAAGTATGTTTTCAAGGTTAATCTCGCCACAATCTCTCTCCTGGCTCCAAGCCATTCTGCCAGCTGTGTTGCAGATGTGTGAGGTCACCTGTGGACCCACAAAAAATAGCGGAGTTGTTCCACTCCTACACTAAGCTTTAGCTCTTAGCCAGTGAGATCCTCAGAAACCCAGTTCAGAAAATGTTAGCATTCCCATAGGACGGACATGTTCCAATATGATACTTGGCTTCACAGCAGGTGAACAACTCCTTGTCTCTGTCAAAGTCTGGTTTGAGGAGAGATTCTACTAATCAGGTTTGTCCATTTTGTCTGCACTAGTGCATAACATTTGAAATACAAGGCTTGCTCCATTCCTCTGGAGATTGAGTCTCTGTTTCCTCCACAGAGCTGTAGAAACTATAGCACTTCAGCGAATTCACCCAATAATTGAGGCTGGAGGGGCATGTTCCTCTGATTTAGGGATTACCTCTAAATCTTAGTAAATCTGAATTTTAGTTAGTTTGATTACTTCATTCTGACCTCAATTCTCTCAGGCTTACTGTTTTAACCTTGCTTACATTCCCCATAAACTTCAGGATTTTGATTATTACCCAGTTGATAGCGGTAGTGTTTTAGAGGAAACTTAACAACAATTTTCAAGTTTCTACTGTAAATTACTAAATATGAGAAAAGATGTTTTCCTCACAGTAAATTTTTGTCCAAAGCAGCACAATAAGGGTATGTTAAACTCTTTCCAACATGAAGCTTGTGAAAACAGAAAACATAAGTCAGCTTGTGGTGAACTCCTTTTTTTGATGCTCAAAAATGCCAAGATGAAATATCCACATTTACATTTTTGAAGACTTCACTGGCACCTTCCTTCACCTTTCTTAATTTTTTACTAATATATAGCTGTCAAATATTGTATCTTAATAATGAGAACATAGTATTGAATTTATGAATTGTTGATAATGCTCCGGTACAATCTGGTGTAGCAGAAGCTAAAGTGCTCTACCATTTAAATCATATCCAAATGCATATTAGCAACAGTAGGCCTAAACAATCAAGTTTCTCTAAAACAGAAAATTTACCCCAGTTTCTGTGTTGGAATTATGATGATCATTCTGCTTTCAAAACAGGAAATGCAAAAATAACAAATAAACTTTTTTATTCTCTCTGACATAAAAAACCATACCATACAAACAGACCTTTAGAAGGGGTCTAATTTAGATTTCACCAGCATTCTCCTGATAGACGATGATGATAAATTGTTATCTTAAATATAATGTGTCATTTATTACAACAATAAAATCGAATGAGAATCAAGTCTGCCACTCAACAAAATGATGGGGGAGGGATGGAGGAGGAACAGCAGAATAAATAACTAGAGTTTAGTGGAGATATTAAAAAAATACCAGTTATGTATTTCTAGTGACTTGAATCTTTTAATGTTTCAGCATGTTCTCAATCCAGCAAAAACATCTAAAACTAGCACAATAATTTAAAAGATATGGTATAAAAAATCAAGCAGAAAAACTTGACAGAGCAAGGTTCCCGATGAAGCTGTGTACTATTGATTAACACTACTTTTTGAAATGTTAATTAGTTTTACGCTTAGCGGCTTGTCATTGTCTAAAAGGGCATAGGAACAAACCTTTCAGAGTGAAGGCTGAGAAGTTTTTAACTCTTTCATGAGAGGAATTGGTGCACATTCCTTTGCTTTCAATAGCATCAGGAGCAGACAAGAATTAATGAGCTTTGGTGATCAGTAAGATAAAAGAATGTATCTGAATTAGTTAGCAATGACAAGAGGGTGAAAGAAGTATGAAGTAAATTAAGATGTACAGAGCAGTTACTGTCCATGGGGTAACTTGATCCTCTTTATCAGGACAGACAACTTAGCCAAAATATGGAATTATTTCCCCATAAGAATGATGTCTATCAATGTTTGCAGTTGCTTTATTCATTTAAGTGCAAGTTGATGGTGTGTTGAAGACTGTAATGTATGGAAAATTGAAGGAAATTTAAGGAATGAGTTAATGATGATGTAAGAATATGGTTTTCATTATGCATTTCAATTTGAGTCATTACCTTGAAATCTTTGAAGAAACGGGGGGAGCAAGGGTGTAAATATATTTTCCTCATATTTTTCTGTGCTTCTAATGAACTAAAATCTGGAACAAAATAAAAGAATTCCTAACTTAGTAACTTCTTCTGTGCATCATACATGGACCACAAATCTACCTGATAATGCCTCAAATATTATGCTAGAGATTTATTGGCCTGACATGAAAAATCAAAATGCAGGGAGATAAGCCACCAGAGCTGACTTATCACATCCAGTGACCAGCAGAACATAAAGCACTGTTCTACTTTCACCCCTCAAAAGTCATATCCCTATAGCAGGAGGAGACCAGGCTCAGCTGCTCCCTGTTTAGAATTTGTTTCAGCAGGCTCAGTTCTCCCAGCCTGTAAGTACAGCATATTTCTTGCACACTAAGATCATGTATACATTTTCAATTACCAGAGAAGTGTAAAAATGCGATGCTAAATTTGAATTAGACAAACCCATAAGTGCTCCATTTGGGTTTCAGATCGGCCACAAAGCTCGGAGAACTTGGCAAAGCAGAGGCACTTCCCACTATGTGTGCTAAGGGAGTGGTATCCTGTCATGAGGAAATAGTCTTGGCTTGTCCCTGTAGTTTGCTGAACACCTTTCCATATTATTGTAATTTGTGGCATTTGACAAATTTAAACAAAAATATAAATTCTTTTACTGATTTCAAGTTTCTGTGGGAAGACTTCAGCCAGTTTCATTTTGCAGACAGGCCAAATTGCTTCCAAATGCAGAATTTGTGATGCAGAGGATTTTCTTTTTCCCCTCCAGGGGAAAATCCAGGGGGATTCTCTGGTAGTGGTTAATCTCTGGAAAACATTATCTATCCTGTGAAATATTTTACTTCTTTTTGTCGTGTGTCTTTTTCCCCCTTCCCACGAGGTTCTCAAATTAGTACATTCCAAGTGAACTTTGGCTAAATTTAAAAGGCTTAATTATGAAACATGATAAATTGGAAAATCCCTTCATATCAATTCATAATTTTCCCAGAAGAAGTTGGCTTGTATGACATATAAATTAAAATCTGGAAACAACTCTATTTTATTGAAAAAAAGCAAACAACTTTATTGCGTCCATAAGTGTAAAAATTTCATGTCTTTGTTCTGTTCCATGTATTTTTGCAAGAGAAACAAAAAACCTGGAAATGTTTTTAGAAACTACATAAGCTTCATTATCTATGCACAGTGTAGGTATAATACTACAGTGATCAGCAACTATAATGTAAAAGGTGACTTGTGAGAGTTTTTTAATGCTTCTCAGTACTATAAAGGAGTGTGAGTGGATTTTAAACATTTTGATTAGCACCACCAAGATTTTAATGCTTTATTTGAACAATTTGCTATAGGGCAAACACATTTGGTAGACAAGTAAAATGAAAGTATGGGCATCAGGTTCCCTGTTTTCTATTAAGTAATGTTGCGAAGTAAGCAGAAGTTGGATTCAGATATCAGATAATTATCTCCACACTATGTGTCACAGTAAATAATTTTAATTGGTTTAACTTCAAGGACCATTACTGGCCTAATTAGAAACATGAAAAGGCTACAAGTATTAGAAAATATCCTGAAGGAATGAGAACATTAGCAATTCTGTAAAGCCATTTTTAAAATAGCACACAGTAGCAGTCACATTTCACTAAAATGCAGCTTACTTGAAAGGTGCTTTTTAGGAAAATGGTACTTGTGGTTTTGTATCTTGATGGGCAAGCATGGAGAATTTGTAGTGCTTGACATATACTAATCTCATCCTGAATTCTATTTTTTTATTAACTCTATTTTATGAGTTAACTTTGTTTAGCACAGGAATTATGAGAGATTGGGACCCATGAGGAATTTCACTTGGTTAAAAGAATAAGAAAATAAAATAAGATAAAGCACCCAGGGTATGTGGTGTTTAGAAGGATGGGATGTTACAAAAATTTTCAGCAAAATTATGTCAGCCTCTTAGTGCTTTGATGAAGATTTGTAAAAATGTCTTTTGAGCTTTTCACTCTTCAACTCTGCCTCAAGGTTTTGGATCTTGCATAAGTATCCACACTCCAAATAAGACGATGAGTTGTGCTGAATGACACCTTCTGGTTTAAACGCTTCCCTCTGTTGCTTTTTAAAACTTCCTAGCCTCTAAGAAAGACCCTATGGCTTAGAGGTCTGCTCTTTGACTCCTCTATGACTGAAAGCCAACAGGAAAGCAGGGTTAGTTCCAGGAGGAGTTATTTAACAGAGCTCAGATCTCAGTGTTAACTTCCTTACTCTTGCAAAACCCAGACACAGAGCTTTCCTTCATTTGCGCTCAGCTGACTCATGTAAACATTTTGAAAAATTTTTAAAAGCCATTGCTTTAATAAGCATGTGGTTGGCTTCGGATTTACTCTGTCACTATGTTTGATTTGTCTACTTCTGCTTACTAAGGGTTTATTTATTACCTAATCCTTTTACAGGTGTTGCTTGCTTTTTAGATGTTGCTGAGCACCACTAGATGAGTTACAGTTGTGCATGTTTAGAGACTGAGGCTGGAGAAAGGAAGGAAAACATGCTACTGAATAAAAAACTCATATGCTGCTTTATCTGGATGTGTTTTTTGACTGGGTCCTCATTCTCTCTTTTGTGGTATTTTATATAATATGCCTGAGGTGGCACAATATATACTATAGCGGAAAATTTTTATGACAACCTTGAGGGAATGATTAATGTTATGCTATATGTTTACCAATAGAGGCAGGATAAAATCTTGTGTGGGAGGAACAATGATGGAGACTGCCAAACACCTACAGTGTTTTACTGCAGGAGAAGAGGATCAAAGATTTAAGCAGGTCATACAGCTTGAAGAGTTGATCAATACCTGCCAAATAAGGGATATTTTTGTTGATGATGAATCCCTTAAAGCTAGGCATACATAAAATATTTGCATAATCTATTCATGATTAATCTCTATTCTTTTATTCCAATATACACATGCATAGCCAAAAATACATTTCCAGCTCATCATTTCCAGCAATAAATTGCTCATCTGTATCTTAATCTTGTTCATTAAGTTCATTATGTAGGCTATACACCACCTAACAAGTAAACTCCTTTTTTATTTTTATGTAGTTTCAGTGACCATTATTTTGTCTCATAAAGGACATGCTTAGTATATCTTTTTCATAACTCTGTTTTGCCAGGACTTTCTTGTCCACTAATAAACAAAACAGATTCAATTTTTGCAGAGTCTCTGCCCAATATAGCTTTATTCTGCCTGACCTTTCGTTTGTCTATGTCTAAAAATGCCTTAGTATGGCATCATCTGAAAGCCAAATATACTATATAAGGGTACATAATTTTTTACCAGATGTTACTTTCAGACATTTTCTGTTCCTCCTCTAGCACCCCCTGATTTACATTTTGAAGACCATTACCTATTGAATAAAAAATCTACATCGATTTAGCAAATGTTTTTCTGGTACAAGAGTGCTTACAATGCTTAAACCCTGAAAAAGACCAATAGATCATGCATGAGATTCAAAAATAACTTTACCTAGTCCATTGGTGTAAATATAAAGAAAGCAGAGAAAGTGTGAAAGTGCTGAAACTGTTGAAACTTAAGACACGCATTAGATAGTGAATGAATATGTAAAGCTTTGATTTTGTCAAACTAATGAATATACCATCATAGTCACATAAGATTTAAAATGAAGTGTCTCAGCAAAATGTTTTTTTGTGACTGCTTAGTTTTCCAGTTAAATATTGTGAGTGTTTTTAATGGTACCTGGTATCTGAAAAGGTACAGCAGCAGCAGAGTATACAAGAAAGTTGCTTGCGATATGTAGTGAGAGGTTCCCTTTGATGATCTCAGTGAAAAATTCCAGAGGCAGAGTGCAGAACACCCAGCTGTGCGCAAAAAAATGACCTCATGGTGAGGTTTGGATGGAACCCCTGTACCACAGGCTGACCTCCCCCTTTGCCCTCATCCAGGTGACAAAGGACTTGTCTTTTGGCACACACTCATGTGTTTTCATATTCTCGGTGATGGTCTGAGTTCCATGTTTTGAAACTACCATACCCACATGATCTCAGAGTAGCCTCTGAACTTCTCCCTGTTTCCTTCACATAAGGAGGATGAAGATATACTTTATATGTTTATATTATATATAAAGATAAATATAACTTTGCACATAACTTAAGATCTAAAAATCACATGTAATACGGACAATAAGAAAAAGTTCCATAAGATTTTCATGAAAGACCACACAAACTAGAAGAACAAGCCAATGATTCATGAAACAGAAAATGTAACTCCAGTTATATTATGGACATGAAGGACTAGTGGCATGGAGCTCCAATTGCCCACAGTTTGGGGAGACTACTGATGCCTGTGGGACCATTGAAACACAGACTCAAGATCATCTGCTTCATCCATCAACCTAGCATCACTGCAATCACCCCTAAACCATATCCCTAAGCCACACATGGGCACACCTCTTGAACACCTCTAGAGACAGTGACTCCACCACCCCCCAGGCCAATTATCCCAATGCCTAACCACACTTGTCACAATTTCAGTGATTCTTATTTTTTTAATATCTAATCTGAACTTCCTCTGGCACTACTCAGGGCCATTTCTTGTCATTCTTCCACTTGAGTCAGGGCAGAAGAGACAGATCCTCCCCTCAATAAAACCTCCTAGTTATAAAGACCATGGGGCAGTTCATCCTGGAAATGTGTATTCTTCCTTCCTCTTAGTGAAGGGCTATGTATAAAACAGGAGAAATCTATCTGAGTGACACCAGAGGAATGGAATGAGACCAGAACCTTGTTCTTGACCTGTCTTTCTGTGAACTTACAGGTCTAAACAGCAAAACAACAAAGTATTGGGCAATAACCCCTGATCACCTTGGGCAAAACCCTTCCCAAGGCTCTGCCAGACGCAGATCAAGGCTGTCATTCCCACATCTTTCTGTCATCCAGCAGACACCTGTCCCAGAGTGCCATGGGCCTCAGCCAGCCTTTGGCTCCCTGTGACAGGGCACATCGCTGAGGCTGGGGCCAAGAGCTGGTATCGGTTTTAACGCTGTAACTTTCAGTCTGCTTCCTTGCAGAAGGGATCTAATCTCTGACTGTATGGCTGAGCACAAGAACCCTTCAAACTATGATCCTGTCCCTACCTGGATCTGCAGCTGTGAAAGGCAGGATATGTCATCAAACAATGAGACAGGCACGGTAAACTACCACAGGAAATCTTGGATAAAGCTCTGTCAGACTTTTCAGTACTATGTAAAATGTAGTGAATCTATGGCTGTTGCTGATGACAGGAGACCACCATAATTTGGTCCCCTCCCCCTCCGTGTTTGCAGCAGAAAAGGCAGGGTAATATCAACAAATATTAGGACAGACAACATCAATTTATCGGGAACAGAACATTTTCTGTACAGATAAACTCATGTCCTTGAAGTGAGGCCTGTGGTGCACTCCAGACGTACTACCCATTCTAGGGTAAAACCCTTAGGCCTATCCCAAAGGCCACTTCAAGACCTTCTGTAAATTTTGCATCCTACAGAGCAGCTTTATGTCAATGTCTCTGGGAATTGACAGTGTGGTTCTACATAAATATTTAGACTTTTTTTTTTAACCAGAAGACTTATTAAGTGGCCGTTTTCCTCCTATAAGATAGATATTTTGGTGTCCATGTCCAGATCTGTCCTTAGCTGAAAGGATTTTCAAATGAGAGACAATTTCCCTACTTGTGGCAAGCTAGTGCTTCACCCTCAAGAAATGGGTATTTTAATTCTATACATACTTAAAGGTTGAGGATAAAGTGTCCCATAAAAGCAGGTCCAGTGGGAAACCAGCCCTAGAAGACCAGTTAAATTCAATGCTTAATGAAGTTAGAATAATTCTTGAAGTCCACTGTAGACTATATCATGCCTGTGTGGTGGTTGTGGGAAGTGTTAAGGTATGATGAAACAAATGTGGGAGAATGTAATATCTATCTTTCTCCTGTTAGATAACTGGCAAGTATCCTGCCTTGTACTCTGCAAGAACACGCTGGCCCCAACTTTAATTTCACCATATCAATTCAGAGATGCTGCTGCCTAAATAAAGATCTATTTTAAAACAAAATTCTTTCCTGTCAAATATGAAAGTACAATTTCACCACCTTTATAAATATAGAATTATACAAAACAATTTAGCTCAACTTCTTTGTCTTTTCCTTCTTTCTGAAAATGCAGTAAGAATTTACAGACATTATTTTCTATTCTGCTTTCCTGTCTGTGTTAGGCTGCAAATGGGGCTGTGTATTCTATTGGATCTGTTAGAGGTGGGGCAGTTATCTTCTGTTAATTGGGCCGCCTGTTAAAACCAGGTGGGGCAGTTTTCTTTATCTCTTCCATGACCCATCCTCCCTCAGGGGAGATCTCTTCTGTTCATGGGCCATTGAGTGTCACTGCATGACTGATAAAATTACATCATGCCCTTGGGAGATGTTCTGCCCAGGGGGAGGAGCCAAGGATTCCTACCTAGATATAATCTGAGTTTTGGAATACTACTGGCAGACTTTTCCCCCTGAATTCCCAGAAGAGCAGCACTCTTTTCCTCTGGATTCCCAGAGGAGGACCAAGCCCATCTACACCACCACTGGACCTTCAGAGGAAAACTACACCCTTCTGCAGGATCACTGCTCCAACAGAACCACACCTGTCACTCCAGGAGGACTGCAGCCACAACTTAATCAGACTGCTACCAACACCCTGACACACACGGCGTCAGGTTGCATTCTGACTCTGTCAGTGTTGTTTTATATTATTGCATAATTTCCCCTAATAAATAACTGTTATTCCTACTCCCATATCTTTGCCTGATAGTGCCTTAATTTCAAAATTGCAGTAATTCAGAGGGAGGAGGTTTATATTTTCCATTTCAATGGAGGCTCCTGCCTTCCTTAGCAGACACCTGTGTTTTCAAAGCAAGACATTGTCTAAGTCATATAAATGTGACATTTATTGTTTCACTTCTGTGCCGCTGGTTGGCATTGGGAAGTGATTCTGCATTTCCAGCTAAGTTTTTTTTCAAATTGGGTAGAGCTGAATCAGGGTTTATATCTGTGAATGTCTCCAAGTTTCTTTATCTGTCCAAGGCAGCAGGTTTCTTATCTAACAACCTTATAATTATGAAAGTAGCTGCATCTTAATGATTTGGTGCTAACATAAACAACATTAGAGAAATCTAATGAACTAACTTGCAGGATTTGATTTTGCCTAATTAAATATAAATAATGTTTAATGTTGTATGTGACAGGATTTCTCCAGAAACACAGGGATGTAACCAAAGTGATATTATGAACGCCAAGTGAGTGCCATACTGAACATCATGAACAACTGCATGTTGTGTTTTGTTTTCAGTAGTTTTCTATCTATGTCTTTAAATAGAAAACAAAGATGTTTAAGATCTAGTGCAGTCTATGATCTTGGATATCAGAAGATGCTTGCACTATGCATAACTACATACTACTCTGAAGTGCTTCATCTCTTTCTCTCAAAGCGGGCTACTAGCCAGAAAAAAAAATTCAATCAATTAGGATTATTTTGGTATCCATCAAAACACATTTTTAAATTGCTTATCTGTTTTCTTCCTTTCTACAGTGTTATGTATCAGCAATTTGAAATGTTATTGTTCATTAGATATAGACTAAATAGAGTTGAATCATCAGATGCCATGTCTCTTTTTCATTGCAGGGGAATATTTTGTAAGTGAAATCCAGAATAAAATGGACTTACAGCTTTTAATATGTGTGTATGAACTGGTTTGTGCTATGATTAAGAACCCAAGAAGGACGGACCTAATCACATTTGGGAAAAGAATACGGCAGCTATTTTTATTCCACTCTGCATTTCCCCATGTGGTGTTAGGATAATTCAGGTAACTAAATAATTTCAGCCCTGCCTATGAATACGCACATCTCAATTTCCTGATTTCTACAAGTGCTTCTTAGAGGTAGAGAGGATTTAAAATTTTTCTCTGGTATCAATGCTGTGAAGAGGGCTAGTCATTATTCAGACATCCGAATGAGCTATCAATAATTGAATAATGACATTACTTGAGGAAGACACCTTGGATAAAGTAATCGGAAACATCAAAAGTGGACCTTATCTTTTATTGATGAAATGCCGCCTCACCTCAACACCCCATTTTTCCACTCTTCAGGAATTTTGAAAGAAATCCATGCAATGGTACTGAGTGGGTGAACAGACATAGTCAGACAGGAAACAAAAAGTTAAGATTTGTAGTGTGTTTCTCATGCTTCTGTGGCATGTGAATACATTAATCCTAAGTTTTTTGTCTTGCATATCCTGATAAATAAAAAACTGGTTTTGAATATATCGTTTTACAGCTGTAAAATTGTCAGTATTTTCCTTACATGGGTAAGTCCTCATACAACTGTACCTGATTGCAGAAAAAAATTTAAAATGGGCTGTTATTCCATGGACAATATTTAAGAGGTTATGTCAAGCAAAAAGTCTTTGCTTTGCTTTTGTACAAAACTTAGACAACAACAAGTTCTTAGAGTTTCTCCAGGAATGCTGATAAATATGACTATTAGGAGAAAAGCGTTTTCTATTTCAAACCATGCTGCTCCACAGCCAGGCCCAATGAAGTACAGGTACTCTAAATTTTGTTCCTGTCTTCTGCCATATGTGAGTGCAGTCGAAACATGTACTTTTAAATGGATGCAGATTTCACTTGCAGTGTGTTTACAGCTGAGTTGGGATTGAAACAGATTTTATGATACTGATATACATGAGACCAAGGCCAGGTTCAATACATCTTTATTTGATATGTTCTCTCAGATGGAATTTCTTAGGCATGATTGTTGTGGCCAGGAGTGGTACTGCTGGCATTTTTTTTCTTTCAGCTTTTATGGCTGCTGCAACATTTGCTAATTTCTGCTCTTTCCTTTCACCTTGTGTTCCTGAAGGCTTATGCGGGTGACTTGTGTAGTGGTTTTGGTTTGTTAGTTTGAGATTTTTTTTTTGTTAATGTATTAATTAGTATGGTGAGTTTAGTATGAATAGTAGTTGCTGGGGAAATTTATAATTGTGAAATTTCTTTTATTTTCTGTAAGATTTTTCTTACTGTTGTGTTTGTGGGTTATGTTAACTTACAGGGTATTAAAGATGCCTCCCATGCAAAATCACCACATTCCACCCCTCACCTCTGCAAAATACATGTGTCAAAAATTATTATCAAAATTACATTCCATATGGAACCTATGGAAACTATTAAATTAAACTGAAGAAAATAAGTTATACTAACCTCCACCACTAGACTTTTACTATAATTACAATAGAAACTTTCCAGTATCATTCTACTTAACCATATGAACAAATACGTGCTTTGCCATTTGTTTCTTTCAATAAATCCCTAAGTCATAGCATTCATCAATTGCTTGCATTCTCTATTAGAAGATGTGGTGGTTTCAGTTTGAAACCGGGCAGAAACACCAGTTACGTATAGTGGTTTTTGTTTCCTAACTTGAGATTTTTTGGCTAAGACACTAATTAGTGTGGTAGGTTTAGTGTTGTCTAATTACTAGTGCACTCACTAGAATATACTTACTTATTTTCTGCCGTGTGGTAGGATTAAGAGAAAGGCAAAGCAGGCTTAAAACTTTAAAAGCATATAAAGAAAAATTTATTAACAGTAATTAAAAGAAAGAGTAATAAGAATCAGAACAAAAACCCTCAGGATACTTCTCCTCTCCTTACAACTTTATCAATGATATTGTAAATAAACAAAACCTAAAATTTCAGTCAGTTTACTAACTCTAGAATAGTCTTTCTCCAGTTCACTTGGGGAGAGCAGTCCTTTTTGATATTGTTATGGATGGTTATCTACAAAAAACAGTTCTTTCATGACTCTCAATTTCTACAAATAGCAATCATGAAATCCCTCCCATTTTCTACAAGGTTTTTCTACAGTTGTGTTTATGGGCTTATGGGGTGTTTCTAAGATGTTTAAAGTTCTCATTATCTATTTTTGAAATCATCTTCATCTCTAGGAACAGAGATCTTCTTCTCTTCCTGGGGGCGCGGGATCTTCATCACTCTTCTTCTCTGTTCAAACTCCTCTCAGGATCACAGCTGCTTTAACCTCTGCTTACCTTAGCATAGAGGCCTTTGCTCAATACCTACAATTTGAACACTATCATCTCCTCATACCTTCATGCATTATAGGGGAACAAAAGACTCCTTCTCCATGTCTTTGGATTTCAACCTAAGAGGATTTCAAGAGGATTTCAACCTAAGACTAAAGGCATCTCCTCATCTCTCCCCTCTGGGACTTGACTTCTTCACTGACCTTGGTGTCTTCATGTTGTTCCTCTACATGTCTGCACCCTGTCTTTTTTTCCCTGGAGGGAGGATGGAAGCACTGATGGAGTTAATATCTCACCTTGGGCCTGCAGGTGGTCACCTGGCCCCAACCAGGCTCGGCAGCTTGCTGGGGGAGCAGCGAGGGTCCCAGCAGCCAGGCCAGAACTTGTCCTTTCTGTCCCCTTGCCCAGCAGCCGAGTGGGGAGGCGGGGACCCAGCGGGCACCCGCAGCCGGGGCTGCCGAGCCCAGCCTGGCTGCGACAGAGGCCAGGCTGGCCGTGTTACCTCTCTGCCAGCTGGAGGGGAAAGTTCCCGAGTGTCTTTCATCTTTACCATGTGTTTTTCACAGAGGTGTGTACGTCTTTCTAGTGGTTCAAACAGATTGTCGATCACACAGATGTTTTGCATCACTTCTGCAAATGACTCCCATGAAAACCATCACACCTTGCAATCAGCAGAAAAATTATGACTGAATGATACTAAAGAGAAAATATTAATGAATATTATATTATTATATATCATCTTTTGATAAAGAAAGCTGCCAAAATAAGTGGGAAGTGTTTACCTCTCATCACTGTTTTCTCTCTATATATATTTTTTATTTTTTAAATTTTACCGGTCATTTATATAGTCCAATTTTTAAGTTTTTTATTGTTATACATACATTTCTAGGTAGACTTTCAAAATGAGATAAAGAGCTGAGTTCTATTTTGACCTAGTTTTGGTGATTTGGTTTAGTTTATTTTTGTGTTTTCCTCCTCATTCCCACGTGACTACCCTGAGTTTCCATTAACTTTCCATTCTAAATGAAAGTGATGATGAGTACATGAGTAAGATTGAGCTACAGATTCAGTGATGTGGAAAGCTGAATTAGATCTTCGGTAACACCCTCAAATATGTACATGTATGTGCAGTAAAACGCATTTACTTTGGCTGTGGGCACAAAGTAGGCAAAGCCACAGACAACTGTAATTCCTTTTTTTCCTCTTTTCTTACTTTTTTTTTTTAAGCAAAGAAAAAATTCAGTCTTCTTCTAGTTTGCGTTTATCTGCTCTGTCCTGCTGAGAATTCATTTCAATGAAAAGAGACTTTGTTTCCTTTCATATTGTATATATAAATATCATCGCATGGTTATGATTCAAGAACTTGTTAAGTGACACTTGAGACATGGCAAATACTGTAGGCAGATGAGCTGGTTAAAACCTGTCAAAGTATTGCAACTAGGTCTAGATATTCTGTTAGTTTTCAAGGTGTTATTTGCTGTATTGCACTTCAAAAGCATGTTTAAGTATAAAAATACATGCTTTCCAAGGCAAAGATATTTTAAAACCCATGATTTTTATGTGCTTTCTGGCATGTGCTATAACATTTTTATATTTTTTACCAGCCATATTCAGAGATTTTATTTTAATAAAATCTTTCATGGTTTAGTTTTAGAGTCACAAGAACATACTGCAATTTTAACATCTACAGACATAAATAAAACCCTCAGCACAATGCATAATAATGTCTCATGCTTTGTGGAATTTGGTAAATACTCTACCAGGGACTTCTGATATGAAATAGCTATTCCATGTGAATCCACATTGAGACACACAGCAGAATACTGTTCAGACACTGCAAGTCATTTCAAATCAGCTTAGACCTCTCTCAAAACCCTTAAATAGTAATTATATTGAACATGCATGCAAGGCATCATGCTTTGCCCTACAACAACTGTAGTCACAGGTCTGCTTCTTGCCATTTGTTCCCCATTTAACCAGAATAACACATCACTGGTGAACAAATATGTAAACATACTGGTAAAAAAACCCTGGAATAAGTATCTGCTTCAATATGAGGCAGTTGTCCCAACACCCCAGGTTCATCAGCCCCATCTCATTGCAATAGTTTTTGGCTGAAGTTCTGATCAGGATCAGGATTTGAAGTTGAACTCTAATAAGTGAGGTTATATTCATTTAACAAGATGAGAATGAAAAGATCAATTAAATGTAGTAGTTTTGGAAAGGTAATTATTCGTTTATTGTATCCAGTGCTTTGGATTCTTAATTTCTTTTCTCTTTTAGGTAAAACTCCATAGCCCAAACAACATAATGAACCAGTTCCAAATCAAAGCAACCTGTATAAATCCAGAGTCACATCAGTTGCTTTAGTAAAATTATCACAGATTTACAGCTGTGTTGGAGACAACAGAGGGTGTTCAATTAAGCTTAAGCCAATTAATAAAAATAACTTTGCTTCAGTTTTCTACCGATTGAGTGGTTAACATGTTTTCATTGTGTTGATATCGCTTAGTTTCACTTTGTAATGCATATCGACTCAGAGTAGAAATGGTTAAATATGAAGAAGCCAGGTTATTACGCATTTCAATTCCAGAGTCAAATATAAAAATTTCTATTATAGGGACAATTCATTACATCTCAAAATGGCAAATGTGCATCCTTGTCAGGTAGAGTGTACTCTGATGGCCTTTCCTCAAACACTGAATGTGGAGATTTGATCTCTTCTAATGGTGCTGAGAAAAGGGTAATTACGCTATGGTCAAAGCTAATTTGCTTTCTGCCAGATGAACTGTTGTATTTTATTGTACGCTGACATTTTAAAGTAATTACGGCACTGTTGACCTTAGACAATTCCAGTTGTATCGCTGTCTACAGCTGCAGCGTTCTACCTTTGGCTGGCAGACAGCGGCTGTAACGAGGTAATGACACGGACAAAGAGCACCATATGGGGCTCCTTTGAGATACACAAAGCCCAGTGAAAGGAAACAAGAAAATTTTAACATCATCATTTCAGTCACCCATTTCTACAGCCATAAAAGATCCCATCCCCCCTGTACACAAAATACCCTGAATACTTCACTTCGTCATATACTGTATATCTGTGTGTTTTCCTTCTGTAAATGGCAGTGTGCATTAAGAAGAAAGAGGTCAGGTAGAACTGAATGTGACGGAGTGGTCTTTCTCTGACATGAGTTCAAAGGCTAAAGACTATTGATTGAGATAAAAGCCTAGGTTCTTATCTAATGTTAAAGACACTCCTTGTTGTCTGAAAGCTGTGCACATAATTAGGCTGAAAGAAAAGCACTTCATCCAGAAAATCACTATAAACTGAGCTTCATTAAACGTAGATATTAGTTAATTTAAAGAAAGACGTTATTTTTCATTGATATATTATAATGGTTGTCTCTTCAAAGCTAAGAAATATAATCATGTGCAGAGAGCTTCCTGGTTAATGTATTCCTGCTAGGACAGAAAAGCAGATTGCTATCACTCACAAAGAGTAATGCTTTATTCTCTCAGAGAAAAAAAATGTAGGCTGTTGAAGACAAAAATTTATTGTTTCAAAGCGCTGGTAGAAAACTGAACTTTACTGTTGCATTAAACATTTTCCTAGCTGTTTTGTGGCATGGGCAATAGAAATGTTCACTAGTTCAAAACAGGCAACAGGATTTTACCTGTGTCATGCTCTACAACTTACATGATAAATGTAAAGAGATAGTGGAAATGATTCTATGATTGTAAATCAGTTAATCTTCATTGGAGTTAGTTTTCCACAACGAGGTCTTGTTAGAAACAGCAAGAAAAAGGAGATTACAGTTGGCATGTGTCAGAAAAATTACATCTGAACAGGTTAGTCCCAGCATTCAGTGTTGCTCTTGGCTCTGAACTGATAATATCATTTCTTAGAAATCTAGTTTTCAATTTTGCACAGCTCATCCAGTTGTGCCTGAATATTGCATGGAGAAACAACGTATGCATCCTAAAAGCCTGTGTTTTGAGAATACTGTCTCTTTATGAGAGGTTTTGGAATGGGAATGGTGTTTTGAAAGTTAAAGTGTGATTAAATATAGGATTCTCTAACTCTGGCTACCTGCTGAAATTAGACTTCTGGCCCAGAATTTACATGCAAGATGCATATGTTTCTAATAATTGTCCAGTCTTATGTTTCAGTTCTGGAATCCGGTTATACTTTTGGGGGTGGGGCCAAATACTCTGAGAGCAATTTTGTTACCTTGTTTTTCATCTTTTAATATGTCTGTTATTCCATTCAAAAACATGCCCTGGTGGTGAATGAAACCAGGGCCATCACTCTGAGCATAACGACCTGTGCTGTCAACCACCCAGAAAAACACCAACCCTGTGCCTGAAAGACAGAGTAACAAAAAGCACGAGCCATGCCTGCTTCTTTATGGCCATGCTCTCTGTAGTGGCACTTTGCAAGAGGGCATAAAGATGAGCCAAAAAGGAAAAGATTATAAACAACTTAGAATTAAAAATTTAAAAGGTCTATCTGTAGCATTGTAGCATAATACTCTAGAGTTGTAAGAGTGAGATTGAGAGGTGCAATATATTTTACTAGAAGACAAACATGTGCCCTTAACACATTGCAAAGGTGATACAAAGAAGAAATAAATTGTATTCCAGATGTTCATTTTCACACTGCTAGCCTGAAAGTAGGGGTTCAAGGATATGTGGTGGCGCAGATGATCTTTTTCTTTATCCAGAATGCAGAACAAAAGCAAAGAATATGACAGGTCTCACTAAATTTAATCCTACAATAAAGTTGTTAGTCTGTGGTATCTACTCATCAAGAGTGGTGACAAAAATATCTATATGGAAAAGAGCAATTTAAGATGTATAAACATATAGATATTTCCCCAAGGAATAAGATTTGATAGCAACAAGGAAAAAATGCATTGTCTATATACATCTGTTTTCAAATTTGGTTGTAATTTGTCCTATGGCTGTGTTCCAAAGCAGATGGAATTTAAGGCTACAACATCTTTGTTATAATCCGAGGTTAGATGCTGCAGCTATTTTTTTATCACATCATGCATGCTTGCTTTACATCCTGTACATCTTGTGTTTGCTCTGTATGTTGCAACAGCTAAAGCTCAAAATATGACTCTGCTTCATGCACAGGCAGCAGCTCAAGCCAGAATGGGCTTATCTTCCTAGCCAAGCTAAGCTTGTCTCAGATGGAAATTGCACTTTACATGTTGGATAGTTCACAGGTAAAGAATTACAAATTGTTCCCTATTATTCTTGTTTTATGCAGATTCCATATGGGACATGCATGGATTGTAATTCATGCAGTTTCACTGCAAAATGCCTTGGAATGGAGCAAGAGGAATTTGTGATCTTTTAAATTAGAAATGGGAATACATTTTTCTGCAATATTAGCACATTTTTTATTTGTAGGTTGCAATTGTTGGTGATGCCACTGGCATTCCTTGGTGGAGGTCATGATGCAGGACAAGACTCATTATTGATCTTTGTGGAGCTGTATTTTCACCCTTCAAATTGGCTTCCATTTAATATGAATTCTTATGAAAGTTAACAAAGGGAAAGAATTACATTTCCAGAAGAGTAGACAGAAGAGTAGATTTTAAGAATAAGCAACCTATGACAGCAAAGAGAAAATTTAACAGAAAGGAATTTGGAGAATGAAGACAGATAACTTTGAAAACAAGATCTTGAAATGGAAAACTGACAACTGGTATCAAAGATGAGAAAGGGGGAATTTTGAGAAATTCATTAACCAGGGGCATTTTAGGTAAAGGAGTACTCATTTAAAACAATTGAGAAGTTAGGGTGGTAAGAAAAAGGAAAATAATCTGAGATGAAAAAGAATAAACTAGTAGAATGGAGATTTCAGGATAAATTAATCCAGTTTCTGCAATATTTTGTGACATACTGTTCCATCAAGGATTTCATATTTGGATACATTCTTTGTCTTTTGCAATATTTATATTTAGTCTTCTTCTTTGCACATGAACATACTGGAAGCAAGAAATTTTTAAAATTTTTTAAAACTCCAGTAGTTATTTTCTTTTAGAACAGAATGGCTCTCTTAACTGTGTTTGAAATTAACTAGCTTCCCATGAAAAGCTATTTAGTGCTATAAAAGCTAGTAACTTTAATCAAGTGTATAGATTCATTAAGGGCCATACTAGATCTGTGTCAAATATGTGACCCTCCAATCTGTGTGCAGTTAGCTGTGGCAGTACTGTCTCCTCATTACTATCTTGAATTTATTGTCCATGAAATAGTCTGTTGTCTGCTTCTCTATCAAAACAAATATAAAGACACATATCTGGCACATAAAAATGTAACTCAGAATACTGACATTGAGACTTTTTGAGATATAATGAAGCAAAAATATATTGTTAAAAAATATCACTTTCTTTTCTTCAGATTTAAATATTCATTTCCAATACCAACAGTTTATTCTTAATTTTATTTATTTAACTTTAAAACTTTTCTGTGGAAAGTAGAATTGTTTCTTAGCATTCTCTCAAAAGTAGTAAAATTTAAAATGTGGCAGCAATAACAAATTCAAATGTTTTTCAAAAGGGAAACCTTGATTTTTTTCCTAGGTTGCAGGTTATTGCAGGCTATCTGATTACACAGCAGACATGCCCACATTGTCTGCTTTGAATATAACGCTGACCTTTCAGAGAAGTTAAAATTTCTTTCAACATGGAAATCAATAAAGAGGTAATGGCACTTTCATTGGAGAGGACTATACATATATATATATATATTTCAAAGTGAATGTTGTTCACTTTACTTATAATTCCTCTAATTCCTTTCGTTGGGTTTTAATATGGTGTTATCTTTAGTAGTAGTAGCATTTTTTTCTACACAGAGCTCTAAAAGGCTTTATTTGCCTTCCAGAACTTTGGCCTACATAGACAAACCTTTAATCTCAGTTCTGGATTTAGGAAAAAAACAGTAAAATTTTTTTTTAAAGTTTGACTTCAACAAATTTTAATGTATTTACTGAAGAGGTACTGGGCTTTTTCTCTCATTAGGACAAGTCCCAACTTGTTTAAGTCATGCATAAAAGAGTCTTTCAACAGGTCTGGGTCAGTCCTTAGTCATGGAATGTTCATCTTCATAATGACTAGTGTGTCCCTTACTCAGCTTCCAAGAATACCACAGGTTTTAGGGAAGTGTGGCTTCTTTCACACTCCTTTGGCAGGAAACCTTTGTTTCTTGGAAGCAGTCATGCCTCTGTTTGCCCCTGTTATTCTCTGTATTATTCAACCACAAAGTCAGAGGTGGAAAATGATTTCTATTTCAGTGCTGAAGTTTAAAATTTTTTCTTTAAAATGCATTATTTTAATAGTAATGGAAAAAGCCTGGCATTATGAATAGCTGCCAATTTATAATGTTATAAGATGGTCTGCTTTGCAGGGTCTGCTGCATTCTAATCTGGACATTTTGCAGTGTTTCTGTTGGGCCCAAGCTCTCCTTTTGTTCCTATACTATTCATTTTAATTGACCTAATTAAAGAATTGTTGTCTACATATAATTCTAAATAAAACAGCTTGAGCTGCAAAGTTCAGATTATACCAGAATTTAGAAGTTTCTTAGGTAATGTGAACTTTCTGTGACATTTAACTCCCCCCTTTAGCATAAATTGTTTTATTTATTTTAGTATGAGTTTATTACTAATATCATCATAGCAGAGTGCAAGATCGCCTCAGTTACCTGTAACTCAGTTTATCAGTTCAGGAGTTCAAGGGCACAAGTCTTCACATGTTCAGGCAGCTGAAATATATGGTTTTTAACTAATCGTTACTATCTCATAGAGTTAAATATGGTTCTGTTCCAGTGAGCTAGAATAAAACTTTCTTTAGGGCTCTGGCCAGGAAAGTTTGCTAAAGTCTATTCTTTAGGGACTCGGCTGCAGGGTACTGAACTCATTGATCATGAAAATAGGACATTAAAGGAACAATGCTTTTAAAAGGTGTTCTCTGGAGGTGTGTTAATCTCTGGCTAAAGCAGTCATGCACAGTTTCTGAGTGAGATCATTCACAGCACTGTGCTTCCTTCCCAGGACCATATATGAGAGCAAACGGATGACAATACATCCACAGTACTTTGTATCCACCCTTCAGATGTTTGACACAGGCAAAAATTAAGAACCTTATATCTATTTAGCTGTGTACCAGTGGATTTATATGGTCTAAAGATTTAAACTCCTATTTCCAGAGTAGTTGTAGAGGAAGTAGTAGTGTTATCACCTGGTATTTCATTTTTTTTTACCTCTGACAGGTTACAGTTATTCTTCAGAGTAAAGTAACTAACACCTTTTCAGAGGGTGTAATACCTGCTGAGAGAAACAGAGGTTTTTTTTTTTTGGAAAGGTGTAAGAGAGAGATCAGTAAAAGAGGGGGACAGGACCTCAGTAAAATGACAAGTATTAAAGTCTCACAGAGAGATGGAAAGAAGTGAACAAGCATTGCCTATGTAGAACAGTAATTCTGGTTGGTTATTTTATAGGAAAAATAAAATGGATCAAACTTAAGTCAGTGTATATTTGAGCTCTTCTGTATTTTTCCATTTTTCTCCTTAATTGTCATATCTTTTGCCACCTTTTTATTCTTTTTTTAATAGTACTTGACATATTTTGGAAGACACTGGAGCTTTATAAATGTGGTTTCATAAAATTTCTCACCCTTCATTGTGTTGTGGGTGAGTACAGCTGTGTGTAATTCCCTAAACTTCAGGATGAAAACTGAGTCCACTTATTTTAATTTTGCTGCCCATTAACCCTTTCAGGTGGAAGAGAGGAATTCTAACCCGAAAACAGCATGCATCTAAAACTGGCACAGAAGTATGTTTTTGCAGATTATGGCTGGTTTAAGAAACCTCTGAACTGCCATGTACCATCTGAATTAATGAGGCCATACAGGTCTAAGGTCTCTAAAAAGGCCAATCTAGATTAGAATTTATTAATCCTGTAGTGGGCTGAAGAATATTATTAGAGTGACAACAGATGTAGGTTTTGTGTAAGCATAATTTCATAAAGATCATCGGCTGTATTTAATTAGTGATGTTCACCTGTAACTTGACTGTAGTGAAAATTTATCCCAAACCATTAACACACTTTTGCTGAGAAGTAACTTTGTGAAGAAAAATAATAGTCAAAGATATTATTATTAAGTAAGAAAATGTGTTCAGAAAAATTCCACACGGAACACAAATCTCTTCAAATTACTTGAGTTTCTGACAGAATTCCTATTTCTATATGATGCATGAATTTCCACCGTCCTATTGAAGTCATTACTTTTCCACTTTTATTAATAAAATTAACTGTAAAATCAAATAGTGACTGAAAGATAATGTAACTATCATATAGACATACCTAAAACCAAAACTGCAAGTTCGAACTCCATCTAGCATTGAAGAACTCAAAAATATTCTGATTCAAATTTGACAGCTGTTGTTTCTGTAATCAGTTAATATAAAGACTGTGATCTGAATACTAATAAGATTTGTTTCCTTTTAACATAAACACTGAATGCTAAGCCCAGTACAGTGCTGAAGACAATGGAATTTTTAAGATATAAATGTGGAAAAAGAATAGAAACTAGCTTAAGGAATCTTTGTGGTTTGTTAATCTCCTGTTCTATAATTCTACAGAAATAATTCCATAGAAAAAAATTGACAGCTTGCTAAACCATCTAAATGGTTTGTCAACTGTTTACATGAAGTTACTGGTATCATTTTAAAAACCTGTTCTCTAGAAGAGCAAGGGACATTATTTTGTTAAGAGACCTTTTTATTTTTTGCATTGTGGTTTTGAATCCCAATGTATAATCAATTGAATATCACAAAACCTATTAGGTATCTAGCCTTTAATTTCCTAACCTTCAATATTAAATGGTCAAAATAAGTGGTTGTTTCAGAGTGATTATCATGACCGTAATGAGGCCTGACACTTGTGACACTTCAGCCACACAACCACCAGCAGGTCCATCACAACAAAGGAGCTCCAAGTGCAACACATTGTAGTGGTGGGGAGAGTTGTGACTTCACGGCTTTGCACAGCAGATGTAGCTGCACATCTTTGCACCCCTAAACACACATGCTCATCCAATCTGACAGACCAGACAATGGCACAAAAACCCCATTGCTGATGCTTAAACAAAGGCTTCATCGCTAAAGAGACAAAGCTGCATGCTGAATGTGTTGCCACTAGTAAATTTTCCAAATGGAAAACAATGTAAATTTTATTAATGAAAAATAAATTGAAGCAGGGATGACAAATGCATTAGTGCTTTTTTTAAAACATTTTATGAACATGTATTCTATTTATTTATAATATTTACCTTCATATCATCATGCAAACGATTTTGTTAATTAGTTGTAAATGCTTCACACAACAAATGCAAGGAAGCTAAGGGACTACACTAAGAGAGACAAAAAATTAATCAATCAAGTGAAATACGATTTTGCAGTCTTCAGTGTATAAATAGCATTTTTTTCTTTAATATTTATTTAGACAAAAAAATAAATGTGTGAACTAGTCTTTGAAGTCAACTCTACCTGGGTAATTGAAAAATTTATTTTTAAAGGAGGAAAAGAAAGCCCAATTTTCTATTCAACTTAACAGCAACAGAGCATTAAAAAGTGAAGCTAGATATGTGCATATTTACCATAAGGGAGGGAACTGGGCATTAATGGGCTCTGGAGGCTTATTTGGAGGCAGCTACACTTATCATGAATCAGGAAAGTGAAATAGCAGCCCTGGTGTGCTCTGGGTCAGTCACAAATGTCGACTTCAGAGAGCTATAAATCTCCAGCATTACTTTAGCTGCTGAATCTCAGAACTCCCTTCTAGCATTTTCCTATAATTTAAAGATTATGTAAGGTGTATAGTGAGAGTGTTAGATGAAAATATTAATTTAGAGATAAATCCTCTAAATGCTCTAAAGCAGCAGCTTTTGCTGAGCAGGATCATCTTCTGGTACACTTCAAACAGGAATTGCTGCTAGTTTTGTCAACAGTAGGAGGTCATGGATGACTGCCAAACAAAATAAGGACACTTTCAATAAAATGCTTTCAGTTGTAGGTAGTCAGAGAATATCTTTCTTTGCCATTTTATTAGTGATATTTATGCTTTGATATATTGTTTCATACTGACAATTCCTTGACAGAAATCATAATTGTGAAATGAGCTGGAGTAAAAAGCAATTAATCACAGTTAACTCCTTCTGGCATGTCCAAAAAGATATTTTGTTGTCACTTCTGAATGTTTTAAAGGTATTATCCAGGCTCACAGATTTTGTATCCCACTGTGAGGCTGCTGGTCTCCAAAATCTGATCTTCACATGTTAGAATCCAAAGCTTTTCAGAAAAGTGGTAACATTTCTTAGCAAATTTACATTTTAATTACTGTGAAATAGGAAATGTGGTTATATTGTTTTAATTTCATCAGCATGAGCTATAGGAAGAGACCTTTTAGCTTTTTATAATTGAACCTTGTAGTTAGGTATGCACATTTTTTAGTTTCTGCCCTGTTGGTAGAATTTTTGTAAAATATCAGGAAAGTGAGGAAATAATAAAGTCAAAATTTCAGGGTTTTTTTTTTGCAAGGTAAAGTGAAATCAATGATAAGTGACATGGTTGCTGAGATAACATGAGCTTAAATTACAAAACTCCAATTTCTGTGTTCTAGTTTAAACACCAATTTTGCAATAGATCTACAGTTCATCAATATGCAGTACACATAAGTTACACAGGCAATATTCATTAACTGATTTTGGCTGACCAGGTGAGTGTTTTAATGAATGAGTTAGAGTGTCAGACACAACTGTGTTTCATAAGTTCCTGAGTATGAAGTTGATGATGAAACTTTGTTAATTCTGATATAAATTTTAGGCCTGAAAAGTTGTCTCTTATTACCTGAGAGACATAGCCCTTTACATGCAAAAGGGTCACAATTCTTATATCTGAGGTGCTCAGCTAATACAGCTAATACTTTTGATTTCATATCACAGTGGACTTTGAGACATATGTATTAACAAATGTTACAAATGTTTGTCTGTAAATTGTTTAGGATGTCTTTGATCATTCTGGTTGAGTAGCATTCAATCTCTATCAAATTCAAAAAGTGATCCTCTCACCTTTGTGAAAATTGAAGTGCTTAAATATGTTTCTTTACTAGCTAGATAGATAGATATAGATATTTTTACTGTAGGGATATATGAAGAATGCTTTCTAAACAGTTGTCTAGTTATGATATATATTCCATGGCAATTCCTTCAGTATATGGAAGCTTGATTTATAATTTCAGTTTTGTGTTCTTTTTTTAAACTCTTGTCTAAAAGATTGATCTAAGGATGTACAAATATGCTGCATCACATAGAAGATATTTTTTTCCATTCTTAGTCCACTCTAAAGGTTTAACAGCACAAAAAATATTTTTCTTGTTTTATTTTTGTCAGCAAAGTGGACAGTGATAATGAGTGCACCCGCAGCAAGTTTGCTGGCAGCACCAAGCCGTGGGTTGCAGCTGACACGCTGGAAGGAAGCGATGCCATCCAGAGGGACCTTGACATGCTTGAGACGTGGGTCCATGCAAACCTCACGGAGCTCAACAAAGCAAAGTGCAAGGTCCTACTCTTGGGCCGTGGCGTTCCCAAACACACCTACAGGTTGGGCAGAGAAGTGAGTGAGAGCAGCCCTGAGGAGAAAGGCTTGGTGGTGATGGTTGATGAAAAATTCAACAGGAGCCGGCAGCGAGCGCTCACAGCCCAGCGAGCCAAACGTGTTCTGGGCTGCACCCAAGGGAGTGTGGCCAGCAGCAGGAAGGAGGTGATTCTGCCCCTCTGCTCTGCCCTTGTGGGACCCACCTGGAGTGCTGTGTACAGTTCTGGTGTCCCAACAGAAGGAGGATGTGGAACTGTTGGAGCAAGACCAGAGGAGGGGCAAGTTGATAAGAGGAACACCTTCCCTATGAAGACAGGTTAAGAAAATTGAGGCTGTTCAGACTGGAGAAGGGAAAGTTAAGTGGAAAATTCATAGCAGCTTTCCAGTAACTGAAGGGGACTACTGGAAAGCTGTAAAGAGATGCTTTATCAGGAGTTGTAGTAATAATTGACAAGGATTAATTAGTACAAACTGAAAGAGGAGAAATTTAGAGTAGATATTAGGAAAAAAATTTTTTACCTTGGGGATGGTGAGGTACTGGAACAAGTTTCCTAGGGAGGTTGTGGATGCCCTAAGCCTGGAAGTGTTCAAAGCCAGGTAGAGGAAACAGGTCTAATGGAAGGTGTCCCTGCCAATGATACAGGGGTTAGGAGTAGATGATGTTTAAGGATCCCTTCCAAGGCTTAACATTCCATGATTCTATGTTTTTTTCTTTTCTGTTCATTTCATTCAAACACTTAGAGACACAGAAGGGCTATTGTTTCATTCCTTCCCTATATCAGTTACCAATAACTTCTTGGTATTTTGCATCCTAGTTTTGCATCTGAAATACAAAGGCATAATACTTTGCCAGTTTCTCTCCTCTGTGTGCTGAAAACATAAAGGGATCTGAATTTAACACAGATGTGATCTCAGAAATCTTTTATAACCTTACTTCATCCTGGTTCCACAAAAAAAGGTGCATTCTCCTCAAATCAAACCAATATATGTGTAACCTATATAGCATTATAGTATAGATAGACTTGTATCACAGAAGGGAGATCATACTCCTGTGATGGGATCTGGATATTTTGCTTACCAAGGGAGTTGGAAGGCTCTGTAGTACACTGGGATAAGGTCTTTTTTGCTGGTGACCATCAACTCTCCATATAGTGTGGCTGCCTGTGGTGTTCAACACTTCTCCCTTCATCTCTGTTGCACCAGTGTCTCTTGTTCAGACCACAGCTTTTCCCAGTAGAACTAAAACTAGCATAAGCTGTTTTTCAGACCTAAAGTTTCTGCAAATTCCTCCAGAGCACTACATTTCCCTATCCTAGTCCTTGGCCAGGTAACTACCATCTGGAGTTGCTCCCCAGAAGTCTGAGGTTATGTATGCCAGTTTCCTGTGAACAATGCAGGAAGACTTCACAGCCCATATTTTACATTAAGAACACTGATACAATGCAACCAATTACACTCCAGGTGGAAAATTTTTGAAGTCAATGCACCTGACCACATTCCTACAGATCACCTGCTGCAGGGAACATCATTGTAATAAGAACCAACCTGTTTGCCATTTTAGAGAGAGGTGGAATCACACTACAAAAATACTTTGGGAATTATCGTGTCTTGTTCCCCATGCTCTGGGAGTCCTTTGTCTAGTCTTCAATGGATAGAGACCAGGATTCTGTAAAATGTAATAGTATCTCAGAGACATGTAAAACAGGTAGACAACACCATGAAAGGAAATGCTAAAATATAATATCCTGCATGAGGGTAGTGTTAACTGCAAAAGTAAACATCGTTTCTGGAAAATGTGCAGTTAATTTTGATAACTTTTAAAATAAATATTAAACATTTTTTAAAATTAAATACATGCAGAAAATTGTTTTGCATATTACTTCAGTAAAAAACTGAAATAACTGGCAAGTAACATCTCATGTAATTTTTCTCTACTATTTTCAGTCATTTTGTGAAATCAGTGGTTTCACAATCTGATAGAGTATAAATTTAGATCTGCATGATACTCAGCTTTTTTCTATGTTCACTGCTTGTTTTTGGTTTTTTTTTTTTTTTTTTTTTGATACAAAAATTACAGGGTATTTGTTCTCTATATACCAGTATAGAGAAATTATTTTCAAGCATATGTTGACATCAGTTATTTATAGGCAGTGTCTACAGTGTTTTCAGTAAATTTACCATCATTGCTGGGAGATGGTGCAAAAAGTCTTTTTATTTCCTTATGCAAAGATAAGGAGGTTAAGGAAAGTGAACCCATGAAGATCCTGCAAGGTTTTATCAATAAGTGTGAACAATGCTGTCATCCCCTGGATAAGTCATAAGTAGAGATACTGAAAATTCCATTAAGTATATCTTTCTAGTTGTAACAAAATATTAGCCAGTAATATGAGACCATTGGAATAACAAGGTAGCTATTCAGTCTGGTTTTATTTCAGGATTTCTGTGTCATAAAATTTTAGGTTTATAAAAAATGTTATCATGGTTATTGTGGTGACTTGGCTTGGGTTTTTTCTTGTTTGTTTGTTTTTTTTTTTTTTTTTTTTTTTTTCTGGAAACTGTTTTTTGGAAACACTTCCTTTAGGACATGCATTATTTAACTTATTTTTCTAAAAGAAATAAGGAGCTGCACAGCTTAAGCATTCAGCTTGCTGTTCTTCCTACTGCTTTCCAGCTGAATCAGTTGTATGGGCAAAACCAGTTGGGCTAAATCAGTTGTATGGGCAAAAACATTGAGTTTTTGAGGAGAAAATTCCATCATAGCTAAACTGAGTGTCCTGCTTCTGTGTAGATGATAATCTATAAAAGCACCTCTTTGGATATTTTCTGTTTGGCATAACTGTTCACTTCATAGTTAATTTACCAACTTCACCATAGCAAGAAGATTAATTCTTTCTGCAAAATGTTTTGCAAAAGCAGAGCTTTACCAAAGCACCTCTCTTGGCAGAAGCTTCTGAGACAAACAGGCCATGGCTGGAGCAGCAAAGATTTAATGAGAAGCCCTCAGGACAGATGAGTTCAAATGGGTAATGGAGGAAAACTGTAACATGCTTTATGGTCTCAGTGCTTTCCTGCAGCAGTATCTGATCCACAAATCTAAAATGTAAGGCTGTTGTCTTCCACATGGGACAAGCCCAAGGCAGTTGTTGTAACATGTCCTTCATTTGGTTGTACTGAATGTCTTTTGAGGTCAAGGATCATAGTGGGTGCAGAAAGGGCTAACCTGTTCTTATAAATCTTTAATTTAAAGAGTTTCAAATCTGTATGGAAAAATTTTTGTTATCTGTTACCTCCACACAGCATGTGAAGTGAGTCTTTATTGCTACTATTTGTAGATAGCGTTAGGGTTGCTTTGATGTATATAGTAGATTACAAAAAAAACATGATGAGGGAAAAGACCATGACAGCTTTGTGAGATTTTTTTTGCAAAGATCATTTGTAATAAAGTACAGAGTAGTGTTTGCAAAACTGGAATCCAACTTTTGGTCTGGCATTCAAGCAAATTGCTGTGACTTCTGGAGAGGAAAGTCTTCAACTTGTTTAGAAAATGTGAATCTCTTAATAAGTCTCATTAATAATATTAATTTGTTTTGATTAATGGATTTTGACAGGACTTGTAAAATCATGATCCTTCCTACTAGTAGTTTTCTTTGATACAGTATTTATAATGACTTTAATGTCTTCATGTATTGTTGCAGTTTGAACTGGTATGTATAACTCATAATTGATGCTATAGTCACAATTTGTATTTCTGACTATTGTGTCTATATGACTGTTTCTCTCCTAGCTGTTTTATCATTTTTTCCATGTCTCCTCTCCTTCCAAACACTTCATAACAAAGTAATTTAGAACAGCACAGTAAATGTAGATGCATAAAGAAAGCAATTGATAAACATAATCAATGTCCCATATTTTTCAGTGCCTTTAAATTATTCTGATTTAGAGCAGTCAGTTGGTGGTGCTTTACAAAATGACAAAGTTTTTTGAGGTCTATTCCACAAAATTTCAAGCCTATTGGATATGCCTTTTAGAAGACACAGAAAATGAAGATACTAAAATTCAGATTTTGACATCTCTTGAGCAATAAAGAGGAACTCCTAGTCTATATAAATAAGCTACTTAGAAGATCAAAGAAGTGTTTATGTACAGACACAAAAAATTTTAGGAGCATTTGTGTTAAGCCACATATAAAGTACTCTTGGTGATTCAAAAGACCAGATGACCCAATAGCCTAGACATCAGCTCTAGTGTGGGTGTAGAAGTTCTCTATCTATTTCTCATAAACTTGTGCTCATCCTGTCAAGAGTCTGGATATACTCTTTCTGGTGTAGTTTCATGACTATTCACACTCAGTGTTGAGGTCAAATAAGATGTATACTTTGACGGTGACAAAGTTGCTGAAGCATTTCATCTGTAAGTGTTCAGTACTGATTTGTTTTTTTGCCTAGGAATGTGAAAAGCTCTGTAATGAATCTAAGAGTTAAATTAAATTAGCTTGAAGTCTCTTCACCCTAGAATTGCTCAAATGGGTTAATTTATTTCCATTCCATAATTAGCTTAGACTGGGATTCTTATGGCTTATGGGTGTAAATTTAAAAAATACAGATCATCAAAATGAAGCCTCTGAGGAATAGTGGGGAGCAGAAAGGAAGAGCACAGAAGCTTGAATATGAAAATTTTCTCAGCCTCCAAGAACATTTTAAGATCAAATCCAGGATTATTGACTGGTGGGTGCTACATTCATTAGACAACATGGAAGACAAGCTTGAGATTCATGCCTCAGTGATTCAAAGCGGGTCTGGGCTTAAGTTTCAGCAGTTGTGGACATTCTATTTTCAGCAATTAATAATTATGGATCTCCTTGTGTTTCTGTTGTTTACTTGTTGTGCTCTATGTTTGTTGCTTTGTGTTGTATTTTCCAAGTCTTCTGACTGCCACAACACAATCGTTTCAGCAATGGGGTAGAACACCAGAACATGAAAACTGATAGCACAAGAGTAAACCCCAAATATTCTGTTCCCTATGTTCCCTGAGCTCAGTAAGCTGTCTGTTATCCTTTCTTCAGTCCCTTTTTCTTTTCCTTTTCTTCTCCTTTTCTTTCTAGGAGAAAGAAACAATCAAACTCCACCTATAACGCTGTTGTGAAATGAAAAATTTAAGAAAATCTTATAGACCTGTGTCATAGAAGAAAATAATTTACTGTCCCCTCTGCATTTCAAAGTGAGATTAAAATACTCTGGAGATATTTTACCTCAGTAGGTAGCAATTTACTTGGTGTTAGTTAAGATGTATGTTCCTGAATTTCCTTCCATGTGAATCAATGTGGCAGAAAATTAAGGTTACTGGACCTTTATGGAGATGAAGAGCATATCTGATATTTTTCTAACAAAAATAAATTAAAAGCACAACAAATTTAAACAAAGCTTTTAATCAAAAAATGCAGAAAGAGTGATTTTCACAGTTGCTTAAACTATTGCCTGAATTGTGAGTCTGATGTATCCAAAATGTTCTCTTGATGTCTTGCTTTACATGCAACTTTTCCTTGTGTGATTTTTTTCTTTTGTTCCTTACCAGATTAGTCAACAATCCCAGTTGATTCTCTGATGGGCAAGTGAGTCAAAATAAACTCTCATTCCTGCCAATAGCCATTTTGGCAGTTTTCATTCATGTCAGGACAGCGTTACTGTATGAAAGAAGTCAATGGCTAGGCATAGACTAAGACAAAGTCAATCACTGCAGCCTGCAAGTTGATAGAAACATCACAGATTTACAAAACTACCTTTTCAAAGATGAGAGATGAAAGAAACAAAGATAACAGAAGGCTGTAGGGGTGCAGGTTTAGCAGACTTTACGCAGCAAAATTAGGTGACAGGAGTTTTCTGTTCATGCTCTGGTGATATATGCTGTCTTTGCTTAAATACTGAAGTGTTACAGGGATTGGACCAACCACCATCCTGTAGTCATAACTTTATCATGTTGTATGACTACAGGATGGTGTTTGGTCCAATCACCAAATCATGTAATGCCTACTTTGTTTTCACAGGTCATTATCTAATATAAGGATCATGGTATAATAGAAAAAAGTTTTTTAAAGCATGTGGCACTGTATGGAGACTTTAGAAACCTAATTGTGGATATCCCAGCCCCACAAACATTTTTTCATGTGTTAATCAGAAACTTACAATAATAATGATTTTGTGATACTTTTTTTTTCAATGTGCTGACTTATGCTATTTAATTGAGATTCTAGATGACAGAAAAAATATAAATGTTAATTTTATTTTGAGACTTCAATAAGTGTTTGTTTTAAAGCATCCTTATGTGTCATTTTACTACTTTTGACCTTTCAAAGCATAATGCTACAAATATAATGTGAGCATATAGGGGTTTTTGATGGGTTTATGGTTTTGTTTTTGCATCATTTGTGAGAAGTCAAGAAGTTTTACATTGATTAGATAAAAAATTGAAATTTTCCCTTTTCACTTTAATATAGATTATATTTCTTTTTACTAAGGTTCATAATTTTATATATATATTTATATATGACTATCCATATCAATATATATAGATGGATATGAAAGTTAGCATTTTGAAACAAGAGTTGAGTTTCTGCTATCTTTAAACTAAAAGCCCAGAAGCAACACAACAGAATAAACTGGTAAACGCATCAAAGAAAGGGTTAAAAAAAATTAGCATTTTTTTTAATTCCTTGAAATATTATCTAGCCCTAAAGAAGCTGTAGAGCTCTCTCTAAATCTAACTGACACCGGTGGGTTTTACAGCTGGACTAACTAGTGACTTTGAAAAATGTTCCTTCATATTGATTTTATATGACACCAAATATTACATGTAGTGGAAGTGATTGTGAAACATATTTTGTTGGTTAAAAGTATTGCATTAAATTGTTGTCTTCCATAAAATTCTCAAACAGGAATCAATCAAAGATTGTGTGGTAATGTGCAAATTTTCACTCAATTTGAACTGATTTGGCTCTTCAGAAGGTTAAGGTAGTTTAATGGTTGAAAGCACATTGCTGTGCAGCAAGCTGCAAAAGTCAAAGGGTTAGGGGATTAGGATTTCATTTTCTTTTAGTCATGGCCATGTCTGTTTTCTGTCTAAACTACTTCTTGTTCCCATTTAACCCATGCTTTTAAAGACAATAGGGGTTAGAACTTGCGGGCCTCAGGCTTCATTTTAACAAGATGTCTCTAGCACTTTGGTGCGTAATTTGTCATAAATGCCATAGGTCAGGGAATGTTAGAAACCAACAGCCAACAGATGGTCATTATGACAGCAGTTAAGTTTCAGAAGCAAAAGATGCTTTGTGATATTTACTCTGGCATGTGAATATTACACCTCTGAAGAATATTTTCAAGTTCACTCTTAAAATGGACTCATTCTTTTTATCACTCACTTCTTAGCTAGAGCTCATAGAAGCTCCTGAGCTAAATCTTTTTCCCACTGCTCAGAGGGTTCAATGGGGTTCCTTCCAGCAGCAAGATATATCTGTAGAACAGTCCATTTCATATGCAAAGGCTAGTAAATTTCCAGAACCACTAGATGCAGACAAACTTTGTTGTTGTGGTAAAGCAGGAAGAATTTCTTTTTCATTCTCATATTATTTTCTGTTCTGTTATTTTTTTTTCAAATGTACTGGAAATTAAGGCTTCATATAATCCCAAAATGGGCTTCTCCTGATAAGACAGTATTTTCAGTTGAAATCTGTATTATTTTCATTCACAATATACCACCAGACCTAATTGCCTAAGCAGGATACACTATGACAGCCAATATTTGAGATTTTTTAAAAAGAGAAAGAGGAAATTGTCAGGAGCAACTTAAGCCACAAAATTCCTGCAGCCCAAAATCACATTTTAAAAAAATCTCTTTGATATGCATATGTAGATCAATACACTCAGATCTGTATGGGAATTGTTTTACAGAAAAACAAAGAGCTGTCTATTCCTTCAAGAGAACTGGCTGAGTAGTTGGGTGATCTCATATAAGCCTTATGACAAATATTAATCTTGAAGAGAGAGCAAGGTGGTCTTTTTTTTACAAATCAGCTCTATGAAAGCATTTATTGAATGAGGGCTAGATTCAGATAAGTGCAGGAATATAGATGTAAACTTGTGTTTGACAGGCAGGCAAATGGGTTTAATATTGCTCATAAGTGAAGGAGGTGGGTGAGAAAAAGGTAAAAGACAAGTCTCTATTTCCAAGATAACAAGTTAAGTAAAAAAAAAAAACTCTGCTATATTTAATAGGAGGAAGCTATGTTCTGCAGATATGCTTGAAGCACCATTCAACAGGTAATCATTCAGATTGAGAGAATTAATTTTCTTACTAGACACTGAAGAACCTGTTTTACTATGTCTTATCCAAGTCACTTAGTTGAACTTTGTGAAGGTCACTCACTGACATGTTTTATGCATGTGAGAAAATAATTACAACAACAGTACCTGGTATTTGAAGACATAGTCTCATTTCCAGGAAAATAAGGCTGTGTGCCTGATAGTTCCCCTTTAGTAATTTTTGACCAATTGTCACGTTTCAGAGAAATTTCAGACAAAATATTAAAAAAAAAAACTCAGTTCCTGTAAGTTTCCTGAAAATTAGTGACTGGGTACAAAAGGCAGACCCAAATTATTTCTGCATTACAAGACTGTCAGTAAACAGTGCTCTCAGACTCTCAGTGTAGGATCAGTGCTTCCATCGCATAAAACCCACCAAGGCGTTCTTGTTGCCACATGGATCGATGGTAGGTGAGATTTAGTTCCTAAAGTCATCATCTCAGTATGGGAATGGGAATAGGAAGGGTGCACTGGTAATTATGGCTGTAAAAATCTCTATGAAACTTCTCAAGAAACTACATTCAATTTGTTCCATTGCTAATGAGACAATTTGTCTTCTATTTGCAAAGTCACAGAATAATTACCTGCAGCAGAAAAGGTTTCTTCCTCCTCCAAGCTCAGGACCTCATGTTCCCAAAAATATGTACTTTATGTGTGCTTCATGCTTCCTCACAGTGATAAGAATTTTCTCATGGTGATGAGGGTTTTCTCAATGCTTAGAGTGTGAAGGGTAGAATCTGTGGTTCTTGGCACCCTCAATGTTTCCAAATTTTGTATAAAGAGCTGCCAGCTACCAGCTTGTGAATCTTGTGGTTAGTTATATCTTTTTGTTTTCCCTTCCAGAATAAAAAGTCAAATACATAGGATGCTTATACTGCCTGAAGGTCGTGAGAGAATTGTGAGGCAATCATTTCTCAGGGTCCCCATAAATGAAATATGCAATTTTTTCTTCCCAAAGGCCTCAGATTAGAGAGATGAAAACCTGAAGGATATTACCTTTCACAACCTGAATTCTATTTTATGCTCTTGCAAGGCAGTAGCCTCCAGAGTCCTGATGACTCCAATAGCTGTCTGTAAGTGAGTGGACTACAATTCCTATCAGTCTTTACGACAGATTTGATCAGCAACTAACTTTATTTAAACACTTTATAATTAAAGTCTGTCCCAATGATTGATAAGTATTGGATCCAGCTCTCTCAGAAATAGTTCAGCTATTCCTAGTCTCTGGATTTTCCATATCCAGACAGTAACAAGAAAGGAAATTAGGCAGCTAAGAGATGGTACAAACCTTCATATGGAGGATTATTATTTTATTGTTGTTTGAGGAAATATAATCCTCAAGAAAATTCTGAAATTCATAGAGAAGGTAATTAATGATACTTCAGACACTATTAAAAAGATGCTAGCCCTTTCTAGATTTTAAGTACATGATGAAGCATTCTCAATATGTTCTCTAATTTCAGACAGGCAGGAACTATATCTTTCACGTGGTAAATTCTTCTGCCCATAGCTTTACCTAACTTTATGCCAAATTTGGTATAACATGAACACATTTTATGAAGCAAATTTTGGTAAACTCTTCATTTGTGTTACTCCTCCATTTAGAATGGAATATTGCACGAAAGTAATCTTCAAACTAGTGAAATCACATGCATTTTTACACAAATATTTCATATAGCCTTATTCAGTGTTTAGCAACTGACAAGTAAGTATGTGGTGTCTTCTTTTTGTTACCATGTATTGGTGCTATATTTCCTGCAGCTCCTATTTAGTAATTTGAGAATAGAAAAGGGAAAAGGTCAACAGAAAGTTAAAATTATAATTGTTCTGAAAGTTTCCAACATTGGTAAATAGTAAGTGAGAAATATTTAAATACATCACTGTGAAATGTAGATAAGTGATCATTTTATTTTCCTGACAACTATCTCTGGTAGAATAAAGACATTACTGGATGTAGATGTAAAAATGCTTATGTAGAAGGACAGAAAGCAATCATTAGCACTTTTTATTAAACTTATGAAAAAAGCAGTTTCTTTTCTCATGTCAAAAATACCATTTTACACATACCCAACACTTACCAGTTTCCAGGATGCTTCAGAGACTGACCCTTCACATACATAACCATGTGAGTACAGTGCATCACAGAGAAGAATGTGTTTAACTTAGGACTTTTGCAGCAAATCCACATCTCTGTATGCTCCACACTGAGCAATTTTGCTTACAACTGCAGAGCTTATGCTGATCTTGCAGGGTAGTTATCACAACCTTTCTTGAAGTGTAGCTGCTGTACAGAGAGGAGAGAGAGAGGATTTATTGACATATGGCACTTGGGATATTTCTATCCTTAAAAAAGGTACAAATGAAAAGAAATGTCCAAAAGCGATGCCCTCCACACAGTGAAAACTTCCCCACACCCTTTTAACTCATCTATTATTTTCTTAAGGTCTGTTTTTGAGATTTCCCACAGAGTTATTAGGGTATTATGGTAAAAGAGAATATGTATTAACAAAATTATTGTCATTATCTTCACCATAGTCGGGAAACTACACCTTGGCAAAAGAAAACATCATGACATTTTAAAATGTAATCAAGGTTTTCTGACGGATTTTTTAGCATGTGATTTTTTTTTTGACTATTACATTAATTCTGCATTGGCTTTTTTTTTAAATTGATACACTTGCTACAGCTTCAAAATGTAAAGTCACTTAAGCTTGTGCAATCAATGAAAACGTGTAGGTGTGTATGCTGTATTGAAATTTCTGTTTAGATCCCACACATATATAGATTAGATTAAAAGTGATGTAATGAAAGCTATCCCTGATAATATTTCCAAGCTTTAACATTTAGTGATGAGATGTTTGAACATATATATCTTTGCACAAACTGCTTCAAACAGTTTCAAGAACTAACTAGCAGTAACTGTCTACCCTCTAAAACATCGCTTCTCTTCTCCATTTGTATTTTCCCTGTTTCTGTTCTATTCATATCAAGTGGCACCAAATTTATGACAAAAAACAGTTTTTCAGGAAATTTAAATGAAAAAACCCACAAAAATATTTCTAACCATCCAGGTAAGGAATCTGAAACTACAGTTCTAAATTACTGCTCTGTTTTAAATACAGCAAATATCTGTTATAGTGCTATTTTCCCTTTGTTATTTCTGGGTGGCAGAGCATGCAGATTCAGGAATGGTGCTCAGTAGACAAACGAGCAATTAGTATAACACATACATTTTAAAAATATATATATGAACTCCCAAAACTCCTGGGTCTTGAAAGTAGAAGTGGCCACCAATAGTTAAAATGGAGTCATAAATAGCTATAAATATTTAAGCTATATAATTCAATCTGTTTGTAGAGGTAGCTATTTGCCTGCTTGTGAGATGTTAAATTCCTGCCTAGTACAATGCAGCACAACAGGCAGCTTCAGTGTGCACACAGACAAAGAGCCCCAGGCAGCCCCACCCTCGCCTATTTTGCTTTCTGACAACACCCCTTGTTCACGAAGCCCCTTTCAATTATAGTCTTTGTTGGTAATGTTTACTTTTTTCTTTCAAATATCTCCTTCCTTCAGTCTCAGTCTTCCAGACAACCAGCTCGCTGGAGCCAGCTCAGGCAGAAAAAGAGAAAATGAAATCCAGCAGATGTCTACTGTGGTAAAAAACACTACCAAATCCAGCCAAAAACCATCCTGTGGACTGGGGCAAAGAAATCAGATTATTAATGTTGCTGTTGTTGTTGTTATTGTAGTAATAGGAGTAGTAACTGTTGGTATTACTGTTATCATTATTATTGTTGTTATTATTGTTGCTGTTGTTATGATGATGATGAATGCATTATTATTAAATACATTTTGTAATTCTCCTTGTGTTAGTACCTAAAACTGGGTCTCCCACCTCTCACTGTGGATGGTCACATGCATCCACAAGGACAAGAATGCTGCTTTAATATGCTCAGTGAATATTTTCAAGTTGTATCCCTCCTCTTTTTTCCCCGGATGGTAAAAATGTTATCTATTAAGGTTAAGGAATGACACTTTTCCTTCTTAGGCAAAAACAACACAAATTAGAATCCACTGTGGGATAATGTCCAGAGCTTTTCCTTGGTACTTTTCATTTTTTGCTCTTGTGATTTTTATTTCCTCCCTAGCTTCTTAACATGTTTTTTTTTTTTTGTGGGGCTTTTGGGTTTGGGTTTTTTTGTTTGTTTGTTTTGGTAGGGGGGGGGTTGGGGTTTGTTTGTAGGTTTTGTTGTTGTTGTTGCTGTTGTTGCTGTTTGGTTTGATTTTTGTTTGGTTTTGGTTTTGGGTTTTTTTAACAAAAGCAGTTATTTGCTTTCATGCCTGAAGTGCACCACAAAGTGTGTTTAGGAGCATATTACGAAATGTGGCAATCCTGACTATCCATGACAGATTGTAACAAAAGGATAAAGCTGTAAAACGCTTTCACATAAAGATGTTATAATATCAGCTTGCCACTTTCTAAGGTGGAATACAAAACAAATAAGAAGCAGTAGGTAAAAATGCCTTCTTTCCTCCCCCCCAACCCCTGCCCTTCCCCCCCACCAATACCATTGCATCAGATTAATTAAGACCAAAAGATGAATACTTTGATCAGGAGGTGGCAGCTGTCACTCCAGCTTCTGTAACCTGCATTTCTGGTAGCATGTTCTTCCTGCACTCTTTACTCCACTGATGGAGACATTCATCTCAACAACTTTGATATTATAGACTGATTTCTACAATGTCTCAAAAGTATACATGTATTGTACATATATGTGTATAAATAAACTCAAAAGTATGTTTGTCATTTGAGAGTATGTTTCTATGTTGTCCTTCTCAAATTCCAGCTAAAAAGGGTTAGCATATAAATATTAATATATAATGAAGAAATATTGCTCCTTTTGTTCCTCTTTGTTTCTGCACTTAAGATAAAAAAAAAAATGGCAGATGAAAATGTCAAAGACATCTTCTCCAGACTTTGGCATAGCTCTAGAGTTTAGTGAAACCTGAAATTTTAGAAAAGTGCCGAAGTCATTTTATTTCAAGAAGCTTAGTCACCTCAATGTAAAGTAACACAAATGTTGAGAACGTTCTCTTTTTTCTTCTTAAAAGCCAAATTTTTTATTAATTACTGAAATTAAAGGAATCATTATATCTGATTCTATATGGTTATATATATCAGGTTATATATGGATATATCTTCTATAATTCAACATATTTTTACATTTTCAATGGGCTTTACCATGTCCTTATGACTCCAAACAGCATTTAACCAAGATTAGTATTTTTTTCTAATTCTTTTTTTAGCAATAATCAATACAGTGGTAATTGTTCTTTTCTTCAGCCTTGAAATTTTTGTCACTTATTGGCAAAAAATAATCATCTGTGTTCATCATCCAGCCAAACAAACCTAGGTACCCTCCACAATGAGCATCTGTATTCCAGCTCTTCCAGATGTTAAAACCATCCATAAATCCAGTTTCCTGTAAATGAAAAGGTTTCATGGACAACTTAATTTGCTGTGGCAACCCAAGCTCCCTGTAGGCTGGCCATTTCTCAGCCCATGACTTTCAGTGTGTCCACCTGCTGAAAACTATGTTTGATTTCTGGACTTGGAAGTTGCTTCTCAGCAACAAAAATGTGACTTAGGGGAGAGTGGAGAAATTTCTATCTCTCTGTAATCATGCAGGGGGTTGCCTTATGTTGAAGGGAATGCAAAGTGTGATTTAATGTGGAAAATAAAAAAACAAGGAATTCAAAAAAGGCTGAAAGATTTGCCAAGTGGGCCATTGCAGTTCTTGTGACAAGTGAGAGGTCCCTGAGGAATTCACTACAGGCTGAACTGAAAAGGGGATTAAGTCCTTTAAAAGGGAGGAAATGTAACAAAAGGAGCACTTTTATGATGTAGCTGCATAAAATAAGGCACTGCTTTGTGCAGCTGATTGCCAAAGGTCTCCAAGTGAAGCAGCCAGTGCTGCAGGCCCCACTCCCCCTGGAGTGAGCAGCTCCCTCTAAAGCCTGTGCCTACAGTGGAATAAGAGCACAGCTGTCATTTACGAATAAATAAGAGATTATTGGTTTGTTTCTATGTACCTTTTTTTTTTTTTTTAATTTTCCACACCTACCAAAAAGTGGCCTGTAGGGAGATTATACTCTAGTGAAAGTTGTTGCTAATTAAAACAAGTAATTAGTGTTCCTCCAGGCTTTGTGATTTCACTCACTTTTGCCCGCCAGACAACATTAGTTTAAAAGCAATCCAATTTCTAGCAAAAACAGACCGTTAAAAAGTCACTTAACAAGTGTATAAGTGTAAGGTTACAGTTCAGATTTTGATTTATCTCTCCAGGGCTCTTTAGACAGCCATAGCAAAGTTGGAGGGAAGGGGGATGGGGGATGGGGCATGGGGGAGTTAAACTGTTTCTAATTCAGGTTTAGATTTGTTGGGTTTTTGAAAAGTCTGCATTCAGGTGCATTCAGGTGAGCTTCAGGTGACAGCTTTCCAAGCCACATTTAAAACAGAATTTCCAAAAGACCCCTCACTTAGCATTTTGTAAACAGATAATTTCATTAGGGCCTTGTGTTGCCACTCCTGATTCTGACAAAATGAGAACTTTTTGTTGACTGTGTCTCTCTTGATGAATAAAAGTTTAAAGGTATTGTTGTTTCATGTTAGTACGGACAAAAGTGATTGTATACCTATTTTTTTTCTCTACAAGAAACTTAAAGAGATCAGTATCAAATTTCAAACATGGTGATATATCAATTGACAAAAAATATAATTGCAACACTGCTCCTATCTTTGATTAGTTCCCATTGTTCTCATCATCACAAAACATAGAGCTGGATCATCTTTTTTGATGTTGACAGATGTTGGATTTTACTTTCTCTAAGGATATTCTGGCTTGATCTAAACACCTCCGGGGTTTCTTTTTGTGCAAGGAAATTTTTTATGCATGGATAAAACCCAAATTGCAAATCTACAACAGGAGCATATATAGGTGATTTTTTTCCTATAAAAAGAGAGTACAATTTTCTGAAGTTGAGCCGGTGGACACAGATTTTACTTTAAGTTTGACTATCTGCTATTTCTGTTGATAAATGAATACGAGAAAGGAAAATAAAATTTTTGATAAGTTATAAAAATATTTTACACAGATAAACAGAATAAGATTGCTTAGTAGTCACAGTAAAATAGCTGTAATTCAACACTAAACTATCACTTTCATTAGGATTTTTTACCAAGAAACAAGTCTGTACAGATGAATTGATTTTCTTGTAACCTTAATTTTAATTATACAAAACATACTAGCTTTCCTCGCAAGCAGAAAAGGTGGAAACCAGTTTTCGTTTTTCCTTTCTACTAAAAGTCTAATAATTCGGTCTGACAAGATCCATCAGGTTCTATTTATATAAATCTTGACAAAATACTTCATCATATTGAGTAATAAGACTTAAAGAACAGTTCAGACCTTTCTGAATATCAAAATTTTCTTTTATATTTTAAGCATCCTAGAATCTGGAGTTGTTTAAACTGATGTTTTCAGCTGATGTCTTCTTCTATAAGAACAGGCAGAAAGAACCAGCCAAGATTTTGTTTTTGTTTTTGTTTTGTGTGTGTGTTTTGTTTGTTTGCTTTACTTTTAAGAATAAGAACAAATCTTCATCCCTGAACAGACTGTGGGGCATCAGTGGGCAGGATCTTCTATGTCTCACGGGCACATAGTAAACTTCTTACAGAATAGCATAAAACCATAAAAGGGGAAGTATAACAACTCTAATTTTATGTAGTAAACCATATATGCACAACAATTCCATTACAATACAAAAGCCAATCTTCAGAAGCAATTTAGGAACAGCAGTGGTGTTCATGTTGAATCCAAGAAATGGAGAACAAATTTTCTCATGCAATCCAGTTTCAGTGCCCAGATGTCCTCTGTAAATTATTTTAATGGTTACTTGATTCTAATTTAAACATAAATTGGCCTGAAGATCCAACCCTATCTTACATCTGCTTTTCTTGCACACTTCTGTTTATTTCAAGTCATGATATTTTCTTATGTTGCTTCCATACTTATGGTTTTTTCTCCTTTTGACACTTTTTAGAGTAATTTTCATTTTATTGATAGTATTGAAATGGAGAATCTCAACAGCATAATACACAAATTACCTAGTGAAATAACCTATGAGCATCAAGGAACATCAAGGCAGTAAACAATTCACTGAAGTCACATTTTATCTATTAATTTAAGATAAACATTTTTCCATCCCCACAAGTTTAGAAGCCTTCGTTTGTTATCTTTTTTGTGTAATAATAAGCACTGAATAAAATCAATAATTGTTTATAATAATGTTTAGTGAGGTGTTCAAAAAAAAAAAAAATTAATCTGGCGTAATGTTACAGATGCTAATGTGCCTACTTATTTCTTTCCTCGTAAACTTTCTGCTGTTTTAGAATTCTAATCAGCAAGATAAATAAGGATCTCAGGAGGGTAACTTCTCAATTGTGTAGCAACATTATCTGCAGTATGTTATTGGTCTTTCCACAAAAACCCTTAGAAAGGAAATTCAGTAATATGCTTAATGCAAAGAACTGTCAAGTTAACCTTGCTTTGAAATTGCTGACATTGATATGCCATCTTGCTTCTTACCCTTTTTTTAATTCATCATATCAAAATACATTCTTGTCATCCTTCTCAGAGTTCCTAATCTCAAGATTACATAGCATTGGGGTTCAATATTTCAACCTTGTACTTTCAAGCTTGTACTTTTGTCAAGGTTTGACCCTGGCACAATGCCAGTGCCCCCCATGAAAATATCTTCCCCCTGGTGTCTACTGTGAGATGTGACCCGGAATAAGCAAAGCAGGCCTCCACTTAGAAATAAAGAAAACAAAACTTTATTAACTACACTACAACTCTATATAAAAAGGAACACACACACAGGGAAAATGAAAACCTTACAAATACATTTCCTCCTCCTCCCACCAAATTCCCAATACAATACATCTCCCAAATCAACCAACTCTCGGTCCATCACCACCCTGTAGATAATCAATTCTTGGGAAGTCCCAAGAGCTTTATATAGTTTTGTTAATTTTGGAAAGTGCATTCTCAGAGGCAAAGAGTGGAATGCCGTGGTTTGACAGGAAGTGGATTTCTGGGATTTTGTGGTCAGTCCAATTGGATGCTCAGGTTTGGTATTGACATCTGAATTGACCACTGAGATTTGGATACGCCTCTGAGAACACACAGGGGTTAAAAGCAGAGCTCTCTCCCTGGGAAGCTCTCTTGGGACTTTGTTGGGGAAGAGATCGGACCTGCCTCCCCTGTCCAGCTGCTGCTGCTGGGCAGGGGAGGGGAGCAGCCATGGTAGGCCTGGGCCCGGACAGAAGTGCAGAGATGGGGGGGTGGAGAGGCCTTGAAGATGGAAGGGTGGAAGAAACACCAAGAGGCATTGGGCTCCCCCTTCCCCCCCCCCCCCCCCCCCCTCCCGGAGACAGAGAGAGAGAGCCGGTGCCTGCAGTGCCTGGGACTGGACTGTTATCTTGAAATTTGATATCATGTGCTGCCAGCACTGCCCGGCCTGTGGAGAAAGGGGGGGGTTTGCACCGAGAAGGAGCCCAACCACTTGTAGGAGCTTTTAACCCCTTTTTGGACAATGAAAACTTTACGGAACATTAACCTTTTCTAGAAGAGAGATAGAGTGGAGGATGAAGAAGGAAATGGGCAAGTGTGCTGAAGGTCTGAGCCAGTGAGAGATGTTGGAAGAATAGAGAAGAATCTTAGTGGGAAGAGATGATGGAGTGGCTTTTCCTGGACTCTTTTTGTATAGCCATGGATAGAACCATGTTTCCTTGTGATACAGAGACTGCATCTGGGGGGAGGCAATGCCTCACAGCCAGGAGGGTTCAGTGTTGGTGCCCCTCGGCCCCAGGGGGTGAAATTTGGGGGGGACAGGTGTCCCAAAGTTGAGACTGTGCTCTTTTTGGAACGGGACAAAGCATCCTTAAAAGACGACCCTAGAAGCAGCTCTGGTCCATGTTCAGTGGTGAGAGCACTGGACATGAAAGAAAGAGGTCACTGTGGCGCAAGAAGGACTCCTCTCCTCTTGACAAATTGAGAATTGATTATCTACAGGGTGGTGACAGACCGAGAGTTGGTTGATTTGGGAGATGTATTGTATTGGGAATTTGGTGGGAGGAGGAGGAGGAAATGTATTTGTAAGGTTTTCATTTTCCCTGTGTGTGTGTTCCTTTTTATATAGAGTTGTAGTGTAGTTAATAAAGTTTTGTTTTCTTTATTTCTAAGTGGAGGCCTGCTTTGCTTATTCCGGGTCACATCTCACAGTAGACACCAGGGGGAAGATATTTTCATGGGGGGCACTGGCATTGTGCCAGAGTTCAAACCATGACAACCTTCAACCTTGTTCATGAAGACTAGATACACACACAAAATGCTTGTGTATGATTGGGGGTCAGTAATACAGATAAATTAGGGATAATAGATGGCTTCCATGTTAAACTTCCATGTTAAATATGTAGCACAAGTTTTAGCGGTCTGAATTTTTTTAAAGTTTTACTAGACAATTACAAGAGATGGAAGAAACTAGTGGAATAATTTTTAAATTATTCTAATATACATATAGATACATATGTATCTTTACATATGTAACTATACCACAAAACCAAAATGTCCATTATCAATAGCTCCTTCTGAAACTATGGACAGAAAACAAATTAGAAAAGCTTTCAAAAACAGGAACTTTAAGGTCTTCTGGCAATTCATTTTAAGGATAATAAGATCTTGTACTATACACAAGCAGCATTATAACCATCTTAAATCTTCCAGATTTTGGAGGTTGCTCCAGAATTTTTTAAACTTTCTGCAAGCAGGAAAAGAAAAAAGCCTTCATGGCTCCCAGCACATGGGGAAAAGGCTATTGTGGCTACTGTATGGAGAAAAACATAGCTACAGTTTTGGGAAAGATATATGCTTCTTATGCTGTACTTCAAAACCTATTGTAGAGGATATCCTGCCCCCTGTATGCTCCAAGTCTTGAGAGGATAAATCAGAGTAAAGCATTTCTGCTGTTTCATGCCGTTTGCTTGTGTTATTGTGTCTACTTCATTCAGTACAATCTACATTAACCAACATTATGCCTTAATGTCCAGACTTACGCTATGTCTGAGGCTGGTTCAAAGCAGAGTAATTCTCATCTGGTTTTACCAATCTGTCTCTGCATGCAGAAATCACAAGCAGCTTTGTGTTACTTGCAGGATGCAGGATGATGAGTAATGCAGGACTTGTAATGAGTAATGCAAACTCTGAATGGGACTTGTAATGAGTAATGCAAACTCTGAATGGGACATACTGCATCTGGTGTAAACCAGCATGAATGCAATCAAATTAAAATGTTGCCTGCAGAATGTCATCTCAGTCTCTTCAGCAGCCCAACCCAACACTGTTCCTTTTAAAGTGCTGTTGTAAAAATTTACCAGGTCAGAAGAATAAAATGCATGGTGTGCAAAATTTTCTCAGGAGGTCTATGTGATTATATGTAGGATTAGGTGTCAAAGTCAGAAAATACATCCTAGATTATTTCAGTGTACCATCTAACTTCAACTTTACAATTATCTGCTATGCAAGGCTGTGCAATACGTACCACTGTAGATAGAGTGAAAAATGATCAAAAGTCTTGAAACATGTATATGACATAGGAACATAACAGTAAATAGACACTGTTTTGCTGTCCTTGTGCTATGTTTTTAACACTAATGGTAGACCCAGTCTTCTCCTCAGTTAGATGTTAAGCATTTTGGTGATTTTGCAAGTCACTCACTACATAACAGCATTAATTCTGAGGTATAGTTAGAATATATTTGGGTTGTCTCACACTGCGAAGCAAAGTCAGTTTTGTTTTTTTAATGATAATTGAGTGTTCTAGCCTTTCTTCAGAAAAATAAACACAAAAAATTTGGACAGATTTAGCTAAACATCACAGTTGCCTTTTCTACATTCATTACTTAGCTTTCTTAAATGGAAGACATTTTTATTATTTTTATTCTAGTCTCCACCTTGGCTGTATTTATCTTTCACTTCAGACATGGCTTCCCTCATTTAATCCTAAATCTAGCTGCATAAGAAATGTTGAATAATATTATTACTTCTTAGGAGATTGACTGGTTCTGGAAAAGTTCAGGATATTAAAAGCAAAGTGAGAATTACTTTTGTTAGCTTCATTACCAAGAGTGTCAAAGCATACAGGATACTATGGGAAAGCTTAACTACCCCCCACCCTGTTTCTGCATTTCTTCTCTATGCACTTAATCACTTCTTTTCTTAGATTTTGAAAAATATTTAATATCTCTGGACATTTTTTTCCTCTCCATTTTTAACAAATACCAGGATATTCAATTCCAGGTAAAAAGACTTTGTACTCACACTATTACTTCTGCAGCCTTCTACAAGTCCTGCATTTGGCATATATGATTGACTGAGAAAATGATGGGTGTTTCTTTGCAGAGGCCATACTTCATCCGGCCTCTTCACAACAAATATAATATGGACAAGTGTTGAGAATGCTGTAGCTTCCCCCTAGCATAAGGCAAGCCTGTCCTATATCAGATGAAATGTCAGATTAACTCAACAATACTTTAACTCCTCCCCATAAATGAGTTATACTGTACATTCTTTAGATGTCTCTGAGAATCAGAAAGATTCATTCAAAAACTATCCATTTCAATAATAGGAAGCATTACTTTTGAATTTATTCAGTATATTAAGTAAAATCACCCTCAAATACATATTAAAGCACAGCTGTCTTATTGAGTTGGCTAAAGTCATGACACTTCATTAGTAATGTTCCATAGTCAACAGGAAATATGGTTGTCTGTGCATTTCTCAGAGTACACAGTAAAGGTATTTTTACTTGAAAAGAAGTTTTAAGCACCAAATGGATGTAGAGAATACACTTCCATTTTCAGGTGTGGATCATCTTAAGGTTAAAATCCATCCAAAAAATAGATGCAAGAAAACTTTCACTTCTGCTGCCTGTGCTGCTGAACAGATCTCAGTGGTGGTCAGTGCAGTACTTTTAAGAGATGCAAAATATGCTTCTTTTAAAATTTAAAAGTAATGTTCAATAAATTTCAATGACAATTTCTCCCATATATGTGGTTGGCAAACACCTGCTCTGAAATGAGCATCCATATTTCTGTCAGCTTTATCTGTTAGTATAAAGGGATGGGTAACAGGTCAAAGCAAAGAAAAAAAAGTAAGATCCATGAAACAATTCATATCCATTAATGGAATTTGTAAAAATTGTCTCCAAATTGCAGTATATTTGAGTTAGGAACCTAGGCACTGATGTACATACATTTTCCTCTTTAGCAGATTTGGATCAATGTTCTTTGCACATAAGAACTCTAAGAACTAATTTTGGAGATGCATAGGTTTTCAAATGTTGTATACTTGTCTCTACTTTCACAAGCAGAAGACTGCATAAGGAGTTATAGAGAAGTTGCCCATCAAATCCTTCCAGCTAAAAATAATAGGCCTAAATTGCACATAGCCCACTAAAACTAATAAGAAATTATTAAGTTTTAGAAAACTGAACAATCTTACTTTTCTTAAGAGAGTCAGAGTAAAGCCCAGCATAAGTCGGCCACAAGCAAAGGTTATACTCTTCTCCTACCATTCTTTTCAATTCGTCTAACTCAAAGGCTGAAGAAGGCCAGTAGAGCGTTCATCATCCCAGCTCCTGTCCATCATCTTCCTCTGGGTGTCAGGCACCCTAGCAAAGCAGAAAAAGCTATTTTTCTTTTCAATGTAACAGAAAGAAGAGAAGGCAATGACTTTAAAACTGTCCTTTCTACAGTACCCATCTGAGGTGATACAGCTTGAACGTAAAAGTAAAGATTGGAGTCTGGATAATTTTTTCCCTAAATAGCCATAGTGTTATGGAAATGTGGAGAGAATGTGGTATCTCTGTACAGTTTAAATTTTTCCAACCATTGCTATGTCAAGGTAGAGAAGGTCTTTTAAATACAGGCCCGATACCAGAAATTAGATAATAATGACACCCGTTATAGGAGTTAGTAACATAGATGTCTGTGTATTTGTCCTCTAAAGGATTTGGCAATCTCTTTGTGGTAAACAAAGGAAAACGTTGTTAAGGAAACATAAATGGATGCTTTGTGACTCTCTAGTATGTAACAGGCCTTGTCAGGCATAAGAAATGGATTGATTGATTTGCACTAGGAAAAGGAGTTTATATTGATTCTCTGAAGAATTATATGGATAAGACTCATCAAGAATTTTTTTTTTTTTTTTTAAAAAGAGACAAGAAAACAGAAAAGGTGAACTTACAAAGGAAAAACCTGTTAAAATGATAGCACTGTTTGCACCTGACAGTATTTAGGTAAAGGAAAATTGGATAGCCTTGGCATTTATGTGTTTTGGTTTGGTCTGCATTTACTTGCTATGAATATGAAAGAGGAAGAAAAATATAACACAATATAATTGCTGCTCAATATATCTGAGAATGAAAAACACACAGAAAAAGCACCAGCTAGTAACTCAGGCAGGGTGGGAGTCGGTGTGTATGTTCCACCAAGAAGGTCTGTCAATCATTTTGCTTAGTAGTCAGTTCTACTTTTACTGCTCTCCCTTTCATATTGTACTGATGGAAGTGTCCAGTTGAAGGTTTCTGATCCGCTGCCCAAATCCCTCTAAAGGTTTGATCCGTGATATCCAAGAGATCAGCTTTCCTTCTGTGACCTTTTGTGGCAGCAGTTCAGTGCAATTGTTGACTAACAGGAGGGATGCTTAGTTACCCACTTCACAGGCTCAGCCTTGACTATGGAATTAACTCTCACAAGAAATAAGAAAGAGCACAAAACTGACCACAGGGTTAGGCTCAGAGATTGTCTCCCGAAAAATAATGCCTTCCCATACGTATATAACAAACACACACATGCATAAACTGTCTCACAAAGTGATACAAACAAACAGAAAACCAATCCGGAAATCAAACTCTTTCCTTTAAAATCTCCAAGGAAGGAAATAAAGATATAAAAGTATTAAGAAATTGCTTTTGCTATGTAGTCTTAATTTAAAAAAAAAAGTAGGAGATAGATGGATATATATATTAATGAAGCAATATCCTAACTCATATTTTAAATAGGTAGGAAGAGAGTTCAAAGAATGTGAGCATTCTGTCCCACCACTGTCATAAACAAGCCAGAAATACTGCTATTTAATTGAAGTTACAACAGGATGTTTCATTCCTGATTTTTCAATAATATAATGCAATTAAATAAGCTACACTTGAGAAATTAGTGAAGAAAATATTTTCTGGGTACCAAATGAACCTTTATACAAACTTCAGATAAAGTGGGTTTCACATTTTTACAATTCTATAAAGGTTATAAACAGACATGTGTATCACATAATAAATTCAGGTGTTAAAGGAAAAAATAAGAGAACTGAAGTTTATTCAAATATTTAGCAGGTTTTACTCATTGAAAGGCAAGAGTGTTGTCCAATCACATATAACTTCTTTAGGTAATGATTTAATGAACTTGAGCAAGCATTCTCCAAGTAGGTCAAAGTCACAGAGGCAGCGTAGAAAACAAAGCTCTAATCCATATTCAGTGTCTGCATTGCTTCAATGATGCTCAAATATCTTTTGCAGGATACCTTGCAAATATAGTAAATTGTTAGGTAAATAATTGTTCTAATCTTGTGTAGGACTTATAACTGCAACCTTATCATCTGTAGTGTTGGAGGTTGCTTTGATGTGTTTTTCTCAGAAGTATGTTAAATTGCCAGTTTAAACACATTAGAGGCATAATATCCTTCAAGAGAAGGGTGATTGATTAATAAGACATTATATGCATTTTTATAAAGAATTACACATCAGTTCTATTGTTATCTCCTTTATTATTTTTTTAAGAATTTTCTTTGACCAGAAAAATGATAGACAAAATTTCTTTTTCATTCTTTATTTTTAACTTTTCTCTTACTCATTTTATCTCTACACTACCAGTCAATAGCATTTTTAATACATATTTTGAAGTTCATGCCATCTTTAAGTCTTAGATATCTGAAACAATCTTTATATCTCTTTATTCTAACTTTTACTGTTGAAGAAACCGGATTTCAGGAGCAAATACTCTGATAAAGTGTTGTGTCTGTAACTCTGTTCTGACTCCTTGGTGAAGGGAATTTTGTGTGATGGGTAGAATATCTGTGTCTTTACTTTTTCGTCTTCCTGAGTGTCTCCTCTGCACCCTGCTCCTCTTCACACAGCAATCAGTTCCTCTGATTTCTTGTCAGAGGAACAATTTAGGAGCAGATAAGGGTGCTGAGTTATAGTTTGAGTCCTGTTTACATACTGCCTTTGGTTGTGTTTCTTATTTGACTTATCTCCTTGGTCTGTGAATTAGGCCATCCCTACTGCAACACAGGTGACCATCTGCCCTTTTTGGGAATATCAGCCAATACGACACCAGATGACCTCCGGAGCGACAATGGCATGTTATTCTCTGGGATGTTCACTGGAGGACAGAAAGGCAGGATGGGTACTGTTATATTACTGAGGAACTGAAGTGTGTATTACTTAGCATGCAATGTTAAGTGGTCTACATAAGGAAGATGTCAGACTTTGCTTTATTTTTTTTTAATGCCTCATTAGTCAATTCTCATTATATTTTAGCTCTCTGTCCAACAAGTGCCCTGTACACAGAATAAATGATATTAAATATGATCCTTCATCTTTTCATACTAACCCCTTTCTTTCATCCAAAATAATCAATCCGTGTCCTACCTTCGCTCTTGTACAGCTTATTTCCATAGTACTTTAGAAATTGCACTTTTGTAAAGAGATTGCCCTAAGATGGATTTCTATAGTTCTGTCCACTTCAGCTAGAAATTTCTCAGCACAGATATAATCCACACATACTTTCAGCTCACAGATCTAACTAGTCTAAATACATTCTGACTGCAGAACTCTGCTGCACACTAGCAAAATAAACAATTTTAAGAAGCTCACAAAATTTGTAGTTCTATTTTCTGAAACATTTTTTTTTGCTGTAAGTACCCCCAAATTTTTTAACATGTATACCTCACAGAGATATGCAGAGGGCACAATTGTCCATTGCATCAGAGTGGTAAATCTTTGACTTGGAATGAAAAATCCAGATATTGAAACTGCTAATGAAAGAATATAATGAGAAAAAAATACCAAATCCATTAAAGTGGCTGATTTTGTGCAGATAAGTTTTACATTTTTACTTCAAATTTTACATGCTGCAATATTTAGTATTGTGGGGAAAAAAGAAGAAAAGCCACATTGAAAATGCAAAAGTTAAAAAGGCCATCTAGAGGTTATCAAACTTGGCACGATTTTGTATTTTCTTCAAAAAGAAAATTTTGCCCCAACGAGCATAATTTTCAAAGGCATTCTTTTTGCAAGAGTCATTGGAACAATGGAAAATGCTCTGTCAGAATTTTGCTTTGAGATCATTTAATAGATGTTTTCATATATGAAACAAAACAAAAAAAAGTGGTTATAGCTGACATCTGTTTAATTTTTCCTTTTTTTTTTTCTGTGCAGTTAAACAATGGCTGCTACAAGAGAAGTATTGCATATCTCAATCACAGGTATATACCATATAAGAAAAATTATCCAGGTTAATAAAAACCAAAGTATTTTCCATCACAGATTATCATTTGTGCTTTGAATTTTTACTAATACTTCTAATAATATATTTAGTAATATTTTGTGAAGAGTTTATTTTGTTTGGGGTTTTTTTATGTTCTGGATTTGCAAAGAAGGCTTGTACATTTCTTGTTTTAAATAAAACACTATTAAACGTTATTTCAAGTTAAATCAAATCAGATTTACACGATATGCTAACATACTTTCATTTGAAAAGGTGGGGTCTATTTTTTCAGGGTTTCACAGTACAATAAATTCTGGGTCGTGTCTAGATGGAGGTCCAAGGCAGTGTTTAACAAAGACACAGAACTTTTAACCTTTCAGGTTTCCAGATTTTGATTATTATAACTAAATTATGTTCATGGAGATTTTGTTTCATGGATGAAAATCCAAGTCATCAATTTGCTTGTACATATATGAATATGTTGACCCTCAAGCAAAAAAGGATGTATTTTGCAGATCAATAACAAGACCTAGTAAGAAAAGAGATATGTGAGAAACCCTTTCGCATATTTCATTGGAAATGAGCTCTTAAATGAAGATTTCAAACACCTGATTTTTAGTTATTAACTCATTGACCTATGGACAAATATAGACAATGATATCCTATTTTTTGCCTTCTAAACCCTGATTATTTCAGATATTTTGCATGCCACTAGATTTTTTTTTTTCTTTTTCTTTTTTTTCTGAAATACCAGTTATTTTTTACACTAACTTCTGACTAGATCTTCATTGCTGTTTTCTGTTTGTTCTTACTAAATTAGCTGAAAGAAGCCAAATAAAAACAAATTTAAAGGTTTCTATTTACCCTCTCCTGCTACTGCCACCAAAGTCTTAAGCTATAAATAAGAAGCCATCTCTGTGAGAAGTTATGAAGTGACTGAAGTGATGTGTCTCTTCCTTTCTTGGAGGAATAATGTGATGAGCAGTGAACACTAGAGGGGGAGCTTAACCGTTCAGGAAACTTAAATCTCCAGACCCTCTGGGAGAGGATCAGAGTGATATGATAGCTGCTGACTTAAACAAGCAAAGTTAAGGCATGGACAGCCAGAGTTCAAAAGTCAAGAGGTCAAGAATAGTAGAGAGCCAATTTATTGTCATTTTCCAAAGAGGCAGCAAATCATAAGTGAAATTGAGAAGTTTAGGGTTCTGCTCCTACCATGGTGTGGTGTACTTTAAAAAACTCTCTAGAGGCAGTTTAACATGAATAGTAGTATTACAGGGATTTTTTTTTTCCAATGACTGTCTGCCATTCAAATGTCTGAGGAATGATGGAATGAATTATCATAAAATTTTGACAAATGTGATGGCTCAACCAAAGGAGGAAAACAGACATTCCACTTATTGGGTTCTAATAAGACATGACATATAAATTGAGTATACATGGCAGTTAGACCTTGGCTTTTTCCTTTTTTCCCCCCTTTTTTTCTTTATTTGACTGAGAAACATTTCTGTTTGGAGAGAGGTGATTTATAACTGATGCGTGTCTAAGAATGGAAGGCATGTTCCTTTTAAACTTATTTGCTATGTTTTAATAACTTGAAGCCTGTTTAATGTATTGTGCTTCATATATGCTTAAGTTTGGGTCTTGCTGGCTCTGTTCATCCTTTATTGCATTAATAAAATGTGAATTCATGGTACAATTTCACTAGCTTTGTTATAATACCATCAAAAAGTTGGTTTTATTTATACTTGTTTAAATAAAAGTATCTCAATAATTCATTTTCTGTTTTTATTAGATATCTCTTCTTATGGAAGTATTACAGTTCCAATCTGTGTGCTGCTTACACGACCATGCAAGTATCTGGGTAAAGTAGCATTTGTGATGTGTGATTTATTATGTACTTTGATAATGTGGAAAAGAGTTTTGGCGATGCTATATTGTGTTGTATTATTATAGGCAGACATCACTGCAATTGCACTGGTTGTCCTCATAAGTTGCTTCACTAGAGAAAGTATAAGATTGGATTGAAAACAGAAGCAGGTCCATGCATTACACAGCACACAGATCCTGCCAGCTTTTAAGGGCACATTTTCTTCTGTTTTGGTACTGTATCTGCAATGATTTTAAATAAGCTTCACTGCTGATATTAATAGGGGAATTTGACCCTGTGTTTGCAAGCATGCTAATTTCTCCTTAAACAAGATCTTTTTAATTCTCTCGTTTCCTTTATTATTTCATCCTTACATTTATTGCTTCCTGTGATGCTTGAGGAAAGACCATGTATGGCAGCAAATACAATTCAGAAAGATGGAGAAGACTAATAGGTGGTCAGCAACTGTGGAATAAGAGCTGTTTTAAAATCAATATCCACCCATGCCTCAACATATTTCATCTTTTCTTCTCTCTGATCCTTTATTTTCAGTTTACTAATATATGCAACTGAATCAGTTACAGGCTTTTCAAAAGTACAGGGCTGTTTTGAACTGCTCTCTAACAGATATTTTTCTAATAATGTTTGCAATGGGACCTTTTTAATGTAACATAAGACTAATATTTAAACAAATATTATCTGAGTATCTTAGGTGGAACTGATGTTAGAAAAATTATATGAAAGACAAAACATTATATTAGATAATAAACATTTTATAGAGGCACAAGATGCTGGGCTTTATATATGGAGATTTACTTTTATGGCAACTCTGAGTGAACTAAGGCTATGACTAAAGGACTTTTTGGATGTCTGGCTAGAGAAGACATAAAAACTGGAAATTCACCAAGAAATCAACAAGCCCTAAGGTAATTTTAAAAAGGAGGAGCAGTGGGAAGATGATTGTTTCCAAAGAAAAATAGAACATTAAACAAATATCTGCTTTCTAAACAAAAATATGATAATTCATTTTTCCTGTTCAGTAGAATTCCAAATAACTGAAACATGATCTGATATTTTTTGAAATGTTTTGGAGTCTCAGGCAAATGAGTAAAATAATGGTTTTATGTTGGTGTTGAGCAGAGGTAATTATTCCTATATTTCCAAATTTCCTTAGTACAGCTCTCTCAGGGCAGAGCTGTGTGAAGCAATTCTCATTTTTGAAATGAGAAGGGAAATTCAGGAGGAAGCTCAATGCTGTTGATGTTTCTCTAAGCAAATGGCAGTAGGCTGATTTCCATGAGGATATAGATAATGCAGGAGATCATCCCCTTAAGATTAAGCTAATGTAAGTGGGTCAATTACAGTGTTTATAGAATCATAGAATATTCTGAATTTGAAAAAATCTACAAGGATCATTAAAAAAAGTTTTCCTTTATTTCCAGAATCAAAGTAGCACATCCCTGATCTCAATATTTGTAAACACCCTGGCTGAAAGAAGGTTTTTCCTCATGAAACAGCTGATTTGGATTTCATCCTTCAATTTCTCCTGTCTCTAAGCAAAGTCCTCAGATTTGCTATTCACTGAGGACTCAGCCACACTGCAGCTGGATGATTTAGCTGCCTCATTTTAGGGAATGTTTGCATTGTAGCTGGAGACTGCTACTCAAATTCACATCTGCCCTTAGGAAATACAATGCAACATCTTGAACACTCTGCAAAAGACTTAAAAATGGGAATGCCATATCTGTCATAGGTCAGGTTGATGTGGACAGTAAATTATGGTCTAGGCAACAATATTTACCTTCTTCAGTGTTGTGGCCCATGAGATAGCAAAGATTTAAGGACAATGTTTTTCATACTGAGTTGCAAAGTATGAAGGAAAAAAGTGCCAGGTGTTTCTAGGAATACTGCAATTAGGGGGAGGGTAAGTTGCCTTCAAAAAGATAAACATTGTAATTGAAATAAGGGATATTATCTAGAGAGAAAGAATTAAACCACTAGATGTGAAAGAACTTATTGTCTTCTAATACCCACAGAATGATTCATAACAGATTGCTGCTTTCAGCTCTGAATAAGTGGTTAGCAGCTAGATCTACTCAGTAAAAGTTTTCTGTAGTTGTACCCTAAAAGTAATGGAAAAGAAGCTTACTGAGAATGAAAATAAATAGTGATCCTAACAGCCTGGCATTTGACATCAAAATCAGTGCTAACAGGTAAAGTCTTTGCAAATCTTGGCAGAGAATTTGAAATGTACCATTTTGGAATTTAAATCTGTCAGTTAGAAGGAATTCACTAGCTTTGTTCAGGCTCTTGATTAATTTTAGAGTTAATTACATTTCCCATTATAAACTTGATTTTCTAAATCTACATTTCTGAATTGCTCCACACAGAAGCAGTCTCTACATAGTCTCTACAGTCTCTACAGTGTCTTCCTAGCTTACATGTAGCATCTCTATCAAAAACTGTGTTTTGAAGAGAAATCTGGAGTAAACCAAAGAAGTCATTCTAAATTTAGGACAGACTACACACTTTCTTTTCCTTTTCCATTTTTTTCCTTTTTATTTATTTACTTGGCTATGAAATCCACTCTTGTGCTCTTGCTGTTTGTAAGAAATACTTTTTAGAGCATTTCCTTGGGAGGAGAATGTGTCACAGGGCTGACATACAAGTGCAGGAGGTTTTGATGTCTAGTCCTAGAACACAATTCAGAGGAGACAGGAGTACAGCTGTGTTTGCTGTAAGGGCACAGATAACATGGTGTAGATAATAGCATGTGGACGAGATGCAACTGTTGTAGATTAAACAAGAAAAAGGGCGATTTAGAAAGCAAATATAGTAATACAGGGATGGCATGGAATCAGAATGAGAAACTGTATTAAAATTTCAGTGTTTCAAATGATTTTCAATGTTAATGTAAGGCTGTGAATTTCTTTTTCTTATGTTTCTTTAATGGTCTACTATCCCATGTAGTATTCCTCCTTTTCTGTTTTCTCTTTTCTCTTTTCCAAAGTCTCTGTTTCTATAGTGAAGCATTTGTGATTATAAACCACATGCATTGATACAGTATTTTCTAGGAAGAAAGGTAAATATTTTAGTTTAAATTACAGCGATTTTTACTTTTGCAGAATGCAGCTATCTAGCTTAGATTTAGGTAAGCTACCTAGCATTTTTAAAGCCATCATATCCTCAGCAAATTTAAGCACTGGGTTGGATTCATCTCTCAGCAAAGAGAAGGGAAATAAACAGGAGCTGCAAAGAAAAACATTATGAAAAGAAGAACATTATTTTTCTCCCTTATCATTTTAGAAATGCTAAAAATATATTGCGAACACTTACTCTCTTACCTTCAAAGTAACTCTGTCAAAACAAACTGATTTTAGCTTAAATCCAAATTAATGAACCAGCTTTATTATTTTAGGAGACAGAGGCTAGAAAAGGAAAAAATAGAAAAAGACCCAAGAGTCATAGAATAGGTGGTTTATAATGTGTTAAATGTGTTTATTTGCACTTCCAAAGTTCAGATTTCCTCATACATTTTCATACTGATAGAGATAAAATGCTAAAGTCTTAAATCCCTCTATGCCATGCTGAGTTGCTAAGGGCTGTTGAGCTTTTGTTATTTCTCCTCTCGAGTTAGCTCTGATTATTCCTGCTGAGTGAAAAATTTTTATTTGCCGACAGAAACAGGAACCATATCATGTGTGCTTGCACTCAGCAAATACTCCAATACATCACAAAGATTTGCTCAACCCACCTTCAGAGGCCAAATTGAGGATGTTATTTTCTGTCTGGATCTGATCCTGAAGACTATCAGTCAGTAGTGTTTCTCAATCTCTGATTAAAACAAGGCCTACAAAGCTGCAAGTCTTCATGCACAGTCTCATTAAAGGACTGAATGGAGTGACCCTGGTTTTCTAGCACAAAGCTGTGAGTGAACTTCAAATATAAGAGTGCATCAATCAGATCCAAGCCAGGCTTTTAATGTCATTTTTTCTACTTTGCCTTTAAAGTCGTAAAGGAATGCCCTTTCCACTGTGCAGCCCACCATCATTCAACTGCAGCAAACAAACTAACAAAAAGTGAGAGGCAAAGAGAAGGGTCTCCCCTCACAAAGGGGAAAGCATGATATTTTACTGATGGGTTTTCTAATAGAATAGAAAACACACTAGGCTCAGTGCAGGTGTTCACAACCTTCTGATTTTTGCACCTGCTTATTGAGGGAAAGAATAGGAAAAAAGTCCATTTGAGAACAGTGCAACATTTGATCCAGATATTTGGTTCTCTAGCCCAAAGTTTTAATTTGAAATTGGCTGCATGCATTTTCAATATGTTGATATATATTGGATATAGAGTATATCCAATACTAATAAAAATTCATGTTAATCCTAATCTGACCTACATTATTGTTCAAGGTTCAATGTCAAGTTTATATTTTCTAGTATTACTTGGTTTTTTCTTTTCCAAAAGTAATTGAAGAGGAGATTTTGAGATTTTTTTAGTTTCCCTTTTGAATGCCAGGACAGATTGGAGAATAAATGGATATTCCATGTATTAAAAACAATACAGTGTGTATGGCCATGGTCTTTGAATTAATTTATCAAAGGTGAGAATTATGAATAGATGTTCCACCATCACAGGACAGATTTTTTTTCTACACAGATACTTGCTTGACTATCTTACAGGTTTTACCACAATGCTTTTTTAGAGTTCACTGCATCGTAAAAAAGCAAAAATAATTTATGAAAAAGGGAATACTAAACTACCTCAGGTTCAAAAGACAGGGCATGCCCATATAATATAATTATTGTTGTGTCCCAGTGTTATACTCTTAAGTATGATCACTACTAATACCCAACACTTCCCATACCTTCTCTCTTGTGAAGTGAGCTGTGCCAAGTTCAAGATGGTATGAAACAGTGAAACAGGGCCTGTGACATTCCAGTTAAAACTATGTACTCTAATGCTCTCAGATGTGGGCAGGTTTAGATAAAGGTGTGCTAATGAAGTCCGGTGAAATTTGCCAATGTAATATGTTATTGTGACAGTATGCTGTTGCAACAAGTAGAAAATCTCAGTAGATATACCAGCAATAATCATGGCCAGTATTATCGTAACCTTTATTTTTTCTCAAAAATAACATAAGTTATAGTCCTACAACTAATTAACTCTATTTTTCCAACCAAACCTAAATATCACATTTCTATTAATTGATCAGTCTTCTTTGTTAAAGAAAAAAAACACAGTTACACATGAGGAGATATTTTGATCACTTCCCCTTCCCTCCTGTTCTCTTTCCCAGTCATTTCATGCTCCTACTGGACATGCTACTGCTAGGACAGATACTCAGTCAACATCTGATATTTCTGAAATCAGATATTTGGTATTATCCTTGTTTGTGTTTAGACTTGATTTTGTTTTAATAAGGAAATAGTAGTTTGTTTCTCCTTGTCATTGCTTGGTTTTGGAAATGACCTTGATTGTGCTCAAGCAGACTAAAATGAGAAGCAGAGGCATCATATAATTTCTTTTCAGGATAGTATATTTTATTCTCTGATCTATTAGGTCCATCACCCATTGATCAGGATATCTTCCATTTTAGTCATTTTTTTCTGGTGTTAGTTCTCCCTTTGTTTTAACCCTTTTTTAAGTTGTTTTTTTTTTAACTACATATGCTTTTTTTAATTTAAATAATTTCTTAAGTATGTGTTCTGGACTGGGCATCTCTGGCTGTTCTTTGATGTCCTTTCAACAGCTTTTTATTATCTTTATCATACATTGCTTCTTCTTGTACAGATTTTGTTAATTTATTCTAATTTGCCTGGACTCCCAAGGTTCAAGATTAACTTTCAGAAAATTCTCCACCAATCTTTTCCTCAGATAATATTGAGACACCTCCAAACATGAGGTACGAACTCCCAAACCACCCTCTTCATTAATAATCCTACCATTCATTCAATTTATGGTTTGGCAGATTTTTCCAACTCTTTCTAGAAACTAAGGTATAATACAGACCAGCATATGACAAGCGAATGATCAGGTCAGATTCTCCCAGGCATACGCTCAAATATTGTCCATGAATATTTCACAAGAAAATGTTAATGATAATTAAAAGTTTACTTGGAAAGTCTATGTTCTTGATGGAATATGTCAGTTTTTTTTCTTTTTTAAAAAGTCACTACAGCTGTATTTATATCTGACCTGAGGATAAAGCATTTCAGAAAAAATGTGGCAGCGTTTATGATAATGGTTTTTAAGTGTACTTTTGTAATATAACCCCCAGACAATCCTCTCAACTTCCTATACAGTAGGATAAAACCTAGGAAGAAAAGTTATGACAGCAGAATGAACAGTTGATTAAAATGCTGTAGAAAAACGGTTTGACTTAGGTGCTATTAAAAGAGCTTGCAAACTGTCTGGTAAATTATATGAAAAGTTTGCAGGCTGTCAGTCTAGAATTGTTTTGGACTGTGTTACTACTTTTACACAAAGAATAAGAGATTTTTACCCTTTATATACTAAGCCATTTCCTATTATTTTTACCTGTTTCACATTTGATGCTGAAAGAGAGTAATATTTGCTCCAAGTAAATACTTTGGGCAGGACTGGGATAGTTTGTGTGGGATTTGTCTCCCATAACTTCTCCTGTCTACAACTCTAGACAGCTGTGTCCAGGCTCCTTTTACAGCAGTGGAAAGAAATTAAGTGATCGGGCACATGCAGGACATTACCCAATCAATGCAGTTTAGATATGTGATTTGAGATTGTCATTTGTGCCACAGAAATTATTTTCTCTGGTGATTGTGAAGACACAAGTGCAAACAGTCCTGGTGCAGAAATATGTGCTAGAAGGTGAATGCCTCCTCTCATGCATTGCTCAAATATGTGGACAAAGAAGATCATCTTCCAAGAGCTGCTTTTTCTACTATCAGAGAGAAATTTTTGTATTGATTACTTTTTTTTCAAGAAGGAAAATAACCATCTGAGCCCCACTGCAGGATCCAATGTACTTTATGTGTGCCAGATCAGTTCTTTAGCTCTTCCTTGATATTGTCCATCTCCTTTTAGGCACCTCCTACCCACTAATTCATGATATCCATTGAATGTACATGAAACCAGATGAACTACATGCATTTACAGGATGATCTAAGATTATATGGAATTGTGTTTAAAAGAATCATGGCGGATAACATCTCCATGTTTTGATTAAACCAGGTCATGGTGGGCCATAGAAAATCATTGTTGGAGCTAGCAAAAATTTTTTTCTTTAGCTGTACTTGGGCTTTGTTGCATTTTATTAATACCCCAATCTTTGCAACTCACATAAGAAAATGTTTTGGATTTTAATATATAATATAAGAGAATGTACCAGTCTAGACTGAAGTATTTATTTTTATTCTCATTAAATAAAGAGAGTCACAGATTATGATAAATCTTGCATTGCCCTTCAGAGATACATCATCTAGTGCTTGAGGCCAAGAAATGAGTACTTTCCATAATTAGTAAGGGAAATTAAATAATTGGGCCGTGGTTTATGAGGATTCTTTCTCTAAGAGAAAGAATCTAATTCTCAGTCAAGTGGGTTAACATGATTTATTTTTTTAGCACACAATTATTGCAATTTCATTTCATATAAATTCTATACATATTTTTTTTTCCATTTCTTCTTAACATGGCAACACAACCTTGGTTTTGTTAGTACTTTATGCTTTTTTCTGCCTGAAAATGTACTTAATTTTTTGGTTAGCATGATTTATGATTTAGTGTATTCTCTGACATAGTTTTCTGATATTAGTGATTTAGTGTATTCTCTGACATAGTTTTCTGGACATGGTGAAGTAAAAGGTGTTTTTATTCCAATAAATGGAATAAATTGGTATATTTCAGTGGAATTTCACAAGGTGACAAGGTGCCACTTTAAATTGTGTTCTGCCATCATGTAGAAACTTGGCATCTGAATTGTTTATGCTCAAAAAATTTAAAAATATAAATCAGTTTAAAATTATCTTCCTTTCCTTGCTAAGCACAAATACACTCTTGTGTACTGGCATGTCTAGTGCATGTATGTGGTAGTTGAAGCCCAACCAGCAACCAAGCCCTATGCAGGCACTCACTGATTCCCACGCCAACAGGATCAGTGAGAGAATGGAAAAGGTAACAGCTAGAAAACTCATAGGCTGAGATGAAGATGGTTTAACAGCAAAAGGTACAAACACTAACAAAGCAAAGCAAGGAATTAATTCACTCCTTCCAATGGCAGGCAGGTGTTCAGCCATCTCCAGGAGAGCAGGGCTCCATCAAGTAGAATGGATACTTGGGAAGACAAATGCCAGCACCCCGAATGTCCCCCTATCCTCTTTCTTTCCCCCATTTTACATTCTGACCATGATGTCATATGGTCTGCAATATCCGTCTGATCAATTTGGGCCACCTGTACCAGCTATGCCTCCCTACAATATCCCCTGCACCCCCAGCTTCCTGGCCAGTGTGGCAGTATGAACAACAGGAAAGGCCTTGGGTCTGTGTAAGCTCTGCTCAGCAATAGCAAATATCTCTATATTATTAATTCTGTGTTCAGGAGAAAGCCAAAACACAGCCTAACACAAGCACTATGAAGACAACTAACTCCACCCCCTCCAAAACCAGTATACACATGGAGATAACTTTAACTTACAGCAAATCACTTCTCTGGATGCACCTGCAAAAAAAAAAATTGCTATTATTACCTTTTATTGGGTTTGACAAAACATCTACTTAGCCCAGCATTTCTGCTTCTGTCAAAGCAGCTGTAGAAGTTTACAGAAAAATATATGAATATACATAGATAGTAGGAAATACATAATATTCATCTAACAGACCTTAGCCTGAACTCGAAGCTCTTATTCATGTGAATAAAGTCTCCTTGAAATCAGGGGATTAACCTCCTGACAGTATTGTTCTGTTCCACATTTTAACAGAAATAGCATCATGAGCTTACGAAATGGATATTGATCCTCTAAACCCTCTTACGAAAAGCCCCAGTAGAGTTCCCTAAGAGAAGTTGGGATTTACAGAACAGCCAGGGTATAATTTCAGCTAAACATAAAATGTGCAAGTGTCAGTATAATTTGTTTCCTGACTTTGACCAAGAAGCAGTTTTTTTGTGGTGAGTTACTTAATATCTCCTTCTGAATCCAGTTTTTAGGGAGAAAATATTCTTATATGCCATATTTAGAGTTTAAAAAAACAACCAAACAGAAAAAAAACCAAAACATCCCGTCAGAGAAAAAATGTTAGGTTGAAAGTTATATTAGTGTGATATCTCTTGAATTTTGATGAAATAAAATTTCCACCGTTCTGATGAGAAACTTGGAAAATTTATATATCATAAAAGTATTTGCCACTTAAGGGTTCCAAAATACTGCTAGTGTTTAAAAGTTTAAAATCCATGACTCAGGATTTACTTCTACATCAGACTGCGTCAAAGAGCTAGGCCAGTTATTCTACACATATCTAAGTTCTGAGTATATGAAGGGCTGCATGCAATTTTGCTGAAACAATAGTCTAGTCTTTAAAAAAATGCTCCCTCCTTCAGTAATCACAACCCCTCAAAAGCATAACTGATATGTTGTTCAAGAAATGCGAGAGGCAGAGAGAGGGAGAAAAAATGAAGGGGAAGGGGAATTTGGGGAGGGAAGGGAAGGGAAGGGAATTTGGGGAAGGGAATTTGGGAAGGGGAATTTGGGGAAGGGAAGGGAAGGGAAGGGGAAGGGGAAGGGAAGGGAAGGGGGAAGGGAAGGGGAAGGGAAGGGGAAGGGAAGGGAAGGGAAGGGAAGGGAAGGGAAGGGAAGGAAAGGAAAGGAAAGGAAAGGAAAGGAAAGGAAAGGAAAGGAAAGGAAAGGAAAGGAAAGGAAAGGAAAGGAAAGGAAAGGAAAGGAAAGGAAAGGAAAGGAAAGGAAAGGAAAGGAAAGGAAAGGAAAGGAAAGGAAAGGAAAGGAAAGGAAAGGAAAGGAAAGGAAAGGAAAGGAAAGGAAAGGAAAGGAAAGGAAAGGAAAGGAAAGGAAAGGAAAGGAAATTATGCCATCTAGCTACAAGCTGCAGAGGGAAATTAATATTCAAAAGGTTAAGGTGTCTGTGAAATGTATGTAATGAGTAACACTCATAGTTTGTTACTATAGGTTCATTGCCTCTAACGCTGAGGACGGCACATGGATAATTTACGATTCCCATTGTCCCCTCTGCAGGGATTAATTCTGAATTATTTATGTACCTATATACGCACAGAACTGAAACATTTTAGTTAAAGTCAGCCACTCACTCACAGTCTTGAAATTATGCAGCCCTTGTTGCTAAAAATGATGTTAGCCTCTTGTGATTTAAGTCATAACATTTTATTTTCAGTCCCACTGAGAGAAAAAGCATAGAGAAAGAAAAAAAGATATATTTTCCTTCAGATATCTCTGAATGCATTTTTTTTGAGATTTAAATAGATAACAGTAATTTGTTGAGTCAAAACTATTGTTACAATGTGCACATAAATAAACATTTACTTTATTCATTATTAGAGATATTTTTTCTATTGCTTTGTAAGAATATTTTTTAGAAGATGGTTATTTTTGAACACAAAATTTTTGCATTTCAATAAAGGGAATCACATCTACTTATTAATTAATCAAAGAATGGAATTTTCTTTTGGGAAATTGGTCCTTACTGTTAAGAATTCCAACCAAATCATTGCCTTCAGTAAAAATGAAACCTTCACTGCTGTTTCCATTTGAACTCGAATGATTCCTTGCTGCTCTAAATATCTTTTGGATATATTAATTTTTTTTAATGGTGGAAAAATGCAGATATTAATAATTTCTTAATAAAATATTAGATTAGGGAGTGTCTTGAGATCTACACCAAGGATGGCATTTGATGAAGATCCATCCTACTCAGCATGAACAGGACATGGGCATTTTATTTCAGATAAATATCAATTTAGTATGCTAGGTCTGGTTTTAACCAATTTCCTTCATCTGAAGGAGGAGCATTTCTTTTATCCAAACCTCTTTTTATATGACACAATTGTGACGCAAAATTTCTAGTTTGTCATTATACAGATGTCATTATTCTAAGGGCAATTAATAAAAATGGTAAAAGAAAAGAAACCATTGCTTGAGCAGCCCCAGACCTTTGGGGTTTCAAATGAACTGGCCGTCTCTGCCTTCAGGAATTGTACCTATAATGATAACTGTTCAAGAAGAAAGCACAGCCTGTAAGCAGAGTATTTAATACAGAGTGGATAAAGATGTAAAAGTATTTGACATGGAAAAGAGATTTAAAAAAGGTATAAAAGATCAATCCTCCTTTTTCCCCCTCCTGTACAATTCAACAATTGTTAATGAATTAGGAGGAGGAGCATATTGATGTACTGCTTGACTGTAACACAAAGAAGTGTAGTTAGCAAAAAGCTGCAGTGGGTAATGAACAGTATTTTAACTCGGCAGTTTAACCTCCGTGTCTGTCAGCAATGACCTTTTACCAACCCCAATGAGAGCCTGATTTCTCACTTTTGCTACTCACTGCTGGATGAGTGAATGTAGAATTTGACAGCTAGAGGTTTTACATGAAAAGGGAAGGTACTTAAAAAGCATGTTTTGTGATGATAGGCTACATTTATTCACTGTTCATTACACTGGGTGCGCAGGAGCGTTTGTGGATTGATTGGGTGTGAGCAGCTTGTCTTCTGGGGCAGCAAGGAGACGTTACTGACCTGCATGGGAGTCGAGGTGGCCTCCAGATGACCCCCCTTTCACCTGGAATTGACCTTGAAAACAACCTAGGGTTCACCCTGCTTTGAATAAATAGAAAAGTGACTTAACAGCATGTGGATTATTAGAATGGACATATTGCACATTTCTTCTTTTTCAACTTTTATAGAGGTGCGTGCATAGGGGGTGGCAGGAGAGTGTTGCCTTTTAGATTTCCAGATACAGCAGCTGTGCAACTTGATATTTGCACAGATTTATGGCAAGAGGCAACTAGACTTTCTCTTGCTTGATGCTAAATTTTGCAATTCATCATTATTGATTAGAGCCTACACTCTATGACAGAGCCCAAACCTTACTATGACAATTGCTATTTCAGTTGTTATGGGCCATAATGGGCTATAGGGATGATTTAAAAGAGCACAATAGCTATCTGTAATTACACATGAATAATCCATGAATTCTCTAGCACAGTGCTTATAATCAGACCCTTACAGCCAAGGCATAGATATTTGTACTTGTTTTCCCTTCAGCTACTAGGCTACAAGGCACCTCTACATGTAAACTCCACCACAACAGGCCAAAAACAATTGTTTCCTTCTGCGCCCAATCTTGACTTTTCTTCCTGTGCTTAAAATAAATCAGTTAAAGCAGAGGGTAATGGCATATTGCATCACTGCCGAGAGTGCAGCCTGCTAATGAACTTGGCTGGGCACAGAGAGCTGCCTGGAGCTGCCTTCTCAGAAGCTGTTTTCTTTGGTTTTATTAGACAGAAAGAGTTATATTTTCAAGTTTCTAAACTCTGATAGTAGCTTGCTTCTATGACAAGCCTTTTCTCTGTGGAAAGACAAATAAGGAAAACACGTACTAATTCTGAAAGTCAGTGTTTGATTTTACATTGGCTTATTTCACATTGAACATTTTCTGAACTGTTGCCCAACTTTTGCCTCTGTTTTGAAGCATTAAGAGCGCTCATCACAAAAGTATATTTCTTGCAAGTCAGATGTAATTTTTTCAGGGAACTCATAAAATCTTGGTGGCATCACATAAGTGGCATCACTTACATAAGAAAGCCAAATTGACCCAATTTTTCTAAAACAAGGCCTCTTTAATCTCAAATACATCATTATGAGCTAATTGAACAAAATCTAGGTGACTAACACTCTGCAAAACACTCACCACTTTGCCTTATATTTATGATGGCTGTCCTATGGCTGTCTTAGACTTCCATGTTGGTCCTAGGTACACAGAGAACACTATTTGTGCTGATCAAAAGAATTGTGGAATTTTATTTCCAGCAATAACTTTCTGGGAGCTCATGCTGTTTTGGGCTCTGCAAAAAGTATTTCCTTCCTCATGTAGCACTGAGGACGGTTTTTCATTCTCTCAGAGAGATAATTTTTCTTCCCTTCAAGTTTCAATGCAAAGGCATATTTAGGACATGCTTTCAAATAGCTTTCTTGCAAAATTAAAATGCAACTTATCCTAAAAAAACCTATTAAGAAATGAAATAAAAACCTGCATAATATTCTTCTGAGTCATGCAAATTATTTTTCAAAATATTATTCCCTCCTAACAGCTGTTTGTACATTTGTCTGTACATCAAGTAAACACAAAACAAGGATGTGTCTTCTTTAACAGCCAAGTCTGTACAGAACACAAACACACACGAAAGAGGTAACATCTAAGAGGTATGCCATTAAAAAGATATGTAGATGCATAGTCAGCTTCCAGCTCATCTTTTTTCTTACCTCTCTAAAAAAGAAAAGGCAGTTTTGCCCAGAGGAAGAAATAAAAGGGAATCCTCGTTAAAAGGTACATTAACAAAAATAAAATAACAGTTTTATTAGGGACATGTGCAGAAAGGGATGTTTGAATAGCAAATGATAATTTACTTTTGAGGTATATTAAAAAGGTTTAATCTTACCAATCATGAGTTAAATTGGATGTTTTAATCAGTTAGTGAATGCCAAAAATAATTATGCCAGAGTGCTTAGTCTGCAGAATGTGTACACAAAGCATATAAATCCTTTCCTTCCCCAGGGATTTCTCAGAATAACACACAACTAGAAGACAAAAGCGATATCAAACTCATATAAATTAACATTGCAAATGATCTGAAAAAAACCAATAAATAATGTGATTCTATCACTCTGATTATGCTATACAGGGGAGAGTGTCCAACACAAATATGTTCATTAATCTTTTATATCCTCACTAAACTTTTTCAGGAAACATTCCTGCCGTTTACTTTTCACAGTTCAATTGAAGGTCATCTTATGAATAGCAAAAGTGGGTTAATATCTTAGTACAGAAATCTATAATATTTTCTGAAATAAATGTTCAAAACTGAATTAACTTGACTTTTTCTTCCTCTTGGGAAGAAAAGTATTTCTCAGTATTTAATACGCACTCTGGAATCTGGAACAATGCATTTTAATGGATCCTTCTTTTTAGTTCTGTTGCTTCTCACAGAAATGCATAGAGATTTCATTTATTCAGGATCTTTTTTCAATCTAGAATAGTACATAACTACAGAGTGTATGTGTGTGTGTATGCATGTATGTGTGTTCATAATTACTGAAGATTGGATGCAAATTTAAATGAGATGGCAGCTGTGTAGGTGAAATGATCTTTAATCTTTGCAGCCTTTGCAAAATAATTTTGGGCCTAAATTTTTCATATAACCTTTATGCTTGCAAAATATAAGATCATGCCCATCACATATGCTACGCATACGCTATGTGAAGGTTTTTTTGGAAGCGCCCAAGATATGACTTGTGAAATGTGAAAAATAGTTTTATGATTCAAGGGCTTAATTTTTAATTTTTGAAGTTCCTATCTTCACCCTTTCAGTCAATTCTAATTTATTTTTGTTTTTAAAAATCTCACAGGGTAAGCCCACCAACTGGGACTAAGAGGTTGATTTTAAAATTTTTAAAAATTATTCCTTGCAGTTTTACTTTCTCAAGACACAAAACTGGAAAGGAAAACTGATGCAAAAAAGAAGTGGCCATTATGCTGAAATGGTGAGTTCATCATTATAATATAATCTTGTCCTGCTTCTGACATGGCTGAGTTTTTTTTCAGGCTTTTTATTTCTTTTAAAAGGCCATATATAGGCTTAATTTTTCACTACTCCCATTGTTACTCAGAAGTTGACTCTGCTGAAGGCAACAGAATTAGGATTGCAAGGGAAATAAAGAGGATGCTGCCTTTATTCTGTTGCTATTTACATTCCCCCACTATAACTGCATCCCACATGAATGAAACATTTATTAATAGCTTTTGGAAAAAGAGGTGCTTCAGATACTTTAGCACCTAAGAAAAAAAAAAAACCTGAACCCATACACAGCACAAAATGTGGGCCATTGACAGTGTATTAAATCAATCCTCATGGAAGACCATTTTCAAATTTTTTTTGTCCATTTCAGATGTAAAATTCAAAAATAATAATAACTCCAAGGTAATATTTGAAATTTGGATTACAGCTGCCTTCTTAATATCTTATACATAATTATACACTATCTCTTCCCCCAGTGTTTTAGGCACTTTCTACTTGTGAACAGCAAAATTTTAAAAAATTTGAAAACTGGGTACAAAATGTTGCATTATAAGTTGCACCCAGAGGCCACACTAATGTTTCAGTTATCAAATAAAACTGACTTTTGTACTGAAATTTTAAAATGGTGAGTTCTATTTTCCACACTTATTGAAATACTGGCATGTAATTAGGTGATCAAGAGACAGAATATTACCGCTAAGCATGAATGTTCAAATTTATGTCAGTTAAAGTAACAATTTTTTTAAAAAATCTGCTCATTAAATATTTTTCAGAAGTTCAGTAATTGAAGCAAAGAAGCATCACAGAAACATCTCAATTATCTGTTTGAGAAAGACATCTGGTGTGAATTAAACACAAGGTTTACTAGTAGGATTCTACAGGATAGTTCAAGTAGTGGTATAAAGGGCTTTGAAATTTCTATTTCTTTGAACTTTCAGATTCTAGAATAATCTGGTGAGATTATTGTTGATGAGTTAGTATTGTGTACATAAAATAAATTTCCTGCAATCTCCTACAGTCATGAAAATTCAACTTCTGTCCTAGAGAAAAGTTAAATAATTTTGTCCATTTTCGTCCATTAAAAATTGTTCATTATTGTCTTTAATATTTGGTAAACTATAAAAATTAGAAGATTATTTTAGGTTGGATATTCATAAAATCCAAATTCTTATCTGAGATTATCCATTTTTATCTCAGCACAACCAATTTTTAAATTTCTGCCTTTCTTAATTCCCCTAAGGGTAAAGCAGAACAAAAAAAACCAAAAAAAAAACACACACAAACAAACAAACAAACAAACAAACAAACAAACAAAGGAACAAACAAACAGACAAAAATAAGCCCTACCCATATTTAAAAACTTAGCATTTCTTTCCTGGTTATTTTACCCATAGTATTGTTAACTATAAGCTCAGCTTGCCTCCACAAGATCTCACCCACTCAGTAATATTTTAAGTTTGCTTTTTTTAGAGACAGCTTTTCTTCTTTCCATTTTGAGCTGGAGTTTTGTGAATGGAGTGCTGAGATTTCTTTGCTGACATGTTTGGAGTCCAGAAAAATGGTCAACAGACAAGAATTCTTGGGCAGGGGGAGGGGAGAAGAAGGTAGAAAATATACTTAAAATTAATAGACAACTGAAAGGGGCAGAAATTCACCCCCAAAAAAATTTTCAAAGCACAATGAAAAGGAACAAAACCTTAAAATTGCTCCGATTCACCCACCTACTGAGTTACTTTAATTTTGTCTGTGTCACAACTTTCCTATTTGCAAATAATCTTACATTATCTTTTTCTCTCAGTGGATGTTCTCTGCTGTATGGTATTAAAAGTACATACAGCTTATGCAGTAACATACAGGAGAGGCGGCAAAAACTGGGGGAAAAAAAGTAGAGTACTGAGAGGGTAAATTAAAAATTAGAAGATCCAAGAGTGTAGAGCTGTTGTCCTGGGAAATGATTGGAAATAGAGAAAAAAAGATAATAGAAAAAAAATAGAAGTGAAGTAGATGATAGAAAGTGATAAGATGTACAGAAGCAAGAGAAATTTTAAAAAAGACAATCTGAAGTGTAGAAATACAGGAAATATCTGAAATTGATAAGGTCTAAGATTGGAAATAAATTAAAACCACAGTAATAAAAGCTAAATTGTTTCCAATTATTTTGTGCATTTTTAATACTTGCTTGAAAGTGAAAAGCAGGCCAAAAAAAGATGTCTTGATTGGGGTACAGCTTGAAAGAAGATGAGTAATTACAATATCTGTTTCTGTATTGATGTCTGTCTGCAAGTTCCTAAGGCCAGTTTTAGTTTAAATGAGTTGGAGGGGGGGGAATAACACTTTCTTCAGTTCACTCACAGGACTGTTTGTTTTGGTTTTTTTAACTGATTACAAGTGGTTTGAGCCAAGTCCTACTGAACAAGGCAAGTGATCAGCTCATAAGACCTCAAAGCTCAACTTCCACAATTGCAGTTATGCCAAGATATTTCTGAAAAGCAGAGCTATGAATCTTGTGGATGTACATGTGAGACAAGGAGAAAGAGTAAATTATAGTATATAAACATTTACACCTTCTTTATACAGCTGAGCATCAAAGAAACACATTTCAATAAAAAACCTAATTATTTCAATCTCTTATGTTTTGTCAGTCCCACATCCCATGTCAGTTACTTGCACCCAAAGCAATATCTTGTTTCCAAGGACACAGAGTTGTCTTTGTTCTTTGCTGGGAATTTCTGCATTGGAGGGATTTTTGATAGAAGGTATGAGTTTCCTTCTTATTAACATGTGAAAGTTTGCAGACTTCATAGACATTATTTCAGTGGGGAAAGCTGACTCCCAGTATTCCAGAGTCTGTTCAAAAAGCTCATTTACTTGCTAATGTTTTTCTGCCAACTCCACTGTTATCAAAGCTAGGTTTATTGGAATAAAAAAAAATATCTCTTCCTGTGCCAGACCTCATTCTCTTGCTTGACGTGGTAGTTGTCTCACAAGCCCAAGTGCTTGAAAGGAAAGAGAGAGGATCACAAATAAAATTTGTCCTCACTGCAAGTTAATAGAAGCCTTTAAATTGCTGTGTGGTCATACGTATCATCATGTCCTCGTGTGGTATGAGTAGTTATGCATATTACTGCATCAGAAGTAGACAAATATTGTCAAAGATTTTCTGTAATTCAGAATAGGAGGAAAGCTGCTTTTAAGAGACTAATCAAATACCTAAAATACTTGTTTCTACTTAACATCTTACCTTTTATTCCCTCCCATTATATTGTGTTATTTCTCACATTTGTTAAAACAGAGTTTCTCACCCCTAGTGTCATAGCACTTTTGTATATAAGAGGAAATGATGGTTGCTTGGCCTTATTTACTCATTGAGTACAAACACCTGCATACATTAGATGTTCTTATTCCACTCTTTTGTATTCTTTTTTGAAATCTTTTTTTCCCAACAGTTTGTAAAGGTAAAATGAACTGTGCTTGATTTACAAACTGTTCTCATTATTAGACTTATGCTTGTATTTTAATTATGGCATTCATAACATTCCTATGGATTCCTAATGTCATGGACAAGTAGTCTTTCCATAACTTTATAAAACCCTTGAATGAAAGCCTGTTTAAAACAAGACTCCTTGCAAAGGGTGTATTTCTATCACATTGCATTTGTGCTGAACTGATAAGCAGATGGACTGCAACAGCTTGTACTTTTCAACTTTTACTGTAAATAATTTTATTTCTGCATATAATGAGTTGTAATACAAACTAGAAACCCCAAGACAGTGCTTTTCAGAAGTCTTTAAGTAGAATGAAATACAATATATTTGTCAATTGCAAACAGAAATGTAGTTTCTGCCCAGAGCATTTTAAGTACTCATTTCTTTTAGCAGTTCATACATCCAAGTGGTATACTCTTCAAAATCCATATCCCACCCTGTTTTCTTTGTTATCCTAATATTTATGTAATTCCTGGTGTTGGACTAAAGATGGAGAAAATCATTTCAATTTGACAAGACTGTTGAGTTGATGATCATCTAAGTTACCACAATGTTCCACTCTTTTTTTAAGAGATAAATAACGGGACGAATAAGGCTTGGTGTCCTGGTTTACAGGACGGATGTATGCTAAGGAAAGCGGGAACCTCCCATGGAATAGAAAATACAATCCCTTCTCTCCAAATCATTATAACTTTGAAATTACACGGCTTTCAGGCAAAGATGTGGGAAAATGGATAACAATTCTTTGCTTCTGTGTATAACAAGGCAAAAAACCCAACAACTGCAGCAACGAAGACCAGAAACCCAGCAGCGGCCTTCTCTCGGCGATCGGGGACTTTTTTTCCTTCGTGCAGTTCCAGCCCGGGCCAGGCAGGGTGGGTGCGGTGATTCCCCCGCGCCTGCGGGGGGCGCTGTGGCACGAGCCCAGCTGCCCCTCTCCCGCATGGTAATGGCACGCGAGCCGACGGAAGAGGGAAAAGCGGCTTCCTTTACCGACTCGCCGCGGGGCGCTGGTCTGGTGCTGCGGGTCCTGTGGGGCTGCTCCAGATGGCAAAATGGGGTGTAGTCGGAAACTCAGAGCAGCAGGCCAGAACAGCGGAATTGAGCACACCCCAAAATGGCAAAACAAAGTGCAGCAAAAGCTCTGAAGCCATAGCAGGAGCCACAAGGGTCAGGTGGACATAGGGTGTCAAGATTGAAGTGTAGCAAAAAACCCAAAGCAGCAACCACGAGCAGCAGGGCTGGCCAGTGGCAGCTGGACTCCTGCAAACAGCTGGGAAAGGCTCCCTCTGGAATTGGGAAGGGGTTGGGGTCCCGGGTTTTCTCCCGAGGCACCCAAGTAGATGGTGAGGGTCCTTTCCACTGACTTCACACGTCGACAAGATTCAAGCTCTTACGAGCAAAGCCTCACTCACGGCAGGAGAAGGAGTAAAGGATGGAACTCCTCAGTGGCAGTGAATTCTCCCCATGGCAGCAGCAGCACCATCTCACTTCCAGTACCAAGAGCAAGAGAGAGTGAGAAGCTGAGTCCAGCCCCTCAGCCCCCAGCCAAAATCTTGTGGTATCTCTGTCCTTCCTAAAGGAAAGCCCCCCAACTCAGAGAAAGTAGCAAACTACTCACACCCACTCCTCCTTAGCTACATCTTTCGTCTCTCTTAAGTACCATCATTCCCATATGTTGCGCAAAAAAATAGGTGAAAATTCCTTGAGCAAAAAGAAAGAAAAAAACAGAAAAATCCTAACCTCCAGCACTTGGGTAAGACGTGAAGAGTCACAGTGCAAAGAATTCCTTCAGAACATCATTATTTTGATCGTGAATTGCATCATAAGTTCGACCTCCTAGATGGTAATAATCATGTCAAGTCTCAGAGTTCAGCAGGTTTCTTCTTGGTGATCAAGATAAGATGATCAACCACAAGTTCTTTATCAAATGGCAGGGGTCAAGCAACAGTAGCAGCTGGCACAGTAAAGCATTTCTTTCAGCTTCTTTGCTGAACAAGGAAGAAGCATGCTAGGTAGATAGGAATTTGCAAGTTAATTAACTATGTTAAATAATAAATTTATTATATGAATTAACTATGGGCTGTTCACAGTGAGTTTTAAATTAAGCTTTATTTACTCATTTTTCCATGATCATTTACAGATGTGTAAGAAAAAAATATATGTCTAGTACGTTTACGCTGGAAACAATGGTCATCGAGAAAATTCCCTTACCTGTCATAAAAGCAGAAATGTAAATAGACAAGTTAGGGAGAGAGTTGCTGGTTTATGTTAAAATTAGTTACTATATTGTAATAACAGTTGCAGACTTTACTGATGCTCTGATTTTGGCCATCAGTATTGTCTCCTTGTCGCATTGGATAGGAGAAGTCTCTGGCATTGCTAGAAAAATATGAAAAAAGGCTGTTTCGCAGAGTCTGTCTGTGAAAAATCCTGGTTTCTAGGTTTTCAGTGAGGGAGAATTAGAACAAATGGAAAATAAACAACCTCCCTGAAGGCCCCTCTTCTAAAGCCTGAGTTCGCTTATAAAGTGTTGACAGTTCCCTATACAAAAAATATCAGAAGTGCCAGATTCCTGAAGTGCAAGGAAATTGCAAGATTAGGTGATATGCCTAAGGAAGCTGAAGGAAACAAAACAAAGTAATCACTACGGGATTTCTTAAAAATATATTTTTTTTGTTAGTAAGTCTTCAACACAGATGCAGAAAATATTTAATTTATCCAATTAATTTCTTCATTTCCAGTCATTCTTTGATTGTTTGACAGCTTTTAATTAATGCTGTTATAGAAATTGATGTGAATTGGGCAGAGGGTGTGTGTTTTGGGAAAGATTACTTTGGATTTAAATTTTTATTTTAAAATAATTTCATAGCTATGTTATTCTGTTTTACAAGTAACTGGAACCAAGAACAAAAATGGGATTTTAGCAGTGCTAGTAGTTGGTAATTTGCAAGTGATAAGATATGTTAAATGTGGATTTCTAAGACTGATATCAAAACAGTTTTGAGTGAATCATCTATATGTTTTCTGGAGTACATTATAGAAATGTTAGCAAGGCAGTTTCATTTAGATGGTGAATACAGCTGGATTGATTTTTTTTCAAATCTCTTCAAATCTTATCGTAGATATTTCTGCCAAAACCTTAGCCCCAGCCCCTCAATACACTTTCTGTTTTCAATACAAATACAAGTGTGCGATGTTTGCTAAAGGTAAGACATGAAATTTGAACTAAGAAATGAAAGACACTTCTGAAGTGGGATAAGGGGAAAATTTTAACTCCACATTGAAAATGCCTCTTAAAGGTGAAACCTTCTGACAAAAATGTAGCAAGTTAATGCAAGGCAGAGCCTTAATGAAGAATTTAATTGATTTGTAACAATTTTGTAGGTGATCACCTGAGAGAAAACTACATAACTTTGGGAAGCTACAGGAGGTAGTACTGATCATTAAAGTACAGTAGGTTTAATGCAAGCATGGAGCAAACATTATTCCCAAGTAATTCCCCAAAAAAAAGCTGCTGTGTTTGGTTCCTCTGCATAATTAATTACAGAAGACATCATCACAGCTCTGTGCTGTGACGTCGTTATTCAGAGAGACTGCAGAAAACCTAAAGTCACAGCCAGCACTGACTCCTGCTAGGCAACCAACCTGCAGAGATTGGCCAGCCCTTTCCTGACCTTGTTCCACTCATGGAAGGTTTGGGGAGTGCACACCAACCCATGGCACAGGGAGTCGCTTGGTCTTGCACAGATCTGCAAGTAAATGGAGAGCTGTAGTTGGGGAGAGGTTGTATTCTCTTTTTTCCCTCCACCATTTCAAACCATATGGCAGGCATTTGGTTTCTCTGTAGAGTAGGAGTTTCTCACCTTTCTGCACCTTTCCCAGCAGCTTTCAGTCCTTCTTAGAGCTTTGGTGATTTTGGCTTTTGGGTTGTGCTTTGGGGTTTTTTTGGTTGACTGGTTCATAGGTAGATTGGTTGGGTTTTTTCTGTCACAATCAGACCAATTTGGTTTGGCATACTGATTTTAAAATAGATCTCAAGGTGGGCTTCTAACACCTCCTGAACATATATCTGTGCATGTTTTGAAGCAGTTTCCTTGACCAAGATCTGATCAGATTTCTGACTGTCTCTTTGCTATGCTTCTACCTGATAACCAGCTTTGGAGAGGGGACATGTCCTGCATCAGTTTACGAACTGTTGTCATCTTAATGAAAACATTACTGCTCGAGTTAAACAGACTAGTTTTCACTGAAGTCTTGTTGTTTGTTTTACTCAAAAGCAATGGGCTAGGGAAGTCATTCCACAACATCTTGCTGTACTCGTCTGTGGTGAAATGCAACAATCCTTCTGCCTTATTATCTTGTGTATCCTTCCTTTTTCACTGTGTTAGTCTATTTGACACAGAGTACTGTGAGCCATCTCTCATACAGAAAAATTTGAACCACCTCTTGTATAAACAGATTTCAATGCTTTGAATTTCATTTTACAACATATCAGAAATCTTTTTGTTTACAAGGATAGTTTTAAGAGGGTTGTTATATTCTGCCAAAGAGTTTCCAGTGTGCACTTGTATTGCACTTCAAGGGTCAGAATTTGTAGTAGCACCACTGTTTTGAAGTCACACTGGCAATACATGTCTTTACATGAGACATTGGAAGAATATTTATGGTTCTTTGCTTTGAATGATTTGATAGCAAGCTTTCAAGAATGTGACACTTTTGCACAGAAGAAATGCGCAAAATCCCCCACAAAGCTTGAAGTATCAAAACAGGCCAAAGCTATCTCTTTTCTCTTTGCCTCTGGCTAGCCCTCAAGTATGTTACTTTTGACTACTAGTTCTTCATCTTTACAGGTTTCTTATATCAGTTTCCGAATTTGCTAAAAAATGGGGAAAAAATCCATAACATGCACTTACACTCTATATCTTGATCCACATTAGTTTCTATGATGGCAAATATGACAAGCAGTTTTACTGCCATGTTTCAGCACATGACTTAAATTAAAATTATATTTCCATTGTCCTAATATGCATGATTGTTGTTTAATGGATGGTCTAGTCACATATTTTGAGGAATGTTTTTTAAAGCTCTGTACTCAGCAATGGAAGTATTTTAAATTATTTGATTCACATGCTCTGATAAAAGATTTTGTGCTGAAACATATACATATTTTCTAACCCAGTCTTTGTTTCACCACATGCACCAAATAAATCCAAACTACTTGTTCCATCCCAGCAAATGAATAATACCCACAGGAAAATGAACATCCAGAGATGTATTCAGGGTATATTACAGGGTATGTAAACAAACCTGGTTTGTGGTGACCCAGGTAAAAGAAATGTGTCTTCCAGTCTTTTGCTTTAAACTCTGTTGTAGATGGGTTCCTTTAAATTCCATCTGAATTACCTGGATGGCTTTTCATATAATTAGTATGTCAAACATTACTGATTCTTTAAATTAACAAGATTAGCTACAGATATGAATTATATTGACATGATAAAAACATTTATGAAGATTTTATGGTGTGCTGGTTTAGGGCAAATTTGGTAGAGAATTTCCAAAGGAGGGCCCCTCCAGAAAGCAAACCCACAGGGCCCCTCCCCCTCACTGGTTCTGGAAGAATTCCTCAGAGAGAAGTGGAAAGAACCTGTTTATTTCACACGCACAGCACCCCCCCGCACACAAAATGAACAATACCGGATGACACCACTCTGGAAAAAGATGACAAATTCAGAAAGTCTCTCTTGGGGGTGGTCGCTCTGTTCTCAGTCCTCCCGCGCTGGGGCAGCTGCTGCAGCCACAAGGTGCAAACTCTCGGTGTTCCCAGGTCCCAGTCCAGAGCAGGTTCGAGATGGTCGAAGAAAAGAGAAGGAGAAACAGTCCAGGAAGAAATTTGGACTGTTTAGCTAAACTAGCTAATGAGCAGAAGAAAGAGCAAGCAGAAGCGAAGCAGAAGCAAGAGCGAGAGAGCAAAGCAAAAAGCAAAAAAAGAAAAAGCAAAAGAAGCACTATGTACTGATCTGTGTCCCACCAGACTTGATAAGAAAACCCAAACAAAACTTTCACTCTTCAGAGCCAGTCTTAAATGCACAGAGCATAATATCCAGCATAAACAGAACACATGAATGGGGATACAAGCATCATAATGTCACTGTAGGACATATGGGAGGAAAATCTACCAAAAGAAATACTTTCCCAGATTCCTTTAGTTTCCAAGTTGAGTGTGGACTGGGAGAAGGTTTCAAAGTGAGTCCTTACTCTGAAATAAACTGGCTAAGTATTATGAACAAAACCCATAAAAAATCATCCTTTGAGGAAGTCTGATTGTTATTTCACTTTTGTTAATTACTCAGACTTCTGTGTTGTTTTTAGTATGACACACGCCTCTTTTCTCCACTGAAGTTACTATGAACATAAAACAAAATAATTGTATGCAGCATTTTTTGCTGAATAGTTCTCAATGCTGGACACTCTATATTTCATAAAATAGTTGCCATAACACAGGCTTCCCCTGGTTTTCCTGTTGATACTAAGTGAATGAAAAAACATGACATAAAATAGGATCATCTCAGTAATTTTTGAAATAAGTACCCTAGAGCCTCACACAAACTTCTCAGGACTTCTTTTTTCCTCCCTTTTTTATTATTTATCCTCTGTTTTGCCCTCTTTATAAATTTTAAATCTGCTTTAAATTTATTCTGAAGTCCCTGGATTAGGTTTAATGATGTTTAAATATTTGATTTAGTTTTAAGAGTGTCTGTTGTTATTTTGTTTTCTGTAATTTCTGTTTCTTCAAATTTCCCACCCTGTTGTGCAGCTAAATGTTATGTAACATTTTGCTATTTATTTATCAAGAATTCTCCCAATCAGAAAGAATATTTACAAGGAAATATTGCAGCTGGAAGAAAAAGTAAAGTGAAAAGAAGTGTGAAAGGGAAGACCACCTTTTTAATAAATGTAATAACAGAATTATTCCAACTCTTCCAATTTTGTTCAAACAATTTTTGCTGCAAGAGCTGTTTAGTTCCCTCTTCAATATTTACTTCTTAATCTTCTTTTTTTGCAAGATCTTGCAGAAATTATGAAATTAATGAAATTGAAATTTGTGAGCCAACTCTCCATCCACTTTGGCCACTATCTCAGAACAATCAAAAACCAGTAATCAACTTGGCAGCTTTCTTCCATCATTTAGGTGCCAAAAAAGGGTACTACAAAACCATATTTACTTCATTTGTAGTTAAATAGCAATGGTTTTTTTAAGAATTACTGTAATTTTATGTTCCCTTTGTTGTTCCTATGTGTTTATTAAAACAACAAAAAAATATTAGTAAGTAATACACAACCTTGCCATTAATCAGGTTATACAGAAACACCACAACAGAAATAATTTCTTTAAAATTTTAATTATATGCATCAAGGAAAAATCAGAGGCAGGGAATGAGACAATGTTCAATGGAATCAGTAGTTTGATCCTTTTTGGGTCAGCCTATTGGCACTGCAAAGAAAGTCACTCTGCTTGTGATTCAAAAACATGTTTCGTAGCATTTTGTAGAGATAGATAATTATTTCCCTTGCTCTGAGATTTTAATCTAGTTTTTCCATTTTTCTCTGTACTTGGAGCTAATACCCTCTGTGTTTCATGACGCTGTTTTGAAAATACGCCACTTTTGAAGAAATAGGAACAGGAGTTCAGGCCTGACACTGTTCCTCCTCAAAAATTCTTTAACAGCACTTCTCCAAACACTGAGTGGCTTTCTGCATTGTTCCCATTTCATACGTTGATGGACATACAAGCTTCTTACTTGAAGGGTAAGTACTGCTTATTTTCTTTTAAAGCCATCCACATATTTCCCTGGGTTTTACCATTTCTATAAGGTAAATTTTGAACCAATCCTGAAAGGAAGTCATCATGGTATTAATGTGATCATCTTTCTAACTAAACAGCCTGATTTCTGTAGGTGTTAAATCTGGTTTGGAACACTGACAAAATCATAAAGCTCTGGGCAGTCTTGCAACTGCATTTTGCAGGACAAGAGATTCTGGAAGAATGTGCGAATTCACACACATTGAACATTAACAAGTACAAGGCAAGGCTGAAAAATATTCAGATGGAACTTTAAAAGGCAAAGAAAATTCTTACTGTATCTGTGATTTTGTGTTCATGAAAGAACACTGAACAAATCACACCAAAACTTCATTGGTATCACCTACTCAAGCCGACTCAGCTACTCCAAGGACTGCTGTGCCCCATTATGGAGTTCCCTGTTGCCCTACTCAGCAAAGAACAATATTACAGGTTTGACAACACTGAAGAACTCCAAAGTGGTGGAGAACAATGTCTGATTGTTCCTCATAGTTTTCTTTTTAAGCTTTTTTCCTTGGGGTTTATTTCCCCCAGAATTTTCCAAGAAAATTATTATCCACATTCATTTGGAGAGATTTTTATTTGTGTCAAACAAATTTGTTTTCAAAGATTCTTAAAAAAAGAAAAAATAAAGCTATGCTAACAGATACAGCCATTGTGCAATTTTTGTAGATGTGTTGTCTTTAATCAGTGCTTTTACATTCATCAGAAATAAAAATTGTTCATGATGCTGAGGGAATTAAAGCTCTGAAGAGATTGTTTTAGTTCTTTTTATTTATGATGATTTGTTAGCTCTTGACTGCAGAAATAATTTTGTTGTTTACATTAATCTATGGTGGCAGTATTAACTTCACATCATACATAAATATAATTATTGATCATTACCAGCTGTAATTCAGTGTTAGAATTACAGATTTACATAATTGTGCTATTAGGTGTAAACTTGAACTTCGTATCTGGGGTCACAAATAACTGGAGGCAGTAGAAACAGAAAATTCTGATTACATGTCATTCATATTTTAATATATGCTGTTGCAATTTTGATCAGTGTTAATGTAAATATTTTTATGTACTATACAGCAATGAGATGCTAATGGCTAGAAATTACAGCAATATTGATCTAGCTAATAAAATGGAATGCATTAGTAAGAGAGGATATTTATTATCTCCTCCAAAAACTACTATACATCATCCATCCAAGGAAAATTTCCTCCATCAAAGATTGAGATGACATTCTGGAAATGGTGTAAAGCTCCTCTCAAAAATCAATCACAGGTTATCTTGTTTTTTCTGCCAGCAGGTTTTTCACTGACAAAGATTCACAGAGAGAAACAAGCTAAATAAAGGGACTCACTTCTATAATACATTCTCTTCTCCTCATGTAATATGCACATAAAAAGACATTCCGGAAAGAATAGTCAGTACAGTTGGCCCTCTCCAAAAACTCCTCTACAGGCATTAGGGGAATGTGTATGCACATCCTTGTCTTACTGACTGCCTCAAGCAAAACGTGTGAGCTTGGTGCTGCTTTTGCGCACAGTGCGGTGAGAGAGTCTTGCAAGATCCAGGCCTGCACCAGCTCTTCATCTGGATTTGTCAATATAGCCAACATAAAACCACACCCTGGAAACAGATGGGCTGCTACACAGTACAAAAGAATGATCTAGATAAGGAGAAAAGATGGCTTAAAGTAAAGATTTGTTTAAGATTTGACATCATACACAGCTTCCCAAAATTAATCCTTTGTGAAACAAACCACACACAAGAATTCTAGTATTCCAAGCAAATGGAACAAGCTCTGTTCATCCACAGGGAGTTGTTAACTTCTCATTTCCTGTGCTTATGCAGCACAATAGCTCAAAGTGAAAGGTCACACAAACTTAAGCCATAGAAATAAAGTATTAAACTTAAAAATCAGCTAAATTGAAATTAGTATTAATACCAGAAATTAGCATCTATTTAATTCAGAAACTCCTTAAAGGATGCCTAGTTTTTTCATGTGTTAGGTCTGTCACCCTGCATCCAGCAGAATTCTTACCCTTGTTGTACAAAGAGACTCTTTTGATAATTTTTTTTCTTTTCTTTCATTTCCTTTTTTTTTTTGGCTATAAAATATATGGATCCACTAAATGAGATAACATTGCTAGCAAACTTGAAAAAACAATGCTATATCTTGGTTAGTTAAGGAATTTTTATAGAAAATTTAAAAAATTATCCCACTAAAGAGAACAGTCCAATTTTACAACATAGAAAGTATTTTTTTCTTGTTTCTGAAACTACCTTTTTTCCTTCTAAAATTTAAAGTAAGCATTAAAATATCTTTTAAAATACCATTTTATGTTTTCCACATGAAAAGAGATAGCAAAACTGAAAAGAGAAACCGTCAAGAAAATGCAATAATTTTAAATATTACTTCATTCACATTAATTCCATGATTTCTGAATCAAAAGTTTTGAGAATTGTTCTGAGAATTATTTTGAAGCTTTTATTTTGTGGTTGGTTTTGATCTGATTATTATTCTACAGTTGAGTCAATGCCACCTGGTAGCAGGAAAACTGTAAGATTTCATAATATTGAAAAATTTCCTTTATTTCTTTGAATGAATTACAAATTAAAAAAGGAAAAATAAGTTGTTTAGCTGTCTGGTTTAGACTAGATGGTCATGGCAATCATCCCAACACGGATGCATTTGATTAGATCACAGGACAGCTGTACCCTGAAAAGTACAAAACCGCAGCCCACAGAAATGCAGTCTACAAGCAGTTAAGACTACATTTAACCACAGACCACAGAAAAGTTAATGCCAAGAGTGGCAACAGGTTTTGTACAGGAATCTGACTGAGAAAATTTTACCAACTGCAGCAGCTTGAGAAATACAAAAACTAACTAAAGTGAACTGCAATAAATTTGTAGGCATACCTGTTGCTTACACAAAATATAAACAGTTTTAAGGTGTCCTGCATTTGAGAGAATACCAGTTTTCTTGCAAAACTGCAGCAGTGCTCTGAACTGTCAGACTCTGACTTCGCAGACAAGGCAGCACATAATTTGGAACCTATACAAGTAAATTAAAACCACATTGCTTTTGTTTTCTACAATCTCTTTTGTTTTCCCCTCATTAGTTTTGCTTCCTACTTCAATCTGATGCAAATTACTTTAATCACAGGAGGCTGGCTCATCAGCTGTACTAGATTTGACTTTCGTACATCTGGAGATAATGAGTTTGCAAAAGAGGTTTTCATTTCTTTCAGCTCACCATTACTCCACCCTGAGTGAGCCTAGGTCTGAGTCATTAAGTTAATGTCAGGGCTCAGAATCTACAGGCTAGCCACAAAACTGAGTTTTGCAGCCTTTAGTATAATCATGGGAGAGTACATTCTGATCAGGGTTCTGCACTGGGGTATGACTCAGGCCCCTTAGTTAGATCTCAGCCCGACTGTGGGTCATGAATTTGCATGAAAAGTTTTCACTAGGTTTGTCCATATTTGTGGGTCCCACCAACTAGACTTTTGACCATCTCCTACATACTTTAGTGAGCGGAAACACTTTTGCCAGTGCCAAAAAGCAAGTTTCCAAGAAGAATGAATAATGAAAACACAGGCAAACCATTGATGTCACATGCCTTTGCATAGAACTTTGTGTCCTAGGCAAACAAACAGGGTTAATTTGTGCAATAGCCAGAAGAAGCCATGGCGGGGACCCAGATGTTATTTCCCCAGAGGCACCAGGGGAAGGAACTCTTGGGGAGAATGGGTTGGTTCTGGGTCAGTGTAGTGTGGTCGAGGGAGCAGTTGGGTGGGGCTGTTTCAGTGTGAATCGTTCACCTCTTTCTTGTACCCTCTGTCAGTACTGTTGCTGTACTTTGTTCCCTTATCTCATTGCTGTTTCCAGCACATTGCTTTTATCTCAACCCATAATCTTTGCCTTCTGATCCTCCAGTTGTCCTCTCCAGCCCAAGCAGGGCGCAGAGAAGGGGAGGCTGGGAGCAAGAGAGCAGTGCATGGATTCAGTGTGATCACTAAATTGGAAAATACCATTCCTAAACCATGACACTATGTTATATAACACTTGGGGATATAGTTTAGTGGTGAATATGGTGGTGCTGGGTTAACAGTTGAGCTTGATGATATTAGAGGTCTTTTGCAAACTTAGTAATTCAATGGTTCCCTTTATGATATTAACACCTGTTAAAAATACTGACTAATGTACCAAAGAATCCCATCTACTTGTTCAGAAGCAGTCCCCTGGAAATGTAGTTACTTTGAAAAGAAAAATCAAAGCTTTTCCAAAACAGGTTTCCTCCTTTTTTTTTCCAAAACCAAAATTGTATAGGTAGTGTTAAGGTTTACTTGAAGATAAAAAAAAAAAAAAAAGACAATATTGAATTTAAAATATTTTCTGCTTTTGTCTTTTTATAAGTGAAAAAAGAATGGTGTTCCATTATCTGTTTAGCCCAGAAATAAGTTTTGCCCCATTAAAACTAGATCTCAGAATGAAGGGGGGAAAAGGAGAAGTAGTGGAATGTCTGAAGCATTTGTATTCAAAAACACAGAGATAAGAGCTTCAGCATTCTCTTTCACAGACCGTGCTGGGCACATCACGGACTGCTGGACAGAACTCTCCTTTGCTTTGAGCTAGTTTTTAGATAGCTGAGGGAGAGAAGTTCCCTGGGCAGTGGCTTTTCTTTTTCGTGGAACTGATCGGCCCTGCTCTGGACTGCAAACCCAGAAGAACACCGGGAGCTCAACCTGTGGCCCGCCAGGGCCCGGGATGCGGCATTTTCCAGTGCAGGAGGGACCGATGAGAGCCTGAGTGAGCTGAGCTACACCCCATGGAAAGGACTTTCTGAGATTTCCATCTCTTCAGAACAGCAAGAAGTTTTATTGTTTAATATGATGAATTTTTTATGCTTGTGAATACTTTACTTGTTAAATAAACAGGTTTTTTTCCACTTTTCTCCAAGGAGATCTTTTCCTGAACCAGTAGGGGTAGGGGCTGCTTAAATCTGCTTTTTAGAGGGACCCCTTTGGAAGTTTCCTCCCAGATTTGCTCTAAACCAGGACAAATGGTCAATCTGAAAGAGAGAAGGAAAAAATACTCCCGGAAGATTTTCCAGAACAGAGGGAACAATACCTGGTTCAGTGAGGTATTTTCAACCAGGTTTTTGGTGTGGCTATATGGCTGTTTTTTTCCCCTAGGATGTATGAAAATGTGTGATGTGTAAGAAGACTGAACAATGCTTCATTTGTGATGCCTTTCCACCACTGGTTGCCCTTTTGCATAGAAGAATGACCAGGCATTAATGAGAGTCCAGTATTTTCTGCTGTCAGGTGACACAGTGGGGTGCCCTATCTCTCCCCAGCCTGCATCAAAGACTGATTTTGTGCTCCGTGGGGACTTCCCACTCTCTTCTCTTTATCCATCTTTTCCTCTCCCTCACTGCATCTTTCTACATGTGTTTTTTGTATGTCCTTCATCTTTATAGGGAAAAGGCAACAATAACTTACCCAATCTCTTTTTACTTTCAGAGGTGTTATGCACAACTGTTTTGTTCAGGTTTTTTTTTCCCCAGGCAAGAAGGAAGATTAAGGGGATGACATTTATGAAAATATTTGAGATTCTGGCTTTGGGCCTTTCTCTGGGTCATTTTATGAGCAGAGCTATAGATAATATGATTCAGAAACACCGGTTTCAGACCTAGCACATGAAGAGAAGTTTCACAAAAAATAAAAATAATTAGATTTAAAACCAAAATGAAAGTAGAGGAAAGAAACAAAAACAGCAAGATGGAGAAACATATAATAATTCACTATATTAAAAAAAAAAAAACAATCAAAGAAAGTGGATATTTCTTTCCTCTCTTTTTCTGTAGAGTTTATCCAGATTCTACACTTTTTTGTGGAGGAATAGGTTCGGACTCAAACTGTCCTTAACCCATAATACTTAAACCTAAAGCGAACTGACACACTTTTATTTTTTTGGCAGCAAATGGTGATCAGTCCAGTCAGTTCTAACATGATGTAAATAACTTGCAAGACCTAAAACTGGTTGGACCAGTCTCTGAATACACTCAGTAAAAACAGGTTTTCCAAAACAAAATACTAAGCCTGTTTGTTTGGAGTAAAGAGTTAAAATTGGAAGAATGGCAAGGAGGAGGGTAGATTTGCTCAAGCAACCTTGCAGCTGAGAATGCCAAGGCCTGGAGAGTAACAGTGTGGGAAATCGTATACTATGCCTACTGCTGTTTATCCTCTGTCTGCTTTGAGAAGTAGAATTTCTATGGAGAAATGAGTCTCTGTAAACACCTATAATTATAAGTGTTTACAGATACTCAGTGACACTTCTGCTGAAAGGCTTGCGCTTCCTTCTTGGAAGAGAGGTCAGAAAAGCATAGAGGAAAATTGCAATGTGGTAGTAAAATACACGAGTGGACCTTTGACAAACAGGTGCCAGCAACAGGCCTGACGCTCTGCCTGGGACTGGGCAGAGGTTGATGGTGCCTACATCCTTGTTTTGTGTATCTCTGCAGCCCAGTGCTGCTTCAGGATCCTCCAGTCAGCAAGGTAATGAAATAAATTTATTCTTTGGACTTCAGCTGTGGTTTCTTCATTGCCTGTAGTCCTGTGCATGTGCTGATTCACACACTGTTTGTTTAAGGGCAAGCAGAGCACAGAGCAAGAAAGAATTTTCAGTGGGACAGATAGTCCATGCCCTGCACAAAGACTGCAGAGGTCTGGCTTTCTCCTGTTTAGACACCTATCACTGTAGTCTTTGATTCTCTTCCGAATAAGAAGTGGTTTTCATCCACTTCAGAGTTGTTTGTTTCAGCATCCCTGTAGGCCCCTCAAGGATACAAACTGTAATTACATCCCTGTGAAGGCAGTCCACACAGTAACACTGGATGAGCAATAAACTGGAGAGGAACATTGCTCCATTAGATCCTAGTGAATGAAGCTATAGTTACATTATTCAATTTCTACTCCAGCAGTGGGCTACGCTGCCCCTCTTGGAATTATCTACAAGTCATTATTAAGCAAACAATAGAAAATCAAATGGATGGAAAATAAGCACAAATATTGCAAATATCCTAAATCCACTGCAAGATGTAAACTTAAAGTGAAATGAAGCATCTTCTTGCCAGTTGCCAATCCTGCCTCAGATCTATGACTTTTAGATAACTAATCTGGGATAACTTCAAAAAATACAATGCAATAGTTATTTCCACCCAGTTCAGTGTGATATATGTTATCAGAGATATGAATTTTTGAATAGTTTTATCCCATAGATTGACAAGCTTGTACTATGGAAAATTATCAAATAAACTCTAATGCAGGAAAATTAAGATTAAGGGCAATGAAAATTCTTAGACATGCTTCGTACTCAATAGTTTGTCTGCACAAGGAAATTCTTTCTTGGGTATGACTTGATTGTATGATGTAGCTTAAGCCCTCTCAAAGAACACCAATTAAAAGTTTGAAAAGCAAATCTTCCACCAAAATTAGAGTCTAAACATGGATTTGTATTATAAATGTCTTTGCTTAAATTCGTACATGAGAGGGCTTTCCTGTGCTTTTGTGAAAAGACTTTTGTGAAAAAGTTTTAAATGTAAATTTCTGACCTATTTTGTAAAATACAGCCTTTTTCTTTATGTCAAAGACAACATAGTAAGGCAAATTATTATTCCAGATCTTCTGGTTTATGAATAGTTCCAGTTATTGGGACAACATATTGACTGCTCTTCCTTTTAGTTAATTGAGTAATATACAGCAAAGCAGACAGCATTAGTCTTTCAGTGATTTTACAAAAACAAAGAAAAACAAAAAAATGAATGACAAAAATAGCCCACAAAGTCCCTATCTAAAGGGTCTTGACTCTTAGATTGAAACAGAAAAGTACAAACAGATTTGATGTGACAGTTGCGCAATGACTTTTGTGAAGTAAAAATATTAAGCTGGAAAGTACATTTACCTAGGTTCTTTTTACATCATATCTGGGTTTGTGTCATGATTTAACAAAAGCCTGGTTTTCAGCTGAGGGGAGGAGATGGCTGGTTCCCTGTGGGGACTTGCAGGAGCTGATCAACTAGTAAGTTTTGAAGAGCCAATCAGTTGGCTAAGTTTAAAGATTGACACCCAGTTAAGTCACTAAAATGTTGAGCATGCCCCTGTGGAAGAGCACATCTGAAAATGGAGAAAGCCCACGAAAAGCTCTCTTAACTTCCAGCTTTTTTGACCAGGCTGAGCCGGGCCCCTGTAGCTGGGCCTGGGCTGTGCGGCTGGGTTGGGCCAGGCCCCTGCAGCTGGGTTGGCACGTGGCCGGGGCAGCCCCCGTCAGTCGGGCTGAGATTTTCTGCCCTCAGAGGGCGGTAAGTGGGCAGCTGAGCTCCTCATGGGGGAGACTGCTGGGCCCTGTCCCAGCGGGTGGCTGGGGCTCTTTCTCAGCAGAGCCTGAGGACCAGCACTGGGAATGGCCCCGTGGTTGGCTCTAGGAGCAGCCCCAAAGCCAAGAGGGACCAGGGCCAGGAGCGGCCATGAGGCCACCGCTGTCCCAGACCAGGAGCAGCCACCTGGTCAGGGCCAGGCGGTCCAGATTGGAGCAGCCGGGGCGGTGCCATGCAGCTACAGCTATGTCAACATGACTCAATAGACTTTGTTCAATTAGCCACTTTTAGCTGGATATGCTGTTGACTGAAGGACAAAAGCAGCAGCAGAAGTTTTACTTTCTTTTTTCCTAGTACCCCACATGAAAGAAAAATGGGGGGTGGTGCTGGCAGCCAGTGCAGCTTGCACAGTGCTGGCAGGGACCACATAGTTGGTAGCAAAAGACACAGCAATTCAATTGTGGACCCCAGACAAGATCAACATTTCAACAATACAAAGCTCTATAAAAACTGTTTCAATTAATAAAACTTGAGAACAAATGAACTTATGAACAACAATTCTCTCCCAAATCAGGAAAAGGAAGGGACGAAGACATGTAAAGACAACAACATGGGACTCTGAGGTCAGTAAAGGAGTCAAAATTCTAGATAGGAGGGGATTGAGGAGATGCCTTAGTCTTGGGAAGAAATTATTTTTGTAAGTTTATGGAGAAGGTATAATTGGCATGTCAGACTTTTGTTTCCCCTGTAACTCATGAAAATGCATTGGCAGGATGTAGCATTCTAACCCAACAGCGAGCTGAGGCACCAGTATTGAAGCAAGTAGACATTGCTTTATCCAATGAAAGAGTTGAACAGAGAGAGATGAGAAACTTTGCCCCAGAGATAGTTATAAAAATCCTCTGTTCCCAGAGATGAAGAGAACTTTTTGTTTTATGTTAGAATAGCTCATCCTTTAAATAGCACCTCAATAACTTTACATTGGCCCATAAAAGCAGCTGTGGGAAGGCTACAAATCAGGAGAGGGACTTTTCACACTGTAAACAGATTGTCCTTTTCCAGGCGGCTGATTCTCTGTGACATTAATGCCACTACAGAAGAGTTTCTTGTGGAGAAATCTCCATAGCATTGCAAGAGAGACTCCTCACCCTAAATAGACTGAAGAAAGACTTTTCTAGAAGTGGTAAACTGACTGAAAGTCCCAGGTTTTGTCTCTGTACATTGTCACTGGGGGGAGGAGAAGTGTTCTGAAGGTTTATTCTCGTTTTTTTTGTCTTATAATTTTTTTTCTGTTAATTATGTTTTCTTTGTACACTTTAAAGTTTGTGCCTGTTTTAACCTCCTTCTCCTGATTCATATTTCACAGCAGAAAAATGAGTAAACATATTCTAGTGGGTGCACTGGTGTTTAGTCAGCAATGACCCACTATGTGATTGGTGCATCAACTGGAAAACTGAACAATTGACAAACCAAAACCTCTACAGTCTGAAATGAGGACTGATTTCTAGAATGGGAGCAAAATCTCTTAAACAGTTTGTGTAGAGTCTTGGTTATGCAAATATGTTCAGTATGTGTTCAAATGTCTTCTTTGTGAATCATTCACACTATCATTCACAATGCCATCAACTCCAGAATTGACTGTTCATGTTCATCATGTAAATTGAGATAGTGGCTCTAAGTGAGGATGAATGGGACATATCCATATACCAACCCTAGATTATTTTCTGCATTAATGTAAAAGGCACAAAGTTCTATTCTTATGTGTGCACTTCACTTTTCAGCAGATGGCATTATATAGTACATCCTACTGTGCTTTGCACTTTGCTTAAAATACCCTTTTGCCAACCTGACTTGGAAAACATCTTAAGTGTGACACAGAAAATCTTTGGATGATCTGCAAAAACAGGAATCATTCTGACCATGTAAAAGAAGAATAGCACAGGGTTCCCATCCCACCAGAGACAGGAAATCCCAATCCATAAAAAGTGTTTATTCTGCCATAAAAATATACTTTACAAATTTTTAGTCCTCTGACTTTTTACAGAAACTGTTGGCTAGAGTTGGACACAAGCAGACAAAAATCACTTTTCTAATTCCCCACATCCTTACTTGAAAAATGTTTACTCTTTTAGCCTTCTAAGATCTCTTACAACCATCCATGAGTACTGGAATCTGGGATTTTGGATCCCAGCAAACATCTACCTGGAGGAATATTGTATATTGTCAAATTACATTTCTCAGGCAGAGCTGAGATCTTCATTTGTGCTGCAGTTGAGTTCCTGATCTCAAACATTTAAATACTCAGTGGAAAACTTTCTTAGCATGAGAAATATCGGAATAGCACCTCTGTAATAAAGGAGGTTAATTTCAGTAAGGGGGCTTGGCATGTGGGGAACTTTGGCAGAAAAGCTCTGATTTATTCAAATACATTTTGGGGGCCATGTAACCCTCTATTCAAGAGGAAAATGGCTGAAAATAAATACTCCTGAGCCATACCCTGCTCTCTTTGTTGAGCTTCTAGAAAGTGTGTGGATTACTAGGAGGTCCTCAGAAGTTTTTCAAGTCTCCATACAAGCCTTACCCTTACTAGCTAAAATTAACTTAGAATCAAGATATTAAAACACTAAGCCTTGAAGATTGGTGTGGTTGTTTGGCTTCTTTATGGTTCAGAGGTAACTGGGATGAAAAAAAGTGGTAAATAAAAGATTATCAAAACAGGTTTTCTTTAACTTCCATCTGCTACAATGACACCATGTTTTTCTCTGTTTTTGTCATTCATTGTTGACTCACAAATTTACTATTAAGAAACCGGTTGAGAAAATGTATTTTACGCATTTATTTACGTCCTTTGAATTTGTAGACCTCTTGTCTGAATAGTTGCAAACAAACTTGGAAGGAAAAGGTAATCGTGATGTCTTAGGACTTTAGATTTTATATTTTTCACATCATGCACTTTAGTGTGTAACTCTAAAGTTTCATAGTCTGTTAGTTATTGTCTTCCCATTTTATTTGGACAAAACAGTTCCTCTCTGGGCCTGAAACTCAAGGACACCTTACTGTCTGAGGCACTGAAAAGTGTAAACAAAAACTGAGGGACGTGGGGGGCACAAACTGGGGATATATGACTTTATTACCTGAATTTGTAATTGGAGGATTAACCCCTGATATGAAAATAGACAAACTTATAATTGTCTGAAAAACTTGTGATCATCAGCTACCTTGGATGTAGCCTCTCTCAGAGGCTTCTGACTGCCCAAGGTGTGCCTGTTGAAGGCCTTTAATAAATACCTTGTTTTATTCTCTTAATCTTGTCTGTCTCAGGTAGCCGCTCCAAAGCATCAACAGCACCATAATTTTGCCAGAAGTTGCAGCTCCTATTGTGACTCTGAACCTCTGAAATTTTTGAAAGGGAAAGAATGAATGCTGGCACTAGTATTTGGTCTGTGTTACAGGAGCAGAGTTGAAATTTCTCATGGGCTGCAGGCAGAGATGACAAAACGGATGGTCTCTATAAATAAAATGCTGCAGCCTCTCCCATCCCCTCCTCCCTATCTGAAAGTACAGAAGTGAGTTTCTGAATTAGATTCTGCATGAGTAACTTCAAGAGCTCTCATCTAATTTACAAGCTTGTATGTTTCATAACAGCTTAGAATCTGCCCTCTATTGTTTTGCAGTCTTTTTTTTCAGTGACTTTTCTTTCATGAAAACATGAATAAGTGTATAGACATTTTACATACTTTTTTATAAGTACCTCTCTATATATGTACAGCCATATATACATCTATATAAAGAATACTTTTCACTCTTTATATCCACAGTACAAATATTTGTACACTAGAGTAGGTGTTATGGTATTCTTTTGATAAGAAATCTAGTACATAAAAATGTCATTATTCCATTTGTAATCCAGAGGAATAGATGCATATTTCCTAGGAAAAAAGCAAAAAGTGCTGCTTGAACACAGAAAAACTTCCCCTCTTTGCTACCAATTGAGCTTTCATCTCTCAAAAAATAAGTGTCAAGTGACAAAGATCTAGCAGTGTCCCCTGTAATTCTGTTTTTAAAGGCCTTAAGTTTACCACTACTTTTATTCTGTGGATGGAAAAAACACAAACCAGACTTGTTCTTCTCCTGTAACACCAGTGAGACCTGTAGATGTACAGTAACCATCCCTGTACCAGGATGCGTGGGGCCAGGACTCTTCTCAGCAAAGGTTCTCCAGCTTGGACAACAAAACATAACCCATGCAAGTTTTCCAGTGCTTGTTGACCAACAAGGGACTCACAGAAATCAGAAGATTTCAAGTGTTAGATTATACAAACTCAGAAAATAATACCCAAATACTGCTGTAACCTGGCTGAAATTATCATATTATCAAAACCTGTTAATTTAGTTGCATTTTTAGCAACTTCAATACAATTGCAATTAATAAAATTAGCATTTTTTCAACTCTGTGATCAGTAAACAAGAATTATGTAGAATGTAGGGCCATGAATACTGTAGACAAGGTAATTAGTCAACAATCTGGTCTTTTTTAGCCCAGTTCTGTATTGGTGAAACACCATTCTCCAAAGTAATACTACTGCTACAGGTAATTTAAATTTTAAAAACCCCATTTTTCAAAGGCATGGTTGTTACCTGCAAATGATGTGCACTTTTACACTGTATTGCCTGTAAGTGATCTGTACAGCAGCAGGTATGGTGTACACTATGGCATTTAGAAATGAGTGTGTTCTCATAGATTTCTATCCTCCAACAAGCCAATACCATAATTTTTATGTGGCTAGGACAGATCTGCAAATGACTAAATGTCTGCTTGTACAAACAGCAAAAATAAATTCCATGTGTCACAAGGGCATAACTGCAATATACATAAGGCTTTGCATGAGGGTGTAAGTTGTATGATTTGGCAATTGCACTAATTTCCCATCTATATACAATGTGTGAGTACAATGTTAAAAGGCACACCTTTGGGTTTGTGTTCAAAAACAAAACCTAAAACAGCACTGTGTGAGCTCCATATTAAAATGCACATTTAGAGGCATTAAAATAAATGCAGCAATGCTCACAAAATGCTGATTTATTTCAATCTTTCTCATGATTCTCTGTTTATGTATGAGCAATATAAGACACTTTCGTTAAAGAAACCAAATCTACTTGTAGACCAATATAGTTTGATTCTTCTTGATCTTGTACTATGTTTTCCAAATAATCACTTTTCGCATATTTTCTAAAACTAACTTTACATTTTAACAAAACATGGACTTAATCCTTGGGAAGACTCCATGTGGTGTATGCTACCAAGCTGTGCTCTATTGAATTTCTTGAGCATGGCAACTTCCATAGAGAGATTTATCTGACAGCCCTGTAAAAATATGCTGAGCTCTTGTTGACTGGACTTTTTCCAAATAACCACAGGGACATTTTCCAAATAATGACAGGGACATTCTCTACTGGTTTTAAAGCAGCTGCCATTAAACATAGGATATGAAATTAAATTAGTTTCATATTAGATAAGTCGTGTATAGACAAATAAGACGAGTTTTATTAAATTTCAGAAAGAGCTGATAAGAAGCTAATGATATAACAATTTCATTTATGCTACTAAAGCCTCTACAGCAATCATTCATTTAATTTTTAGTAAGTATTTTATAGGATCCTGTCACTTGTAGAATCCATAGGGAGATGACACCACCTTGCAAGTCTATAATATGGGGCCAGAATTGTAACAATATTGCATTTCAATGTGGTATTCTATTCTAGAATTTTGTATTTTAATGATGGACATCCTATAGAAAACTGATTTGCATTGTTCGTTAATCCTTGAAGCAGGCATCTCACAGGCTAGTTAATGTGACATGTGTAACCTTGTCAACTAAGTCCTGAGATTTGGAAGCGGTGAGGAGTAATTCAGCAATACCCTGGAGTGCTCATGGGGTGAAACAAATTAATTTTCAGTAGGCCTACAATTTTTTTCCTTAATCAAGATAAGTATGAAATACATCTGGTTATTTAATTTACTTCTCCACATTTCTGGACAGATGAGAAGCCAAAATTTTCTCCTAGCAAGTGTATACTACAGCCAAGGGAAAGTAAGGTAGATTAGCCACACACAGTACTACTGCAATTAGACCAAAACTCGGTAATCTCTATATTATGTTGTAGACACTTCTGACTGCAATGTGAAGGTGTCCCTTGAGCTACAATGTATTAATGTACCCCTCCACACAGCAATGGAGTTTGCAGACTCTCTCTTTATTCATTTAATCTATAACTAGAGGTTATTTATTCAGATTACTTACCAGTGACCTTAATTTAACCCTTTTTAAAAATATATTTACCATTAAACATCAACAATTCAAATAACTAATAATTCTATTTTAAATGCAAATAAGAACAGGGGCAGAAAATTTCTTATATGCATCAAGGAAAAAATGTGCAAATAAAGACCAGTATTAGTCTGTCATTAAAAAGAACAAGGGATAAAGCAATTGTTTCTAATCACTGAGGAAAATGGCTTTTTCCTTTCTTACTTTCATTTTCCATCTGCAAATTTCTAAACAGTTGTTTTGCTTCATGACTAAAATTCTACAGGCACAGTAAAACAGGTTGTTTTACTGAAGGATTGTAAATGAAGCATGTGTAGCAAGCACTGGTTATTTAAATCACTTAACTGCCAAAAATGATAAAGGATTAAAATCTCATTTTTAAATATCTGTGTTTCTAGGATTATGACTAAAAGGAGATCCTTTCAAACCCAAATAGAAAGTAAAGCAAAGAAATTACCTTCACTATCAGCAGCTGTGTAAAGCAAACCTAAGTTCCCTTCTATGAATAGGCGGCTAACTCTGTAACTTAATGATGACTATTTAAATGTCAAGATTAACAATTTTATCTGAAGTATTCAACTACATTCTTCTCCACTGATGCTGAATTTAATAAGAACTGAAAATTTAATTAGTGCCTGCTGTAGCTAGATCAATTGATGAAAGTGATTATATGGTTTGTTTACTTATGACAAGAGGGAACTAGGACTGGTGATTGAGGAGATTCCATCTACTATTGTGCTCCTTATTATCAACAAATGTGTATGTTTATGCCATGACTCCAGTGTATTGAGACACCAGTAATAGAACGGTGTTTCCACCCGTATGATACATGCAAGACATGAGATTGTAGACAAAGTGAGAAAATAATATCCCAAAATGTCAGGTTTGTTCTACATATTCCTAAGCAGCCACTGAAAGACGGCTGGATAGATAGTATAGCTTTATGCTGGAACTGAAGGCATCAGTCATTTCAGATTTAAAATCCCAAAGCATTTTTACCTCTTTTTAGATAAAAGAATGATCAACTTTTTCCCCACTCTGTGATGACATTTCTGAATCTTCACCCCTAGCAACTCCTCTTTTTTATCCTTACTAGTTTTGATTGCTTAATTCTTTCGCTCATTGTCACTTTTCAGTTAATGAAAATCTTAGAAAGCTTAATTCATTTGAATTTGCTACAGAATGTAGAGCTAACATGACTCAAAGAGATGTGGGCAGTGCTGCACTATTTAAAAATCCTACATACAGTGAAGGACATGATATTTTGGTTTCATGAAAGCAGTCCAATATTAACCCCTACATGGCTTAATTTCAGTTTTAGCACTCATGTTGCCATGCCCAGAAAACTCATAGCCTTTCATCACACTGCTTAGTTTGCAACCACATATCAGCAGCTCCAAAGTGGTGGCCAACATGCAGCTAGTGAGATGCCAGCCACTTCAAAGTAGATGCCCTGGTAGGAGACATTTATGTCAATGGTGACACTTGCGCACTGGAGACTGCTGGTGGTAGGAATATCTGTCATGGGAGGGAAAATAAAAAATTACAAAATACACCAAAGAGAGTGATGTAGCTCTGATAAAAGAACAGACCTTAACATAATTTTAAATGACACAGGGTATGGATTTTATTAGCTCTGTTTACATTCCTCAGAGTTTGAGGAATGATCTGTGGAAGAAGCTGATCAATGCTAGCCAAGAAAAGGCAAGGTATAGAAGAACTTTTTTGTAAAGCCAGCAGATGATGTTGCATATGTTTTAAAGGAATATGAAGTACAATAATAAAAAGAGAACAGTTATTCTTTAAAAGAACAATTTGCAGCTTCTCTTTTAGGATTTTTAATCCCTCACAGTTTATTGGGGTTTTGTTTCTTTTTCTATGGGTTTTATTTTTGGCATGTTCTCACATCAAGAATATTTTAAAAATTAAAGGAAAAATCTAAATGTCTTAATGAAATTATCTCCCTTAAATTCAAATCAATAGGAAAAAGAAGTCACTAACAACTAGGAACAGATCAGGCCTAGGGAATTTGAACAGATACATTTCAGCAAAAGCCATGACTAAAAAGATGTCTGTTCTTAGCAATCCCACACACATTCCCCCTTTTAGAGTCAATCATTCAAAACAAATTTTGCATATTTTTCATGCGTTTTAGTGCCTGCCATAGACAGAAATAGATAATGGATGAAACAACCATCTGAGGAATATTGTCCATAGATTATCACAAGCAACTGACTTGAATAAAAATTATGTCTCTACATGAAGACTTTTTTCTTGTAGAATGTGGTCTGTGTCATAAGAAGAATCATGTGTTAAATTATGAGATTTGAAGATGAGAAGACACAACAGGAACAGAGTGAAAAGTTCATTGATCTTGAATTACTTGCCCTGTATAAGCATAGAAGTCACACAGATTCTGAAGAAATTTGCCATGTCCTCACTCTTTTCTTCATTTGGAAGCACTGCAATTACTCATCTATTTCACCCCAAAATAGTTCCACTAACTTTATTCACAGCCCAACAGGTAATCCCCCAGGGTCTGAGTGGGAAGACATGGAGAACATCCACAGATAAGAACCAGAGGGCAGCCTAAAGCTAGTAGATGTTCTCCTTTTGAAGGTACTGATAAGCGATATCTCCTAATCTATAGTCTTTGGAGCACTTGTGGTGTCCAGACCAGAGTTTGTGCTTGTCCTTTTAAATGTCATGTGAAAAGTAGCTGCTTGTACCCTCAGCAGAGGCTGAGCAATTTTGGAGTCAGATCTCTATGGTTGAAGTGTCTGGCCATAGCAGGGAAACAACATACTCTAGGGAAAAATGATGTTAAATTAGTTCATCCCCTACTGTTCCTTAAACTGGGACTTAACCTCCCCGTTTGCTCTCCTGGGAGATTGTAAAGATTTGGTTTTCATAATTAAAAAGTCAATATTTGACAAGAGCTACCTGGTACCTGATTCTGTGTGCTTTCCCTCTTACTTAGCAAGCTATTTGCTCACAGAATAATAAAAAGATTAAGTAATATGCATATGAAATTGCTAATGGCATGTATTTGGTTAAACAAATGAAGTAAGTATAAGATTAATTTAATCCTCTGGACAGACCACCAATTTCTCTAGATCCTGCAAGAAAGCCTAAGAAAGATCCTTGCCCATTGTTCATTGTGGCAAACACTGAAGATGAGTTTAAATTTTGATTCTTTTGATTTCTTTTAATTGGTCTTTATAAGTGGCTTGGCTCTTGCTAAGAAAACAGACAGTATTTATGGGTTTAATCATGTAATGTCAAAATATATGCATAACCCTTTGAAAGAAGGGTGACTTGAAGTTTGGCAGATATCAGGTATGTTCATTTAGGCTGATGAATGCCCATGTATATTTTTTTAAATTAAGACAAGTTTTAAAATATTTTTTAAAATAATGAAAAACATAAAAGTTGTCTGTGGTATGAGTTCAGTACAGGTCTGGCAAGTTGACAGCTAAATTCTTTGAATGTTTTATCTGCAACAGTATGCTCTATTACAGACGAATATTTCATTCTGATGAAAATGTGCATCCAAATACTCTACAAAGGCTCTGACTACAGTTACCTAAAAACAATAAAAGCTATTTCATTTTTGTGTGGCATATATAATGTTAATGAGTATCATTTTAGTGTATATTAGAAAAATACATTCTTTATTATCATTCAGATTCACTCAGAAGCCACTCAAAGAAATGCTCGAGACAACATTAACAAATTAATAACTTCGTAGTACTTAGCACAGTGTTTCTATTCCTGAGGATAAACAAGGGCTAAGACAATAATGGTATGAGAAAAACTAAAAAAAAAAAATACTGCCTAGTTGCCTAGTTACCTATCCACTGAGTACCATCCATTTTATTAATTCAGTGAGGGAAAAACTTTGGGGAAGATTAGACAGGTAAACTTGACCAACCTGGAGTTTCCTTTAAGGAGTTTATGAAAAGTGCTTTCCCACAAAATGTTTGTTCTTTATGCATACAGAGAAGGTTTGGTTCACTAGATGATTTCTGGATGTAAATACCAGGGATGCAGTACAGAGGCTCTCTTCTGCCTCTCCAAGCCACTTAAGACTCAGCATTCTGGACTCCCCAAGTACTTTCACAAGAAGGGGCTTAGCCAAGAGGGGAAGGGAGATTAAAATAATCAGGAAAGTGTAAATGCAGATGCACTCAGTATCCCAGGAAAACAGTGGGTGGGCAAGGAGAAAGAAGTGACTGAGTCAGGTGTCCACAGCTGAAGTGATTCTAAAAACAAGAGCTTCCATATTGCTCTGTTCAGAAATGAGGAGATGGATACTTTTTTCACACCAAAAAAAAAACCAAAAAAACCACACTGACCATACAATAAAACAGCAAAAACATACAAACAAACAACGAAAGACTAAGATGGGGGATGAAGATGGGCGTGAGGACTATATGGACCAGCTGTGGTGGGATGTCCCTGAGTGTCTATGGCAATGTAGTCCAAACTCTAGTCATTGACTGAAGAAACTCTCACCAAGCCGAAGGCAGAGGGTTTTTGCACCTCTGGAAACAAAGTCTCAGAAACCACAGGAGGTGTCAGCTGTGGAGATAATAGGGTGATTAAATCTATAATCACAAGTAAACAGAAACAAGATTACCTGAGCAATCTGAATTCTGGCATTAACTAAATTTTAAATATTTGACTTTGCAGGTTTAGCGTTTTTTCACTCTTTTTAATGTCAATTTGATCTCTTTGGCAAAATACTGAAGAGGCATGCATATTTGTAGTTAGGATGCAGTTTTAGAGGATATAGTTCCCATGGATTGTGTAAATAAATCCCATTTTTCAGAACTGTATAAACAAAAAATCTTTCCCATTAATTTCCTTGACAAACAAGCTTGTGATTTTACCAGGGCTTGGGGTTTTAATATTTGTTAGAGCTGCATGCAATAGTATTATAAGAAACACCCTCATTTTTTCTCATTCTTGAGCCCACAGTATTACTCTTTCAGCACTGCAGAAATGTACATAAATTCTCACTGACTCTAATGGAAGTGGAATCTGAGAGAGCTAAATTTTGCACAATTTCTTTTCAAGTCACAGTTACATCCTTGTTCAGTTGCTCCAGCTGCTTATTGTAAAGGGAAAATAATTTGCAAAAGTGAAGAAATCAAGAACAATCAATAGTTCTTCTCTTATTCTCCCATGATTTAAAAAGAGAGATACGTTTAATTTAAATTAAGCATACAAAATCTCTTAAAGGATAAACATATTCAAAGGAAGCAACAGCTAAACTGGATTGGGAAATCTGTCTAGATGCTGCTGCAAAAGTGTTGCAGTGTATGTACAAAGGGAAATATCTGAAGGATTAAAGAAGCTCCAAAAGCCCAATTCCTATCTTATTCATATTTAATGTGGTATTTGAACTCCAGAAGTCCACTCTTAATTCAGATGCATTGGTATCTTGTTTTGGGATAGAGATCATTTTGTCTAATGGTGAAGTCATTATATGAAATTAGTGACACCCAAGCAAGGCAAATTCTTGTCAGTTTCTTCTTTTTAAAAGAAGAAATCACTTGGAAATCATAAATAGGTTTGATACAATTAGAAGCTGCACAACTTTTTAAGTTTTGTCTTGATATCTGTCATTATTTAAAACATATTTATACTTGTTTACAAAACAAGAACTGACATTTTCTATTACAGACTGTTGTGTTCTGTAGTGTGTTATTCTTCATAAAAAATGATAAGACTTAATCCCTGAAACAGTCTAACTCAGTGTTTGTTTCCACATCTGATTCAAACAAGAAATCTGCCTCTGCTGTGATGAGAATACAAGAGTGACTATGTCAGTACCTGGAAGAGAGGGGAGGTGAGACAATGAAAATAAGGATAGTTTCTGGTGATGAGAGAATCAACCACTGACCAGGAGGAAGACTTAATACAATACAATTGGTTGGGTGGGCAGTATGAACTAGGTTATACTAGTATGAAAAGCAGCAAGGGCAGAATAGGAGAGCAAAACCCTTGCACTAACTGTTCTTGTTGCTAGCAATGAAGACACTGATAATTAAGTGTTCCATAAACTTGCTGGAAAATTTGCAGAAACTGTTACACAAAAAACAGTAACTTTTCAATGGCAGAAGCAAGGATGTCTTTTCACTTGGTAAACAGATGCTGTACATGAAATAATATTCTAACTTCTTGTTCCACCATAAAATATCATTTTAGCCAACATAACTGCACTCAACAAACCTTACTTGTTTTCTCTCAAAAAGTGTTGTAGCAGATAAGCAAAAAACTCTTCTCAGTTATCATTCATGACAATATTCATCCTCTTTTAAGAATCTCCAAATTAACTAAAAAATCAACTTTCTTACGAAGTACAGTAATATTTGTTTATATTTGGCACAACTGCATTCTCATGAAATTAATTCTCTTGCTTTTACCAGCTGTATATGTGAAAATCTGTTTGTATTTATGCATATACACATGTGTCTGTGCAGGATGCACTAGCAGGAGAGAATAATGCTTAAGGCTTCAGCATATATCAGTACATTTATTCTTCTGTTTTCTTATATTTATAAGCTACAGTATGCATTTATTTCAAGATATAAAATATTGATTCAGGCTGCATGACAAGAGAAGCTTTTTATAGGTCATTGGGACAGAAAAAATACTGCCTTTTCCTCATGTCTCATAGCAATATATCTTGTATATAGTTCAGTTCTGGAAATCTATGTTTTGATATGTCTAAGAATACCAGTTATAATATACTTTTGAAAATAGTTCTCATGATTACATGAGTATCACTATCCATTTTGTCACCTGTCACATCTAAAGATCCACAATATCATAGCAAAATATGCTACAACCCTGGATTGATGTACTTTGCTTTAGCCTGTTGACATACAATACTTTCTTCTAGGTACTGCAAATGTATTAGTTATTTATGGACACTGAAATTTACAATGAGTCTGTGTTTGAGACAAACCATGTAGAAAGAAAAAGAATGTATGCTTGTTTTATATAAATATGTAATGCTGCATCAATGTTAGGTGTAGATTCAAGGGGGAAATGAAAATTCAAATCAACTTGATGCTATCCCAATCATTTTTAATCCCACTGCTAGCTACCTTCTTTGCTGTAAAAAGGTCTGGAGGCTTTCAGAACGATTCAGATGTTGTCTACCCAATAGAGGTGAAGATGGAAACTTGCTGTTGCAAATACAGCACTAAAAACTTTGGGTTTATATTTGTTCACATTTCCAACTGATTTTCTAAGGGCAGACTGGACGATAGCATTGGTAATGAAGATGAACGGAAGCAGGAATTATTTAGACACTGGGGGACAATATGCAAAACTAAATCAGCATTATTCATAGTCATAACTAGTTGCATTTATGTGCCAAATTTATGAGATGTAGTAATCTATCCCCATTACATGCTAGATACTTTACCTAAGCTGGGTTAAGGAGGATCCCAGTTTTCATCCCTGATGAAGTTCCTTATCTGAACTTTATGAACAGCAAAAGTTCTTCCTCTCACTGTGTCACTTTTCTGTATCACTTGTTCATTCTCATACAATAATAATTGGATTTTGAGTTAAGGTTTAAATGGGCTATAGCTGTAGTAGTTTAAATATTTGTCAATCCTTACTATATTTATATATAATTTGCTAAAAATAAATAGACTTGTTTTAAGATACCACCACCAACGGGCTCTTTGCTGTTATGCATGAGTTGTGAGGCAGTCAATCTGGATTTTTTAACATTTAGGTGATTTAGCCTCAGGAAAGAGCTATTTTACATCTACAAGCTTTTTAAAAGATGGGCATTTCAATCCCAGCTCCTTCCTACTGCTAAATTAATACATAGCCCAGAAACAGAGCTCACCGTGACAAGATAATGTCACCACCACTGTGGAGGAAAAAACAGCGAACTTGTACTTTGCAAAATAAGTGCAATTACAACTATCCCTATTTAAGATTATGGATATCTCAATGTTTTTTTTATTCCTCTGAAAAAAGTTCCTGATTTCATTTGATAATATTATCCATTTCCTGTTTGCAATTGCAAAAATATGTTGGCTTTTTTGGCAAAAAAATTTTTTTAAAAGGGGTGGGGTGTTATGGACTTTAATAGATCCGACTGCTAAAACAGCTCAAGTTAGGAATTTATGGGACTTCCTGAGTTCTCTTGCATGAGCTGTGGCAGCACATGCATGGGTAACAAAACATTCATAAGGTCTTTTCAAATGCTGCAGAAAATAGTGTGTGACTCATTTATTATTTTCCAGTGGTCTTTTGAACAATGTAAGGAATCAATATCCCAAGATAGTGCAAAAAGATTTATTTTCTGTTGGCCTCTATTAAAAAATGAGATCTCTGGGGGCAAAAAAGAAAAATTTTAAAAGGGATAATTCTTCCCAGTGCAAACTCCAGGTAAGAAGCTCTGTTGAATCTCATGAGATTTGTGAAGCACTGCTGAATGAGAATTTCCCCATAAACTTCTAAAATATAGGATTATATGGTTTATTTACAAATTCATAAACAATTTCTTAAATTAAAAACCTGAAAGAACTGAGATATAAGCTGAGCAGTATGTATTTCCCTCTTTTTGTAGGCTAGTTACTACTAGTTTTGCTACATAATGTGTTTTCTAAGCACACATATATTGATGAAGCAAAAGTATTAGAGATAATCACTGCACATTTCCTTTAACATGGCATTTTTACATGACACCCACTCACAGGATTACATTTTTTTACACACACAATAATATTTAACTGCTCAATGGAATGAGATTATTACCTAAAAGGCTTCAGCATGAATATAAATCAGAAACTCTAGTATTTTCCCATCCTTTATGGTCAAACCCAAGAAAAGTTTTGAAGTTCTGTCACTGAGGGTGGTAAATAATTTGATTAAACTGTAATTTTAAATATGTGCCTTTATCCAGAAAAATTCTTGAACTTATGCTTAATTATAAGTGTAGGTTTATCGGCTCCCACAGAACTATTAATGTGCCTCATTCCTTTGCTATTTTGGGTCTAAATGGCAAAACACACTAGAATCAAATTAGAGGCTATCTCACCATTTTTTGCACAGTCTTAAACAAGAGATGATGTTTGGGCAGTCCCACCTCACAGTCTACCCTGGAAACATATTTATTCATGGACGTATACAGACCTTTTAAATTTACAACCTCTGGCACTGGCATAGTTACTGAAGTGAACAAAAAACCCTTATGCAAGTGGCTGGGAATCCATTCTCTCAGCCCTATTTTCTCTGTATCTTCTGTTTAGTGAGGAAAAGCCTTCATTTGTGTTGAATAAAAGTGCTGTTAGACATTTGTTTCCTTTCCTTACTTAACTCTGGCCCAGGAATAGTGAAGTATTCCTTTATGAGGAGGCACATACATGGATGGCTATATTGGACTAGACAACACAGAGTCAGAAAAACCCAACCACACATTTTTACCTCTCTGCAGTACTGTCCCTCCTTTGACTATCAATGTCTGAATCCTACTATTGTCCAGGGCTGAATATTCATCCCTCCTATATCAACTTAAATACAAATATATTTTCAATGTTGCCTTGTACCTGTTATTTCCAGCCTCTTCTGTTTCAAGAGTGGAAAGCTCAGTTACTATAATACGGAAGATCTGGATGTATAGGTTTTTTCAGAAGAAATCAGTTGTTATTTTAATGCCCTGCGATACCTTTTTTTCAAAATATTTTTGTTAACATCCATAAAGTACAACAAGTATAAAAGAAGATATTAGAAAAAAGTAACAAACAAAACAGAACAGAAAAAATTCAGCCAAGTTTCCCCTTGATACCTAGATCTGTATCTATCTAAAATTCGATAGTTCTAGGACAGATGTTTCTCTATAATCCAAAATCGATGTAAAATTCTTTTGAAGAAATATTTTTGTTGGTTCTTTTACACTGGTGCTATCTCCCATCTGACATTTCTCTGTAGCTTTTGGAGCTAGCTCATGAACTAATTTAAACCTAGAAAGATAAATGCTTTTTAAAAAGTTGTCCCACACTGACAAGCAGACCAATCATTTTGCGTTCTAGTTCTTGTGAGGGGGGATAAAATTGCTATATAGCATTTTGGATTATGAAAAAGAAATACTCAGTATTAAATATTCAATATTAAAATTTCTCAAATTTAAAAATAAATCTACAGCCTTTTTATTCTTAAAAAATCTTCTGCCAAGTACTGCTGATTTTCATTCAGGAAACATACTATTTATTAAGATATAGGAGAAAATGCTTTGAAAAATAAGTGACCTGTAGTGTAGCGTATAAGAGGTTTTATGTCAAATGTTTGTGGACAATTCTCCACTTTCCCATTTTGAGGAATTGTGATGCTGACATCTGTCAGTGCATTCCTGAAAAAGCTTGATTTCAGAGACATATTTCTGTTAAAAAACTCTCAGGATCTCTCCCCTTTTGCCCATTGAGCCCATGAAATATTTAAGATTATCTGCATAAATTACTTTAGATGGGGAAGATACAGTACCTCTAGACACAGGATAATCAGTTGATATTATACCCTAAAAACACAATTGGAAAGGGTTTTTTTTTGCCTTTTCTTGTTAGTCCTTAATCTATTTCTCCCACTGAAGTTTTCCCTTAATTTTAATTAGTCCATTTCTGGAAATATTAGCATGGTATCAAGAAAATGATGAGAACAAAGGGTTGCACATACAATAATTGTCTAAGTGCCTAAGGGTGAAGCTGGGAGATGAAAACCTACTTTGCTGTTGTGTCTTCTTCCTGCAGATCAGCATCGGCCACACAGTGTTGACCTGACTTCAAGGCTTACCCCTTATCCAGTTTTCAAAGAGAACAGAGGCTCTGTGGGTTAAATTATTGTGATTTACTGGGATATAATAATGACACAACCAGAAACAAATCTCGTAGTTTGCCACACACAGCCCAAAAAACACAGCAGAGTCTTCATGGTTTTAGGGTCTTTTTAAGTATTTTGCATACTTATCTTATTCAATATACATCCTTAATTAAGAGAGTAAATGTAGTAGGACTCATAAGGTGGGATACATTTAATGGTTATTAATATTCAAGTAATCGTAAGAGGAGGGATATTTTTGCCAAAAATGTATTTGCCCTATGACTGGCTAACTTGAAATTTATTCCTTCTAAGTAGCTAGTCATCACTCTTCTGCTACTATTAAATCCTGGCAGTATTCAAAATATTCTTAACAGCTATCTTAGTTCTGTGGCTTCAAGTACTAAGCCTTCCTGATGCAGATTTCAGTTCCAGCATCTGATCTGCAAACCGATGTATCTCAGCACCTTATAAAATCTAACATGACATCTGTAATCATCTTCTAGGCAACAAGAAGAAATACTGATGGTTACAGTGATTGTGGCATCTGATATTAGCAGCCCTCTGGAAAGAGGATAGCCTATAAATCATCTTTCACAGGAACAAAACCAACAATGTGTTCCACAAAGAAATAATCAAACCCTTGTATTTTTTTTAATGAAACAGACTGATAATGTCACTGTTATTGAAACATAATGAGTTATTTTGTTAATATATTCAAGTTAGGAAACTGATTAAAGAACATTTCATTTCAAGAGCAATGGTCATAACTCCAAGTGAGTCAGTAGCAATGAGAAATTATTAAATAATGCTCCACAAAAGTAGTTCATCACTTCATAGCCTTTTCAAACAATTACCGTACCAAAACAATTAGCAGCCAGCAGTAAGTGCAGACATTTAAATAGAAAGACTGTGATTTAAACCTATGCAGAGATTGAACCATTAGTAATAAGTTTTCGGGATGCAATGCATGGAAAGGGAGTTTCCAACATATGGAAAGAGATTGTTAATTTCCTATGAGGTTGTTTCAGGCTCTATTTAGTGGGAAATGCTGAACCTAGCTGAGAGAGATGAAAAGCAATGTGTCTCTGAGGGATTTTCATTACCCAACCACAACTTTACACATATGAGGCACAATATCTTACTTGATTATCCAGCCTTCAGTAGTTAAGTTGGAGACTGAGTTACTCATATGAAAATATTTATCCCCATAGAAATTATGAATTTAAGACAGTTATGTAGGATGAGCTCCCTAAATATACTGGGATGTTGACTCCAGTAGGGTAAAGCCAAGAAACACAGGGACACTTTTTCTTGATTTACTTTCCAAAGATGCTTTCTTTTTCCTAGTGTGTCAGAAACATGAGTTACTGTAGCCATGCATCTCAAAATATTAATCCACCAGCAAGTAGCTTATGATTGCTGCATGTCTGCTTGTGAGGGTAAAAAAATTAAACAAATGTGCTCTTTAAAAAACATATACAAAACTTTTCATGGTTATAAAGATTGTTTTTAAAATCTTTTACAGGAAGCCCTTTTCTTCAACAGCTACTATAAGTCTTTAGCATTCACTGAGGCATTAAATGGTGTTGTTTGGGTGTGGAAGGTGAAGTGAAACCAGAAGTGAAATAAAAGTTTGGCTTTCATGGGTATAATATGAAGGCAAGAATGTGATTTTCAAAGAAATCTTATTTACATTTCTCTTGAGCAAATTACATGATTAAATATTTACCTTCATAATTGTAGTCAGATGTTTGCTGTAGAAAGAAGTACATATAAAAAGATGATTTGCTAAGCCTGCCTCAAAATAGTTGATGCTCTGGATTTAAGCAATAAATGCATTAAAATCTCTACAGATCTTACAATATATTCAAAGCCTGAAGTTACTCAGCAAATTTATTTGATGAGTTAAGTAAGAATATACCTTCTAATTTGTTTTCATCCTTAATTACCAATTTATTCTTTTGATTCATGCGCGGTAAATTTCATACCATTGATTCCCTCTTGACCTTGCGATTGTAACTGAATCCTGAGTTCTGGCTTGTGGCCCAGTAATATGTAGAAAATTGTTTATATTAGCAGCAAGCTGCCTTGAGCTGCAGAGCTTTGATTTAATGTTATAACTGTACTAAAAGTAGCATCGCTTTCCCATGTACTCTCTATTCTGCTCAAATCCCTTGTCATTATAACAGATGTTTGGATTATTGTTCTGTAAACTATGTCAGAATTTCAACCTTTAGTATCTGTTTATTATTCTCTGAGGGTGATATTACAAATGTTTGCATGCACAATTGATACAGCCTGTCTTTTTCCCATAAAAGTGCTAAGCAGAAAGTTTTCACTAATCAGAGTAAATACTAGTTTTAGAAGCAAAAATTTTTATTTCAAATCTCTTTTGAGAAAATGTTTGCAGCTGGAAGTGGTGGGTATCACTCCTTTTCAAGGTATGTACCAGAGGAGTGTGAGACAGTATTTGGACTACATATTAAAACAAAATGATAAAAAAAATTTAAGGTTTTAGATACTTGTATAAAGAAATAAAATTAACATACAGCCATTTAATTATTTTATTCTGAAGCAATAGTAGCACTTCTCTAATTTTACATTAGTAATCTAATGGACTGAGATTAGTTCAGTTTGTTAGAGGAAGGTCTAATAAACACCTTGGGTGTGGATTCAATCCCTCTGTGGACTTTTCATTGGTGTTGGACTTGGTGTTCCTTGTGGGTCTCTTCCAACTCAGAATATTCTGTGATTCTGTAATTGCATGCTAAGTTATAAATGCATGTTTGCTGAAAGAACATATTTAACCTTCTCACTATAGACTATGAAATAATATATAAGCTGATTATTGGAATCACAAAGAACAGAGGACTGAGATTTTTTGTAAAGATTTCAAGATGTACAGGGAAGCAGCTTCTAGGGAAGCTTCCTCTTCAAGGGAAGATAATTTTTTGTAAAAACCTCATTAGCTCCAAAATAATACCTATTTCAGAAAAAAAAGAGGGTTTAGTAATGTTTTTGAAGCTTGAGCATTACTTTCCATCTGAATTTTAAATTCTTGTAGTAGATCTTTCATACGCCTGGAATGTGTTTCCTGAGGCACTTGATCTAGTCTGAGGTTGCCTAAATAACAGTCAAAACAATCCATTACACTTTGTGTTCTCTCTCTGTAAATACACACATAAGTACAGAGAATGAACTTGTGCACACATTACACCAATACATAAATTTATGGTCTTACAAACAGGAAAATCAGTATTAAAAAAGACAACTAAATATTTTTCTGTGTTTGATAACAATCCAGTCTATTATACACCTTTCTAGTTCTGTAAATGGAAGCTAAAGATCTCAAGAGAACTTCTGCATTTATACAGATGGGGGTTGTGTATGAAAATAATTTATTCCACTTGATGTACTTCCTTTACCTTTTTTCTCCTTTTTTTTTTTTTTTTGTTTTGTTTTGTTTTGTTTTGTTTTAACCTATTCTGTTTATCATTAGACTGTATTGTCATTGTCTGTCTGCTATGGGGTGTTTTTTAAAGGTAGTGTCTATCTGTGAATAATTATCCCCTTAATATACTATAGGAATCTCTTATTGGGATGAAAAATGCCTCAGACTTAAAGAACACTCTTCATACCTTAATAGAGTCAAAGCGGTGCAATTTTACAGTGTTCAGACAATTATCAACAAAAATGACCCCAGAGAAAAAAAAGGTGATGCCATTGCTGTTAATTACTTTTGTCTTAACAAGGGAATCCAGCTACATAGACAGTAGACTTCAAAGATTTTGCTGGAATCCCTACACATATTATTTTTGCATTTAGGATGAAAAAAAACAAGGTCAGCTTTGGAAATGATTAATGCCTTTTTGCTGAAAGCTGTACCAAACGTCCTTGAGTTTAATCAAAACTATTTGTTTTTAGTCAGCTTTGCTGTTGTCTCTTTTACTCTTGTCCACTGATAGCTTGACATTAATGACATCATAAATCATGTGAAGTGGCGGCTGGGGTTTGGTAGCATTTCAAGTGTTTGTTGAGATGTCCTAGGCTATTTGAGGAGCTGGTGTGAGGAAGGATATTGGGTTGATCTAAATCTTCAGTCTGATGCATTTTTCTGTTGCTAAAATCAAGTAAGACATGAATTTAAAATGTGGGCATTTTCCAAAAGGACAATATCCACTACAATGGTCAGATTGTAGAAAATTAGTCTGTGATTATTTCCCCCACCAATTCAGTGGGATACAATCTTGTGAAATAGATACATATATTGCACAAGGAAAATATCTCAGGTATGTGAATTCCTTAGTCATTCCTTTTACATGAAGGCAGAGGTCTAAGCCCATGTTCTGCCCATCCCTATGTGATACAGTCAGTCAGATGCTGAGGGGTAAGCAGTTTGTACAAACCTGTCATTTAGAGGTGCTGCTGTTTTGTTGTGTGTTTGCTATGTTGGTTCATGGGGGTTTTTGCTATAAATAGCAAAACACAAAACATGATCACTTTGAAAATATTTTCATTGAAAAATGTTTAGCTGTTATCAGTTATGTGTTTCAGAGATTTGAGTTGATCATTGTATGTTTTATAGCTTGTTTTCAGTATGGCTATATACTTAGGACATGCTTTTCATTATATTTTACTGTACTGTGAGGACAATGGAGAACTCGTCCTTTGAGTGCTATTTATTCAGCTGGATTCTCTTACAGTACAATATGTAATTTGTAGACTGTTATAGAAAGTATTTGTTCTGTTATTATCCCTAACCCTCACAAAGTTTATTCATCACAAAAATTACATTTCCTTGTGTCAAGGAGCCTCCAGAAAGTTGGAAGGTTGCTTTTGTTCAATCATTTAGAAGGATTTATGTTTGGAAATAATACCTAGTGCGTGCTACATAGAGAAGAGAAACCATGGTATAGCATTTGGGTTTCAATTAATAGATTTATCATTTAACATATCTGCTAAAGAATTTTTGCATTCCACTAATTCAAACATAAGTATAAGCTTGATCACTTACTTCAACTGTTTTATTTAGAGTCACTGGGTGAACAGCAAGTGAAGTTGGTAGCATGACTGGGATATCAATGTTACATTTCCGAGGCCCATTGGTGTGGAAAGATGGATATACCTTCTCCCTTTCCTGGTAAGAGAAAAATCAAACTACAGAAAATACATATAACATGTAGTTTTGGAGAAAGAAATCACTGCATCTCTGAACATGTGACTTTCTTTGTGTCCAGGATGCACCACAGGCACATGGACTTCTCACTCCAGGAAAGATAAGGGATCACTCTGTAATCAATCATATGTCTATATGGTTTTAACTGACTTGAAGAATGAAATTTAAAAGAAAAGAAAAATTAAATGAAAAAAGCTTTTATTTAATTACTCACACTGTATGAACCAGTGTGCCAATTCACTGGTGAGTCTCAATCCAGTGAGCATCTTCCCATCACCCGCCAATGTTTCTCTCCTGTGTACAGATTTCTCTGGGAACCAGGTGAGGGATGTTAAGCACTTCTGACTCTATGTCAGCCTGAGCCTTACTGCAGATCCTGTGCATACAGTGAATGATGGTAATTATAGTGAAAAATCTAGGGTATTATTTATTTCTCACTAGCAGACAGCACCTGACAGTCTTTGTATATCAAGTTGTTATTAAAATCCTATGTCTGGATGTTAAGCTGACTTATTTTACAACTAATCTTCTTTTGCAACTAATCATGTACTATGTATAAAGTTTGGTAAGTAAATTCATCTAATTTGACAGGAGAGATATTAAAATGAAATAATTTATGTCATCAAATAAACCATAGTATCTTGTTTTTGTGATTGCCAAATGCAGTTCCATTACTACATTGGTGTAAACATCTTCTGAGTTATTTCAATCTTGTATTAAGACTGGATTTGCATGATAGCACATAATTTTATTAGTTATAGAATGCATTTTCTGAGGATTTTAAGCATAAATCTCTTCTGAATTATCATGCCACATTGAAAATAGGGACATACAGAAATCTTTGCTGATGACTCCCATTCGGAGCATGTCATCCATGCTTTTGCACTGTACCGTGGTGCTGATATACAGCAGAGCTCAAGCTGAGTTAGAAGAGAAAGAGGCCTGCTCTAGTTTCCTCCTCTGAACTGTGCTTGTGTTCCAGTTTTTGTTTTGAGAAAACTTTGATTTCCTGAAGAATGCCTGTTGGTAGAAGAAAACTCATGATATAGCCAAGTGAAAACAACACGAGCAGCATTTAATGAGCACAAAAAATGCATCATTCTCCTTTGCTTTTGGGATTTGGTTTTATTTAATTGCATGAACACATGGCAAGACATAGAATGTGGCAGGGAGGTCTACATTTAAAAATATATCACCAAGAGATAAGTATGCAAAATTTAGTGCTCAGATTTCAAAATAATAATGGCAGCCAGTGGTCTCCAGAATTATTCGGCGTACTTCAGCATTTGCAGCGGAGAAAACCTACTGAAGCTTGTTTTCCCATTCTCCCATTCCCTTTCCAAGTCTTCTGATCTTGATTTAAAAAGTTTGCACATAGCATTACTTCTTTTTTTCCTCTCCACTTTCTGCTATCAAACAATCAAAAATCAGTACCACCCTGCAAGCCACAGATTCAATGGGAATGATTGTCTACAAAGAGTTTTCACAAGCATGCAAGTCATGTCCAAATAAGTACTGCAAGCTGCTCATCAAATCTGTTTGTAATACCACTGGTCTGTGTTCTTTCTTAATTTCACCATTTATCGCTTTTTAACTTCCTTACCCCTGCCCTTTACACAATGGGTTCACTGGCAGGAAACTGAAAACTTACACAAGATGTGAAACGAGGCCAGAAATTACCCAAGTGGGTAAGTTGTAATTTGCTTAGGGTGTTTAGAATGTTTACATCTTGACAAAAAAGCTCCTCATTACTCAGTTGCTTTTTTTTTTTTTTACTGATACTTTTTATTCCTGCAAAACTGAATATAATAGGTAGAGAAAAGGAAAAGATATCTCCTTAACCAATATCTTCAACCAGTAAGAAGTACCACAACTCAATTGCTGTTTTGTTAATGTTTTGTTTGAAAAATAGTTAAATAAAACACTTATCAAATAATGGATCACAATGAAAAAATATGTATTTAGAAATATAAATGGCCACTATAACCTTTATTTGATGCAAGAGCACTGACTAGTGTAAAGAAATCACAGGAGGTTTCTATGTATACACTCTACAGAAGTATTTTACTATAAAAGCAAGGACCCCTGCTGGCATATGTAATTTAATGTGCAGCATGCCTCTCCTAATTCAATCAGGTCTCTACATCCCTTCTTTCATATTCTGCTTGTATTCCGTGTGCTAAAGCCATCAAGATTTTCAGGATGAAATGAATGCTTGTATTAATCCAGTAATTTCCATTTAAAACACAGCATCGATTTGATTAATAAGGTTTGATGCTGAATAATTATACAGCAAATATGTAGGATACAGAAAAACCACAGATGTGACCATCAGCAAAAGCCTTGTGGGAGAAGGGGGTCAAAGGGAAGCAATGGCCATGACTGAGGTGATAAATTTTTGGCTTTTCTCTTATGCAATTAACAAGCAATGCTGCTATTAATTTGCCACCCTCAGAGTCATCACTGGTCAGATGTGTCAGGGTCAAGGGGCATAGGGGCAGAGCAGGGGTCAGCATTTCAGCAGCCCTGAAAAGAAATTAGAAAATGAAAGAAATCCAAATTAAATGGTAGAGCACACTTTTAGCAGTGTAACAGGGGGTGGGGCATCCCTTTAATGTTAAGACTCCAGGTTTAGAATAATAAAAATGTTCTCTGCACATTTAATTCAAAGTAATCAATCTGAGGCACAGCACTTGAGCATCCAATAAAAGAAAATCAATGTGGTCTCTGCAAGAGAAGACAAACAATGCCAGCTTTTACTAAAGGGATTATAGGTTAACATTTATTCATTGTATTGTAATCTGATGTCAAGTGGTATAAAATCAAGCCAACAATCCATTACCACTGGTTATAGGCTAGGTGCTGATGTCATGCAAATAGACTTTTCATAGAATGTATTAAATCATTTCTGTGTTCTAGCTATAGAACAATTTTATACAGTTGCTGAACTTCGATAAATTCTATTTCATTCTTGTAGTGAGGAGCATCAAAAGACAAATATTTGTCATTTCAAAGCACAGTTTAGATTTTGCATGGTTTCCTTGCTCTTCCTGTCATTAATTAGTCAAATGGAATGTAGTTTGTTTTTGATTAGTAACAGGCAAAAAAACCCTTAATTTGATAACTGACACCAGGTAATAGTTCTCCAACTCTCAAGTTTTGTCCTACTTACCTCCCATGAATGTTATTAATTTTCAAGTATAATAAATTTACAAAAAAAAATTTAAATTCCATTTTTGAAAGATGTCTATGCTGTTTAGAGATAATCACTGTAATTTGTAATAAATCACTTTACAAGGAAGAGGGATTCCATGTAAATGTCAGCTCTCAAAAGAAATCTTTGACAATGAAAGACCAAATCCTGTTTCTGAACAAAATCAATTGGAATTTGCCAGTGATGTTGATCAGGGTGAAAGGGGGCTCATAGATCTGCCTTTAATAAGCCACAGTAAAAGAAGTAAAGCCTTCTAAATGATGTATCATAAAAAAAGGATTTGTATCCATCAAAAGCATTCTCTAGGTGTTAATTCATAGGAATATAGGGGGTTTTAGGCATGTGGCTCAAAACCTAAATTTTTCCTATTGGTGGCTAGCTGTAGTAAAAGCCACTTAATCATATCAGTTGGGATGAGGGTAAGTGGTTGCTCTTTTCAAGTCTCAGCAAGAGTCAGTACTCTTGAGTTTAACATAAAATTAAATAGCTATAGGAGTTGTCAAAGTTGATGTTATTTTTGAAACAGTCTGGTTTGCTGTTAGGATTGGGTCACTTTTATGTGTGTGGAAAAACATTACCACATGTTTGAAAATAGTGCTGATATTTTGCAGATTGTATTGCAGCGCAGCTCTCTGCTACTTCAAAACACTTCAGAATTTAGACAGAGGTAGGAAGGGAAATTGGACATGACACTACTTTAATTATAAAAGCTAAGTTTGATTTTGCCACCCTTGACACAACAGAATATTTTAGCCAGGAAAATATCTTTCTTTTTTCCACCTTCTTCTTTTATACTTAACCTTGTGCTTCTAAAAGGAAATTAAAGGTCTAAAGTTCTCAATGTCAAAGTGTCAACCCTCTAGCAGGGCAATGAGGGCAGTGCAAATTTTGATTATTTAAGCAATGGAAAATAAGAGTAAAAAATTATTGTATGGATTGGCAAAGATAGAAAATTAATGCAGCATTTCTCCTTCTTTTACTTTGCTAATTATTGCATCATTTTACAAGTGGCTGCACAAACTACCTCAGTTTCTCCTCTCTAAAACAGGAAAACTTTCTCTTCTGCAAAATTTTTCAGCTTTCTTCTGTGCAAAACCAGATGACTGCTACAGGAAGAAACCCCTTTGTAGGGACTGATACTAAAAAGCTGCCCAAGTCTCAAAATTCAACTGCATGTTGGGAGGACCAAAATTTTCACCTAGAATTTTTGTCAAGTTTAGGCTAAAATAAGAGGGAAAAGTCCATTATGATTTCCTCCTATTGCTCTGCCATAAAGATGAAGAAAGCCACAGCCTTGAATCCCTTCCAATGTCCATGAATTTTTGGACCTGATACATTTTCTCAAGCTTCCCTGCTGTCTTCTATAGTGTCTGCCTTTTCCACAGGCAATGCTTTGCTTTTTCCTGCCCCTGGCTGCCTAGCTTGAGGGCCATTTCTGTGACATCCAAAGCATCAGTGCCATGGAGAAAGCTGTGCTGCAGAATTGATAGTTCACCCCCATTCACACCCATTTTCACAGTGTCACCAGCTTTGCCATGGAAGCTGCTCCAAAATTAAAAGTCTAGCCATTAGAATTCAAATGTAAAATGTTAAAGTATGTAGCCTCCACACCCACCACCAAAATGAGGTTCTAGTGCTTCTACCCTCTCTGAACAGGGAATCATAATGGAGGAGATCCAAAGTGCATGAAGAAAAGTGAAAACAAGACCATGTCCAGACACAAGAGGCCGAAATTAGAGTAAAATACCCTCCTGCTAGAAAATATTCTGGTTTTCATTTTCTGCATGTTTTATGCTAAGGTTTTAAGAAAAAAGGGGTACTAGTTTGGCCTGAAGAACGACATCACAGACCCTATGTCATTGAAAAGCCTCCTGCATTTTTGAGCTGAGGCCTGTAAAAGGTCTATAGAAGGCTTCTTTATAGTTCTAGTTGACAGTGGGGTTTAGATAGATACAAGCAGTTAAAGGTGACAGAATACCATGGGCTGAGCAGCACTTATTATGCCTGTGGTTGTGGGGCTTCAATTCATTATTGCAACAAACCAAAACAATGCAGCAGCTGCACAGGACATGGTTGTAGTATTGATTTGACTTCTCAAAAGTCTTCTCTTAAGATGCAGAGTGCAGACAAACATGCACAAACATCGCTCAATTACTCTGATTCTGTTACGCGCTTCCTATACCTCCAACTAAGGGAACCTCAAGATACAGCAAAATGACTCTTTAGTGGAAAGAAAACAGTACTCCAAGGGCTCTAAGGGCTTCTTCCAGAGACCACATTTCACACTCAAATTTCCATTAGAGCTCTGTGCTCCCTTGAGGCCCACAGTCAACTTTTGTGTCAACCCTCCACTGGGGTTAAAAGTCACCACAGCATTGTGTCCATCCTGCATACTAAACAGCATTAAACAAAAATAAAAGGCAGATCAGCTCTCTGTCCAAGAAAAATAGCATTTTATTTAATTTTTTTTTTTTTAATACAAGCTATTTGCCATGGTGATAAATATAATATCTAACTGGGCTAGTTGGTGTTCCCTTGATGTGAAGTGGAAATGCGCAGGAAATGCTGCACTTTTCTCACTGTAAATTAACTATAAAATTCAGCACTAACAAAAGCAGCCTCTACCTGCACCTAATGTCAACAAATGCTTTTTGGAAGTGAAAACTTGGAAATGAAAGATTTTATTTCTTCCTTTAGGGTAACCTAATCGTAACAATTCCACGAGCAACTTGAATGTTCAGCTGGTTGTCAGCCACGCAACTTTGATCATGCCACACAGCATCTCTGCAGTCCTTCCATGTGAACTACCGTAGGCTCTTGACCAGAATAGAGTCTTTGATCCTTGTGCACACATTACAGAGAATTCCTTTTAAAGCTTAGTAGCAGTTATGCTATAAAGCTCAACACAGAATTTGTGTCATATTGGAGTCTTTCCATAATGCAACATTTTAGAACCAAAACCTTAATCAGTACTGTGGACACTCACGCTTTCAAATGCAAATTCCAAATTTCACATCTTAGAACAACCTGCCAGCAGTGGGTGTAGAAAATATAATGGCTCTGGAGAAAGGAGGGATGTTTGCAAAATTCTTATCCCCTTCAAAACAGAGCCCCACAGTCTTCCTAAACTCCCAAAGCTCTCATGTGCAGACCTGGTATGGCAAAAATGAACTTCATACAATGAACACATACGAGAGCTCTGCCTGGCCCTAGAAGTGATGAACATCCATCAGCCTTTAAAAGGAACAGACAATTTGATCTATCTCAAAAGCAACATCTGAGTAAAGGAAGCTTCAACTTGCATTGAATTCCTTGAAGCTGCCCACTTGAAAATCATCTTTCCATATAAAAAAACATATTCCGGTGGCTGCAAATGGTAATGGTGAAAAAAACTTTCTTAAAAACTGTTTGAGGAAGACCTAAAATGTTTTGCCTGAAATAAATTTAACATATTGTTAATTGTGAAGGCCTACTGACACATCAGAGAAAGGCTTTGTTCCCACAAAGATCAGTGGAGATTTCTGAAAACTCTTATGATGAGGCATTTAACCTACGTGGCAGAGGTTTTAATCAAAATGTTGACACAAACCAGATATGTTTAATCATAAATTAGACAAGTTTATGAACTGCTCAGAAAATATTTCCTAGCGCTAAAGCAAATTTCCTACATAGACAGTGTAAGAAATAGGAAATATCTGTCAGCAGCAGGTAATTTATGGTGGCTTCTCTTTAAAATTAATACCATTTTAAAGGAAGGCAGCAATTTCCAAATTATTAGAAGAATTTTTTTCTATCTGTGGAACCCCAAATTATTTCCCCATTCTTTGGTTATGTAGAGTTGGAAGACAAACCCAAGCTATTAAGGCATCTGTTATAACATTAAATGCAATAAATACACAAAGCCCTCATCCCACCCCAAGAGCAACAGCAATTTGTAGCTTGTGCCACAAGTCTTTCATATGGATACTAAACACCTCATTAAACATGAGTTTTAAAAGAAAAGGAAAATAGCTGCCTTAAATGCAACCATGGCAGGTGGTTAACAGAATTGATTGGCCAAGGAACTCAGTGGACAGCTGTCCCTATAAAGGAAATATCCTGTATGTACTCACAGCTGGAAGTTGAGTTAATTCAATTATGAAGGCTACCTACTCTAACTCCCTCATAAACTTGTATTACAAGCTCTTCTTTGATATAAGGCTGCTCAACCTTGTCTTGAAGCTAAAAGCAAAAAGAATATCCATTTCAATATTTCTTCTAACACTTGAAATGTTTGGGTCTCAAGAAAGGTATCCAGTTAGAAAAGAACTCAATAGCAGAAACCTGCTTTTTTGCTGCATTCCCTCCCCACAAAAAAAAAAAAAAAAACCAAAACAAAACAAAAAAAAAAAAAACCAACACCATAAATAGTTTCATTATGTGTTTGTTGGATATATTGGCATTTTTATAATGAGATTGAAAAGTAGATGTAGGTTATCACCTTTTTTGAATTTGGTCATCCTCTTCCATGAGGCTTTGTACACTGCAGAAAACCTGTTTCACAAAGCAAACCCCAATTAACATTATATTTTGCAACCTGTTGAGAAAAATGAGTGTTTTCTGTATATCACCATATTTATAATCCCATGCTAAAACACCAATGAAGTGACAGCCTCTGAAAAAACTACTTCAGATCAGCCAGAGCAAAGCGGCTTCCCTAGATGCACGTATGCCGAGATCTTTTGTCCTTTCTCTGTTTACCCCTTAGTCTGCTCTCTCCAAGTCCTGAACAATTACAGGAGAAGAGGCTCGTCATTGTGGGAGGTGTTTGCTCCTTTTTTCTTTATTATATATCTCAGTGATATCTTTCTTCTGTTGCTCTTTAAGCCATTGCCATGATATTCAATTTCAACTTCATTTACTTATCGCAAAAGGTCTTGGTAGACTTTTCTGGCAAGTAAGAACTATTAAAAATAGGTTGCTGTCGTAATAAAAAGTCAGAAAGCTGACTGAAATGGAATGTAAAACTTCATGTTGACTTTCTTATGTCTGTTTGTTTTAAAAGCTTCAGATCTTCAGCTATAGTAGTGGGGGGGTTGTTGTTTATTTGATTTTGGTTTTTTTTAAGGAAGAATAATTTGCACAAGAAGCTCACAACTTTAAAAGTAGGAAGATTTTTTGATTACCATTTATCTGCCTGAAAATAAATCTTATAATAAGAGACCCAGAGTATTCTTAAAAAAAAAAAAAAGAAAAAATATTTCATTAACAACATAGTTTTGAAAAACCTATTGGACTTTTAGTCATAGTGATTATTTTAGGTATTTATTTGTTCATTCTTTTAAAATGCATTGTTTTTGTCAAGCCGAGCAGCCCTGTGAGGATCATTCCACTCTATCAGACTGATAGAGAGTGGTGTGAACCAAAATACGGGAAGCTATCCACTTTTCAGTAGCCATGTTCTTTAATCTAATGTAAACCTTTGGGTAATTAGCCAAATATGACAGAGGACCCTGTAGTTCCAGAAAACATTAGGAAGTTTTTTGGCCAAACACTGGTCAAAATGGCACATTTTCCTCACCAGCTTTGTGGAGGCAAAGGCTTTTATTCTTCTAATTCACAGTGTGCACTGCAGGATACACCTATTTTCATAGATACATGCATTATAAATTAAAACTAAAACAGCATTGAAACACCAGAAATATTTACCTGAAGTCAGTAAACAATGGAATAAAAATAAGAAAATGCAGCTGGGTGTTAGAGATTATATTTCGGCCCCAAACAGAGTTGCACCAACTGCAAATCTTCATTCTTTAAAGTACTGTCTCATGAGACAAAAGAGAGATATGTAAAAACAGTAACACTCCTCAATGTGGCAGGTGCCACCCCAAAAATGTTCCAGCAGCGGTATCCACCTGATGTGCAGTTCTGCAACAAAAACAGCTGTTACTACCAACTTCCTTCTTCCCTCCCAGCTCACTTAGGCATCATTGCTGTGTGAACTTGAGGGGTCACATGTGATCTGTGGAATCAGCCCCTGGGCAGGGGGGGAGGGGCCCTGTAATGCAATGAGTAAAAAGCAGAATTACAACATGAGAACAGAATCATCTAGAGATGATGGAAATGCACATTTTATTTTAAATAATAAAATTGTTATTAATAATAAAATTAAAATTAATAAAAGAATAAAATTAAATACTTCTAATTTTTTCATCCTTAGTGGTAAAACTGACCATCTAAATTTCTTTCAAGTTTTATATGTATCCACTCAACAATAATGAATACCACTATATCTGCATTAAAAAAACATACTAAAAATTAGTACAGTTGTCACCCCAATGATCTTGGAACACTTAATACTCAACAATTTTTTAAAAGGAAATGAAAGAGTAAACTAAAGGTGGATGAATCTTGACATAGAAGCACAATCACACTCTGCTTTGTAATGGGGTAGTATTTTTGGTTTGTTAGATTGTAAGGAGTATAAAGCTTCCTTCTTTATCTTGTATAATATGAGACCAGCCAGACTGAATTTAATACAGTAATATCGTAATATAAAGGCACCATGTGCCAGGTTTCCAGAATCTATCATTACAACAACAAGATATATGTTATTGCAGAAGTACTAGTCCACCCTAAATATGTCATTATAACCAATACAAGAAGCCTTAAATATATAAAAAAAATACAGATAATGAAGAGAGCTGTAACTTTTTAACCACATCAGATATCTAGACACAAAAAGGTCAAGTTAAAGCACACTCCACAGTAGTATTAAAATTAGGGCTTTGTAAGCAGTGATATATATGATCCTGTAGATGAAACAATGTTTACCCCACCCTTGAAAAGGTAGCATTGACACCACTTGTACCTGGAACACATTATGTCTTTTCCTGCTGCATGACATTTCAGGACTAGAGGGTTGATTTTGGTAACCTTAAATCCATAAGAAATACTAGTTTTATCATACCTTTTACAAACATTAGACTCCATCTATCAGAGCTTTTAAAGCTTATTTATAACAGTCCCACCTACAGCCACTAACCCCCACTTCTTACCTAGGACATAATTAAACTACTCCAGATCCTCATTAACCTGTTCCTTTGATCTCTGCATTGATGATATGCAAAGCCATCTTATAAGGCCTCATCTCTTGCTATTGGTTGGGATTTTTGATAACTGTATGCAGAGTTCTGAGGAAGCAAAATCTATTGAAGATTTTCTCAAGCTATGGAGAAATCCAGCTCAAAAGACCAATTTTAAAAAATCCACATATCAAGTGAAATGCCTTCATTAGGGTCCAAGGCCTAAAAGAAAATACCAGTCCAGGGAAATGTTGAAGGTCTGTGAGCGACCTTTCTTTGGTTTTAATCACTGAAACTCCCGACAGCTTAATAAGTTGAAGGTGCTAGATCACAGTCTAACTTAATAAGGCCCCACAGCAGAGTCTTGGCCACCTTTGATTACTCCCATAAGTCTTAGCACATCTGGTACTCTGTCCTTGGGTGAGAAATGTTTTCCATAACTTTCCCTATGTTCACTGCATGTGAATTATTTTTATTAAGCAAAAATGATACGGCACTGTATCACATTTAGGCATAATGCCATTAAGTATAATATCATTTAAGGGTAAGCTTTTGCAGTTTTATGTCACTATCCAAATAAGAGAGATGATTGTTTTCTCCAAAATAGAATTAAACAAGGTTTATCACAAGAATTTCCTTAGCTTTTTCCTTCATCACGATTTCTTTTATTGAGAATTACATGGGTCAACCTAACCTTCAGCTGTGACACAAGATTAAAGGACTGAAGACTGCAATATATTGGGTAGGAATCATCAGCAATCTACTTTTGTTCTTTTTCAAAAAATAACAGCACACAAGGGCAAGCATAGATTTGGCTAGGAAGCTTGGTTTTAAGTAAACAGTAAGCTAAAACCTAACTTAACTGGAAAGGTATTTAATTTTTGTATACATAGTTTAGCTATAATGTAAATTAATATGTGAATTTGTACATAGGAATTGTGGCAAAAATGAAAAAATATCATCTTGTAATGACTGTTGTATATAAGTATTTGACTCTACGACACACACACGTATCCAGACATGTGTAAGAGAATAATAATGATTAGAAAAATCAGAAACCACTATGCCAAAATCTTGTTGTTCCTGCCAGATCTCATTTTACAAAACTTTCCCATATTTTGGATATATGTCTATTTTTTTGCTTTCTATTTTCTTCAGATTCTTTTCTATTTACAGCTGTAGGACATCTCAGCAACTTCTGTTGGGCTGAAAAAAACCCAATTTAAGTGGTGTCAGTGATCCCTTTTCTTCCCATCCTCCTTCTAGAATAAGCATTCTGAGTAGGTTTTGGTTTTCATATACTTTGGATTGCCGTTATTCTTTAATATTCAATGTAACATTTATCTTGGAAAATCAAGATGATGTGATGCATCATACCCAAGAAGTATAGGCTGTAGACATTTGCAAAGATCCCTGCACTAATTTTGTAGGATTTGATTCCATAGTTTTATACCAGCCCTTGAGAAAGATTTTGTACACAGGTAGCTTAGCAGATTTTTGGACTTCTGTACACATAAGGGAAAAGGGCATTCATTTCAAGGATTCAAAAATTAGTACATGCACATAACTTCACCTATCTTTTTAATATTTTGTGCAATACTATGTCTCAAAACTGGATTGCTGAACAATTAAGGAAATTGTACTGCTCTCACAAGGGACTTGCAAGGTTGGTGTCAAAACTTTTTTGGGAAAATGAATACGCTGATTTCAATTTCTGTGTGGCATTCATAGTGTTTTCTGTAAGAACTGGTAAAATAATGATTCGTCTTTCCTTAAATTTTTAATTAGTGCAGAAAAATCTTTTACAGATGATAAAATTATTCACAAATATCTGATCTCAGAATAGGGGAATATAAAACTTAGAGGATCTGTTTTACTTGGAACTGTTTTTAATTGATTCTATTGTGGCCTTGGTAGATTCCATATGTGCTGTTTTAAGATAATCTCTTCCTAAGAATTGTTTGAAAAGACAGAAAAAAAGGACTACTCAATAAATTTTGACACATGCTCTCAAAACCCTAAATTTTGTAACTAAATAAGTGCTAGTGTCAGTAGCCACAGCCTCCTAATGGTCCCTTCTCTCTCATTATCGACATCCTCATAAGACAAAGATTCTGCTGTAATAGTAGCAGGGGTTTCATGCCCCTACTGGGTCATGATCATTGCCCATTTAAGAGTGGTCAGAAGAGATGTCCAGGGGTGAGAAAGAAGAGAGAAAGCTTGTGTGTTAGTTGTTTTAGTACTCTCCTAATCTTCACTTACTTTCAACTCAGACAATTTCCAGATTTGAATGGATTTTTATTGCAAATGTTATGTAAATTCTCCACAATCCTCAATAGATTCCTCTTCTATGAAATTACTCAGTATAACTCAGCCCACCTATAGTTACAGATTCCCTTGTGTTCTCTGGTAAAAAGCCTTTTTCCAGCCGTAACTTCTGATCTGACTTTTACTTCTTTGATGCCTACTTTTCCACATTAGAAGAGATAGTGAATAATTAGCCTGTAGTCAGCCTCACAATGCCACTCAGAGCTTTCAGAACTCTACCAAAGCTCTCCCAACTCATGCTCTCTCTTTTTCACAGCTCCATGTGATTCTATCTCACATGGAGTCTATGAAGAAGCCCTTTAGTGGCCCTCTACACCTACCATCTCCAATGCATCATCCACAAAGATTCTCCAAATGCTTTGTTGGGTCCCTCAAGCTCTTCTGTGTGACAAAATAAGGCCAAGGCAAAGGGAAGGTGTCACATGGGAGTTTTTGATTCCCTTTTCCAGAATTACTATTAAGTCTTGCCCAGCTAAAGTAGTTAGCTGGCCATGATAAATTCAACCAGCTCAACTCCATTTTCTAGAAAAAATTCATTGAACATTGCAATCTTGTCTTATAGCAGGTTTTATTAAGAGGTAAGGAAAATAGGCAGTATTATCAGACTCTGGAAAAGGTATTACACTAGTTTCAAGGTTTCAAACATCTTTTTGCTGGGTCCAGGCATCAGACAATTACAGGTACACCCTATTTTGGCTGATCCAGCAGCTTTCACGAGAAAGAAAATAACAATTTCTTTTCTTATCAGGTGTTATGCTGCAAGATATCTCTGCAAGGTTCTCTCTTTGTGTGAGAAGTTTTTCTGACCAGTTCAGTGTTGTTAATTACATCAATACTATAATTTTAAATGCAGGCTCTTTATTTTCTTATCCTACTAAACATGAGCAAGGTAAAAACCCAATAGACAGCATTTCTGATAATTAATTTTATAATCATTAGCTTACAGTGCAATTATTCTTATAGTTGTTTGACTGATTTTCTTTCTGTTTTTTTTATTGATGCCTGTCACCATTAGAAAATTCATATATCCTCCAGACTGAAGTTTCTGAAGTTTATAAGAAAGATAAGAGCTTTTTAAAAAAATAAAAAATATTTAAAATTATTTCAGTGTTACTTTAACTGAATATTTCCTGAGGCTCCTATGTGGGTAGGCTGTGTAATTCAGCAACAGGCTTTGAATGAATATAAATGAAATAATATTATTTAAAATTAAGCAATGAAATGGAATTGGCTCCAACCACATGCTTTGACTCATGTTCATTGGACATTTAGTTTCTTTGCCCAATTTAACCCAGCCAAATTTGAGGGATACAAGAGAGGCATCTAATTAAAATCATAATTGCTTTAGGTTCTCTTGCTCATGAGTAGTGATAGAGGGACATCTGGGAGACAATTGAGGTTTTAAATACAGGTTTATTTGTCCTTTGATATTGTGTCCTTCTCCCTTGATTAGTTGGGAAGAAGAGAATAATGGCAATTCTAATTAAATGCCTCTCTTACATGCCTAAAATTATCTAAGATGAATCCAGACTTCTTTGCCTTAACTTCCTTTTGTAAAACAAGTTTAAATCATTCTTCTCATCTGTGAATAAGTAGCACCACGCATGGCTGTAATACAAATTTTAGTGAACTTTGTACTGTCAGTTACTATTGATAGCAGTATCAACAGCAGACTCACCTATCATAAAGCTATCTTTTCTCAAAAAGCTGAGTCACTAAGATTTGAAAAAGCTTTAATTCTCTATTTGTGTCTAATCAGGAGTCAAACCTGTCCAAGGGTTTGAGGAAAGCTCATCTCATCAAGGCCCATAGAAATGTCAAGTGATGTTACTTAGAGATGAAGAGAGATTTGAGAACTCAGAAGTTTATTCTAAATGCCTGTTTATTCAAATCTCCTCCATTGCACAGCCTAGAAAAACCTCCCCACTGAGAAAGCATCAATTTTTTTCACATTTACCATTCCTGATATTGCTCAGAGACACAAATACCCTCACCCATGGCCAAACAGCACCACTAACACATAACACATCCTGATACTAATGCATACCAACTACTCATTGCTGAACCCTCTCACAATGGTGGTCTTGCCAAACTCAGGGAAATATGAGTGCATATGAGCAAAAGAGAGCTCAAGTTAACTCCTCCTACATCCTGCACTGCTTAGTTCAAAAAACTGTCTCTCTCCTTCTCTCTCTTTCTCTCCTTCTGCTCTCTATTAGCAGCGACAAGAGTAATACTATCTTTTTTTTAAAGTCAGGAGAGTTAGGTTGGAGGATCTCCCCCATGCAGCTGCAGATATGAGACAGGTTTTAGCAGCTAAAGTACAAAGGAAGGAAAAAAGCTGTTTAAAAGAATATCACCTGGCTTTTTGCCCTACAAGAACTTTCCTTCTTTTGTTGGCAGGTTCAAGGCTGTCTTCCTTTTGCTCTTTTGGGTTTAATAAAACCTTTTGTACCCCTTCCACTCCCTCTCCCCCAGGTGGTCTACATGGCTGCTGATTGAGGTCAGCTGCAAGAGATGTAATGTCCTGAGTACAGTGCAGCAGCCTTAATCCTGATGTTAGAGTTTCAGCCCCTGGAGGCTGGAGACATTATTGTTTTCCTGCCTGGCTGACCTCAGCTAACAGTTGTTCTAGTCACCCAGCATGAGCCCACCTACCAAAGGCATCAGAGGAATGCTCTGCACATCTTTTTTGAGCAGAAACAGTTCTGCTTATGTAAGCGAGAGGGCAATATTGGTTGGGTGATGCAGGTGGGAAGGGCAAGATCACCAGTCTCCTGCAAGGCTCAGGGCAGAGCTTGGGTCTCCCAGAGAGAGGGAGGCTCCAGGTTCCAGAAGGGTTCTGTGAGCTGCAGTCCGCAGGGCCAAGCTATTGCTGTGCAGAGCCCTGAGGCAGCTGAAGGGGACAGGAAAGGGAATTGCAACTCTAAAGCAGCAGATTTATTTATTCATCCCTCCTGCAGCCCATCTGACAAATAAATAACTTTGTCCTTGATTACACGTATTGACACCCAGTCTGCTGCAGATACAGCTCTTCTGTGCCCCTGGTAGACTGGACAAAATACTTCCTTAACTCACAAAATGGCAAAGATTATCTGTTTCAAATCTAATCAACCATTTAGAAACCTGCTCTTCTCTTTTATTGGTGAAGAGCCAGATTGGAGGATGAAGTAGGCCCCTTCCTGTCAGGTTCTCATTGGCCCTTGAGACCAGAAACATGCAGCATATCTCTGTTTGGACTCAGGATAACCTCCCTGCTCAAGGCACACACTTTCAGTAGTTAGTGGGCAGGGACAAGATGATGCTCCACAGTGCAGTTCAACATCCTCCCAAACTTTGTTCTTAGTTAACAATGGAAAGTCAACTTTTTCAGTCTTAGAGAACTAAATATGGAGACATTCATCAGCTGCAAAATAGAGACACCCGACTCTGAGTTCCTTGAGAATGTGTGCTGATGATTAGAAAATTAATATACTTCATGGCCTTCCCATCATATCCATGAAATATGTATACTATAAGAGAAAGAAAAAGACAATCATAGATTGGAATGTTTTGCAGAGGTACCAAGGACTTATCCTAGTGGTTCTCAGCTGAGTCAACAGCTCAGCACAATGGAAGTGCTTATGTTCTTTGTCAGCCACAGGTAAGGTGCAGGATTCAGAAAAGGGGAATTAACATCACGTAACCCAACATCCTCAGAGAGAGTAAAAAAATGGAGAATTCAGATAGGGAGAAATATCACTGCGGTGTTTTTCATGGACTCTTGCTGGGTTTTGCCAACACCATGGCCTGGATCTTGAACTGCAAAGCCATGAAAATGATGTGGGGCTATGAAAGAGAAAAGGGGAAGAAAGAGCACGTCCTCATCATATATCTGACTGTGGGAAGAAGAAGACAGACCTTTCCTTTTTTTTTTTGTTGCCTTGCTGCTGGCACATTACTTGGTAGACTGCATCACTCACCCTGAAAGACCTGCCCACTATAAGAAGCATTGTGCTTCTTCTGAGCACTCACACCTTCATGGTACATTTCACAATATATTTTCAATATTAGATTTTAAAACAAATTTAGAAGAGAGACAGAAGTGTTCCAGTTTCTAGCTGACTGGCACTTTCCCCAACAAAGCTCTTTCTTCATCCACATGCCAGTTTACCAACTGGTTTAAAAAGTGCATATCACCAGAAATAGCTCCTATTCCCTTTTTCAGTGTCTATCCTAGCTAACTGTGGACTACCAAGATGCAGGACAACAAGACTGCAGTCATAAATTCATCCAGTTGATGGGTGAATTTTCCCTTTTTTCATCTGCTTATTGTTATGTTTTTCTTAAATATATATTTCCCAAATGTAGCAGCTGCTTCCTGGTGCCTCTTTTAATATATGGATAAGAATTCTTGTGGAGAAACATCTTCCAGTTTACTTGCAGCAGCTACCTAGGACTTATCAGCAGTCCCCACTGTTAAGACAGTAAAGTTGTGAAATGCTCTTCAACTCAAAGTCACAGATTTAAATGTTTTTAAAGCCAGTGACAGTTTGAGTACTAACCTCAGAGCTAGACTTGTTCAGCAGTTTTTCCACCTAGGCTTCAGCCAGGAAATCCAGCCCATGATAAATATATATAGCTCTGAGGTCATTACTCAGATTTTGATGTGTCTGCTGTTCAGTTGTTGACTCCACATACATCAAAACCTGATATTTAATAAGCACTGGCACTGATTTAACTTGGGATATTTAATATAGTTTGGAATATTGCAAGTCATATAATATTTAAGCAGTTAAACATCACAGCTACTTTGATCAGTAGTAAATGGTGTATATTTTTGTATGGGATGTGAAAGGTAAAGATTTGCACTGTATTTCTGAGGTTTTGAGTGCAACATCTAAAACATTGCAAAGGTGATGTAGCTCTTGTGGGTGCTAAACCATGAGAAAAAGTTTGGGAAGAGGGGATATATAGAGAAAGTTCACAATGAACTGTTAAGGCTCCGTATTTTTTACCTATTAGTCCAAATTGCTCCTGTCCTGATACCTCCTTGGTTGAACCAGTAAGCTCATTGACATGCTTGTGGTAACCATGCAGGAAAAGAAAAACCTGCTGTCAGATGAGAAGACTTCCAGCAGCACCGCAGCTATATAGAGAGTGGATATTTGCTATTTAGTGTGTGCCCTCATTCTCCGGCAGAGAAGCCAGATGAAGTGTGAATCTCAGTGACCAGCATTTCCAGAACTGCATTCCCAGTTCTGAAAATTGCTTCTCCTGTGGCCTTTAGATAAAGCATTTTCTTCTGCGTATTGGCTTTGATATGTTTCAGAAGCACCAAAAATAGCAACTTGACAAAGACATTAGTTTGGAAGCTGGAAAGCACTTTTCACATGGCATTTTTATTTTCACGTTTCTCCAGTAACCTGCTTCTCTACACCATTTCCCTGAGGAATTAATTCTATGCAATGTTACTGAAAGAAAGGAGAGAGAGATCAATACAAGACTGAATCTTCATACCATCTGTACATAAGGATATTTGGGGTGGAGATTAGCATAGTGAAAGGATGTCACTGAGTTTTGTTACTTCCTATTGATGTATTCATGTGAGAGCTGCAGTCAAATGTGAAGTCACCATTTAACTTGACTCTAACAAAACAAAACAAACGAGCAAAACAAACAAGCAAAACCGAACAGCCACCAGAAAACCCCAAACCAACCTAACAACCCAGCTCCAAAGATCTTTCAGTCTGTGTACACTTTGGACAGCACTGAAATATAAGCATTTTCTGGAAAACTGTATTTCCTAGGCCCATTTTCAGAGTATCAGCCTGTGAATCTGTATTAATGTTTTATTTGTCCCAAGTGATCACTAAACATAAAAATATATACCTCATGTGCAAACTGTTGCAGTGGGATTCAGCCAGTCTTTGTGAGGACAGTACAGAAGACTTTTGTCCGCATGGGGCACAGTATAAAGAATGTCAGGAGACAATTTGAATACCAAATTTGTTTTTGATTAAGGAAAAATCAAAACCACTATGTTGTGTTTTCAAATTAGCTCTTTGAAGCCCAGCTTTTAATCTTGTGGTGTTTTGAGTGCAAACATGTGGCATGTTTATACTTGTCAATTCAGTCAAGTGTTTTGTAAGATAGAATATTTGGGCTTTTCTACTGCTGGCATTGGATTTTTCTGCAGAGTCCCTGATAATTCTGTGTTTTATAATCAATATTAATTAGCTCTTTAATAGTAAACAAGTAAATGAACAGATGTATGAAACCATTTCACAATTCATTTTGAGCAAGCTTCCTGTGAGATCCTCCTTGAACTTGTGAGTTTCTGATAAAGGAACAGACAGTGGTCATCTTCTCTATAGAAATTGCAAAGTCCAGGCATGTATTTTTGAGGGTATTAATTAACATAATTTCTTATAACTGATAAAGGAAGATATTCCTCTGATTTTTGTTGTTCGGTATTGCCTTTCTTATTGAAAACTGTCTTATAAGATTTTCTTTTATTTTTACTTAATAATATCATTCCAAACATATCCCTTTGTAGGAAACTCTAGATGAGACAGATACCAGTCAACATGAAGAAGGAAAGAAAATTGAGAAATCATGAAGACATGCACATTCACTACACCAGCGGTATTGAACAAGTCCCATCGCTTTCAGTCCAGTGTCCCTCATCTTGAAGTTCTCATTCCTCTTTTGCAATGGGATTTTTTTTTCATATATGGTGAAAATATCAATCTTTTTCTATATATTCTTTCTGAATTTGTTATTTAAATATCCTTCCCTCACTATCTCTAAACATCAAAGACTTGAGCCTCCCTTTTCATATTTTCCTTCCGCAAGAGTATTTCTGCAGCATCCCATGAGCACTCCTGCTATTTCACTGACTTCTTTCAGATAAGATTATATTTTTCAACTGAGATTATTTTCTAATCCTGTGTGAGAATATGTGGGAACTTGTTGTTGGAAGCAGCAAAAATTAGCATCTGTCTTACAATGCCATAGGAGTGGGAAGTGGGTTCAAAATCTGCAGTTTGTCAGCTAGCAGTTTAGGGAAACCTAGCCTTCCTCTTTTGTAACTGTACTGCTGACAAAGCTTCCTACTGATGTGAAATATCATCAAGAGTTCAGTACCTCCTGAGAACCTCCAGAGCTCATATCCCTGCTTCTCTAAGATAGTAGTATGTTCTTTATACCAAGATAATATTAGCTGTCCAGTCTGAATCAAGGTGGACTTTCCTATGAAAGAGATAGTAGAAATACAATTCTTCACTACTGGTTAGAAACTGCCAGTGTAGAAATTGAATTAAACTGAAATATGTGACTTGAAACAAGGATTAAAAAGAGTCATAATCAATTTGTAACTGTTTAGTTTTATTATTGATAATTTGTGGAATGAGGTCCTTGATGCAGGCATAGAGAGCTGGGGGGGGGGAGGGACCCAGAAGATGTCCATAACTGAAGTAGCTATTTTTTGTTGTCATTTATAGAAGTAGACTATGAGCAAAAAAGGTAAAATTCTGCTCCATTAAATTATGAACCAAGTGTCTACAAACCAAATTACAATAAACTATATCTCCTGAGTCTCTGTTAGACTGCCTTATTTATAAATTACAGACTCACAGAATGATTGAGATGAGAAGGGATCATCTGGTCCAATCCACCCTGCTCAGGTGTGAATACTTACAACCAATTGCCCAGGATCTTCACCAGCAAGGCTTTGAATATCTCAAATGATAGACACTCCACAACCTCTCTGGGCAAGCTAGTCTAGGGTAGGAGTAAGACCACCGCAATAAATTAGTGATTTCTTGTTGACATTGACTATCCTGTGTTTTAATTTTTATACATTGCTTCTTTTCCTGATTATGCTAGATTTTTGAGAAGGCCTAACACAATGGAAGCATTTATCATTTTAGCCTTGTACAAGAGAATATTTTGTAAAATGGTTGATACAAAATTCTTGATTTTCTGGAATTCTCTTGGCAAATATGTGCTGTTGTTAAACTGAAAGAAGGAGAAGTTTGACCAGCTTAAATACATGCAAGATCTCTCTGTCTTAACAGTACAATTCACATGCATCTGCCCTTTTTGTTCTTATGGGTAAATGAACAACAAAAAAAAAGAAGTTTGTTTTCTGTCAGTGTGTACTTTACAGAGGAATTGAAGACTAAAATGTTTGCAGGAGATCATAAACTGAGTTTGCATAAGTATCGCAAGAGAAAATGCTTCTATAATACTATGTTGGTTGTAGGCTTAAACACACTGTTGTCAAGTACAAGCGAATGTCATAATTTGTGTTTGAATTGTTACATAAATATTTCATTATATTTACATCCCTCTTGTGAATCTCAAGGGTACTCAGGTCATGAGGACTGATTCTTTGTTATAAATGCCCTTAACATCCTAGTTTCTCTCTGATGCATACTATTTAAAGATGACAAAAAAATGTACCTGTTATAGGGAAGTTCTGTATCTCTTATTCAAGTAGGACATTCTGAAACATAATAAGAAAGTAAAAACAGGAGATGATGGGAAAAAGGACAAAAAGACAAAACAGGAAGGTAAGTTAGAGACATAGTAAGTGAAAATGCAATTGAAAGGAAATGCAAAAATAATCAACTTTCAAAATCCAGGCTATATTGTTATCTTGGGCTTATGTTAGGACAAATTAATTCATACCTTCTTGTGATTTGTGGTGTCACTGTTAAACCCTTAAATAGCATTAAATCCATACAACAATAAGTTGCACAGCATTTTTTTTTTCTGTTTGCTGTATGTAGCATCTCCACTAATAGTCCTGCATTCCAGGCACAGGCACAAATATGATTTTAAAGTTTTTAAAACATTGCTTAACAGTGGCCACTTACTGAGCAAGTGAAAAGCAAAAATACATGATCTGAATGAAAATCAGGTGGGGATCAAACACCTCTACAGTATTCTATAAGCATTAGCTTTATCAAGAGACATCATCTAACAGCAAGGTGCATCTGCAGAAAATACAATTTTCCTAACTAGTCTGCTGATTTATTTTTAAGTATAGAAGAACAAAGTATTTGTAGGGTCAGCCAGAAGTCATCATTGAAGGGAAATATGTGTGATCACACAGAGATTAAAGAGGAAATACATTCAGTTCATCCAAACATTACAATAATAGGATTAGAAAATAATAGGATTATAAATACTAAACCTTTGAGGATAAATTCTACTGTTGAGGAGATCTGTGACTGGGTCTCTTGATTGTCTGCAGATCTTTTTACACCAGTAGAAAAGCAGGAATTGTTTGGAGTACTTTCTGACCTAATTTGAGTGTTGTTTCAAACATGACTTTTTTTTACCACCTCTGACATATGTTGAAACCTTTTCAAAGCCATTTACAGATGTATTTTTCTATAATTCTATGATATATTAAGTGTGAATTATTATTGTAAGTAGCTTGGTCCATCATGCCATACACAGCAAGGAGTGACATATAAAAAAATCTTCTATTTAACTTTTTTAAAAGAGCAAAGACCAGGGTCAAAATACAAATACAATTGCTCCATGATGGTTTATTTCACAGAAGCAATGCAATTCTTCTCTAGTTTTTACTCTGTGTTGTCTTAGACAAAGCTGTATTTTGTATATGATTCTGTTTTATACCGATTTTGAAGAGTAGAATTATATATATATATATATATATGTATAGTGTCAACTTTAGTCAGGATTTTAATTTCCATTTCCACACATACACATACACATACACATACACATACACATACACATACACATACACATACACATACACATACACATACACATACACATACACATACACATACACATACACATACACATACACATACACATACACATACACATACACATACACATACACATAGAAAAGGCCAAATATAGAGCTCTGTCATTTTAGAATGGGATTGGTTCCAAATGTCCCCTCCAACTGGTCCTACAAAAGAGACTGAACAAGAAGATGTTATGGACCACCATCACAGGTTTGGTACTTAAATCATACCTGGTTTACTATCTTGTTAAATGCCACACTGATGTGAGATGCAGTCCTTAGCCATTTATATTTATTTTAGGTTTTAAACAGGAGTCAAGTGTATTTTATGGCAACCCTCTGCTAAATTATGCTGACTTATTCTGAGCTGACATCCACAAAAAGCTTTAAGAAAATTTTTAAAGATTTGCTTCAGGATGCTAGATTAGTTTACAAAGTTGTTTAGACATGCACAGTTTGAGTTTTTGCTATGATTCAGCTATTCTTCTAAAATGATGTGAAGTTAAGCTATATATGTCAGAGGAGTTTAAGAGAAACCTGAAAAAAAGTGAACTGACGTGGAGCAGTAAGAAAGTGTCCAGGGGGCAGTGTCATGCTGGAAGCTCTTGCATTTCAATTGCAAAAGCAGTGAGACTTAGGGATAGATCCTGCATGATGTACATGAGTTCACTCACCACAGTGAAAAGTGCTAAAAGTCCTTGAACAGCTGCAGAGCTTTTTTATTAGCGTTACAGAGAAATGGTGGGATAGTTCATGTAACTGGAAAACAGCAATGGATAGATACAGACCAAGAAAATGAAGGTGTCACCTTCTTCACACTGCTGTAGTGACAATTGCAAAACTTCAAATTTTAATAACCTTGTAGAATATAGCAGGTATGAGAAATACAACAGATTGCTGAAGTGTGATGATGACAATTACTTGATACAAGACAGGATTGAGCCAATTAAGGCAGATTCATTACTAGATCCACAAAGAAGAATATAAGAATTAATTCATAATGTGAAGAACATGGGCAGCCTTGGCCATAATGACCACAAGATTGTAGTGTTTAACCCAGATAAATGAGTGGGATAAAGAAGAAAATTTCAATCCCAGACTTCAGGAGAGAAGATCCACTGGCTTATTCAGGAATCTTCCTTGCAGCACTCTGGCACCTAGGAGGCCTGGTTAGTCTTCAAGGGTATCCTCCTGAAAGCACAAGAATGGTCAGTTCTAACACGTAGGAAGTTAAATTAGTGTGAAGAAGACCAGTACAGATTGCATGAGAGATCCTGATTTAAACTGAATGCTGAAAGGAACATAGAACAGCAGCTGGGAGACCCAGATGTGTGGAGCCCAACCACCAAGGGATGAAGCTAGAGATTCAGAGACAGTTGGATGTCATAGGCATTTGTTTCTGACTGAAAGGATACCAATCCTGATATATAGAAGATATGAGAGATCATTCTGAGAGGGGTGAGTGATTAATAATGACTGTGTATTTTTATTGTTCTGTTTTGGGATTTCTCTTTACAGTTCTGTGAATAAAATATTACATTTATATTACTGTACTCATCTATCTGGTAGAAATTTGCTGATACATACTCTGCTAGAAAGCAAGAGGAAAAGATGAGAATTTCCTAAACATGTCAAGAAATAGTCACACAAGAAAAAAAGTAAATGCATAAAAAATATGTACCTTTGTAGATAAAGTTTTCAGAAAATTGGAAGAAATTAACTTTCAAAGATTTAGAGGAAGTTAGGATTTTTATATTTGGCACTAGCCATCTGGGAGTAAGGAAAGTATTGGTCATGCCTGGACAAAATCAAAAATATTCTCATGCAAGGGCTCACTTTCTGCAGTTAGACAGAATTTTGAAACATCTTTAATTCACTACTTAATTTGACTAAAATTTGTAAACCAGCTGTTTAGGAAAAGAAACAAAAATTGTATGAAAATGGGAACATTATTTGCATTGGCATTTCCAAAACAAAAGGTTTTTGTTAGACCTACTAGATTCACAAAAAGCCTTACCTACCACGGCTTTCTTACCGAGCAAGGCAAGAGATAAATTCTTCTTCAGCTCCCCATCTGCCGTGGCCTGACATATCAGGACTTTGAGGAAATTGAAGGTCTCAATCCACATTCTTATGGGGTGAAACCTGGATCCTGAATCTGGAAAATGTTCATAATTTCAACTTTTTCTTTTTTGTTGAAAATGTCTGAAGTTGTATTGTTATTTTATCTTCCTTTCACCTCAGAGATTCTGCTTTGTTATTTTAAATTTTTTAATTTTTTTAAACTTCTGTTAGCAGGAATACCTTAGTTATTCACATGTCTATTTAGTATGTAATCCCGAGGAAGAACTCTCATTGCATTATTAGTTGTCTAATGCAACAGAGACTAAAATGCATCAAAAATAACGCTCAAAGAGTTTTATGATATTGGCTTCCATCAAAAAATCACAGATGGCTTGAAAAAATGCTAATGCTAATTCATCTACTTTCCCCCATTTGAATCAACTGTTGGTTCCTGGGTTACAGATGCATATATTTTATCCTGTATCTATAATCACCTAAAGTAGATCATCATGCCTATATGTTGAGTGTACACATTACATAGAATTCTGAAAATTGTTATTTCTCAATGTAAGGGGTGATGCACATTACATGGCTCTCTGCAGACCCTCTTTTTTATGCCTTGCTGCCTGATTCAGTATAAGTGTGGAAGACCAGAGCAGTGAACAAATTAGTCTCTGATGAGAGAGACTAATTTGTAGAGGCCCTCTGCACCTCTCCATCCAGCTTGTGACAGAAGAGCTGATGCAGTAGCCGCTATGGTCAAAGATCCTTTTTCTCTTTCAGTTGCAGTGACAGGTGGTAGCAGGGATCACTACAGCCACATGGCTTATCTGGTAGGTACAGAGAAGAAAAGAAAAAAAAAAAAAGGGAAAAGAAAAAAAAAGAAAAAGCAGCTGCAACAAGGTCTGCTCCATATATATATATATATTTTCTTTTTAAACAGCATTGTCCTGTATTTTGTGTTCATACCTTCCTGGCTAGAGCTAAGCGGACAGTGAAGTCAGTGTTTGCTGTCTAAACTCAGAATGTGTCATTTAGCGACTACTACCATATTGAGCCTCAAGGAGGTTGATGGGAATCCTGGCTACAGATAAAATGAGCTCTCAGAGTCCAATGGTTAGAGGAAAGGATGACAGAGGTACTGCTACCTGCCCTCCTTTTGTGAATGAGAAAGGGGCTCTGTGCCCCAGTGGAAATATAGAATTTCAGGCAAAATTGGAAAATTACATATTACTTGCTCTCTTCACATACCCATGAATACCTGAGGTCGATTTTCCAGATATTTTTCCACACCTGCATCATTCATCCCCATTTTTACAATGTGTTGCAATAAATTCCATATTTCTGACAATATACCCCACTCAATCATGTCCAGAGCATTTTCTAAAGATGGCAATAGTGCTGAGCAAGGTGTAAAACTGGATGCATAACAGTTCCTGCACCTCAGTACAATTAAAAATAATGGTTGAGCCTGACAGCTAGAGGAAAGCTCAGTATTAGATACTGTTCTAGTTTTTTCACAAGGTACAGACATTGGGCATTTGGAGTGCCATGGTCCCCTTTCCCATCCAGAGCAGAAGTAAACAGAGTCCAGTACAAATGGGAACCAGATAGCATGGGTAAACTGAGCTCCTTTGCTGCCTAATTTGTATTAGCCCACATGAAGAACTGTGCGAATAGGTAGCAAAAAACTATATGCAATTTTCCCTAACTTTTCCACACACTAATTGTAACTTTTTAAAAGGTCAAAAATGTCTATTTTGTGTTGCAGTTTATTGTTCTTAGCGCTTTTTATGCTGTGTTGCTGTGTTCTGAGTACAGCCAGAAATTCAAAGAATAAAAAACTTGGAAGGAAGATGATCTTGGGTTGCTTCAAAACCAGTCAGAAATAAGAGAGAGAAAAAATATGCATTAATTTATTCTACAGGATTACAAGTTACTTTTTTCTCTACAGCATTGTGTACATGAAACAAGGCCCTTGTTTCCCAACAGAAACTTCACCCAGTGTAAACCTTCTTAGATTTTACACTGGTCTTTTATGCTTTGCATTAGTGCTGTCACTGGTTCTAAACAAGTATTTTTTACTATTCCTATGCATCATTCATAGTCAAGCATTAGATTATCCAAAGCATACTCATCCTTTCAATGCTTTGTATCGTTGTGTGTGGTCATACAGATAATGAGTTATTCAAAGAGTGAGCAATGATAAAGTAAATCTTTCAAACAAACACATACTTTAGCTTGTAAAATATGCATATTTTGGAGAATATCCATTTTTCAATAGCCGAGTTACTGAAGGTACTCAGAATAATTTCTTCTTATTAATATCCTTCTGAAGAATGAAAACAGACATTCATCATATGATCTTTCTTTGGGAAAATACTAAGAGTAAAGAAAACTGATTCCTTGAGTGGGAGGTTCCAGAAATAGGAGTGTTTGGGAATTTATATGATTCAGACTCCCAGGATATAATAAAGTATTTTTAAATTCAAACAATCTAGGGAACACTTTTGAAATAGGCCATACATTTTTTCAGGAATAAAAAAGTTAGTGCTGATTAATAATGAATACTTTTACATTTTGACAGCAAATTAAATAAAGACAATATTTTAAGGGACAGTATGTATTCCACTTTAAACAGGGGATAAAATAAATCTTTGAAATATTTTGGTAACACAGGCTTTGCTAAACACATACCCTTTCAAGGCTGAGTTAAAGCAATGTTGTTTACAAAGTCTGAAGATGATGAGAAGCAGAAGAAAATTAAGAAACATTATCTAGGTGACTCAATTTGAGCACTCAGCTGGTCTCCTTCAGACATTTACAGAGAGCTCAGATAAATGGACAAAATGTTTAAAACAGGGCTGCCCCTAATGAAAGTGCTGTGCTATAAGTATTAAACACCCAAAGACAACACAGGACAAGTACTGTATTCTGAATAGCAGCTCTGCTTTGAAAAGCTAGGATTGTAAACTGGCAGGGAACCAGAGCAGCAGCTCATATGACTTACTAAGCACCCCAGCTGGCACAGGTTCTTCTGTGAGTGCATTGATTTTAAATTGAAAGGAAAAGAATGTAGAGGTAAATACCTATTTAACTTTTTCATTTCCACTGTTTTGAGTTTAGTTTTTATCTTCTACAGCTCATTTTCCACATTCAGGGTAATAACTTTTTCTTTCCCAAAGAAAAGGTTTCTTTCTCATATATATATATAAAAAATACCACAAACTTAAGTATGCATATAGTTTGTGTGTAATTGCAGACAGAGGACAGGTTGAAGTGTCATAATTCTTCCAGGACTGAACACACTACAAAGTAGTATATTGTTATGATGGTTTACATAGAAGCATCAAGTAAGACTCACAGACCTTTCTTTGTGAGTTCAAAAAAACCTATGTATCTTTACTTGACCTTTGACACAGAATGGAAAATATTGGTTAAAAAAGGCTTTTAAAATTATAAATATGTAATGAATTTTTTGGCTAGTTCCTGAGAAATGCTACATGTTATCTAAAGAGAATTCAAGTCTGTCACTTCTAGTAGTTGTGAGGAAGGACAGTACTGTCATGCCACTATCACATCAGAGACCTGATAAAATACAACTGGACTTTTTCTCATGAAAACAAAATGGCTGTTTTTTACAATGGTCCTTCCCAGAATATGACAATGAAAAATATATTTCTTGAAATGCCCCTGATGGGAAGCAGAACTGCAGGCGTGGATCACCCAAAGTATTGACAAAATACGTGTCTTTCACATCTTGTCTGATGTTTCTAATCTAGCCTGACGTTGTCTGCTGCTACCACCTAATAGTAAACACAGAAAATGAGCTTGATGCTCTCAGTCTGCTCCAGTAGATGATAAATTGATAGGCAAAACTTAATAATGAAATTGTAAGTTGATTTCAAAATCATGCATTCTGAAAAGAGAAAAGCTTGGCTCTTCAAGTTTTCCTAAAGAGCAACTTTAACTTTATGCCAGAAGATGAAATTTTTCAGCACTAAATGTCAAAAAAATCTTCACTTCTTGTAGTTCTCTTACTCCAATTATCCTTATTTTGTGATCAAATGCCTTGGACTTCCATCAGGGTGGTCCTCTCATTTAACCTCATAATCCACTTTCACTTTATTCACTTGAGTACAAACACAAGTTCCTGGGATAGGTGGTCTTGACACTCCCCACTAAAATTTACCCCAAAAAAACCAACTTTGAGTCATGTTAAAGCTAGTCTTGAATGTAGTCCCCAAGTTTAGGTAAAAATAACTGATTTTTTTTCAATAAAAATAACTGATTTTTTTTTCAATTATATCACAAACAAAACTCAGTGGAGGAAAAAAAAGGAAAGATATTCAAAACATACCTATTATGGGACACCAAAATGTTTTGTTCCACTCGAGAACGATTGGCACCTTCTAAATCTTATGCTGTAACAGGAACAACCATCTTTGGCCAGTCACAACATACTGAGGCCCACTCGCCCCTGTGGGGTTCTCTGACAGCACCTGTTTATCCTGTCTGCCATCCAGGTACCCTGATGCTTAGGAATTATGTCTCTTTATTTTATCCTTAGGAAGCAAAGACCTCAGGCTTTTCTATGCCTCTGCTGAGGCAATGTAAAAGTTGTCAATCGGATCTAAATTGTCTTTTTTTTTTTTTTAATGTAATTGGGTAATATTAGTTGTCCTTCCGATTTTTTCCTTTGTATGGAAGCAGAGAAAAGGAAAATCCTCCATTTTCTTTTGTAGGATTTTTTTAAATTCTATCATTTGGACTTAATTCACGAATAATCTCCATTTTCCACTAAGGATACCTGCCTACATGCTTCCATTCCCTGGAATACTTTCCTGGTTCTTGTTGCACAGACCATTTCAAGGTTTATCTTCAGACTATTCTAATTACTTGGAAGTAACAAAAGAGAAAAAAAATTTTGCGCTTTGTTAACAAACATGAATCCAAAAATTTCTGGTGATATTTGGTGATATTCCATTTTAATAGAAGAGCATAGAAAACTTCCTACTTGGTAGAAGAGTGCATCTCACATCTCTGTTGGAAAGTTTTAACTGACTAAACAAGAAATCTAATTTAAAATAAATAAATAAACAGAAAAGAAAAAACAAAAGAAAAAAAATGGAAAAAACACACAAAAAATCCCAAACATAAACTGACCTCAACATAATTAATGTTACATCTAAGTAACAGAGGTAATTGTGGATCTTCCTGTCCAACTGGAACGTAAGCATCACATCTTTCGTTTAACAGAGTTATGTTACCATTATTTTCAGCCAAGATGCTAGATGTAATAAAAGATATTCAGCGCTTTTTTTTTTTTGCAAGAAGCAAATATTGGAAAAATTTAGGTGTGGTGTTCCCAAAGCAAAACCAGCCTTCTCTTTCAGTGATGCCTCTAAAAATATTTATATAATCAGGAAGTATTTTTGGAAGTATATTCAGAATCTGTGTTTTCCCTTATCTACTTCTTCTCATTAGATGGATAAAATTGTAGTTATTCATCATATTAATTTTATTGGACGCTTATCCTCACTTATGTTATTAAAATACAAAAGCTCATGAAGTGTCATTTAATATCAACCAACTAAACCAAATCTGTATTAAGAAGTTTCACTTTTTTCTTATGTGGTCTATAGCACTGCATATTCCCTGGGTTCACCTGTCTCTTTTTTGGAGCCTGTTTTTAATTTGGTACTCAGAGAATTTACACTTTTATCAGGGCCATGTTCCCATGTTGTCTTGATCCTATAAGGTTTGATATCATCTGTGAGATACATGGACAGTTTTCCACTCCAATAGTGGTGGATAAAAAAGGGAATTCTGCATATCTTGAGAGTCATTGCATTCTCGAGTCCAAAAGGAAATCTGTACCAATTCTGAAATAGCTTGCACCCATTGATGTCCACCAGTCCAAAGGCTGCCTTGTTTTTATCACTTTGCCTTGTCTGTTCTTTGGTCACTCTACTTAGATTAAAAAACGGGAGTAACCTACAAATGTTGCAAAGCATTGAGAGAATACAACTGCATGTGCTTTAGGAAGTAGGGGATGACAAATAATACAGCTATTAACAGGATTTTTTCCACAGAGGTGTTTGGGAGCCTGGCTCCCCCTGATTACCTTTTTGTATCTAGGCTTCTGCATCTGTATCTTAGGAAGTTGATTTTCTATACAGGAAATAAGTCTTAGAGGTGTAAGACTCTGACCACTCACTCTAAATATCTCAGAAACAGATGTTTCAAGGATTGAAAGGATGTTTCTCACACTCTCCAGTGTCTAAGTACAACTCAAAAAAATTCTCTGCTCAGCAGAAGTAAGTTAAAGCTTCTTGTATCTCTGGAAGGTCTAATTCTGTCCTGAAGTTTATTAGACAGTAAATCTTGATGAAACAGAGGGTAAGTGGTTTGGCTCAGGTGATGATTTTGCCTACAGCAACCTGGAAAGTTACCTGAAACAAGAAATTTATCTTGATAGCCAAATATCTTAACTGCTCAGAGCAAAGAAATGGCAAGAAGCCTACCTACATCCAGAGACTTCTTCAGACATTTTCCCCAGAAACTACCTCAGGAGATCTACCTGTTTTCTAAATCTTAAAATGCTGTATTCCGAATTTCTTCCATACACCTTCTATCTAGCCTGCAAAGTGGCAGGATGGATTCTCATTCCAGTGGTGAAGAAGCCAATTTTTGGAGCTGATAATATCCTTCCAGTGAACCAGAAAGAGAAGACAAAAGTTACAAAGGACAAGGCAAGCCAGAAGTGTACCCATTGGCTCCATGAAGTGAGATTTCACCCTGTTGTTTCCCATCCATACCTCTCCCATCACTGCTGGGGAGAGAAAAAACCAATACAAAACAGCACCAAACCACGTAACTGAACAAATCCCAATGATTGAGATACTTTGGCAGAAATCTCTTATGTTTACATGTCTGTCATCAGGGTAGCCAGGAAAAATGAGTAACACTTCAAGAAGATATGAACACACACAATCACTATACTCTGGTTAAGAGGACTGAAAATTGTGTGTAACACCATGAATGTGGTCATCAGTACCTTCATCTGAAAGCAAGCAGAGAACAAGTTTATTGACAACAACTCTGAGTGGGTATGTGTGCATTCTGTGAGGTGATACACATTGAAAACAGCTCTGTAAAGTACTGTAGGTTACATATAGATTATGAGATCTGTGTGTTTTTGTCTTTGAACACACTGTAGTTCTCATAGTAGAGCGATATACCAAACCCCTGTACCTCCAAGGCTTTATAGGAACATTGCTTCATCTCTTAAGAAGGTCAGCAAAGTTTCTGTTAAGATGAGGACTTCAGGGTCTATAGGAAACAGCAGAAGCAACATCACTCTTGAGTCACCTTGACCTAAGAATTTTAGGAGAATGAGTAATTTTAAAACATGGAAACAGAAATTTACATTGTCCCATTTTAGTCTAAAAATAGGCAAGGAATTCAGTCTATAACTTCCATCTCTCTACAGGTGGTTAAATTCATTCAAAGGGAATAGACAGTCTTCAGCAAAAGGCCATTTAAAATTAAATTAGTTACCTTAGTTATTGGGAAAGGCTATCTAATGACCAAAGAGTGAGCCAGGGGATTCTAGACATCTCATTTATCTAGCCAAGCTTCATGCTGTAGTTGGAAGGGAAAGTAATGCAGCAAAATACAAAATTATTGGGCATCCTGTGAATGTACAGACTTAAACAGAAGAGACAGATCCTTTTCCTGCACAGAACTTGTAGAAGGATGATTAATTTTATTTCTTTCCATATGATTATTCATCCAGTTCACATTTCTATTACTTTGTGTATTCATTTTTGATACATCTCTTTCTTCTGCAACAAACAATATTTTCTACTTTTAGTAGGCATTCCATTACTCCAAAATAAATTATAAAGGGAGAAAGCTCCTGAAAATGGAAGACTACAGCAACAGCTCTTGTAAAGTGTCATGTCATTATCAAAGGGCCAGGAAAAAAAATAACCTGTGTTTTAATTAGATTTGAACGTTCCTAAAGCTCAAAATTAAGTTGCTTGGTTTTGCATTGGAAATATTGGTCCATTTCTTTCTCTATTTTCCATAAACTTGCTATGTGACATCTGGAGAGTATGTCTTATAGTTATGACTAATGATCCACATGAACTCACAGAATGTTTGTGAGAAATTTGGGTAATATGATGAGGCTGCCCATGGGAAAATCACTTCTCCATGCCTTCCACACAATAAAAGCATCAAAAAATGTTTGCAAGTCATTGCAAATCAAGCAAGATTAGGCACTACCTTTAAAAATAAGCTCAATTTTTGGAGTTGTAGGTGGCTTTATTTTAAAATATGGGATTCTTTCTAGTAAAGGAGTATTTCTACTCTTAATATTTATACATACAGAGATCAGCAAATGGTGATATCAGCATAGACACTGAAGCAAAGTTGCAAAGTTCAGTTCAAGTTCAGGTCTAAGTTCATGTTTTGAGAAAAGTGGCAAGAGTTTTGCATGAGTCCGTTTCCTTTCCTGAAAACTCAGCCTTTATTCCAGATCTTAGATTACAAACACAGAGAAAAAGTTTTTCTAAAACCTATCTACAAACTTCCTCTGTTTGTAGGTGCTTATTTTACTAGTTTTATGCAGTCTGGAACCTCTAAATATCACATCCGCCAGCTACAGAAATCTCTTCCTCTTAGCTGGGAAAATAAAGCAACAAAAAAACACAAAGTCTGTGAACTAACTACCTCCTATTTGTATTTCACTTACACTCCAACTCTCCTTTCTTTGTTTCTTTCCAAAGATTCATGATGTGCAGTAACACCACTCTCCCGCAATGCTGTTCTGATAGCAGGGGGAGTGATGCAGACCAGCATCTCTGTCCCTCTCCCTGGCTGCTCCTTGGCCACATCCTCCCTCTCAGGGAGGACCGCGCCACAGAGCCACGCCCTCATGCCTAGGTGGCAAGACCTGGACACTTGGTCCTATTTCCAGTTGTTGTGGACCTTGACAGACCCTGGAGCTGAAAATAAAATCAATGTCTCTCTAGTACAGATGGTGTACGGGCTTAAGTGACTTAATGCTTTGAAAACAGGCCAGATCTATTTTAATGACTAAAAACCCTGTCATTCCAGGGTCTCTGTCATGAGCTGTTGCACTGCTCAGGTAGTTCTTTTTAGCACATAAACCAAGCTGCTAAATATCTGCCAACTTAAAAAATGCATTATTTAAATAACCTTAAAATCTTCTCTGCTTTAGCTTTTTCGACCTTTCTCAGAAAAACCTGTGCATCATTTGTATGGATTTATGGAGATGTAAATGCCTAAAGTAATGTTTCAGCACTAACAAATGTGGGTAGATGTGACTTAAAAACAAGCTGATCATGCACTGGAACAGCAAAGACTGGAGGATTAAGGCAGTCAGTGAAGATGAAAGTGTAGTCAAATCTGCAGAGAAAAAAATAAGCCTGCAAGGAGATCCTAAACAAGTAGAACATGCAGGAAATATTTAAGGATTGGCCTTCACCACTGTAGGTTTTTATTTAAATAATCAACAGGTACATAACTGCTGTGAACATGTAAGTTTCTTTGTTTTAGCTGTGCCTGTCGGGATTTCCTTAAAAGAAAAGTTGTATGACTCCTGTTGTCCTAAGGCATCATTTAGTGCCCACATGCTTAGAAAAGTTTTAATGAGTTCAGTAGGGAAGATTTCACAGAGCATGGAAAAAATCCATGTGGAACGACAGCTTCCTCAGTTGTTTGCAGCTGGTGTGAGCACAGCCCCTCACAAAGCACTTCTGCAATACTCTCTTGTTAAGCACACATGCTTTTTTCCAATTTGAACAATGCCAAAAAGTGATAACTCAGACTCTGAGAATTGTGCTGACAGTCAGCTGTCACTCATTGTCCTTTATTCTGACAACCTCAGGCATTCAGCCATGGATTCATGAGTTTTCCCCTTTCTCTTTATTTTTAAAGGAGGTGGGGGATGGGTAAGTATATCAGAGGATTCAGCCCTGAATAGACTTTTGTTTTGCTCTTTCTTTTGCCTCCTGACTGTGTCAAATGCAGTGTGTCTCCAATGCACTTTCACTCTTTAGAGAGCCTTGACTGGCCTGGCTAGTTAGTATTCAGAAACAAGCCAAAGTGGATAAAATTCTCCTCTCTGGCTTGCTGAGACTGCAAATAAGTAATTAGACTAAAAGCTCAGTTATTTGGGCGAGGGGGAAGGAGGGGAGGAAAGAAGACTTTTGCAGCCTATTTTGTTGACTGGAACTTATCAACATACTTTACAACTTTGAGAACCAGAGAAGAGAGAAAATTCAATATGCTATTAGGATATGCACATGTACTGTACTTTCCTAAAGACTGTTTATTTGTATACCCTACTCTCTCAACAGTGGGATTTGCCATTTTATGAGAAAGAAGGGGAAAAGGTTAACTGTGGAAATGGAAAATTCATCTTTTCCTCGTAAGTAATTGAGATGTTTGAAAGACAGACATACATGGAAGAACACAGATTCCCATTCCCAGTTCAGTCTGTGCTTCTCAGTTTCCTTCACTTCCAAATGCTTTTCCATGACATCCATATCCAATCCTCTTTTCAAAACAAGCATGCCTCTGCCCCCTTTTACCTATGTAGTGTCACCTCTGAGTTTCATCCTCCACTTTTCCAGTCAATGCCTTTCTGCCATAACCACACCTTCATAAAAAGTGTTCTCCCCCATCCTACAGGACTGCAGAACCATCCTCCTCCAAAACCCTTTCTGTTGCTTTCTATACTCATGCTTTCTATAATACCTCTAAAATCTGATGATTTAGGGAAAGAATGCCTGAGTGCTTGAGAGGTGTGAATGATGGTTCTAAGCATTTAATGCTATACTCTGTAAAAATATTCTGTAACTAAGATATCAGAAGAGAGGTCATATCCAAATATATCACCTCGTCCCCACATATTGTTAATGTGTATATGTAAGTGGGCACATATATGTATATGTACTGGTATAAGAATATATTTATTTTTTATCATACCTAGATATAGCTAGATAAGTAGATAGATAGATAGATATTGATATATATGAACAACCAGAAATAGATTCTATTGCTAGCTTAAGTTCATTGCCCCATCCTACATATCCCTAGTTAAAAAAAATAAAAGCCCAAACAACAAACAAACATCAGTCATCCATTAAGAAAAGCATCTAAAGAAGTCATTATGACTGCACCTCACATCCCATATGTGCAAATCTGAATGGATTTCTTCTGCTGTTTCTGTCCTTCAAGGTGTACTCATCTCCAGTTTCATTCTTGTTTCAGTTTTATTTTTATTTTATTAAAAAGCTTTTTTAGGACTTTTAAGGGTCAATGTTGCTCCAGCACAACAGGCCCTAAGGAGATGACTTTTACTTGTATGTCCCTATGGTCTGTTAGGTTCTACTGCCTTTCATGACCTCTAGAGTTCAAACAAGTTCCCTTCCTTCTTCTTTTGTCGTGTTACCTTCCAGCAGGTTGTATGTTAACTCCTATGTTTTTACCTTTCATATGGCCTGTACAGGTTGACTAGAAGGAGAAACAGTCTACTCCATGCTCTGTCCCTCTACATGGTCTCAATGTCCTTGTTTCTTGGGAATGGCTCCTTGTGAGAGACTGGAATATTAGTGTCTATTGGCTCAGATAATCAGCCATTTACAAAAGCAGCAGAGTGCTTTGCTGATGAGTGCAAGGTCACACCCACGTGCAGAGGGGTGCACACCCACCACCAGAGGCTTCAAGATGTGTTTTGAGCCAGATAAGGGAAGAGGCCAATAAAGAAGCAGATCCTGCAAAGGTGGCATAATGCTTTTTATCACCCCAAAATTCTCCCTTACAAAACTGACTCAGCTGTAAACCCAGCCACACTCTTCCCCCTCATGGAGAGGGGCACTGACATTATTCATCCCTTCTGATGGGACATAACTGGCTCAGGTGTGAAAACCCCCACTGGAGAAGTACCAGGACATTCACATGCAGATCTGAAGGTATTCATGCCTTCTGATGGGTGATAACTGGCTCAGTACACATGACAGGCAGCTGTCATGTATTAGAAGGGACCATAAATAACCAAAGATCCCCAAAACACCCTCAGACACATTTCTGGGGCCTTCCATGGGCCTGAGGACTGCACATGACCCACAGTGTTACATCAGACAGTGTAAAACTCCCCACCCAGGGCAGGTACCTGAGCATTCCCACTTAGCCTAAGCATACATTATTTACCCATTGAACTTTGTGTTTCACAGGCTTTTCCTACCCATAACAGATCAAGACTGCAACCACCACTGTGACCATGATATTCACCCATGAACATCAAAATTGCAACAACCAAGTCTCATCACTGGGTCCACAGGTGGTGATATCGTTCTACTCTGAGCTTTTCTTTCTCGTTCTTACTTTTCCTTTATATATTTTCTCAAGTGTTATTTTTATGTTTTATAATGCTGCTTCCCTATAATAATAGTCAAAACAGCTACATAGCTCCTTTCCTTTGCAACTTAATTGTTGTAAGATAAATCATATATATATAGATAGATAGATATACACACACAAACACATATATATTTGTGTATGTATATATACTTACAGTGTTGCTGTAATCCACCCCAAGGATCTATTAACAAGAGCCTGATTTGCCCTCACCTTCGGGTTGGGTTGTAACATTAATTTAGCCATCACAGGCAGAATTACTCTGAGAAGCACTGAGGAAGTTTTTCTGTGGGGATAATATCTGGGTGTTGGACAAAGGAGAATTTATTTTTGGTCAAAGCCAAAATCTCCAGCAGAAAATAATGGCAATCCGAGATAGACCTGATCTCAATTGCCTCCCTACTGCTAGTTTTTCTTCTCTTGGTGCGACCTGAGCACATCAGACTTGAAAGGTTTTCTGGAGTAACCCACACCTCCATAAAAAAGTCTAACTGACCCTTACTGAGGGTAGTGGGGAGAAAAACATTGATCTTGAGTGGATTACTGACAGCTATTACTACCAAGGGTGAGTCAAATGAGGATTGTCCCCTCCTGGCATGATGTGGGCTCATAACTATTGGCTTTGCTCATAACAAGTAGTGGCAGATCAAGCTACAATTCTTGCAAAAGACCATGAACTAAAACCTGGCAATGGAGAGCCAGTTCTGTGCCATTTCAGGAGCTGCCCTTAAAGCAGAACAAAAGCAGTACTGGCTACTCAGAAATCTGAGTCTGAAATTATAAGATCTTTAAAAGATTCACTGAAAATATTACAGAAACAACTAAGAAAGGAGAACTCACACTTAGCAGCTGAATATGGAGAAGTTTGGATGGAAAGGGAAATTATTCTATTATTGCAATCAGCTGTGCAGGAAGCAGAGGAGCAAATTTAATCTCTTAGAAATGAGTTAGAAATAAAAGGCTTGTGATCAAGAACCTGTATTATTACTCTTGCCTTCAGGGGTGGGTCATAACACTCCTAAAGCCCAGTTTCTTTGGTGGCTGATTCCACATGCCACTGGGACATCCCAGTGACTGGGCTGTACTCACAGATGTGTTCTACTCAGCAGTGCTTTCAGGGTTGTTGCTGGGGATAGCTCACCAATCTCAGTTTACCAGGACTTGTTTTTGAAACCACAAGTCATAACAAGAGACATTGGGATAGGATGTCAGCACACCTTGGGTCTCTACTGCAAGCAGAATGGTTGAAAGTGATCATGCCACACATCTAAGAGACCCTTGCCAGCAGCAGTGTCCAGAGGTACATTCTGGATCAAGAAAGGCAGTCCTGGGTGGGGAAGATGCTGGTGTACATAAGGGTGCAGACACCTATCCTGTCTGCCCGCTTGCTCCATCCATCCCGTCACATCCTATGCCTGACACTGGGTAAAGATGGCCAATGTCCTCTTTCAAAGTCTTATGTTGGCTGCTTTGTGAGAGGCTATGACTTACTATACATCTGAATTATTAAATTACTTGATAGGCAGTATAATTGTTTCCATACACTGACACCTAAGCCATACTCAATTTCTGTGCATCTGTAACAACTGGTGTTACTCCTGATTTAAACAGGCAGAAGGACCTGAAGCTGACAGTGGTGTGACTTGGCCTTTAGAGATGAATGTTTGTGCTCAACCCCAGCAAGCCCTGAAGGCCCACTTTTCCTAAGAGAAGACAAGGCATGTGGGTAGGAGGAGTATGATGTAGTAGACTAATCAGTAGAGATGGGAAAATCAAACAAGTTTTTCATCTCTCCAGATTATTTACATCTGTAGAAATTTTATCTCTATAAACTCACCTCAGTCATTTCTCAGAGATCAGATTAGACTCCCTTTGAACTAAAAAAAGGGTTAATACTTATGATTTACAGATGACATCATAGAGGCTGAGTGTGGAGTCTTCTCTAGGACAAAAGGAACAGAAATCCTTAAATGCACAGAGAGAGGTTGTAATATCCAGCAACTGTGAAATCCATGTTTTCTTGTTTTTTACTGGAGTTGTAAATTATATTTCCTAGTCTTGTCTTTATAAGGCCCAAAGTTGGAGGCACAATATTTCCCTAGACCAGGTAATTTCCAGCAGATTTTTTATCAAATGGCTTCTGCTTTGTGTGATAAAAAGTGTTGCCATCACCTGTGAGTCTGTCCTGTGCAGGTTCTTAGACCTAACAACCATAGCAAAGTGTTCCAGCAGTTTACCTGAAGTTGTGTAAATTCCTGTCTCTAAGAATGGCCCCAGTTTTCACTTTCCAGTCTACAGGAACAGGACAAACTGCTATGAAGGATCTTTGAGTTGTAAATAAATAGATTTGCAAGCATGAAGAAGCATACACACCCAGATCTCTCTTGCTGTTGATTCTGTATGGGAAGTGGGATCAAATTTAGTTAGCAGAAGACTTGTTACTATCCTAGTTGAACTGCAGACAATTTGACTGCATTTAGTAACCTGATAAAGATCGCCCATATGCTGAAATGAAAAACTCCTTTTGCCTGGATAATTATTAGTGACTACATGACTTATTACATTTTTACATATGCAGTATTTTTACAATAAGGAATCACGGTAGCCTTGATGGTAGCAAAGACACTCTGAACTGTGTACTAAAAGCAAGAAAACATTGCAGAACAACTTTAAAAATACAAAAATTAAATTTCAAATCAGAATTTAAGATATTTGGAAAAGGTTCATCCAGGCAAGCCATCTTTCAAGGCTATTTTTAGCCAGACAGAAATTTTTCTTAAAAAAACTGTCTTGAAGTGCAGACAGATTCTATTCAGGTGAACACATTCAATGTTTCTTTCTCTAGTATTAATAAAAATTCACATTTCATAGGAATCCATCAATACAATGAAAGGATATATTCTCAAGAAGGTGCATTATTTAAATGTTATCATTATTACCTTTAATTGCTTACAGAATGACAGAATCATAGAATATTCTGAGTTGGAAGGGACCCACAAGGATCCTCAAGTCCAGCCCTAAAGTGAATGTCCATACACTGGTGATTTTCTCTTTGCATCTCTTGTCTACATACATGCTTTTCCCAGAAATTAGGATTAATAATCTACTTAAAAGATAAAGACATAATCTGAAAAATTTATAAAAATTTATTCATATTTATATACTTTCTATTTGTTTAATAATATCAGATTGAGAAAATTGTTCATGTCTTTCTTGATTTTACAGTGGGATTTGCACAGAAAATGTTCTTCACATTTGCAATTGATTTCAATGATATTTTGCAGAGACCCGGTAGATTTATTTACCCAGTAAGATCTAGCCTTAATGAGCAATTAAAATAAACAACATCATCACATAGGCTTATGAAAATTAAAACAAACCAGCAGCTACTCCTCCAAAAATGTCAAATTAATTTTAAGTACTGTATCTTAAAATGTACTTAGAAATAGAAACAATGGTATTTTTTGCAGATGCAGAAATACATAAACACCAATGGAGGGGAATTCCAGCCACTGAAGTTTCTGTAATTATTGACCTCTCATGATCTCCATTTCTTAAAAAGAGAAGAAAACATAATAAACCTCGTGTCACAAATCAAAAGTGGAAAAATTATTATTTACTTGTTAGAATTGAATCCAAAGCATGTATAGGAATCTAATGTCTGTGCTACTTACACCTCTATTTAAACAGTGAACATGAATGTCATTTCTATAGGGGCAAACCTTCAGAAATAACATCTGTGAGAAGAATAGATGTGACCTCATCTGTAGTTCACTTCACAAGCCAAAGTTGTTACTTTGCTTTTATCAGAGGATTTATGGAATCTTCATACTGTACTAAAAGCCAAAATTTTTCTCTTCATCTCATTAGATATTGACCAGGTAACTCTCACATTATGTAAATATTTGCTAACATATTGCTATTTCTTTAAACAGAATCTGCATTTCTCTTGGTTCTTAATAATAGTATAAAATCAATTTGATGAAATTGTGAAAGTAACTGTCAAAATGTTTTTTTCTTACAAGGACCTTTTACAGTAGGCACTAAAGTATGTCATGTATTTCAGAATCAAGTAAACTACCCTAAAAATGCACTAGGAAGATGAAGACATGACTATGGTTCATTATTTTTTGCAATGAAATGACATAAAAGACTACATTTTTAAAAGTCCTTAATTCTCTTTGCTCGCTGGATATCAATTGGTCCATTCCAAGGATGTTTTGCCTAGGCAGTGTAGAATTCATTCTTTGATAAACAATGACTTGATTTTTGGTCAAAAAGAAAACTGGGCTTGGAAAGCTTTTATTCTGGTCTGTCTTTTTATGGTGGTAAACAGTAGTGAGTTTCAGCTGTTCTGTTTTTAAATCCTTTGGATTTTATGAATGACTCCTAAAGTTTCACCAGAATTTGCTGTTACTGTAATTCCTCCAGAGAGGAGCACTAAAGTAATTAGGAAAAATACCTTACTCCCAAGACACTTAAATGCTCAAAGTCACAGTGTGCCCTCTCCTTGTATGGATTAATAACTAAAGGCCTGGTTTGTCAATGCATACATGCAAGACATACATGATGCTAAGCCCAGATGGTAGTCCTGCTGATGTTGATGGGTTTATACATGCACTTAAAATTATTTCTTGCTTAAGTGCCATGTTGCCTGGGGACATAAAATGCTGCTTCAGATAAAAGAAAGAGGTAAAATCTGGTCCATTGATACACAGAAGTCATTCCAAAATTTCAAACATTAAATTAACCTAATTTCAAAATCAGATTCTAGAGGTGCAAAGGAATTTGGAATTAGCTGAAGGGATGGGTGGGTTTTGAGAATACTGAGGCTGCTGTCAACTTCCATAGGTGTATGACCATGGCAAGTATAATACCTTGCAGTTGCCAGATAATCTGTCAACTTTTAATTTTTTCTCTTCTAAGGGATGTTGCTTATCATGGCAGGGTATAAAATTCCTTCTTTTTTGCATGATGTATCCATGACGTTTTCGTGATTCAGATGCAGTGCTGACACATGCAGGAAATGACAGATAGCAATAGTGTAACAAAAGAGTTAAATCAAAACCAAAGCACAGACATATTTCTTTTTCATATTGCTTGCAAGCACTGACCTGAGCACCTCTCCAGAACTTTATTAGTAAAGTTTAAAAATATTTGGAGATGACTAGTGCTCTTTTGTAGTAGCCTAGAAGAGCTGACTTGTCATCAAGTGTGTTTGAGATGCTTTTATATGGAGCTGTATGGAGTTTCATGCCTGTTTGCGAAAGAGGAATTTTCTTAGGCCTTTGCCCACAGCTGCTGAGAGGTTATTGAATGTCAGGTGTCAGGGCTCAAAACAGCCTGTCATAGGCACAAAACAGTGCAGAGTTGGGGAGAGAAAGGAGAAAAGGAAAAAAAAAAATAGAAACAGCTAAAGAGTTAAAAAGTAAAAGCTGTTAAAGGTTTTAAGCAGCCCTTCTAGCCTATCTCTGAAGGTCAGCATGTCACTGGACAAGTACATGCTGTATAGTCACTGCCAGCAAGCCTTTCCATAAAAAATTTAAATGAAAAATTAAAAAAGCTACTTGTAGAATTATATGCAGATTCAATCATGGGTTTTGATCCTGGGTTTGATTTTAGCATGAATTTTCTTCTGCTGATTAAGTGGCTTTCATGTTTCTCACTTACTTTTCAGGATCAAAAGACATCAAGGTACCTCGTTGAGCTAACAGTCTCTGCCCCACAGACCTTACAATGTAATCTTCATGTCTGTGATCTCTAATTCCTGCAGTTTGTCCAGGTATACCCATCACAAGGGACAGAGCTGAGTAAGCAGTGTATACACTAAGCCAAAGGACCACAAATAAAATGGTTTTGCACATTTTTTCCCTCCTCCTCAGAATAAAATAAGATATTTTCATCTTTGCTGTTGCTTAGAAGACACTGACATGTTGCTTTTTTTCCTAACATCTTCTTGTACATGCTCTAGCATCAAACAATAAAAGATCCCTACTAAATATCCTCATATCTTACTCATTTCATATATAATGATCAATTTCAGGCCATATGCAACTGGGCAGAGTTCAGTTGGGCACTGCAGTTGCTGTTAATGAGGTTTGTTATGTGACAATTGGAAACATATGTTGTCCATGCACCACCACTACCACAACTGTAGAAGTAGAAAGGGAAATGTCTTTTTTCCTGCTGATAAGCACTGATCCTCCCACAATGGAGCTTCAGTAGGTCTCAGAGGGATCTTTAGCACTGGTCTGTACCATGATATATTTTGGACTGTATTGTACGTTTTTTTTAATATGTTTTGGTGTATGTAATTAATAATTGTCCTGCAGTACGTTGTCCTCTTCTACCAGCAACAGCCTGAATTCATTGATATCATCTCCTTAAAAGTTTGAAACCCCCAGTGACAGGAATATTAATGTGCCAACACTGTCATATCTATTTCAGCTCATACATATGCAATTTCTTTGTTTTCAAAGATTTATGTCAGACTTTGCTGAAGTGAGGTATTCTACCATTTTAGATAATAGCATGCCAAAGTGATGTTATCAGGCACATTCAGCACTCATTCAAGCAAATGGGAAGCAGCATCCATTCCTTCATAGCTTAAACAGAGAGAAACTGTTATTTATCCTTATTTGATGAAGAAATCTTTCAAGGGGAAAGAGTGTACCTTTAGAACAAGATTATGGTCATCCTGTGGATTATCTTTTAATTAAGAATGGATGATTTGTGCCCACTCTGCTGTAGCAAATATCTTGCTGCTAATGAAGTTTAAACAGACTTACTTTATTTAATTACAGCTAATCACTAGGGCAAAATGTGGGATTGTCTTTGATCCTCATGTAGATTGGTAATCCTTGTGGCAGATAGCATTTCTTATTCCTTCAAATTCTTTTCAGTTTCTCCAGAAGGTCCCAGCTTAACTAAGGGTTAATTGAGATGGCTGGACTGGTGTGATTGATGTATTTTTGCTCAGGGATGCCATCCTGCCTTTCCAAGGACTCACTCCCTCTCCCTCTCTCCTCTCTTTCTCTCTCTTTGCCCACCCCCCCCGCCCCCCGCACTCCCACCCCTTCTCTCCCCCTCTCTCCCTGTGCAGTCACCTTCAGGCCATGTAATGTAGTAGATGCCTGCTTGTTTGACATGAGGGACCTGCGGGGGCCAAGGTCCTGCTGGATCAGTGAGTGGAAGAACAGACACTGCTGGAGGGAGAGCAGAGGTTAGGAGAGGGCAGCAGAGACCAGTGTAAAGCAGAAGAGGGCACTAGTAAACTGACCTATTTCAACCACAGCTCTACACTCTGAGCAGAAAACACCAATTGACTGAATATTGAAAGCCACTTGGTGAGGGAGTAACACCAAAGATATTTTATTTTATACTATTGTTTTGTTTTATTTCATTTTTTTATTTAGTTAATTTAAATTTAATTTAGGTTTCTTTGGGGGTTTTAGTTTTTTAAGAAACTAATTTTTTTTTTATTAAGAAGAAAAAAAAAAGTAATTCTCATTTCAAAGAATGTTACTAAAGCATTTGATTTTAAGATTTTTAAATGGCAAGTACAGCCTGTGGAAATGAAAAGTCACCAAAAGAATGTGGGAATTTGTATTCACTGTAGAGAACTTGTGGTCTCATAATATTGCCTGGTGCTCACAGCTCTTCCACAAAGATTTTCCTTACTCCCCCATCCCCAGAATTTTCTGATGCTGGCGAAAACTGTGGAAAGGGCCATCCACCAAAATCATGCTCAGTAAATAAAAACAGTTACAAGGACTAAAGTTCATACAGCTGGTTTCTTACCGTCTTTTGTACTTTGCAAGAAATGTTGACGTAAAATTACTGGCCTTAACTTTCACCTTCTAAATCCATTTTGTCACAGTGTCTTTCTCTTTTGTTTGTCTTTTTTTCTTTTGTTTTGATGATAAAATAAGTCACCATTGTATGAACAGGTTCTGATTCCTTGTTATCTTCTATTAAAATAGAATAATGTTATTTATTTCATTCTTTGAAGATAGTATGTCTGGGCTTTTCTTTTTGTTTGTTTGTTTGTTTGTTTCAAAGAGTAATTTGAAATGGAAACATTTATCTATCAGTCTGCTCAGAAATATTAACAGCTTTAATTAGCTCAGTGAAAAAGTTATTTGCTTTTATTTACAGGAACTGTTTATTTACCCATTGGCAATAGAGGCTGAAGACGTAGAATAGCTCTTTTGTGAAAAATTAAAATCATTAAAATATAATAGTTTGCCATTAGTTTCCACAATAATCCATTAAACATCTGCAGTTTTGTCTTCCCATCAGGATCTGTATCTGTGCTGAAGTCACATCCTGATAACATCTGCATGCTAGTGATAGCTTGTGCTTTAGTCTTTATGGTCTGCTGATGAGAGATTCTTCAAGACCCTCTCAGTCATCAGAACCACTGTTGAAAATTTTGCTTGTGACATCCTGAAGGTGGCTTAATTTACATTTGCCATATGTCATAATGCATGAAAATACTCTTAGTTAAACTGTTTAACATCCTGGCCCCTTTTTACTTTCCTGCTTTAGAGCTGTTTTTTTCCCTGCCTTTCACATGAAACTGGTTCTGCCTTTTTCCAAAGATTGTGTCTGCAAACTAAATTTTTGTGGGATTTATTTTGTTCTGAGTTACTTCAACAGCACAGATGAAATTAAAAATCATTTTAATAAGTTTGTAAGGAAGAACAGGATCTTCATTCCTTCTTGCGTGGCAACTACAGCTGCATCCACATGAAAAGGCCAGCTTGTTAAACACCATGTAACACTGATTGTACTGAATATTTTAAAGGTCAGGTATTGACAGGCACTGAGCTGTTTATGTTTCCCACGTAGCCCCAATTACATCCAACCCCAGTAAATAGTCAATAAACAGTGGCATTAACATATGTAGAAAAAGTGTTTATTTTACATTTCCCAGACAATTGGCAATCTTCTGCTTGTCATCCAAATGCATAAGCTAGATCATGGGCTCTTAGATGAATGAGCACAAGAGAGGGGTTATGGGTCTTAGAGACCTCAGGCCTGTCTCAGAAATTACATACAGACTGTCTGACACACAAGAACAGAATGGATTTTTCTCTGTGGTTTTGAAAAAGTAAAGAATTCTAGGGAGAAAAGATACTCACGTTGTCCCTCATGCAATGTAATGTGTAGCCATGTTATACATGTAGCCAGAATGTATTCAAAGGATTTTTGAATATTCAATTAAGCTTTAAATTAAAGTAAAATGTTGATGATTTGTATTGCTTACATGCTCTCAATGCTGCTGTAGAAATTAATCATCCTTCTTACTTGTGAGCTCTCTTTCTCACCCTGTGAAAAAAAATTTCTAACTGTATTCGGACAACTACAGAAACTTCACAATCCACTGTGGGATGCATGCATAGATTAAATAGATGAGGCTTTGGGAGCTCCCTTACAGCACAGCATAAAAAAAGAGATTTAACAAAATAAATTGTAAAATATTAACAAATAAGACTAATTATTGCAGATTCATTCAATTTCATTCCCAAACTGCAGGCTTTAGTGCAGATACATTAGTCTGCCAGCTTACTTGTACCACAGCTATTACTGCTGGCTGCTGAAGGAGCACCTTGAATCTTCTCCCATCCAGCAGCAGGAGAAGGTGGGACTGCACTCAGCCAAAAAGGGACCCTTAAACAAGAAGGATATGAATGATGTGAGGCTGGTAGATGTCCCTTACCCCCTCTCATTAAACCTCCATGAAAATAGTATTTTCATAGCAGTAACTAGCTTCCAGAGGATGAGAAGATAATTCATTGACTATCACTGCTTTGCAGCAGAATGATTTTTATGGGTCCAGCTGACATCGGTTGGTCTTGGGTGTTGCACAGATCAAAAGATAAATTTTTTTGCACCAGAATGTTTTCTGTAAAAATAAACTGTAGGAGAATATAAGTACTAACACATAGCTAGAGAAAAGAGTTCAGACTAACTCTCCTGTTTAATAAAGACTTAACTCTGTGCTTAACTTTCATGGGACCATTCCAGGGTTTTATATTAAACATCAATTTAAGTGCATTGCTGGATCACAACCAAAATCACAAAATAAGTCTATAGCAGTTCCAAGAGTGAGTGAATCTCTGATTCCCAGTTAAATACTTTAACCCACAGGAACATCCTTCTTCAATTTATGTCTTAATCTGATGACTTCTCAATAAGAAACTTTCTAAAGGTTTAGAAATTTGCATGGATCAATGACATATCTGAAGTTCTACTGAACCTGTTATAATTGCATTGTTTTCCAGATTGAGAGGAAAAGCAAACTAGTATTTTACAATGACTCTCCCTCTAGAGGGATACAAAAAAAAAAAAGAGAAGGACTGCAGATTAATTCAGCTTCTAGAAAAGCTTGTCATAGGTCTGAATATTTTCTCATTTTGTTCATTTTTCTTTCCAATAGGTGGATAAGCAGGAAAACATGACTTAGTGATGCTTTGTGAACATCAATTTATTTGAAGACAATCATAAAGTGTTTCCAGATAAGAAAGCAATATTTCAACCTGTTTCACTGAGCACAATAAAGACCAATACCTTCCCCTGTACCTCCAACACAACATAGTACTTGCTGATGGGTTCTTTCTGATGAAGAATATATTTGGTGTGTTAGAAACCTAAAGCAAACAATGAAATGCTGGGGTTTGATTTGCCTGCACCATACACAAGAAAGAGATTGAAATTATCATGTTTTTTCTGCTTTGGTTTTTATTTAGTCCTCCTGGCTTCTGCCAAGCTATAGGCATAGTCTTTGTTTATAGGGTACAGCTTGAGAACCCTAATTCTGATCTGTTAAATTACTTCACTTTCATGACACATATGTTGTCAGTGCATCCCCAAAAATTCAGATGTCTCAGTATCATAACAGTCATGATTGGTTTCTCTCAGGTACAAAATCATATGGCAGGCGTGGGCAGGTAGAAAGGTAAAGGGGAAAGTGAAATAAGCATGAAAGGAATTGTTACCTCCAGTTATTGGTCCATTTTGAATGAATGACAGACCAATTCAAGGCTAGAGAGAAAGAAGTAGGCACAATAGAAAGTAGAATGTTGAAGCAAGGTCAAAGTAGAAAATGCAGGCTTTTTGGGTGCTTCTGCATAATATGTCATTTCAAGTGTGACTTCAAACAGCAAGCATGATGCTAGCTCTGAAACATCTAACGTCAAATGAATCAGTCACCTTTTATTTAGTTTTGTTGTAAACTGAGTAGTCGTCCCAGTTTGGGGATTGATGCCACGAAGAATAATGAAGTTGGTCATTTTCAAAGTTCACAATTTTCATTATCATAATTGCCTTTCAATTTTGTGGCCAGTGACACATATCCCCGTGTTATTATATAAGTGTTCTCTCCCATTGCTGTTTCTAGTGGTCTGGGAACAGATGGCCTTTTATAGCAGATATGTTATGAACACCAGAAGAAGAAATGAGACTCCTAAAGAACACTTAGTCTAATACTGAAGTAATTACAGAAGAACTTTTAGATGGAATTTATTCTATATAGACTTTAGGATATTATCCAATGGGTAAAGCTTGGAATGTGGTCAAGAAATGAAAAAGGAGCAATGTATAACAGATACAGCTTGATATCTCACATTTAAGCATAAGTGGCAGCATGAATCAGCAAACAAAATTGAGAGGAATTCTCAGTCTGGAAGAAAGATGTTGCCAGGAGCATGTCAGGAAAGCATCTCAGGATGAACAGAGAGGTGCTATGAGTTAAGGCAAAGATAAATACCTTGCATTTGTGCAGAATAACAGGACATGGGGGTTTAACTATTAAGAGATTGCTGTCCACACAAGCCTGATGTGAAGACATGTAGGAAAGCACTGCACACATTCTTTATTACAGGGTTATGTAATGATAGAGCAAAGGATAATGGTTTGAACTGAAAGAGGGCTGGTTTAGATATGAAAATAGAAAGGAATTCTTTACTGTGAGGGTGGTGATGGCACAGATGGCCTGGACATGTTGTGGCTGCCCCATCCCTAAAAGTGTTCAAGGCCAGGCCAGAATGGGCTTTGAGCAACCTGCTCTTGGTTTGGAAGTTGTCCCTGTCCATGACTGGCAGGTTGGAACTTGATGATCTTGAAGGTCCTTTCAAATCCAAACCATTCTATGACTCTATAAGCATAACTTGAACAGTAGGAAGCTAAGAGATTGTTCTATTTATTTTTCAGTGGAATTTTTCCTCTCCTGTCCTGCTTGTGGGATGCTCGTTTGACTTCTAATCTTGTACAGAATTATTTATTTGCTTTTCTGTTTGCACAGCCTGAAGACACTCCTTTACCATTAGGCCTTCCAGTGCAAGGCAGTGATGAAATTCAACTATATTTATAGTTTCTTTGCTATTATCTCATTCCCTCTGCAAGTGTTTCTTGGCCTGCAGTTAGAACCGGGTGAAGCTGAGTACCTTAGGTGTAGAATCTGGTAAACACAACAAACTCCCAGTAGACACAGTTGTGAGAGCTCTAGTACACTCTGGACCTCAGCAAACCCACTTATACCAAAAGCCTTGTTAAAACCTGCATTGCTCTTCTTGGGTTGGGTTGATGGATTGAGGGGGGAAGGTTTGGCTGTAGCATTCCTACTACCTTTTTTGCAATGGCATTTTTAATTTCTGGTGTCCCTTTGAGTGTCTCCAGCACTTTGTTTTCTATGAAACTTTACCTCAGTAGAATAATTTTGGAAAGAGGTTTCATACAGGGCCCAGGGTAATAACTCCAGTTCATGTATCTGAATATAATGGTGGAGGGCCATGCGTGCAGCTGCAATTTGGGAAAGGATATAAGTGGTGGCAAATTTAGCCATCACACTGCCCATATGGCTGATACAGGAGCACCAGGGTATGAAGGTCATGAGCAAAGGCAGGCTCTGTCATGCCTTTGTTTTTCAAACTCCCTGGGCTTACAATACATGACCATACAACTGCTGAGGTGCTGTAGCCCAGCGTGTCAGGAAAATACCAGTTTCATTAGGATTCTTGAACCCTATCATGTTACACTTCAGAAGTAGTGACCAGTTTATTTAAAACAAAGAAGCTTTGACCTTTCTCCCCTTTCAAAACGAAAAACACGTGAAGATAAAGTGACTCATTTCCGGCTTCAAAACAAGCACTAAGAAATATTTTTTCCCAAGTACAATTTGTGCACTTTCTCTTCTTTCCCTCTTTGCAATCTCTTCACCCCTGACTGGCTTTTGCATAAATATCTCATATTCTTCTTATCAAGGTCAATGTATTTATTGCTTATATTCACCATGTAGTCCTTTTTTGTTTCCAGTTTTCTTTCTTTTTTCCTTCCTTCCTTTCTTTCTTTTTATCTGTGTTGTTTATAACCATGACCCTTGATCCTCCAAGTTTTAAAACAGCTTGGCTTTCAGCAGCTAAATCTGACAAGGTCAGCATTTTTCTGTTTATTCTGAGAATACTATTTACCCTCTGGGATTTTTAAAAGCAGTTCTATAAAACATCACTTGGAAAAAGTTTGTAGCATTCAACAACTTTCATAAACCTAGTGCTCAGCACAGAGTAACTGTTAGTTCTTCTTGCAGAACTCAGAACAATTAAGATTGATTTTCCTTCTCCCTGCAAAACTTGCCTACAGAAATGCATTTTCCAAGAATATTGATAAGTATTCCAGCCTAAACACAGTAGCAACCTACTAGTAGATAGCATAATCTTTTGCATTATTGTCAAATATAATGAAATTAGACATACTGTATGATCAATTAGTTCCTAGGATAACTTTATTTTTACATAACTGTAACAGAGGTGTATTTATTCCTTTGGGGGATATTATTAGAAATAAATGATTGTTGTGTCAGCTTTCTGTCAAAATAGCAAACAGTCCTGTAATTTTCAGAATGTCAGAACATGACAGAACTAATGATACAAAAACAATGTTTGTCTTGGGCTAATACCAGACTTTTTGTAAGTGATGCTGAATTTATATTAATTTAAAACAAGCTAATTTAAACAATCTCAGAAGATTTTCATGAAGAAGGTAATTGCTCAAACACAAAGGTCCCCAAGACCACTTTGAAAATGACACTGCTGGGAATTGCAGACAATTGCAGATTTTCCCTCAGTAATTTCCTTTTTCCTTTCCTTTCCCTTCCTTTTCTCTTTCCTCCAGCTCTCTATTCATTGAAAACCAATGGGAATGATGCTCTGCAGCATAAGCAGAAAGTGGGGATGCAAAGAATGACAGAAAAACATCTGCAGCAAAACCAGAGGATTTCTGTGACTGAGTGAAAAATGCTGCTGCTTGAGAGTTTGCTTTATAGGCCTTCTGCATGCCATTTACAGAGACAGAGCAAAGAAACCTGCTAGCAACCATCAGGTCACCAGGATGCAGAAGGTTTCTACTAGAAAAAGGGAGGGAGGGATGGACAGACAGACAGACAGACAGAGACACACACACACAAGCTCAGAAAATCTTCCCAAAACCTCTGTCTGTAGATAAGGTGCAGACTCCAAAATCCCTGGTCTCTGGAGAAAATAGTTTCAGACATATTCTTACAGTGAACTTAGGAGTATTATCCAGGCTGAGTGCTACTTAGCTCCTCCACTGAGAATGTTCCTCAGTAGACTGAGGTGTCCTTCACTACAAGAGCACAGTGCTCATCTACCTTTCATTTGCCCCTCTGTGCTTTCAAGAGGGAGGCGAGATCAGTAAAAGTAAACATTTGCCGAAGAGCCCTGAATTTTCCATGCTTGTTCTCAGCCTAAAGGTAAATTCTTCTGGAATTTAGTAAGATTCTGTTTGTCTGCTTTTCAACTAGCCAGGCACATACTAAAATGTTATTCATACTTTCAGATTTTTTTTTCCCCAGATTGCTTTATTTTCTAGCTTAGATAATGTCAAAACTGGTGTATTTTAGAAGAGATTGCTTTCTGGAAGGAATGCTTTATTCAGTTTGAAAAGAGGTGGAGAACAGAGAAAGGAAGCTAACCCCAAGTAAAAATTTCAGAGAATATATTAAGAATATATAATTTTCCTTGCTGAGAGGATGAATTTCATCTTGCACAGAACTTGTATGTGATTGTGTATGAGTATTTAAAACATGTTGAAAGGAAGGAGATCAGGGTAATGTTTCACAAACACCCTTCTACTAGTGATTTGCTATGAGTTTTTGACAAATCACTACTATTCTCTATGCATTAGGATGCTCACCTCCTTTATCACGGTACTGTGGGGAGCCATTAGGTATCTACATAAGATGTTTTCAAAGTCCATTTTTTACCACCATCATGATTCATGGATCAAAGGAAATAGTTATATGTGTAGCTGGCAATTAATATGAAATCAAAAGCAAAGAACCACCCCTTGGTAACAAGGGTTAATCCAAAGTCAGGATGAGTTAGCAAGGACAATTTGAGTATGTTTGAGTGAATGGCTTAATCTCAGATACTGCACATCAGCAAAATCTGGTGTAACTATAATAAGGCAAATTGAAAGGATTCACAGAAACTGTGGAAAAAAAAATCTGGTGGAGAAAATATTACAGTAATAAACAAGTAAATGCTGCATGCCTGGTAATGAAATAAAAGATAATTGCTGTAAAAGATGAATTTTATTTTAAGGGAAGCAAAGTTTTCTGCATGAAAATGTTACATTCTGGAATGTTGCAAAAACAAAATTTTTAATCATTGTTTCTTCACGGTCATTCTTGAAATGAACACATTGTACTGTTTAAATATTTTATACAAAAACATGGTCTAGACATGTACATGTACCAGTGGAATGAAATCATCAATAACCACTATCTAAAATGAATTACATTCCAAAAGAAGAGGCTAATGCTTTGGGGTTTTTTTTATGGGACTGATCTCTATCAGATTGATTTATGTAGCAGCCAATCATGTTTCAGTAAACTCTAGCACGCACATGCATCTTTAAGTGATGATAAACTGTGATTGTCGATTTATTTGTACACCAGAAGCAAAAGAATTTTTTTGAAAACCTAACACCCCAACCTGCAAGAGCAATAGTGTGCTTCCCCAACAGAAAAGCATGCATAAAAGCTGACTTCTCCCATTGTTCCTTAACTTCCATGTCACATGCATGGCCAAATTAACATAATGGGATACAAAAACACATATCCTTAGGGGGGAGGGTTAAAAAATATATGCTATGCTATGACAGATGATAAACAAGCTTATTTTTTACTTGCGTGTTTACATTGTTTGCTTTGGTAGAATGTGGGGGTTTTTTTACATTACATTATTTCCTTTGATAGTAGATGTGATAGTAGATGCTTTTGTTGGTAGTGGGAGTGATTGGCAGCTTCAAGCTGTTCTGTTTAATTGCCTTTCCACTTTGCAGAAATCTAAGTTTAGAAGACACTGTTTCACAAATAAATCAAGTGTGTAGATGCATGTGTGTGTGTACGTGCAAGAGAGACAACTGGGGAAAGAAAGAATTTCTTCAATCAGATGCACTACCCATCTCCTTATGGGTTTTTCCATGCTTCTTTTACCTGTATGTTGGTTGTTTCTATCTGTTTCTCAGTCCCCCTCCAAAGAAGTAGTATCACGTTGGTTTGGATTAGTACTATTTGTGGCATCTGGTTAATTTCAAAGGAAGCAGGAGATACCACATAGTCTCAGGAAAAAGTGAAAAAAAAATAGGCTAGAGGACATAATTTGTTTTTACATAAAAAGAAAAGAAAAGGCACACATAGAGGGGAAGAAAAAAGGTTGTCCATATTGTGTTCTTTGTTTTTCTGTTCTTTATCCTTTGGACTACTTTTTAGAGGATATTTATCAGATTTTACGCCAAGTCCTAGTTAAATTGTTTTTTCTCCCTCTTATTTCAGACCACAGTATATGGATCCTTTGAGAGTTTAGTTTTGGTTTGTGTTTCACTGACATAAGAAAGTAAACTCTGATTTATGTATTTAAGTAAAAGTTTGAAAGCAAGAAAAACAGTGTCTACAGCACATGAGCAACTGCTGCTCAAGCCTGTAAAGAGTTGATAAAAACAAGTAATTTGAAAACTCGATGTCTAGTGACATCTTCCCATTTCAAATTAGCCAAGATACCTCTGAATTTACTATTAATTTTATTTCCTGAAATTATAACAGAATGTTCAAAAGATGTTTATTTCAGTAGTGACACTATTTTTCTTTGATTTGCAAACCTGAACAGTTTTAGGAATTTCATGAGCAGTTTTAGGGGTCTCATGAATAAATAAAGGGAAACATTTCAAAAATGCTGTATAAAAACGTCTTTTTCTTTGCACACAAGTACAGATGTTCCGTGCACTGAGGTGTAATGGTAAGATGGAAGCTGTGTTATGTTGGTTCATATTCTGAATTGTAGTTAAAAACAATTGTATAGAAAAGGTTTAAGACCTTTAAGCACTCAATGATTTCAGAAAATGTTGTTTCTGTCGTCTTAAATTGTATAGGATATTAATTGTTCGTGCTAATAGTCAGCAGCTCACTTTCTTTTTAACACCTTAATTGAAATGGTTAATTATTTTTCAAGTAAATCCTTTCCCTTTAGTTCCCCCATAAAAATGAGTAAACCAGGATAGGAAAACTCACTACAATATCATTCAGGAAATTGCTTAAATAAGATCCATAATAGATTGTACATTTTCATTTAAAATCTTGTCTTAATTTGGGATTATGTACATGTTTTATGTTCATGTGTGTTTACCATGTGGGTACTGAAAATACCACAGTGGACAGGATTCCAGAACAGAGTGCACTCTTTTGTTACAGAGACTTGTGTAGTGTATTTCTACTGTATTTGTTTTACCTCATGATAAAGTAAATTAATAAAGCACAAAGGGGAAAGATGGAATGTAAAATAAATATGTTAACAAAAATCAGAAACAGAAAAATTATTTCAGGGTAGACACAATATTTTTTACCCTGTGACTGTTATAGTCCATCTTTAACAAATGATATCATACATGGGAAAATAATAGATCAGAGGCTGATCAATGCAATTGTGCACATGTAAGGAATCTAGCTTGTGCCAGTTCAGAAATTTACTCTAGAAAAACAATGCACAGCAATGAGTACTCATTTTTTCAAAACACATCAACATGTCTAAATAATTCTGACAGATTTAGGATATTTCCCTTCTCATCAGCCCTCAACCACCTTCCAGACTCAACAGAAAAATGAGGTGAGGTGAAAGCCAATGACATAACAGAACATAGATAGCATGCATAATATATTGCATTAGTGTTCTCTGCATAACATTAGAAAGCTATAGATGTGCATTGGACAAAGAAATAAACAACAAATATGTTTTCCCCACAGTGAAACAGCAAAGCAAAAGCATAAGCTGCTCATACAAATATTATCACCACAGTCGTTTCTCGCCATCCAGCCAGATAGCTGAAAATATTTTGATCTATATGACTCCTGTGGCCTTGATCCAAGGCCTATTGAAGCCAATTAGGAAACTCTATCATCTTTAGTGAAGTTGGACCTAGCCCATTAAGAGATTTTGCCCTAAGGGAGTAAATGGAGGATTTTTAAGGGCCACCCTCACATGTCACTTCAATTTATCACAAGGGAAAAATACTTCCCTTCATTAACACTGTATAAGTCAGTTTCTTTTTCCAGTAACTGCTGTATGTTTCAAACTCTTTCCCTTAGCTCTCCACTGATCTTTTATACAAAAGATTACTGCAAATGTTGTGTAATATTGCTCCTCAAAATAGTTCTTAGGAAGTCAGCACTTCCAGAAATTCACATAATTTTTCCGTGCTGCAATGCTCATGTGGGTAGTATATGAATGATGATAGGTAAATTAAAAGCTATGCTGTCTGAATGGACTAAAAGACTGGCAAAACTCAGGAAACTATAAGATAAATAGAAGTTACAGTTTCAGTCACCTTTCACATAAAAAACTATAAACTATTTCATGTTGTGTCTCATTTCTCAGCTGGAACATGCTGAAAGGAGAAGGAATATTAGGGAGATAAAACAATTCTTCATTTCTTTCATGGATGCACAAATATAACATGGAGCATGGAGTTTTACCCATGATTAATTTAGCTTCGTAACTTCTGACTTCTTAATTGAATGTAGTTCCCCCAGCAGTAGAAATACAACATAAGTATGTATAACAAAGACAATGTCTTTGATTTTTAAAAAATATTGCCTCTCTGCAGTTCTGCAACTATGTTCTCATTAATGTGTTTTCCATGCTTTATCTGAATGCCTGCAAAAGAGAAACATGTTACTGGCATGAGTTAGTGACAAAAAGAGCTATTTTCTTCTCACCCACAGCAAGTCACTCTTCTGCATTACTGCTCTGTATGATGCAGTCTGTTCTGGCCTGGGTGGTAACAACCAGGAGCCTACAGTAATCCCTGGGGGAGCTCCTGTGGAGGACAGAAAGGAGCTTAGAGACAGCCAGCACAATTTTACCAAAGGCAAGTGCTACCTGACCAACCCAGTGAGCTTCTATGATGGGATGACTACATCAGAGTACAAGGGAAGGGTTACAGATGTCATTTATCTGGACTTCTGTAAAGACTTTGACACAGTCCCTGAGAAACATGCTACTCTGTAAATTGGAGAAAGATGGATTTTATGTTGGATTTGAATGGACTGTTATTTGATGGACAGCAAAGTGGTTGGATGGTCACATCCAGAGGACTGTAGTCAATGGCTCAGACTGTCAGTGACAAGTGGTGTCCCTCAGGGACCTATATTGGGACCAGTGTTATTTACGGCCTTCATTAATGGCATAGACGAAGGGATCGGGTGCGGCCTTAGCAAATTTGCAGAAGACACCAAGCTGAGGGGTGTGGTTGACACTCCTGAAGGATGGGATGCCATCCAGAGGCACCAGGACAGGCTCAAGAAGGAATCTTGGGAATCTCATGAGGTTTATTTAACACGACCAAGTGCAAAGTGCTGCACCTGGGTCAGAGCAACCCCGGTACAGGCCGGGGGATGAGCAGATCGAGAGCTGCCCTGCCCCGAAGGACATGGGGGTGCTGCTGAGGGGCTGGACATGAGCCAGCCATGGGCACTTGCAGCCCAGAAAGCCAAATGTGTCCTGGGCTGCATCCAAAGCCCTGTGGGCAGCTTTGGAGAGAGGAGATTCTGCCCCTCTGCTCTGCTCTGGTGAGACCCCACCTGCAGAGCTGCCTCCAGCTCTGGGGTCCTCAGCACAGGAAGGACATGGAGCTGTTGGAGCAAAACCAGAAACAGCTTCTCTAGAACTTCCACATTTTTCAAACCCTGATAATCACTGGTCTTAAAATAGAATCCTACTTTTTTTTTTTCCTCTGCAATGATCACTTGAATAGGAAGCCAAATATTAATCCATATTACTCCTACCCCATGAGCTGGAACATCTTTGGACCCACTTGAGATAACACACTCCTGGAGCACGTGAAGGAAGAGGTGTTCTGTGAGGATATCCCTGCCTTACCCCTAGCTAGAGGCACAGGGACACTGCCTCTCCATACAGAACACAGATATGCATTTTGGCACATCCATGTAGTAAGTGAAAAATGGTAACATTTTCCAAAATTTTCTAAAAAATCACCTAGTATATTTCTCATATATATCACATGCATAGTATATTTTTGAAACTTTGTTTTGCTTGAATAAAAGAAAAAAAAACCTCTAATTTAATTACATTTATGGAAAATATTTTAGCCATCTCTCTTGTTTCTGGGAAGTTTCTGCAGACACCATACAATAATATGGCATACAATATATAAATACACAAACATGCACACAATAAATTGAGATACAATTTAAATACAATTATTACTCTTTTTAAAGAATAAACATGTCAAGCATCAAAAAACCATTCCAGGTCTACTATGCTTCCGTTTGAGTCAAAATACCATTTGTTCCTCTTCAATGAATATTTGAGGGAATAAAATGACACACCTGTTAAATTAACATGTTTAATGTGCAACAAAGCTGTTCATTTCTACAGTAAATAAGTTTAAAATTTCAGTCTCATGTAATCCACTACTCAACCTGACTGACTGCTGAACCTCCCTAATCAAATACATCTACATGATATTGTAAGCTACATTACAGTACATTATTAGCTTGTAAAATGAAATTGCTGCAAAGTTATGTACTGTATATTTGAAGCAGTAACAAATTTACCGGTGATAGATGAGCTAATGGATACATTGTATTGCAATAAATATAAATTCAGAGTAGCAATTGGAAAATATTAACATTTTTATATATGAGTTTAGGCATTTATGAGGCTTATCCAGCTAGCAGTAAAAACTGAAGAGGTATTCTTGCTAGCTGGCATTTTTTTTTTTGGACTGTTCTGAGTAAAAAAGAAGAGCTCTTTCTCTGCATCAGTACTTTTATACCCAACATAAGAAACCATTGACGGAATTTTGGTAAGTAGCTATTGTTCCTTTCTCTAAGGAAAAGTTCTCAGTACACCTGATCTGCAGGTCAAATCCAAACACTACTTAATAGTAATTTTCCATGGCTATGCTGTCAGTGTTTCTTTTGCCCTCCAGTCTTTCTCCCCAGTCTCCTCTTGAGCTGCTAAAACTATCGTTAGCTATCCAACAACTGCTGTTGCATAAAAGAAACAAAGCCATTTCAGGAAAAGAGTCAAAAACAAAGAAGAAAAGCCAGCTGCAAATGCTAGAAGGAAGTCTGGAGACCTCTCCAGGTGTCTGGGCACCTTTCACAGAGATTTCTGAGAGAATGAGTCCTCCATCATCTTACAGGTGGTAAGTTAGCACCGCAGGCAATTCCCCCTGCCAAGGCGGAGCACCAGGACAACCATATTCCCCCTGAGAGGCAGAACACTGGTAGCCAGATTTCAGATATCATCATTGCAGCCAGAGGACAGATGGGAGTTGAGGGGTGTGGTGCAAGAGGAAAAGAAGGCGAGCCAGAAGGCAAGGGATTTGACCTAAAAGCTTATAGAATGAGGAAAAGGCTGCAAATTTTTATATGGAAGTGTGAAGTTGGTTAAGAACCATCAGCATCCTCGTGTGTTCAGAGCTCGTCTTGCAGGCTAGATGAGTGGTGTGGTTCGTGCATGTGCTCTTGCACAGCGGTGTTTTACTCAGCACTATTTACTTGGCATTTGCAGCCAATATTTTCTTCACATACTGTCCTTTTCTTTTCAGCTTAGTAAAACGAGGGGTGTGTTGCAGACTCACATGCCACGATGCATTTGTGATAACAGCAGAAGCATGTCAGAATGTGGATGCAATTACAGAGTTACTGGAATGGGTGGAAATACAATAGTGTTTGGGTATTATAATTCAGATTAATGTGAAGTGCTGTTAGTTTGCTTGTCACTGAATTTCCTTTTAATTATGGAGTCTTGATATTAAAACATGCTGCATTTGGGCAGAGACCAAAGCAATATGCCACCATTACTCTAAATTTATAATGATTATTATGGTAGACAGTCACCTTCCTTTTTAGAAAAGGTAAAGCACAGAGACCGGTGAATTAATCAAAATCTGTAATCTTACGCACTAAAAGAGCTGTAATGCACTATTTCCAAGCAAATAGACAGGTGCTTTAAAAATGTGGGAGTGTAAGGAGCATAGAGGGATCTCTGAACAAATTTGAATTTGTCCTAGACTACTTATGTCATCTTGTGAATTACTTCACTTCACTTCACTGTACTGAATATGAAGTGGATATTCAATTATTCATAGGTAATATAGCCCATTCCACAGTAAAACAAATCAGCAAAAATCACAACTGGCTAAGACTTGTTTCCAATCAGTACCGCTAAAAATTATTACTGTACAAGGACAAGTAAAATAATTTGAAAAAATATATGACACTTTCTTTGATGAGCAGCTTATAAACCTTCCATTTGTCTATTTTCATGACCTATTACTGTAGCATATGAGTATGAGCATATGACTTACAAGTATCTTGTCACACTGGCAAAGTTGGAAAATTTCATAATTCCGAGACCCGAGGAGATAAGTTCGCGCAAGAGGAGGCAGGAGTGCCTCCCAGGTCTGGGAGCACATGGCCACACAGATGCTCACGAGATGATGGGAGTCAGGCACGCACACTGCTCCTCACAGCTCTCATTTACACACACAGAACACAAAGAAGCTCTGGTGGGATGATTTGAGCTGGAAAACCAGATCAAACCACCTGGCAGCCCAGCATAGCCCAAGCTTTTGAGACATAGACCTGTAGGTGTAAATTGTGAACTCAGGAGCTCATTGGCATAATTGCAAAAATACCAAAAAGGTGAATGATATTTCATTACATTTGGAGAGGTTACTCTACTCTTTTTTGGCATCCCAGTGACAACCCTTTCAAAGACAGTTGTTCAGGGTTATTGCTGCTCTGATCTCTTTTTACACTGATTAGTATATATGTGCTGTATCCTTCTGTTCTTCCTGTATCCTCTGCCAAAGGAAAGAAAGATAACTCCCTCTCCTAGGAGCACAGTTTTGCTCTTAAGCTTCCATTGAGGGGTGTTGGAGCTATTGGAGTGTCTGAGCCTTTATTTTTTGTCCTAATTTTAAGACACTTCTTTTGGCATATCATCAGGTCCCATTGTCAAACTCCCCAAAATTAAACCTCTTTAGTACTTCCCTGATAGATAGTTTCCTGACAAGAACTGTAAGCTGTGCTTTGCCTTATATTTTTCAACACTTTCATGTTAGAGTAATTTTCATTCCTCTACAATTATCTGCTTCTTTATTCTTAGGTGCAGTGATTTGAGCTTCTTGTAGTTTCCTATGGTTTCTTTCTCTCCTGTGGTCTGACACTATCCAAAGTTGCAAGACCATTTCACAGGTATATTTGTTTTTAAAAAAAAACTAACCTATCATGTCACCAGGTCCATGGTAGAAAATAAAAATTCAGCCAGATTTTTTAAATTAACCTCTCTCCTAACATATTTTGAAAAGACTTATTGGAAGACTACAGCTTAAATTTGTCTTGAAATTCTGCTTTGATCAGCCAAATAAACTTCATTCATACAAAATGTCCTCACAACATTCTGTCAAAATTAAGTTTGAAAAGAAAACTTCCAAAGATTACTTGACTTGTTTTGCACTTGAAATGTTCCATCAATTCTTTGAAGAGGAGAGTGTAAACTCTTTTAAAAATCACAGCTTTGACCACATAGGAAATATTAGGTGTTTGGCTTTTTCAAACCTAATTTTCCACTGACTCATACTATCCACATAAGCAATGAAATACCGAATTACACAGAAATATACAGATAAAATCCCTCATTTTATTTTGTTCAATGTAAATTCATTTTTCATAGAATCATAGGCAAAGGTTCAAATTTGTTCATTTTTTAAACTGCTTTTTTCTCACAATTTATATATTTCACGGCCTTGATTCTGGAATACATTATTTTTTTTCAATACACCCTTTTGCTGGCTGTGAAAAATTAATTCTTCAACCTATTTAGTCGACAAATAGTCTATGGCAGCCAACCCATTTCCACTTGTGGATTTGAACTCACAGGTCAGATTCATCAACACAATAATGAGACATTTTCTATATTTCAATTTTTTACATTTTTCATATCCTTATGCATTAAAATTTAAGATATGATAAATAATAGATGGTTCTAGTGATTTCTGTTAAATAAATTCTGTAGGAAGAAAAAACAAGAATTTTGTTGAGTTGTACTATTGTTTACATTTATAATGGGTTGCCTTAAATGGATATGTTAGATAATTTTTGCCAAAACGTCATCATTTATTAGTAATTGCATCATAAGGAATAAAAATACTCATGTTTTGTTGAGAATTTGAAAGATTTGCAGTAGTTAGCTTCTTTTATCAGCCCAGTTTTGTTTACATGTAAAATTCAAAACAAAAAATTTGATGATCTGTTCTTGATTGAAAATACAGTTCATATTTTTATTTGAAAAGAAAATTTCATCCTGCATTTCATTTATTTTTTCAATCTATTCACATGGCACTGCATGTTAGTGAAAATTACATAGTCTTACCTCTTTTCACCTCTAGGATTATACACATAAATTACTTAAATTGTTTACATTTTTTTTTTCTATACACTCTATTTTATGTTTTCCCCCAAATCTATACATAATGTTATTACAGGAAAGTAAAGATTCGTCAGAAGTAAGTTACAAAAGTAAGAAGACAACTACAGCACTGCTCAACAATGATATGTTTGGGTTTGCACATGAGAAACTCATACTCAGCATTTCCCCCTGCTGTGTGCTTCTTTGGCTGATGCAATCTCAACCAGTCTCTGCAGCGTGTTACCCTCAGTAGGCAAAGTGTACCTAATATTTAAATAAGCGACACTAATAAGCATTGGAGAATGATTTGCAATAACTTTGGATTGTGGAAAGGGTTTCTTTCTAACTTTTCAGAAGCTGTAGCACATATAGAAGGGTAAAAGCAATGCACACCAGCAATGAGGACATTGCAGTGGGTCCTTTCCATCCTGAGTCACCCATGTGAAGAACATGCTGCTCATAGCACCACAAATCAGCAGTCATAAGAAGGGTCAGCACTCTCTAAGTGCTGCTCAAAAGGAGCAAGTCTTCTGAAGATTAACTGCTTGTTAATACAAAATCAGTATCAAAGCATGTGGGATGTGAGTGCTGTGTTCTAAGAAACCTCTGCCATCTTGGGTTTGACAGAGCGATCCGTACCACATCTGCTTTTAAAACTATCCACAGGTCTGTCCTGGCTCACCTGAAGCTCTCCCCCTTTCCCTTGCTTCCTGGAAAAACTTCTTGCAGATAATTAGAATGCAAAAGGAGATGGACCTTGTGCATAGCACAAATACACTTGAGCTGAAAATGGCTTTGAAGCCTGATGTGAATCTGTCAGTCAAGCAAAGAAATAAATCAGTTTCAAATCTTGGATGAGATCAAATTAACTGAGATAACTATTCCCAAAGCTGTTCTAGAGACTAAGAAAACAGAGGGAATCCTCTTTAATTAGGCTGAAGAAAGGTGCTCAGACCTTTGTATTCGCTGTGCCTGAAACAATTTCATCTAATGAAAAATGCCAAAAAAAGTGTCACAAAGGAGTTTACTGATTCAGGTGATAAACCTATAACTGGACTATTCCCAGAAAATGGAATAAAGACTCCTGGACATATTTCCATTTGTATCAAGCTGCTGAAGCTCCATAAGCCTGCAGACTAAATATTTCCCCATGCTAAGTGTTAGCCAGAGAGAGAATGGGTGAAGTAATACAATCTTTGGCTATCATATTCATTGCTCCATTTGAGACACACATATTCAAAAACTCCTGAGATATCTTAACTATTCAAATGAGAAGATCACCCAGATTTTGGTGGGCCAGGAAAAATTAGTCAAGAGGATGGTGAAATAGTTCATGCCTTATGTGTACAGTCAAGACCCATGACAACAGTCTGCTCAAAGTTTTAAATATTTGAAAAGAACCATTTTAAATATGAAAAATCATGGATTATAAAAGGTGTCATAATTTTTCAACCCATTTTCTTTGACCTGTGGTTCACCTAAAATAGAAGAGATCATTCTGTGTCTAACATAGGACAGAGTAGGTAACATGCAGCATGGATCTTAATAATGGTCCACCACTCAGAATATAAAATCACACAAATACTCACGAATACAAAATTCTATTCTGACCAGAACATTTGGATATTTTCATTATTTAATCATAGGGCTCACTATCTCTTTTGAAACTATTTATGAACCTATGTTGCCACTGAAATACAACTCTTCAAAGTGCATGTTCAATAAATGGCTTGTATCTTGAGGGACTCCTTCACTGCCTTCCATACCTGGGGAGATTTTTCTTGAAGCAAGCTCTGTCAAGACTTCCCATTTTAAGAAAATTGATGACATGTGAGAGATTACTGGCACAGAGCCTTACAGTGCCTGCAAAAAATTTCAGCCTGGTTCAGCTACCCAAGAACAGATATCCCTGCTTGTATAAGTCTGCTGTGTCATAAGCCATACAACTCTGTCCTCTTCAAGAAAAATAAGTTTAAAAAGCACAGAAAAGGAGAAAACCAAGATTTTCAGGGACCACAAGGAATGTTAGGTGTCCTGGTCATGTGGAGGTCAGTCAATCTCAGCATCCAGAGTCAACATAGACCAAATCAGCATATATCTCTCCAAGATTATACACTGTTAATTCCCCACACAGGCTGCTCCAGAGAAGCCATATGTTCTCATGCTCTCCCACAAGCAGTGAGAAGACAGTAAAGAACATTGCACACAATTTCAGTGGTAATCTGAACATCAGCTGCCTACCACACTCTTGACCTAGCTGCTTCATAGTATTTGCAGCAATTATACCACTTCCTGCATATTTTATTGTGAGCTGAACTGTGAGCAATCATTTTGGTAAGAGCTCAGCCAAGCCTGGATCCTAATGCCACGTTTCATTTCCTTTTCTTTGCCACTAATTTCATTTGGCTTTTCAAAATGATGATGTGAGCATTGAATGCATGCTTGCTCCCTTCAGAAAGCAGCAAAATGTCACTTTTGGATCACAACTGAGAGAGTCTTGAGATCATGCATTTCATTTTGCTGGTCTGACTCACTACCTGCAAAGTAAACACAGAATAATGCAGTAAATTACCATGTAAATAAGTCATTAAATAAACCATTAGAAGTGGGTGTTCTGAGCCAGATATAATGTTTAGTGTGATCCTGCTAATTTACAAAGCACGTTTGTATGTGTTCTTTCCACAGTTGTAATGAGCATCAAAGGGCACTTTCCCAACACAGATCTCCCGCACTTATGCTGCAAACGGATCTGTGCCCAGCAAGTCATATCTTTGAGCTTACTCTAAGGGTCCTGCTCTCAGCTAAGTTCATGGACAGCCTTTTTATGTAGCAGCTTTCAGGGTTGCAAACCCACGGTTCTAGACTGACTTTCAGTAATTTTCTTTAATTCTGTACTACTCAGAGCTTTCATCCATCATTTTCATTTGGGTCTGTGATATGCAGAGGCCTAGTCTCTCTAGAGACTCTCTAATGTTTAGGGGGATTCACTAAATTAAGAAAAAAAGACCTTTATTTGGGGATTTGAATCACACTTGAAGACAGACATCAATGTCATCACTAAAAGAGTGCTCTTACGCATCCTGTCTTTTGATCCTTTGTGGTACAGAAAAATTTTATGGGGTTCGTTGCTGATGAAGATCTGCTTTTAATTCATAAATCATGTTAACATTTCAGTTTCCGGTAGAGTTCTGTAAGGTTTGTCTTCCTAGATAAACAAAAATATAAACATTTGTGCTTCATATGTCCCTTCATAATAAAGCGCAGGGTATCACTAAGTTCACTTCAACTGCTTGACATGCTAGAAGTAGAAATAGAAATTGAACCAGTTTCATTGTTACTGTCATGCACTGATTTACCTTCTTTTAAATTGCTGAAGCCTGTTTTACCATCAACAGTCTTCAGGTTTGCAAAAGGCTGTGCTGGAAAACAAAAGGCTGACTCTGTTCTTTGACCAAAGCACTTTCATCACCAAAAGCTTCAGTTTTACCAAGTTCTCTCAGGGTTTTCAAAACCAGAAAAACCTCTGGTGCTGGCTCCAGAACTCACTTCACTGGGTTGGGTCATTGCTGTTGACTCCTGTGAGCTCTGGATCACGTTCTTGGTGAATGAAGCTAAGGATGTTGGTCAAAATGGACTATGGGTTGGTACCAAAGTTGTGAGCACTTGTGTCACTTCTGCATAATTAACACCTCTGTGTACTCTTCCCTCTTTCCTGAGAAAACCAATGAGTCATTGGTTACGGAGTCAGAATGAATCAATGCAATTTTCCATAATTTTCAAATATATTAAAAATGTTTTGACGAATCTTGGATTCTTTAACCAGATTTATGCAACTCCGTTTAGGCTGAACTCTTACTGAACTGTGTTCTAGTTTCGCCTGAGTAACAGTGGAGCAAGAATGTGAGAAAATCTTTAGGTACACATTGATGATCTTTAAATGTCAAATATTTTGACCCTAAAATGCAATATAAAATTGAGATAGAATGATCTAATTTTTTACTGAAATCTAGGCTCTGAAAGTTTCACCTAATTATTTTGCTTATATGTTAGGGACTAAATGATTCAATGGGGACTGTAGGTAAAATTGATTGATTTTACACAGTTCCCACTCCTGCTAGTGGGCATTGCAAACCCAAACGTTTCTCACACACTTGTAGGAAAATAAAAGCTTGGCCTTGTTTTCTTAGCAAATGTAGCTTATATTGTCTGTATTTAACACAGAGATATATGGCTTTTCATAAGAGGGGTTAAAACAATATGTGAACCTTGATATGAAGAAAAGAGGAATCTGACAGCTGAACTGAGTCAACTGCGTAGATTAGATAGGGAGAGGAAATTAGAACTAACACAAAAGGCCAACAAGCACAGAATTAATAAATGGATAGCAGAAAGGAAATTGAACCAATAAAAACAGCTGCAGAAGTGTACTGTTGGCATGATTTCAGGCCTATTTGAAGAGGACAGAAACATTTCATTGTTGAGCAGCACTTTTTAAAAGATGTTTTGCATTTGACATAATTATACTTTACATAAATTCAGCATAATTACATTTGAAAACTATTTTCAGAATCACAAACTTTCTGTAACCATGGAACTCCTGAATTAGCCTGAGTTTTCTAGAGATCATCTCTCTTTTCTCATCTGGAGAAGGGGAAGGAAAAAAGGGTTTCTATTGTTTTGCCCTCAAATATCAAACAGTAGGGAGACCTTAATGATAACTGAGTGAGATGCTGTGGTTTGCCCTGCCTCTTGTATTCCTTTCTTCTCAGTTCATGTTGTCTCCATACTTTGTAATTTTTTCTATTCTGACCAGTTCCCAAAGATTTTTGAGGCTATCATGGAGGGCAGGTCCATCATCATCACAGACCACACAGTAAAAGATATATTAGCATTTTTTAAAAAAAATCTTCCTTCTTCTGGGCGAGAATTATTTCTTTTCAGGCTCATTCCAATGTGAAGTATTTTGGCTCTCTTTGCAGGTCTCCATCCATTGATGGAGATGGTTTTTTTTGTTGTTGTTTTTCACCACATCTGCAAAACACCAGCTTTTATGGAAAGGACAGAGAGTAGAAATGGCAGTTTACAAACAGAAACAGAAATCCTGATAACCTGTCTCCTCTGGACTCAGCCTGAGATGAGGCTGCAATCCTCCAGCCAAGCAGATGGTGCTTTCTCCTCTTGGATGAAGCCTACGGAATCACTGAGTTAATCACTATATTTCAACCGACTGGTTAGTGTTAGTCACCAACAAGTCAATAAGAATGTCTGTTCTGCTGTATCAGAATATTCTGACAATGTTCTGACAGTATCCCAACACTGTCTGCCACAGACTTCAGGGTAGACCTGATGGACACTTGCCACTCACTATAGGGTCAACAGTGTCTTAGATGTAAAATTCACAAATTACTTTTTTAAAGCTGTCTAATTAGTAGCTGGACATGTAAACAAGCCATATGTCTAATACATTCGTCTCTTCCTTATTTGTTCCTTTCTCAAGTTTTTTAGCCCCTCAACCCTTTTTCACAGGGTAAATTATTTCTTGGAAGACATCCTTTCCCATATGCTTGAGGCTTATCATTCAAACTGGTGGTCATTTCTTGGTTACAACCTTATTTTGATACACACATACATACATACATACATACATACATACATACATACATACATATATTAGCTTTATTATTCACTAGTCTTATTAAAAATTCTTTTGATCTCTATTACTGAGTCTTCTTCTTATCCCTTTCTTAGTATCTCTTCCTAAAATTAAATTTAGAGGTGATATTCTCCCAGGTTTGATTTTACAAAATCAAATTTTACAATTGAGTTTTAGTTTTTTCTTCCAGAAGAGCTTGTACTGTATCTTCTTATTGACCATATTCAGATTCCGTGTCATGTATTTCTTTCTGCAATCTGGTTGTGTTCAATTCAGGTAAGACTGCTACATGCTACTTTTAAAAAGGTCCTAGCAGTACCGAGACCCTCTCTATGGGTTATTTCCAAAAAAAATCAGGCTTTTGAAGAGCCTCTAGCTGCTGTTCACATTTTTAGGTAGCTAACATAGGTTAAAAAATCTGGGCATTGTCCCATCTCTGCAAACATTAACTGTTAAATATAGAGGAGGATGGTGATCATGCAGTGTTAGAACAGCTCCCCAAAGAACACACACACTCAAAATTTAAATTACTCTGCTTTGATTGACCTTGTAGGCTAGAGGACATAGAAGAAAGATCTTCCTTAATTCTCAGATGTTTATCTTATTTTTTTTTCATATTCACAAGGGAATTCTTCTTCAAGTTTTCTTTGCTTAAGAGCATGTGCTGGGAAATTCAGCGACTTCAATTAAGGCTCATGAGTTCTACGACGAAAAAATAAACAAGTTTAGAATTTTGGGAGATGTAGTGGAACTGACTTTCTTTTTCCCATGAACTTTATCAAAAAGATTGCTTATGCTTTTGTAAAGTATGAAGCAGTCACCTTCACATATAAGAACAGTAAAAGACATGCAACCTGATGTGCATATTAGAAAGTCTGAGAAGCTTTGACATCTGAGGATGACGAGACTCCCTCTGCAATTCCATATTGTAATGAAATGAGCATGGGAGTGAAAATCCAAAGTATCTGAATTCCAGTTAAAGTTCTATTCCCCATATTTGAAATGTACCTCATGCTTATGCAGTACAACATTTACATACTTAATTTTTAAAACCCACAGTATTCTAGCAAAGATTTATTCCTGTGTATTGCTCTCATGTATATGTAAAAGTTGTTTCTCCTTTAACAAGGATTATTGACATCACAGAGCTGGACCTGACAGTGAAAGATTTTCTGTGTACACAGACCCAGGGAGTGGTGTTAGAAAGTTATTTAATTATAGGCCAGTGCCAGTGGTTTATTTTCATCAGATTGCTATGCTACAAGGATGAAGACAGGAAAAAAAGAAATGTGCACATGATTGTGAAAACAAAATTTTTCCAGAGACTGTGTTCTACTGCAGCCTTCTTTGTTCACTGATGTATTTTTAGCAATATTTCGTCTACATTGTCACCAAAACTAGTTTATGACATTTCAACCACTTCTCTGGGAGAAGATTACAATAAGTTTAATGAGACTTATTCTCTTCCCATTCTCTGTGCAAAGAGAACATTACTGCTGCATGTGGGAGCTCCTATTTCAAGAAATCCTTTAGCCCTACCTGAATAGCTATTAGTAAATATAAAAGCCTAAGCTTAGGATTGAAAATTCACTGGGTTTTATGAAGGACAAGGAAAGATATAGGTCTAGTGGAAAGGCACTAACTCTTTGACTCAGACAGAGACCTTCCGTGCAGCTTTTTATTGCATTTATCTTGGGCTGTTTCCAGCCAAAGGGGAACATAAAGGGCATTACCAGGTCTGAAAAATTGCAGCCAGTTCAGAGTAACCATAATGGTACAAGACCATTGGCCACAAAGACAGCTAGAAAGAGCTCAAAACTTAGCAGCATTTTCACAGAGACACTGTCTTCCAGCTGGTTCATTTGACACACTTGATAACAGAATCTGGTACAACAGGGTATTTGGTGGGGGGGCAGGGGGTGGGGCGGGGAACCCTCTTTGGTAGCTCTGGGCTTTGTTTCAGCCTGTAACTAACTCCAGCTACAGGAAGTATACAGTGAAAGATCAAAGTAAGAAACACTAAGTGAGCCTGTTGAAATGAAGTGTTACAGGCATATGTTCCTCATCTCACAGCTCCGTTGACTGGGTGCTGTAACAGCTGGGATATAAGAAAAATGTTTCAGGCAGATTCAGCAGAAGAGCCTGTACTTCATTTGGCCAGCTCAGAGTTTGTGTCTCACCAAAGGACTGCAGCAGCTCAATGGAAGGATGCTTTATTTTAGCAAATGAGATACAAGGAATTTATTCCCCTTTTTACACAAACCAGCTCAAATCTCACTGGGTAGTAAGTAGCCACTGTGACCCTTAAATCACTGCCCTCAGGAGGTGCATCCTGCTCCCTGCTCCCAGAATCAAAAGCAGGCCAGGGGGCTGCAGAATACAGGTCCTCACCCTGCCCTCTGTTTTTTCAAAGTAGGAACAAGGTCTGTTCTTGACTCACATACCTGGACCACCTCAACACACTGCATCCTGCTCTTCTGCTTTTGTACAGGAGCTGGAGACTGTCTGAGCATATGGTAATGACTATGATGTGTCTCAGATTGCTCAGCCAGCACTGCTGCTGGTGAAGTCACAGCAAATTAAGGTGATTTGTGCAACAAATGAGTTTGACAATTAATTTCTTTCCCATCAAGAGTGGCATGGTCAAGTAGCTAAACTTGGGAGCTGGGAGAATGAGTCTCTTACTAATTCAGCCACTGATTTTCCATACACCCTACAGCAAAGGAAGCTTCTCCCTTTGCCCTTCCTCTTCAAGTCTGCCCCATGGGCAGTGAGCAAGCACCTTACACAGCGATCTTTGACAGCCACACATCTGTCATGATCTTACAGACACACGGTGTTTGTGCTGGTTTTGCCAGTTTTTAGGAGCGGAGTTGAATTATTAAATTTTTCTCCACAGGGAATTTTGTACTTGCATAAAGATCTCTTTTGTAAAGATATTCTGCACTGGATGCTAAAGATATTCCTACCACACCTGGTGTAAATATGTCTGAAAAACCATCAGTCATCGCACTACTCCAACATAGATACTTATTATAATTTCTGATGTTTTTATTCTTCATATGAATAGCCTTTAGTGCATATTTGGATTTAAAAGAAAAAACAAAACAGACATGCACATGTGTATGTCTATATCTCCATGCTCTAATATCTTCATGCTTGCATTGATAGATCTGTCCAGACTTTCCTATCTTGAAAATACACTGTGGTAGCAGGAAGGATTTTAAAGTGCAAATGCATGTACTTGAGGTGGTTAATTTCTGTACAGTATTAAATCCTCAGTGTTAGAAACCATACTACTTATTGGGGTTTTAATAGAAACTTACAGGTGAACATAAAGAAGGATAGATAAGACAGAAATTGTAGAAGCAAATATAGTCCAGATATTTAGAAGATCAGAGAGTAGCTCATGCTGTGTTGTAATATCTTTTTGACTTTTTGAGGATCCTCCAGACTATTATATGACAGCTTAGCTTCTCACCAAGTAATATTAATCTCATCTTAATCAAGGTATATTGGTTTTCAGCTTAAGACTGAAGAGAACTATTTAACAATATAGCTTTTTAAAAAATGGTTGAGCAATTCTCTGGCAGGGGTGGGAAGGGTGAATCTTTATTTATCTAAAGAATTAATATGTTTTTTACAAGCAAGGAGTATATTTTACCCCCAAATCCTTCCCTGCCTTGTTGCCTGAAATTAAAATCTAATTACAGAGTCTCAGCACACTTTCTTTCCAGGCAGAGTGATTTGTAATATGTAAATTCGAGGAAAGTTTGATTTAAATGAAGTCCAAATCCTGGTTTAAAAACAATTCTGTTACCATAGATAATTGATGCATGTGACTAGCACAGTGAGTTCTCCTTTATGCTGCTTGGTTCAGCCTCACACTGTACAGTAAGTGATTTGGCAATACTGTACGTACAGCACTGCCAAGAAATCAGCAGCATTTACTTCTTGATTTCTGAACTGAATCTGTATTTTTCTTGAAAGAAAACTCATCATTTTTCATATGCCTGAAAGTAAAACAACAGAGGTTTTATGAAAGCCTTTTGTACCTACAACACTCAGTAGTTCCCAAATTAGAGAAGGGCTCATTTGCACATGGCTAGAAAGCAGGTTTTATATGTTTGCTTAAAGACCTTTGCAATGTTAATATGCAAGTGTTGGCCCTCAGGTATTGTAGTCACCACAGAAAACAGAGCATTTTTTCCTTGCATGTAGATGCAAAAAAAAAAGTTGCAGTCACAGGGTTCACAGGGTTATCAAGACACCATCTAAGTTTCCAAATGTAAACATACCAATTATTTCACCATTTGAGGGGATTCTGCTTCCTAAAATCAATGGGATCTTACATTCCTTGATGTGACTTATTTTTTTTAATAACTTAGGATGACAGTTTTTGCTGACAGTATAATAAATTGCAGTGAATTCTTGTTTTCACAACTGATATCAGAAACACAGGGCAAATTAATAGGATGCAAAATTACTATTTTCTCAACCTGCTTTTAAAAGTCAAGTTACAAAGAATATATATTCAATCTAAATACTATTTAAATTGTCTGACATTACTTCAAATTTTTTGCCTTTTATTATTGCTATTTTAAGCAATGTCAGGTCTTTTTCCAAAGCATAATATATGCAAATGAACTGACTTTTATACCCATACAGCATGTTTATTTTATCTCAAAAGCAAATCAAAGGAACGTATATCAAAAAATACAGACATGTGAGTTTTCTCTTGTGGTAAGGACAAGGTGTATTTCAAGTCACCTATATCTTGAGAGAATGTTTATAAGTATAGACAACAGACACTGTTAACTTAATGCCAGTTGAAAGAACAGAGACTGTTCATTCTGCTTTGTGTCTCATGGCAATTTGAAGCTTTCTGGTAATGGTATCTATCAGTGATGAGGACGGGGGGAAGGTCATGAAAATCTCTTAGCAAACTAGACCAAAACACTCCAGTTGAGAGCCTTAAAAATTATAGTCCAATGCATTAATTTAGACTCAGGAGCAGCAAAGACGACTGCCCTTGAAGGGGGAAAAAAAAATTGTACATTATAAAAATGAGCCCAAAGCATACTGGCACAGTAGTTTGGCACCTTATTTAAGACCAGATACCTATGCAGTGAAGACATTCAATAAAGCTATTAGCTACATACCTTGATATCAATTCTCAACACCTTCCATCCTAAGCACTTTTATTCAAGGAGAATCTGGCAATGAGAGATAGAGAACAACTTTTCAAGTTGATTAGTTTGGTTTCTTTGACCTTATGGGAAAGCCCTATTGAGTTTTCTGTTCCAGGACACCACTTCTCAACAAAGGTAATGGTAAAACATCAATAAACATCCTAAATGATAGTGACAGGCATAATCATTAAGGCAATTCATAGGCAAAATGTACTGAAGTAATGCACCAGCCACCCTAATGCAAATGCCTTACCCCCATTCTTATGGATATTGACCTTTAGTTTCCATGTAGCCTCTAGAATCCCCCTAAAATAATTTCCTTTCACTCAGTCAGATCTTGACATTTTAACACTATATTTAAAAGCTGAAACTGTGGAAAATAAAATGTTTGATACAGCACTTTCAGAGAATGGGCTGATTTAAATGTATGTTTTATTTAAATTTAAAGTATTTAAATGCATGTAAATACTGATCCTTTTCCTCAAAACTTCCCTAATTAATCAGGTTACTATTTCTCATTTGTAATCATATTTATAGTGGAATACTACTGGTTTTAGTTCTTGAGTCTGACTTCAGGTGGAAGCTATTTAGATTTTTAAGCTTTAGGGGGAAAAATATTTTTTTAAGTGCTGGTTTTCATTAAAAAGCAATCCTGGCCACAGCCCTACAAGCTGGATGCAGACAGCCCATGCAGAAGAGAAAGAAGCTGCTGGGAAGCTGTTTTGGAGACGCCCATCTCCATTGTGAGGTGATAGCACAGGGTGGGTCAGGGCATGAGCTACAGGAAGTTGTTGGGGACCAGCAGAGAGATCCTGGGCCAAAAAGAAATGCCAGGATTGCCCCCTTTTTGTCATGTGAAAATTGTTGTGTTTAACAAGAGCTGACATGCACTCTGAATCCTGGTGAAAGAAACTTGAGTGAAAGCAACATTACCTGTTTCACTGGAATAATTTCAGAAGAAATTCAGGTTATAAAGGACAGTGGGGAATTAGCTCTTCTCAGTTTGCTGGAGCAGAGACACTCAGCTTCTCTCCCATTAACTAGGTTCAGAGTTGCCCTCCATTCCGGTCTACGGGCCAGAAAGGCATGCATAGCTCTTCCCCACCAATTCCTTGCACTTTGTAGACATTGAGAAACAGAGCAGGTGTAGCATGCAGAGGAAGCAGAGGTTCTCAGATGAGCTACAGGCACTTCTGCAGAGAATACAAATGCTCAAAACTGCTGCTGAAACCCAGATCTTGGGACCATGTCACTGTAGCACACAGGACCGACTTATTTTGGTGCAAAAATTTTAGTTTAATTGTTATTTATATATTTGTATCTTGTCCTTAGAGATTTATCAGTTACAAAGTACAATTCATATCCTTTTCTATTGAGATACCATAATTACATTATGCAATGTTAGACGAAATAAATTCACACTGCCAAGTGCTGTAATTAAGACTGTGCTGACCAGTTTGATTTTAAAATCTTCTCTTCAGTCATGAGTTTCTGAAAAATTTATCTTGTCTAGAAAACTATATGACATAGATTCATGTCCGCAGATGGGAATAATTACTCTGAGTATAATTAATGCAATCTGAAGGGCTTCAATAGTCATGGAGTTATTATGTAACCACACATTAATTAAATGATCAAGTAACTACTCAGTAATTTCATGGTGATTTGTGCTATATAAGATATTTTCCTTGCACAAACAAACAATGCTGTCATACAATTCAGAATGGATGTGAATATCTGCATGTTGATACTGAAATATATGCCAGATTTTTTGATGGCTTGCTCCCAAAACGGTGACTGCCTCTAAGCATATTTTCTGTAATCAGGAAGATTAGGAGGCACATCTATTTTTAATGAAATTTTATATTCATTTATACATAGGCCCTTTCATGGGCAAAGATGGAACTATTTCCTATTTAGACTTGAAAATATTTAAGACATGAAATTCTTATTCATGAGCCCAGGCTGTAGAGAAGTTTCTTCCCAAACCTGACCTGTACATAGGCTGCAATACATGGGCTAACTTGTGTTTTACTGTTCATGGCTGCAAATCCCATGCTGCAAGCTCATTTGGAGCCACAAAGTCTATGAATACTTTGGAGCAAATCTTAGAAATCCAGGGCTGTACACTGTGGAAAATCAGACAGCACTACTAAAATATCGTAACAGTTTTGAAAGATGGAGGGGTTAAATGAGTCATGGCTGAATTTCATCTTTGGTAGACCAGGCTGGGGCACTTTCTTATACATTCTTAGTTGGAAAGTGGTATCTATTTTGGTGTGTGGCAGTGGTTGATACTGGTTTTTTTTTTTCATGCATATTAGAAACAGAAGGAGTCCCAGATCATACTTAAAATGCTTATACAAACCCAAAAGAGAATGTTTTAATTCTAGTTGAATAATTACATGCATTTTTAATATTTGTTTACACCTATGTAGACTAATACCTGTGAGAAGCCTTCTGGTTTCCTTTGAATCTGTTCCCCAAAGATGCAAGAGATCATACAGCAGCCAGAGGCTTTAACTTTTCTAGCTTTGGTGTTACCCTGTCCAAGGGCTCCAGAGAGGAACTGAACCAAATGTTTCCAGGATCCTGACAGATCCTTTGCTGTTGACAATGTTTTTATTCACAGCAGCCTGCCAGAGAAGTACCAGACACAGGCAGGGCACGTGGACAGAGAAGGCACATTTGCTGGGATTCTGGTGATAGAAGCACACCATGTCCAAAACTGTAATAAGCAACAAAGTTATGCCCAGTAGACCATGAATAATTCACATACCACATAATCTGAGACAAAAATGTGTGAAAGGTATCAGAGGAAGGAGGTTCTGTTCATTAAAGTAGGGTGTAAATATGAAATATTTTTGGAATATAATTTGGCAATGCCTCATGCCATTTCCACTCTAAGTTTTGCAAGAATTTTTTATAAGGTTGAACTTAGTTTCTTTTGGGTGCAGGCATCAGCACAGAACTCGCTGATCTGAAACTAATATCAAGCTTTTTTCCTAGGTTTTGTGCCATTAGCTGTTGAAAGAAAAGAGCAAAAGGAAAGGGGAAGGGTCAAAGGGGAAAAGGCAAGGGCATAGGGAAAGAGGATGGGAAAGCAGGAAACAAGAAGGGGGAAAGGGGAAGGGGAAAAGACAGAACGGACAGAACCACAGGATGAATATTCTGGCCCTAAACAAGCTAAAATCCCAGAAGCACACCGACTACTTCTTTATAAACCATCCCTGAAAGAAGTTATGATGAACAAAAGAAACAGGAACACTGGAAGGGAGGAAAGAAAATACAATGTACTGTGAAAGTTGTATCAAATTAATATATCATTAATCTTTGCCAATATTGATCATTTACAATACCTATTACTAAATTAAGGCAGTGTCTGTAGTACTTATTTTTTCATTCCATGCAGAGTCAGAGGACAATATCTCTTACTTAGATGTTCCTTTTTTTACTCTAGTGAGGATCTCTTTTCATTTCTATATTATATTCTTAAATATATTGCACAAATTCCTTTATTTACAGAATATGTGAAAAAAACCTTCTTAAAACAAAACAAAACAAGACAACAAAAAAACAGCCACTTTAGTTATTGTTCAGGGAATAAAACCATAGGTAGAAAATTTTGAGGGCTATTGGTGACTTTTATTTATTTCAGTGTAACAAATCCTAATGCATTGGAGATACCTTCCCCCTTTATGAACCACTGGACTCGAGTAAAGCTAATGATATCATCAGTGATGGTTACCAAATTTTTATCTGTGAGAGGAAATATTAATGGATTGCATTTTCTTCTGTAACTTCTTCAACATAAACTACTGACAACAAAACATAATGCTATTTCAAATAGTCATTGTTATCTTCTTAAACATCTTAATCCTATTCCTGTGTTATCCTCACATTTCATGCCCCCAGCTTGCAAACATCCAAATTTTGCTCCAAGTCATGATACAGATGAAAAATCTCTCTGTGTCAAAAGATGTTAGTGGAAGCTCCCCCATAGTAGTACACACTGTAAATCTCCTGATAACTCCAGCCTTCTGTTGGGATCTCTCATGGGGTCCTGAGGCCTAAATCCATGAATAAGCCATAACCCCTACTCCTTGTGAGCAAGCGAGATTAAATTAAGGTGCATACACGCTGCCATAAACAAGAGAAAAGAGTAATGCGTATGTAGAGACCAAACCACTTGGACTAAACTATGTTTAAACATTTTTATATATTAATATTATATATTAATACATGTACTATTAATCTTTTCATCACAGTACAACTGCCCAACAAACTGAAGCTGGTATATTCCTGGTGTCACAGGTAGGCTGACCTCAGTGAGGTCATGCATGCAATTTATCCCTAGAGGCTTCTAATTTGGAGGTGAAGCTTTTAAACTGGGGGAAAACCACTACTCTGAGCCAGGTCCTACTCTCCATTTTCAAGAAAGGTTTCCAGAGATTTCTCACACAAAAGCAAAGCAGAATTAATACCTCCATGGCTATTTCTAGCCACAGCCAAAGGCATGTGTTTGCAACATTCTCAAACTGTCCAACTTGGTCTCATGGAACTAAGAGCCATGGCTGGACAGGGGAATCACATTCAGTCTTGAACATCTCTAAAAAAAAGTCTATAGATTTGAGGTTAATGCCATACAAGGGTACCAGGGGGGTTGTGATAGAAATGAGAATGTCAGCTATTCTACTTTATGAGCCAAAATTTCTGAGAGACTGCATCTTCCTCTTGTAGGAGGATATAGCTTTTCCCCATCATCATCTACCCAAAACCATAAATAGCATGGTCACAGTGGGAAAATGTAGAGGTACACTTGGCTATTTGTGAGGAACAATTTCAAATATACCATCTGATCTGTCTTTATTATTTTTCTTTTCCACTTAATTAAAATATGCTGGGAATGTGATCAAGGAGGAGAAGAAAAGAAAGAAAAAATAGAGGAGAACAGCTGCTATCCGTGGAAGCCATAAATGAAGGTGGACTGTATGAAAATATCCTAAGGAGCAATAAACTACTGGGTGATAATGCACTGGGTTTGAATTCAAGGAAAAAAAAATCATATCTCACCCACAATGGAGACCTTATGTTGGAGGAAATTTCTGATAAAGACAGATCTGCTGTCTGTCCAAGTGAAGGAATTAGCACATGCAAATACTTCTTTACATCCTGCAGAAGTACTGCCATACTTTATCCCTGCTCTGAATCTGATCCTTTGCTACTTTCTTCCATCTTTAACCCCTGTACTCTATTCCTAGCCACAGATGGACAGCACTATGTGTTTATCCACATGCAGACAAGCAGATTAATGATGTAAAACTTCTGTTAGGGGTGCAAGTACTGAACTATACATATCCCATGTGAAAGCAGAGGACTCCCCTTGTTGACTCCATTTTACTGGCTGAAATTAAGCTTAAGTCTGCTCATTCCATCAAACGCCACAAATCCTCTGTATGCAAAGTAAAACAGAAGTTTTAAAAAACCAACTCTAATATCTTGGTATTGCATCAGCTTAGGCTTTTTTCCTTTATCTAGGAGTTATTCCTGATGTAGACAGAAAGAGATGTTAGTGAATATTAAAAGACATTACAAAATGTTCTATCCAGAATGTATTGCAAGAAAACATTAGGGAAGTATTTTTATCTTTAACCCCTGTACTCTATTCCTAGCCACAGATGGACAGCACTATGTGTTTATCCACATGCAGACAAGCAGATTAATGATGTAAAACTTCTGTTAGGGGTGCAAGTACTGAACTATACATATCCCATGTGAAAGCAGAGGACTCCCCTTGTTGACTCCATTTTACTGGCTGAAATTAAGCTTAAGTCTGCTCATTCCATCAAACGCCACAAATCCTCTGTATGCAAAGTAAAACAGAAGTTTTAAAAAACCAACTCTAATATCTTGGTATTGCATCAGCTTAGGCTTTTTTCCTTTATCTAGGAGTTATTCCTGATGTAGACAGAAAGAGATGTTAGTGAATATTAAAAGACATTACAAAATGTTCTATCCAGAATGTATTGCAAGAAAATATTAGGGAAGTATTTTTTCAAGATCTTGTATCAGCAACACATGTCCTCAGAAGGGAAACACCTGAATCACTTTATTGGATTCAAAACTTAATCACTACTAAGTTTTTAAACACTTAAAATTCTTAAAGCTTCAAAATACTTGTAGAGCTGATAAAGCATGTACCAGCCATTATGCAAATGAGGTTTATAGAAGCTGCTACTGCAGGTAAAAATATACTAAGTAGTATGTAATCTATCCTTTTAGTTTGATTCTGTGGAACATGAAAATTAAGTCATAAAAGATACACAATAAGGGAAAAGGAGAAAGAAATTCAGTGTGCAACCAGCAAGGTAAAATCCTTGCACCAGATTCTCAACATACAGCATTGTTGTAAATCACTTGGAAGTGGTATATGATCTTCCAAAGAGACAGGTGTTTCCTTTTTCTCAATGACAAGAGATTTGTGGGTTTCTGAATTAAATTCATAGAAGGGGATTGAAATTTCATAGCACACAATGCAAGTCTAGGCATATAAATTACAGGAATTTGTGAGTATACAGAGAAGAATGAGAATAGAAAGCAGCCAAGGAAGAAAAACTCAATGACATAGATCTGAAAACACAAGTTTAACACCAGTTGTGCTAGGAAAGAGTATTGATAAATCCATCCGGGGCATTGATTTAAGCACCTCGAGCACTCTGTAATATTTTGGTTGTGTATTTCTGAGAAGGAGTAAACCAAATTGCTGAAAATTAGTATTAAGTTAGTCAGGGAAATGGATGGGACAGGAAGGGGTACTGAGGAAGCTGGACAGTTTAGTGATGCATTTGCCTATGCAAAGGGGCTCAGCAGGGCTATAATTGCTCCTTGCAAATAACTGTATATGTCAATACCAGGGGAGAGAAAAACTTCTTAAGTTAAAATACCAGAATAGAAACACATTTATTTCCACTGTGCATGAGCACTTTACAGCAACAATTAAAAGCTTCTATTTATCAAAGCCAAAAGCTTTCAAGTCAGGAGAAATGGTTTGAAACAGCAAAACTATTTTACCATCACTTGTTTACTTTTTAAATGGCTGTTTACTTTTAAAACGGCATTTCACAATGCAAGTAATGGCAATATCTGGAGGCTGGACTGACCAGCCTTTGAGTCAAAAATCATTATGTCACCCACTGCTCCCATTTAGAAGGTTGTTGGCCCGGGGCATTTTTTTCCCCAAGATGCTTTTCAAATTCCTGCCCATTGAGCTGTTATTTTATTTTGCCTGCACTATAGCCCCACCTCCCTGCCATGAAACTCCTTTGTACCTGTATTTTCTTTTGACCTTAAAGTTTTAGGCCATGGGAGTACACATTCATCATATATATATATATATATATATATATACATACCTAAATAGATGCCACATTTGCATCATTTTCATATGCAAAATCTGATGTATTTTCATTACACTGTGATTTCAATAATATTATTAAAATATGCATTGTGGTGCTGCAGTAAAATTAACTGGTATAATACCATGAAGATACCATTTCCAGGAAAATCAGTCATGACTCTAAACTGTACCATGGCTTTCTTATATATGTTGCAAATATGTCTTGGGTTTATTCCGAGTTTCTTTTCTGGCTGTACAGAACAATGTTTGAAACCACAATACTCTGCAGTTTAGGGACAACAACATTCATCATTGTTCAGGAACACTTACCAATATTGACTATTCAAATTTATACATTAAGTATTTTCTATCTATGAGTGCCTGCTGATGGCAGATAGGAAGTAGCAAAATGAAACCTTACTAATTTGCAGAGCAGTTTCTATTCTTCAGCTGTCTTCTCATCACAAAAACTGACCAGCTGTCTCTTTTGGCCACATTAGTGATGCAGATAAAAAAAAAACAAACCAACATTTCAACAAACAAAGCTCAGAAAAGTTTTTATTAGATAGTTATACTAATCATGGAGTCTGGAGAATATATTGGTATTTTGTGGCTTAAGTGTGACTAATAGTGTCTCCTTATGACCATCTAGTATTTGAGAAATTCAGACCCAATTCAGACCATTTCACCTTAAAGTGAAGCAGAGAGGTATTTACATAGGAGCTTTAGCTTCAGAACAGCACAGGAAAGATAATACTTTGCATGCAGAAAAGTGTCTGGAAATCAAAAGAAATTTTTCAAGTGCCCATCAAAACACCCTCCAAACTGCTAGGGAGTCGGTGACCGGACTCACTTCAAGCAGCTATGTCTTTAAACTCCAGCAGATAAAAGCAGTGGTCAGGTCTTAGAGACTAGATATTCCTGCATGAAACATAATACAGCATGAAATGGAGAGAAAGGAGATCCCACAGCTTTTAACCAACAAGCTCCCTGACAACGAGGCTGAGTGTAAGCAGATGTTGTTGCTCCATAAACAACCAAGCCCTTTGTCCATATACGCCTTAAGAGCTTAGCTTCTAATGGAAAGGTGGATGGCCTTGATTTACACAGTTCGGCAATAAGGCTGGAAATACCTTTTCATAGCCCTAAAGATACTATCTTCTTAGCACCAGGCAGTTTGCAAGCACTTCATAACCATTTAAAGAGGCAAATTTACTGTTCAAAAAAGAAAACAAAGCCAATGTTTATGGGATTTTGCCAACAAAGTTTTCCACCCTTATCAGAGGTAAGGTCTTGAGAGCCAACTCTCTGAGTTTAAAGTGAAAGTTCCAGACCTCAAAGCAACTTGTTTGAAGCATTGTGAACTGCAGAGGTCAGTAGGTGAAATTCTAAGTGCTACGGAATCCCTTTTTTTTCTTAACATTTTCTCTCTCTTTGCACCTTGGATCTGGTTTTTCTGGTGTGGTACAAAGGCCAGATGGCCCTACCATTGGCTATGAAGCTTCCATGTATTTGTTATCATCTGACTTGCACGCCTTTCTAAGCAAAGTTTTTGAGGTCCAAACCCTGGCTGAGAAGCAGAGCCAAGCAAGGCATGCACTGTCACAGGTACCTGTTCACCAGCTGTCCTTCACCTTTGCATTCTGATCCACATCTGCCCAGGGATGTCGCTGCCCGGGGCAGAGGGGTTTGAAGCAGACAATCTTTAAGTTCCATACTAATTCATTCTAAAGTCCCCCACCAGGAATTACCTCCTTTATCCTCAAAGCTGATGTAAAATCTTACAGTGCTAATAGGAGTGCTGGATTCTGGCTGAACAACCTCTACAGAGGCAAAAGAAGCCATTTGGTCCATTTTATATCTTGGGTATTCTATACACTGAGTAGACTGTGGGGGGCAAAATGGTTGTACTTTCTCTTTTTTCTCTGGAGGACACATTGGTTGCTATTTGTCACGACATTGCATATTTAGACTCTAAACCCTAAGTTTGAAAAAGAGAGCTACTTCCTTTTCCTAAAAAACTGCAGCTTGTTTAGATAACAAACCATCAAGGCAATATAAACAGAATGGAGGAAAGTTTTTTTAGCAAAACTGCAATACCGTCATGATGATCTTTCTGAATGTTGTGACTGATCCCATACTTGACTCTCTGTGATTTGCTGATGATAAATGCATAATTCTGACCAGAATACAGAGTGCAAATCGTTGCAGAAAGGCTCTGATAAAATATTATGCAAAGGACAAATAACTGGTAATTGGCAGACAACATCACACTTTCTGTGATATTCATGACTGCAGATTATAGAAATGCACTTTATAGATGTAAGTGTTGAACACTTTGGATTTTGAATGTGACAGAAATGCACATTTCTGATCAGAACTCATAGTGCCAAATTATTGTGAAAAAAACATTGATACTATATGATATATTTGCAAATAGCAACTGCAGATAAAGTATTGTGAAATGCACAATATGTAGGTATTGTGATAGGCACATTTTTACTGCATATATTAAAAGTACATTTTTTTCAATTTAAGTGTTATATATTTTCTCTTCTTATCTGACAGGATAAATAGTATTTGCCTGGAAATAACTAAAAAAATTTTTTTTTAAGGAAAGAAATTGCAAGAATGTGCTTAATTCATAAGTTCTTGCATGTGCCACTACCAAATTAGTATGCAATAACAAAGTTTAAATAAAAGAAATTGTGATGTTACTATAAGCAAAATGTGGGTTTAATGATTCTTTTTAATTATAGAAAATTTTCAATACTGGATTAAATAATGCCCTTAACATGTTTGCCAGTTTAAAGAGTCATGCATAAATGGTAAAGATGCAAATTCTGAGCCATCTGAATCATATTTCACTGTCATTTGTCATAAAGAAATGCATCCATTGTTTATTTTAAATCCTTTTTACAATGTTTTCAGACAGAAAGAAGTCAAATCACATATAACACCAGATCAACAAAAAGCAAAGGTCAACGTTCATCATGTTGGTTTTTAAAGGTGGTAGGTCAATGTGCAAAACTGTGGGATTTTTGAAAATAAAGAAACACATCTCTGAGGAAACTGCAAAAGAGATTTCTTGTTTTAAAGCATTTATTGTAAAAGACAAATACCTCCATAACAACCAGCCCTTGATGTCTCTGGCACAAGAAACCTGCAAAAGTCATTAAGGCTGTCCCAGTGAAACTCCTACAGTTGCATCAATTTAGGGTGGGTGTAAGCATGCTTAAAACTAAATTACTTTAAAATAAAGTTGGAGCAATAAGCAATATCCTGCTTTTGACCCAGCAGGGTTTCCCGTGAGAAAAGAAAGTGGGCAAAGACAGCTTAAAAAGACAGACAAACATATTTACCCCTAGGTGGAAGGTACAAATTAAATTAGCTTGCTACAAAAGGGAGATGTTTTCTCCTTCTGTTCAGATGTCATGGTAGTGAGGAAACATCGTCTGGGGCCAAGTAAAATGGCACAAATGCATTCATCTAAGCTACCATTCATCCTGTTCCAAGAACTAAACAGAGCACATAAAAGAGCAGTGCTGCTGAAGCACTTCCTAGTTACCAAATGGGGACTTGCAGAGGAACATGGGAGAGGAAGGTGGGGATATTTCCAGCATGGATTTCACTGTTGGGGTGGGAATGACAGAGGATTTCATAGATCTGATGAGGCTAGATATGAAATGCCATTGCCACAATCTGATTGCCCCTTTGCCTTGAGGGGAAGCATCACATGGTACTGTGAGTGGTATATTGAAAGGTGCACTACAAAACCTTTCCTCGGTCTCTAAAGCTGGAAAACAGTAGAAACACTTCCTGAAAGTCAAATATATCTTTTATTGTGCTTCATTAATATGCATAGTTTTGGCACTCAGTAAGGTTCAGCTGGTATGCTTTCCAGTATCTCATTCTTTATTTATATGAGACCGAGAGGTGTGACCTATGGAGGCAGTTGGCTGTCATGAATTGGAATCTTCATTAAGCCTTGTGAATTATGCATTGACTGCTTATAAAATCAAGATCCATGAATGATCCAGCAAGGACTCTTTCCATTAGATTGAAAGATGCACACATTGGTAAAAGGCATACACGTGTGCTATACACTGCAGAAGTCGCTGTGACAGTAATCCAGAGAAGTGCTTGGGGATTTTGTGCCTCATGCTCAACAAAGTTGGTCTAATCTTTGTTTTTGTATTTATTTGAAGAGTTTTAGAGTTGAATTTCTGCTCTTGAAAGTCACATTTTCACTATGTTTGTCTAGATTTTGAGCTTTCTTTCCAATCATTCAGCAGCCTGTACAATAAATTGTTTTTTTGTCAGGCTTAGAGATCTGCATCTGGCAAGAAACCTCTTTATATAAATATCAAGTTCTACCTTTTGTAAAGAATTCAGTATTAAGAAAGATCTCTCAAGAATACTGATATTCACAAAAAGAAAGCTCATGCTTGCCTGCAAGGTCATTTTTTATTCTACTGGATGATGTTAAACGTCATACAAAAGCTAGATCAATTTTCAACTATTGCTTCTGGGTTGTATGTCCATTAAGGTTGTATTTGTCTTAGTGCTTTTGAAATGAAGTTGAATACAAAAATTTTATTCTTTAAAGCTGGCAGTCAGGATTTTATAGGTATTTTGAAAAAACAAACTATATATTTTCTTTAAACACTACTGTTTACCTAGAGAAGACTTAAAAGGGAGGCAAAAGGTTAACTTTTTTTTTTTTAAATCAGGGAAATTTGACATGTCAAGTTTAATGAAGAATTTTAGTAGTCTTGGTCACTTCAATGACATCAGCAGGTCTCAGTACAGGAAAGTTTTCCTGTCACCTTATGACATTTTAGCTTGAGATTTGTAGTGCAGTATGACATACGCAAACCAAAACTGTAAAAAAAAAAATCTAAAAACAAAACAAACAATCAACCAAAACCAAAACAAAACAAACTACTTCTACTGAAAAGTCTCCATGTCATTATTCTGTTTGCTGGGAGGGGTTATGCACCAGATTTAAGTGATAGTCTTTTTGCTGAACCATACCTGCCAAAGCCAGTAGCAACTCTATGTGAAGCAGCTGGGAGAAGTAAAGCTCCTCTTGCACAATACGAATTCACTGCATTGTTTGTGATAAGTTCTGTGGCCTGGCCTGAAAGTGGATAGCCTGATGTATGAAAAGGTCATGGGTGAGCCCTGTGTAAAATGGTATTGTTTACAGTTTTTTTAGTAAGAGATTAGCTGTCATTTATTTCCACATACCTTAACAAGAGCTTTGAAGGTTCCCAGCAAGAGCATGTTCTTTTCTCTTTCTCAGCCTGTCACATACTTGTCAGATTCAATAAAATTCCTTACCTGAATTATGCAGATTAGGTTTTGTTGTGTCCAGCACCCATCATTGTTCATCTCCACTACAGCTGAAACTTCTAGCAGCCCTCTTGCTTATACTGCCTGATTTCAACACTCCTTAGGTCAAGACCTTTCAACCTCAGGGCTTGACTTATGCCACAACCATTTGACAAATCATCCAGGCCTTCACAAAAGCTGGTTGAGCTCCAAAGTGACTGCTCTCTAGACACCACTGTTTCACTGTTTTGACATTTCCTTCTCACTTTTCCCCTCAGTAATCAGACAAAGGAAGAAAAAGACATTTGTGTCCAAGGAATGCTTTCATTTAGGACTGTGATAAATGGCTACCCTTTCCAACAAGCTATAGTCCCACTGTAGGAGGAAGTTTCTTCGCAAGGACAACAACCCACTTTCAGCTTTGGGGGGCACGAGGGAGTGTGAGACCCATATCTTCCACTGTAAAACCTGCACAGTGATTTTGTTGATCTTTATTGATTTTTTTATAGCTTTTCTTTCAATCAATGAAAAAGAGTTGAGCAAGTTATCCAGACACTCCATTCATAAGCATGCACAGGACAATGTTGCATGTATAACAGTATAATGGATGGAACAGCAGACCAAGATGAACTAAAATATACATGGCAGAAATTAAGAAAAAAGCATACTATTTCCATTTATTTAATGTTTCTGGGTTTTGTAGGATGGACAGAAAAGAGAGGAACTTTTAATTCCAACACTTACACAGATTATTCTCTCTCTTTGATTGATTTGTTTCTCAGCTTCAGTCTAGCCATACATGACCTGCAAAATATAATATGATATTTACAGATTCTTTAAAGTTTTTGGGAACCTCCAAGTGAAGAGCTCTGTATGAAGCCAAGACATTATTGGAAGCAGCACCAGTTATAGCATCATTCTTCTACTAGATGTGTCCAATTTAAAGCACTGCTTAATTCAGAAGAACTCAGTCTCATAAGTGCTTGTTAATCCCTTCGGCCCATTATTTTTCCTATATTTATATCAAAATAACACTACTTTATTGGACTAACAATGATTTAATATACTAGTAGGGCACGAAAACTATGAAAGTATTTTTAAGGCATTCAAATCAAGATCTTTTAGTTGCAGAATTTGGTATGGTAAAAACAAAAATGCCATTGTAATGTCAAATATAGAACTTCTGTCAACCATGTTTTTATAAGCTTCTTTCACATTATTGTGTTAATGCTTGTTGATCCATTGGAAAGAATGACTGTCAAACATGTGAAATAATTGAAACTGCATGTGATTTGGTTTCTAAAGCTGCAGTGAGGAATTAGTTTATTACAATTTATGGTACGGTTAATCTGTTTCTTCTGTTCATGGTAAAATATTAATCGGCAAATTACCAAATCACATTACTAAGTCATTAAAATTATTGTTATGTTCTGATACTATAATAAGATTAATAAACCAACAAAGTTACCCTCAAAGTTCTGTGGATGATATAAGCCCCTTCTCTCCAAAACTTGCAAATAAGAGCATGACAAAAACACATATCTCCTGAATTTTTAATTTTGTGCCATCTCAGGACACTACTTGTTCCTCAAGAAACAAGAGAGCTGGGGTGTATTACTTATAACCATAGAATCATAGAATATATGAGTTGAAAGGGATCCATTGGGATCATCAAGTCCAACTGCTCACCCTGTGTAAGACACCCCAAGAATCACACCATGTGCCTGAGGACATTGTATCTGAAGCTCTGATAATAAGGTAGGTTAGATGCATTTGAGGTGTTTTTTCTCTGAAGTATGAACAATATGGAAAAACAATTGCACCTAGAAATGCTGGCCTTCAACAGACTGAAGTCTCCCTTCTCATTTCCATTGTGCATCATGTAAAGAAATCCATAATGTAATTGTTTTGGAATCAACACTAATATTAACTGAAAAAGTTCCATTAATTTGACAACCCTACTATTAACTTAAAAAAACTCCATGAATTTGACATGAGAAAGGAAAGATTCTCTGAAGTTTCCTGTGTTAATGTGCTGGACTGGAGAGACTTATGTATGTGAAATAACACAGCCCCAGGGCTGGAAGCAGCACGCATTCCAGCTCACACTTCCTTTCCAATAAATGTGAATGTATTCAGTAGTGGGGTGGGATGGGGTGGGAAACCATGGAAACCTGTCTGGGAAACAGTGAACTAGTACAGCATTGCTGAAATGGATAACCAGGCTAAATCAACCATTGCACATCTAATGATGCTGAAAAGCAGCACAGCCACATCCACACTCCTTTCTCAGAAAAAGTATCACACTGTTATTAGGATCTTGATCTGTCTTCACCTACTGAACTCAGTCAGATGCAAACTGGTACCTTCTTAGTAGTTTCTATGAAATACCACATTTCATGTTTTCAGGAGATGTTCTCTATGTGTCTTCTTCTAGCTGTCTTGAATCTGCAGGATCTTGGTTTGTGGGACTTACCAATACTTACCTTTACCTTTTTCTCAGTTTCCGACTTATATTTTGAATGTATTCATTACCATTTTTAAGGTCTCAAATGTCCATTTGCAAATATTTTTTGTGGTTTTCATTAAGAATAAACCATGAACTGGTCATAAAGTAGTGTGATTAAGCAAAAAATAAAAGGCCCATCAGAGACTGTCCTGACAAAAAAAGGACTGAGTATTCTGGCTGCTGTCAAAAGAAGAGAACTGTAGAATATCTATTGCTAAATGTATTGGTTCTTGATGCATTCTAAATCATGCATCATGCAAGGAGTCAGCACTGGTGGATGAGGGAAGAGCAACAGATATCCTCTGACTGGAGTTGCACAAAGCACTTGACACTGTCCTGCATTACATCTTTGTCTCTAAAATAGTGAGGAATAGATTTGATGGTGTAGCAGATTAACCCTGGCTGGGTGCCAGGTGCCCACTAAGTTGCCCTTTCCCTCTGGGACACGGGAGAGAATAAGACAGAGAACAGCCAGCAGGGTGAGATAAGGTAGTTTTATTACAGTAAAGGAAAGAAATAAGCAGAGATCTGAGCATTCATGGGCTTAAGAGAAAAAAAGTCAGTCTCTACTTCCCATTGGCAGTGATGTTCAGACACTTCCTGAGAAGCAGGGCTTCAGCATGCTAACAGCTCCTCCAGAATGCAAACACTGAAAAGTCATTAATCTCCCCCCCACCCCACTTACTCTCCACCTTACCTTATACATCTGAGCCGTTGTCATATGGTATGGAATATCCCTTTGGCTAATTTGGGTCAGCCGGCCTGGCCTGGTCTGGCTGTGCACAGTGTTGTGAGGGCTGTGAACTTCACCTTGGTCAGACCCAGTACAGACGAACAGATCGCTCCAAGTGTAAGGAGTGGCTGTATGGTCTTGCTACAAAGGAAACTTGACAGTCTTGAGAGGTGGGCCTGTGTGAACCTTATGAAGTTCAACAAGGCCAAACACAAGGTCCTACTTATGGGTCAAGGAAATCCCAAGCACAATACAGGTTGAATATAGAATCAATTAAAAGCTGTTCTGAGGAGAAGGCCTTGGGAGTGTTGCTAGATAAAAATGTTAACACAATCCAGCAATGTGATATTGCAGCCCAGAACAAAGTGTGTCCTAGTGTGTCTGTATCAAAATGAACATGGCCAGAAGGGTGAGCAAGGAAATTCTCCCTCTAATCTGCTTTCATAAATACCCACCTTGAGCACTATGTGTAGCAATGGGAAGGCCAACATAAGAAGAAGGTGGAACCATTGGAGTCTAGAGGAGGCCATGAAGATGATCAGAGGGCTGGACTATTTCTGCTCTGAAGACAGACTGAGAGACTAGGGGCTCTGGAGAGCCCTTAAAGCAGCTTCAAGTAATAAAGAGGGTCTATGAGAGAGCTGGAAAGGAATTTTTGTCAAGAGATCTTAAAGATCATCTAATTCCACCCTCTCTGCCGTGGGTGGAGACACCATTCACTTGTTCACTTGCTCAGAACAAGCAGTCTGAATTTAACCTGACCTGAATGGTTCCATGGCTGGGGCACCTACAACCCCTCTGGGCAACCTGTTCCAGTGCCTCACCACCCTCATTGTAAAAAATTTATCCCAATATTTAATCTAAATTTAATCTCTTTAATCTTGAAGCCATTACCTCTTGTCCTGTCACTCCAGTGTAAATAGTCTCTCTCCATCTGTTGTACACACTTCCTTTCGGTACTGGAAGGCTGCAATAGGTTATACCTGAAGCCTCTTTTCCAGGATGAACATGCCTTACTCTCTTACACTTTGCTCTTAGGAGACATGCTCCATCTCTCTAATCACCTTGGTGGCCTCATCTAGACTCACTCCCTATTGGAGAGTTGCCTTCCTATACTGGCAATGCCAGAGCTGGGTACAGTACACTGGGTGAGGTCTCGTGAGAGTGAATTACCATGTTAGAGTCCCCTCCCTTAACCTGCAGGCCACACTACTCTAGATTCAGCCTAGGTCACATTTGGCTTTCTGGGCTGGGACATTGCCAGCCTCCACCCAGCAGTATCCCCAAGCCCTTCTGGGCAGGGCTGCTCTCCATCTCTTCATTCTTCAGCCTGTGTTGACATCCGCAGTTGATATCTGCAGCCCAGGTGCAGCACCCTGCACTTGGTCTTACTAATCTTCATTATCTTCTCATGGCCCACTTCTCAAGCTTGTCGAAATCCCTCTGAACAGCTTTCAGGAGTGTCAAGTGCACCTCTCAGCTTGGTGTTATCTGCAAACTTGAGGAGAGTGCACTCAATCCCTCTGTCAATGTCATTAATAAAGATGTTAAACAGCACCGGTCCCAGTATGGAGTCCTGATCCACTTGTCAGTGATCAGGATTCTGAGCTGTTAATCACTACTTCACCCAGCAGATTTCTTATCTAATAGTCCACCCATCAAATCCATTTCTCTTCAATTTAAACAAACCAATGTTGTGGGGGCCTGTACAAAGACTTTACAGGAATCCAGATAAATGCAATCTGTAGCAATTCCTTTGTCCACTGATGTAGTCACTCCATGCAAGACAACAATAACATGAAGCCATAAACCAATTTTATTTATATAAAAGCAACAAAACCATTCAATACATGTTAGGTCTATCCATTAGCAAATATTAAAAATATTTTACACTGTACATGAAAACAGGCTCACCTCATGATTGCAGACAAAATGCTACGAGAAAATGAAATTTTAGGCATGTTGTCTTCATAAATTCCTTGTGTAAACATTTTTAAATTTTAACAAAGTCTGAATATAATACTCACAGGTGGTTTTGGGGTTTTTTTTTGCCTTTGGGTTTTAGTAAATCATAGAGAAGATGTTTATATTCCTAGAGTGGGTTGACCCAGCCTGTGGTCACCACAATTTTCTTCACTTCTAATCACAAAATCCAACTGTACAAGTACCTGTTTCTACACATACTTCAGTTACCAACAGCAATAGTTCTTGGCACCAAAAAGCTGTTCCTGTTTTAACCCTGCTTTAATAGAATTAATAGAAATGCTTCAGCCTAGAGAAGTTGAGCACATTACACACTTTGTCATTCTTTGTTCTTTCAGGATAAGTTTTCTGCACTACCCAAAGCAGATACTTTTCTGTTTATCGTGGTGGAAAGTCTTCACCTGAGCTTACTCTGACAAGTCCACTGACCATGGCTCAGCAGAATACATGATAGGATATAGTTTTTCCTGTGCTGATGAGAGAGGAGATATTACTGTTGAAGATATGTTCATATTGAGAGGTTAAGACTCAAAATTTATCATACATACAGATAAAAACATAAGACAAAGAATTGGTGTACATCTTAGTATCTAATATATGACTCTGGGTCTGTTTCAGGACCTCTGCAACCAGTAGGTAAAGTTTCTGTTTCCATATCATCTCTGGTCCTATTTGGTTGGATACCTGTGCAGAACTTGTATTTGAATGAGACAGCTTGAAAAGAGTTATGTAAGAGATTAGGGGTTGTTTTCTAAGCAACACTCAACAAGACATCACACATGACTACATCTAGTTTAAGACTCAGCTACAAGAGAGGAAAGTGAAAACACGCTTTCACTCTGCATTTTTCAAAATCACAAATAAAAATACCAGTTCTGCAGCTATTGTTTTCACTGATACATTGTACCTGTTCTATTCAACATCTTTGCTTCAACAGACATATGCAATTTTGGATCAAACTAATGAGTGAAATCTTGACATTGCCATTGTAAAGAACTGCATAACACAGTAACAAAGTCCTTAACATGCATAGAAGTGTATTAATTACTTTACTTTCAAAGGCATATATTCGTTTAAAAAACCAAACACATTTATTCCTGCAGCATCTATTGAAAGTTAAGAACCATAAAACCTGAATGTTCTGTATGGGATGACTTCTGGAGAGGGGGACCTGCAAAGGTGCTCACAGCAGTGAGGTGCTTCCAAGAGACATTACAGCTCTATCACAAGAAAGGACCAGTGTCTGCTCCCAGTCAAACACCAGGCTGCTGCCAAGGGAGCAGGGCAATGGTGTCATGGATTGCCCATATGCTGGTTCAAAACCATGTAGGCATCAAAACCTGTAATTTGGTCAGCTCTAGTACATGAAATCAGAGTAGCTTCTTCCCAGCTGACCTTGAACAATTTGTAGATTCAGCTTCTATTATCATCCTATTTCTGTGAATGGCTCATATGACACATTGCCAAAGGGCTAGTGTTTGTAAACCATACTGGCCCAGCAGAGAAAAACAGTCAAATATAGCTGGAATTATACTTTTTCAGGAAATATTTTCAAAATTTATATTACATTCATTGGACAAAGAGAACACAGAGAAAGCTACTTGACGAGAGTGATTAATTTTAATTTTCATTTAATTCTCAAACTTCATTTTGCACTAATGGAATACCTTTAAGACCTCACAACTAGTCCTTCTGTACAGGATCAAACTGAGTTCTACATGAATATGAGTATAGAGGAAATTCTGTTATCTTCAGTTATTCTTATCTTACTGTTCCCAGAAACATTGTTTCTTAAATCAGATACACTTCTATACCTTAAAAGTCTTGATATGTCTAAAGGAGTTACCATTCCTTGTGATCAAGCGTACATCCTAATCCTAAACTGGTGTAAATGAGAGTAACTACACCAACATCTCAAATGTAGCCCACACAATGTTGTTCATAACAACCTCTAATAAGATTGCTGTCATATGAATTATTCTTCTGTAACACACACAATAACAGGTTTGTCTTAGTTCCATTTATAAATGTAGCTCATAAAGAAATTGGAAAATGCCATGTCCTGAACATAGTAAAGAACTTACCAAAACTGACCAGCACAATCTACATATAATTAACTTGAAGGGATGGTTGGATACAATCATTTAATTGTCAAACACTAAATACTAATCAATTAAAAGGTTATAAAATGGGATTACTGAACACAATTAAGGAATGTTAAAATAATATTTCCATGCAGACATACTATATCTCTGTGGTATATATCATGCTGGATTGTGAACTTGCACAGTGTTGCAGTTCCAGTGACAGCAGCAACATGTGGGTGATTACATCCTTTCAACCAAGCTGTATGGAATAGTATTAATTCTCTACCCATAATCATAAATGTTCTCACTTTTGCCTTTTCACAACAGAAAGTGAAAAGTTATTATGTTCTAAGGCTAGGAAAAAGATAATACTAATTCAGTTAACTTGTGTCTGAAGCCATATTTTACAGTAAAGATGCAAAAAGTTTTAAGATTTCATTTCATATTAATAAAAAAATGCCTACATGAGATGTGCTACTTTGAATAAGCTTGTACTAAGAAAAGCAATTTTTACTACGCTCTCTATGGGGACTATATAAGTTTTTCACCCAGTAAAACCTACAGATTGCCAAATATTAAATGCTCTTCATAACTATCAGTAATGCAAAAACTTTAACTTTAAAAAAAAATTTTTAAAGCATTTTATTTTATTTTATTTAAATCTCTAATTTATGTACTGAATTTTCCCTTTTGATCTTTTGCTGAAGTTCTGGCATAGATAATGAAGTGAAAAACTGAAGAAAATAAAAGAGAAATAAAGGAAAAATGTGTGATAAAGGAGAGTTAGAGAAGCTGGAGAAGAATAAGACCAAAGTGGAAATGTATCTACTAATGTAGGGCTAAGAACAAAACAGTGGGAAATTTAAAAATTAGTTTAAAAATGAGGTTTGCTAGTATAAATAAAAAGAAACATTAGAAAATATGAAGAAACAGTTCAGAAAAAAAAAAAATTAAGAACAGACAAAAGAAAGAAGGTTTTGTAATAAAAGAAAGATGAGTCTAAGAAGTTTTGAAAAAAAGTGGAGCATTTGTTTCTAACTTAGACACTCTTCTCCTCTCTGTCTTCATGCATCTCCAATTTTCAGTTGTATTATAAGAGATAGAAATGTTAAAATTACTTTTCCAAATCAACACTGAGACTTTTGCATCCATGGGAAAGCAAACTTCAGTGTGATACTTTATAGCAAATCCTGAAGTTAAACAAGCCCTACAGCACTGACAACCCCATTTCAAGGCTCTGCTGGGGCCTGAGTCACCATTTTAGAGCATCCTACACCACAATGATGAACATTTCGAACCCATGATTCATCTCCCTCCTTACTGCCTTCTCACTATACTTTCATCCATGAGCAGAGTTCTTTTGCAGCTTTTACCATCTTCTGTTACTCTGCTTACAGGGTTCTGTCTGAGAAATTCTCCAATCCAGAGTTCAAGTAACAGCTGATTCCACAAAGTGTATGAGAGATTAACCTCAGCAGAGACTCCAATTATTTAATAAGCCTTTTTCACGTTTCTGTTCTATTCTTGCATTTTTTAAATACGAATCATAGATCTATAGTGCCTTTCCAGGAAAGCCATATACAATGCCAGGAAGAAGCTCTCATTCCTCAAAGATCTTCAGAAATTTGCCTTGGAGCTGCCTCAGACTTCTGCAGTGTCACATGGTCAAAAGTCTGCAGCCACCCATATATTTTCCACATTTGTTTTGTCAACATCACAATTTCAATTTCTAGACCCTTTGTTGTCATCTTTATATTGAAATATTTCTCTTAGTTTTTTCTTATTTCCTCTCCATCAACAGATCAGTTTTCACCATTTTTACCTCCTTTCAAGACAATATTTGGCTTGGTACTGTCAGTATATCATCCTTTCCTCTCCTAATGAGTATCCTAAAGAACACAATTTCTTCTCATTACCCTGTCTGAGAAATTTTGGTGCAATATGAAACTGATGAAATGGCTTACCAGTTTTAGGGTATCATTTTCTTTAATTAAGATGTTTATGCTGAATTGAAATTTTCTTGGCAATTCTGGATTATTTGAATACTCTCTTTCTCAATTATTATTTCTCAATGGAGATAAAAATTCCATAGAATTATTCCTAGGTCTAACCTTATAGGACTGGGTTTTACAGGACCTCTTTTGGCCTACAATTGCTACTCTTTTGGCCTACAACCAATTAAGATTATTCTGCTTTGCCCTACCTTTGCAGACTTCTTTCCCTTCCCCTTTTCATTTTCTCTTCCCCTTCCTCCCTCCCTTCCTCTTCTCTTTGTATTTTTCTTTCCCTTCCCTTTCCCTTCATTTTCATCTTCTTTTTTTTCCTCCTCATCCCTTAAAATCAAGCTTGTTTTAAAAGCAGGGGGATCACATGGGGAAAAAAACATTTTAAAATCTCCACAATTTTTTTAATTTCTTCAATTATGAAGATTGATCTTCAGATAATTTTTGAACCTATCATGGTCATGACATCAGAAGATGTGTTGCTCTAATTATATACTTAGACGTAGGTTTTCAAGAAGGATATTAAGTATAATAAATTGTTTTTAGAAGATCTCCCTCGCAAATGAGCGTTTGAAATTACGAGAAGAGAGATAAAATTTTTTCTTAACAGGACAAGAACTTTACTCATATCACACTTGCCCCTTGCCCTTTTTGCATTTCACCCATAGCCAGCAGTAAGTGTTAACCTGTTTTGAAACCTTGTTATAATTGGGGGATAAGAAAACACATTTTTTTATTTGGAAGTAAAAGAGAGGTCAGCTTTATTTTCTGATGTAGGAAACCCTTAGGGCTTTCTTTTCAAGTAGCAAAATGTGTGAGTGGAAGGAGGGCTCAGTGATCACAACTTTTAAACTACAGCAGATGAAATCTATCGTCTCCCACACACAATTCTTACTTTAGGTAAAAAAAGTGTGACTTTTGTTATTACTTACAGATACAGACAGCATCTGCTATTCTGAAGGGTGAAAAAGTCCCACACCTTTGCAGCAGTGGAGATGAATGTCCTGGTCTGGCACCCAGACCAATAAAGCATTCAGGTTTTAATTCCCAGTAAAGCTTTTCTGAAAACGTGAAGCTCATTTAAATAAATTCTATTTCCAGCCACGCTGCAGCTCTAATGATGGAGAGAAATCATCCCAGTCAAAGAATGACTGTTTCTCAGATAGTTTGCCAACCCAGGAGGCAGGGGCCTCTGCTTCTGGAAATGGACATCCAGAAATGCTTCTTGATCAGGACATCCAGGACAGTCTGAGTGCCTAATAAAATTTTTTCTCCGCATTGCACAGCGAATCAGACAAGCGTCTCTACTCAAACATTTTGAAGTCATAAAAAGGCAACAGAAAGAGCCCAAAGCATTCTTGTTAACTAAAGCTCTCTGCTGGTGAACAGTAGAGACAGTAAACTTTTCTTTAATTCTTTCACACAAATTCCTCTCACATATGTGTTTGTAAATACAGGGGTTTTCCTAACTACATTTCAGACTTCTTTTAAATTCAATTGCTATACTCCTCGATTGAGTATCCTTCTTATTTAATACTTTTTTAAAAAATAAATCACGCTGCCATAATTTCTTCGGTAGCATCAGTAAGAAGTTGTCACTAAAAACACTGATTCTGGTCTTATGGGAACCAATGGAAAATGCCTCATAGACTTCTGTGCAGTAGGATTAGGCTTTAAACATCTAATACATGACCAAAGATGTAGAATAAAAAGGTTTCATCGATTTATAAAAGAGGCTTCTCTGAGAAACTCCTTTTAAAATACAGGCTTGGAGCTAGGAAAATTAAGGCCACTAAGTTCACAAAAATGTAAGGCCTGGCTTTTTCATATAATTTGTCCTCTGTAGGCTAGCACTTATGTATTGTTGATTTGAGCTGAAGGAGTTTTCCTCCTGAAATATTGTTGATTAGGATATTTCACAAAATGTGAAAATGTAGAGGTGGCATTTGAATTTCTACAAACTTCTTACCTTTGGGCAGATTTAGAAGTGTAAAGATGTTTTTAAAGAGTAAAGTTATTGGTTTTGTAACATTTGAGGAAAATCTTTGTAGAATTAACTCCCTATATCTTAGGAAAAGAGACTAATATCTTCTGCTCATTCTGATAGCCTCCTTTAATTTCTTCCTCTTGCCTCTCAATTTGTGCTTTTTTCAAATCTTTTTCTCCCTTATTTTTTCTCTTAATGGAGACTTTTCTTTATCCCCACATCTGCTGTCTAGCCAGGGCATGACACCTTTTTTTACCCTCTACACAAGCAGTCCAGTAAAAATGTGTCAGATTGCAGAGTTCAAGTGTTCCAAAATATGAAGCAAAACAGCTGCACCTAATCACTTGCATAAGGAAGGGCTTTGGAGCTTCAGTTTCAGCTCCAATCTGCCTGGAATTCCATATTCCCTGTGTCCAGATTGAGTGATAGGCAATGTCAGAGGTCTTTGATATATGGACATCATATTCAGAGCCCATGGAGGAGACCCTTATTTAACTGCTGCAGCATGGTTTTTAATTTGACATGACTTCCAGACATTTTAAGTGTTGCTCCCACAGAGAGAAGCATCTTTAGCAGTCATTTATTAAGCTAGAGATGATTCAAATTATGGAATTGAATGGGTGTTTTATGCATCACTTACATATACAAGTCACAGAGAATGTCAGGCATACAGCTGCTTGCAGGGATAGAGTCCATTGCCTCTTTTTCTTTAATCCACCCTGAATGTTGCCCCATGAGGATTGCATTTCCTTAAAGTGCGCTGCACATTTCACTTAAAAGGCCTTCTTGGGCCTGACGGTCTGACTGTCTGACTTTTTACCTTGATGCATCTTAGGAAAATCAAGTTTGCAAAGAGTAAGTCTGGGTGAAATGATGCAGCACACTATATGATCATTGCATAAGGTCCTCCTTATCTGATCAACCAGATTGTCTCACCAAATGAATTAGCAGTCTGGGTGTGAACAAACAATTTTCCCCTGGTGATATATAACACACAGAAGTATTCGCAAACATTCGGATTCACAAAAAAGGTTCAAAAAGTAAAATTAAGGAAAATAATGAAAGTGCATACCTGGCTTTCAAAATCTTGTTGTTCAAGATGACAATTTGAAAAGTGTGTGGAGACAAAAGGCGACACAATATTAGAATAATAAGAAATTGTGACAGATGAGGTTTCAAAAAAAATATAATTGCCAAAGGACAATTATATGTATTCTATTAAGCATTGTAAATGTATTTATTTATTTAGATGTGCTATACTTCTGCTGAATGTTTTGATTTAACCTTTGCTACAACATTTTCCCAAACTGATCTTTGTGATCAGTGGCACTTTGCAATGTGAACAGTGCAGAAGGCAATACTGGATGTTCAGGACTTCCAAACCAAGCACAAATGTAAGCATCAGTTAGTACTTTCCATTCTATCCATCTACAGTTAAGTACAGGAACAATTATCCCCATCAATATTTACTGGCCTAATTTCAAACAAACAGTTCCATGTGTACAGGCAATAGTCCTGCTAAAATGCTGCTACCTTTCAAGCACAGAGGTTGAAACAGGCTACAGAGTTACTGAAAATTAGTAGAAGGGCACTTCCCTAAGGTAAATCCACTCAGTAGCCTCTGGATTATGAAATTAGATTTTCTTTCCATGGTTTTGTTTGGTGGATTTAATCTGGGCAATCCTCTTGATTCATCTCTAGAATGCATAATTTTCAATTTTTTTTCTGCAGTTTATTGCAAAAAAAGCCTTGGTTGCCTTGTTCTCTGATTGGCCACTGTGGAATCAGAAAGGAACATAGCACTGAGGAGGGCTTATTTATTTGATTTCTTCTCAGTTTAGCTCCTTAAAAAATGCTTATTTCCTTCCTCTGTTTTAAAATAATTCAGGACTTGCTCTGGTTTTGAGTCCTCCTCTAGGAATAATAAATTTCCATTACAGTACATGACAGAAGACATTGATTTTAGCCCCCCAAAAGAAATAGGTTTGCCACTGTAAGAACACATGAATTCAGAATTATCATTTTCCAAGAGATTCCTCCTATTAAACCTGTGTGATACTGCTAATTTCTAAAATAATATATTTCAAAGTAAATATCTGGCTGCCAAATATGTGTGTGTGTATATATATATATATGTATAAATATAAGTACCAGAGTGAAGAAATTACTTAGGAACATGCAGGGAGTAAAAGCAGTGGAAACAAAAGCTTCCTTTTTATTCACAGGCAAAATACAGTATATCGCAGCTGTACTGCAGGCTAAGCTCATATTAGCATCTTTGTGACCTCAGTTTTGACCTTAAACAAAGTTTCTTGCTCCATTTAAAAGAAGGTATTATTTTCCTTTCTAACCCGACTTCTCATTAGGTTCTTTTGAATGCAACATTTAGTTGGCCTCATGGAAATAAGCTAAATACCTGAGTCTGATATTACAGATTTCTCCATTTGTGGGAAGATAAGGCCATCTTATATGAAGTCCATGCAATGACTTTTCTTGCAATTACAAAGCCAGAAGCTGGTGCTTGACTGTTCCACAGTATGTTTCCAGATGATAAAACTAAGCTATCTGCTTTCAAATTGGAATGTAAATCCTAGCTACAAATGAGTTACTTAGAGAGTCCTACAGAAGCCAGTCAAGAACATAGTTCACATCGCTAGTGTTTCAGGATTCCTCTAAAATTCCTTGTGTTCATCAACCTGAGTAACTCTCTAATCTTGGCATGGTAACAAACAAACTAAGATAGCAATAGGCTCCCTTGTGTAATATAATGGAAAATAAATCAGTTTCCAGGTTTCTTAGTAAAGGATGGGAAAGCTGGCCCTATTTGAATGCCAGGCTAAGTAATGTCTGTCTCATAAAATTGACTGAAATTTTTTTCTCATTGTATACAGAGTGTTGAACACTCAGAAGCCCAACCTGCTTAGGAATTTGCAGACTGAGAATTTATTTTTCAAAGAAAGTAAGAGAAAGTATAATCAAAATACTTAACAGTCTATCTTCATGGTCTGTTGTCAAAGGCGAGAAAACATGTCAGCAATTTAGGTTTGGGATTTCTTTGTAGGGTGTGCAGATACATCCAAAAAGGAACTTCACACACAGTTTTGGATTTGAGGGTTAGGCACCAGGTAGCAGAAGTCTAAATGTTGCACTTGAGTGATCATTAAGTACCAAAATACCTTTTCATCTTGACCTTTCCTAGCACAAAGATAAAAGTTGTGCTATGACAACAACATTAAATGCTGTATTACTAACAACAGTATTAAACTACATTTTGGACCTACTTCACACACATGCAGTCTTAGTTTTTATTTGTTCTTGTGCAGAGATTTTTTTCATTAGGACTAAATTCTGTCAGTTGGTAACAATTTTTATTTTATTTCATTTACAAATTATAAGTATCAAAACATATTCTTCCAAATTTTGATTGACTCCACCTGATTGGAACTCAGATGCAGCAACACTCAGCTCAATATGTTAAAACCAGATCCTTCTTAACCTATATTTTAGGACTACCTTAGGTTTTACTGTTCAGTTTACAAACAGTCAGGCTTTTGCATTGCCTGTGTTAAGGATCATCAAAATCCATTATCTTCACCTGGAAATGATGATGCAGTACAGAAAACAATATATGTTTAATTCTACTGAAGCTGTGAATATATTTTCACTTTCTAAATCATGCATATTTTTGATATTTGAAAATTATATTGATCCCAAGACAATTCTTTCCCTAAAATTCCTGTAAGTTTGTGGAGGTTGTTGAGATTCATCCAAAGATCATCAGAGCTGCCTGACGGGCATTGCAAAACCACCCTAGATGATTTTTGAGGGGCCTTGGCAAGAAGTACCAGCTGAAGCTGCTGGTCATTGTCCCAACTTCCAGGACGGGCAAGGACCCCAGAAACTACAGGCCTGTCAGTCTCACTTCAATGCCTGGTAAAGTTATGAAGAAGGGCATTCAGGGAGATATTGAAGTACACCAGAAAGACAATGCAGTCTTTCAGTCAGAGCCAGCACAGCTTCATGAGTGGAAAGTACTGCTTATCAAACCTGATTTTTTTTTTGATAAAGTAACCCACCTTATGGGTTCCCTTGATCAAGGGAAGCCAGTGGGTGGATTTCAGAAAATTATCAATAGTGTCTCTCCCAGCATCCTTCTGGAGAAAATGTGCAGCCCAGAGCTGGATAAACACATCATGGCATGGGTGAGCAACTGGCTCACAGGTCAGGCACAAAGGGTGATAGTGAATGGGGTGACATCAGACTGGTGACCTGTCACCAGTGGGGTTCCACAGAGCTCCAATCTTGGCCCTGTGCTCTTCAGTGTTGACATTAACAACCTGAATGCAGGACTGGAAGGGATACTAAGCACGTTCACAAATTATATAAAAATGGGAGAAGCTGTGGAATCCCTCAAAGGCAGGGAGGCCTCAGCAAATTAGAGTGCTGAGCAATCACCAACCATATAAAAATCAACAAGGGGAAGTGCCAGATTCTGCACTGGGGTGGGGCAGCTGGATGGATGGACAGACAGACTGGGGAATGTGCTGCTGGAGAGCAGTGCCATGGAAAGGGACCTGGGATCCTGCTCAGTGACAAGTTGACCATGAGCCAGCAGTGCCCTGGCAGCCAGGAGGGCCAAGCGTGTCCTGGGGGGCATCAGGCCCAGCATTGCCAACAGGCAAGGGAGGGGATTGTCCTGCTCTGCTCTGCTTTGGGCAGCCTCACCTCGAGTGCTGGGGGCAGTGTTGGGCAGTATAAGAAAGATATAAAGCATTTATAGGGCACCCACAGAAGGGAAACAAAGATGATGAAGGTCCTTGAGGGGAAGCTCTGTGAGTGGCTGAGTCACTTTGTCTGTTCAGCCCACTGAACACCGGACTGAGGGGACAGAGTCTGGAGCTTCCTGGAGAGGGGAAGAGGAGGGGAAGACATTGATCTCTTCTCTCTGGTGACCAGTGACAGGAGCAGAGAAAATGGCCTGAACTTGTATTGGGGAAGGTTTAGGTTGGATATCAGGAAAAGGCTTTTCACCAAGACTGCACTGGAACATGCTCCCCATGGAAGTGGTCACAGCACCAAGCTTGACAGAGTTTAAGAAATGTTTGGACATTGGTGTGACTCTCGGGGATGGTCCTGTGCAAGGCCTGGAATTGGATTCAATGATCCTTGTGGGTCCCTTCAAACTCAGCTTATTCTGTGATTCTGTGATTTTTTCATTATCATGTTTGTTCATTCAGCTTTATTGCAATATTTGCAATTCCATCTGTAGTCAAGATTTAGGAACACATTGAAAGAGAGTGTTTTTCTGAAAAATACAGCTCAAATTTTAGGTTAAACTCTGACAGGATTCCAACTAGCTTTGAAGCTTTCCCTGTACTGAATCTCCAAAAATAATTTTCTCTTCTACTGGTGGAATAAACTTCCTTAGTTTGCAGAAATGTCTAAAAAAATTTAGGCCTTTTGGAAATTATATTCTCTTTTCTTAGGTCTCTATAACAGACTTTTTAAGAATGTGGGATAGACTTCTCACCTGTCCAGATTCTGACCAGGACAGGGTTGATTTTTGCATTAGCCAGGAGGAAGTATGGATAGGAGCTGGAGATTATTTTATACCACCTCATATCATTGCTGGGGGCAGGGTAAAGGGACTCACTTCCACAGAAAAAAAGTCAAGAAAAAAAAGTCAAGAAAACATGGAGAGGGAGCTGACTGGTACTGTCTATTGTCACGAGGTCTGCAGTGAGAATTTTTGCATGTGAAATCACTCTCTCTCTTTTACACTTCTGTTATAAATATTCTTTCTGTTGTTGCTCATTTTTTTTATGTCATTTCTATTCCCAGTAAATTTTTCTTATCTCAACTTTGCCTTTTGTGCCTCCAGTTGAAGTGGGGAAGTGGGAGGAAGTGGACCAATGTACTTTTTTTTTTTTTTTTTTTTTTTTTTTTTTTTTTTTTTTTTTTTAATTTGGTGGGAGTAGTAAATTGGAGACTATAAATCCTAAACAACATCACTCAAAATCCACAATGATAAACCAACACATATAGCTTTGGAACATGAGATATAGACAATGGAATCTCCTTCCTGCTGACCATCTCAGAAGACTAAGAGCAGCCTTGAAAATACAGGGGAATCTGGGGTGCACAGTCCATCAGGAAGTTTCCTTTTCACAAAGAAAGTAATAATAGGGTAACTATTTGCTGTGCTTTGTTATATTAAATTTCTACTGTATAATGTAATCAAAGAAATGAGACATTAGGTCTCTCACTCATCACCTTCATATTAACAGAATCTATATTATCGTAGTTTGGTAACTAGTCTCTGCCTAGTTTTATCCCTGTCTCTGGACACTCACTGTTAAGCAGTGAGCAAAGCATGAAACTACCAGCTGATTCATGATAATGTACTTAAAAGTACCAGTTGTTCAACTACAATATATGTGGCCAACTTCTGTTGTTCAGTCTGAGAAAATTTTAGAATCATCTGAGGAACCTTATAGTAAAAAAAAAACTTATGCTTTGGGAATACTGGCTGTCTTTATTCATGTATGCACACAGCAGGCTAAAACTGGACCACAGCTACTAACACTGGCTCTGAAGACTGGTGAAAGATCATATTCTACTTCTGTTACTTGCAGAGCCTTTTATGTGTAAATCAGTGGATGGCATTGTCTGCCTGAATCTCTGAGTTTGCAGAGTAAGAAGCTGATAGCTTTTCCTATTTTTCACTAAGAGTGAAAAATACTTCTATACATGGTCGCAATATGTCTTATTGACTTATTGACTTGACACTTGTAAAGTGTCTCTTGTATCTGTTTCAGGCTTTCAGATAAACACATATTTGGCAACCTTAAAAATATTCATTATACTTATGACAGGATAGTGTATAACTTAAAATAATATGTGTAAGTCCTTCTAAGAACAAATTATTATTTAAGCACCAGGACTGCTCTGTTCTATAGCTGTTTGTAAATATATTTATTAAAAATGATGCAATTACCTAACAGGTTAAAATGGCTCATGCTCAGCCATCCTTGAACTTAATGCAAATACACCTTAAGTCATAGAATATGCTTGTTAAAAGTGCATCCTTAAAATAGTTCTGAAAATAAGCAGCTTCACATTTGCTAAGGCAAATTTTTTCAGTAGAGCTTGGTAAATTTTAACCCTTCATTCCCCTTGTTATGTCAAATACAATTATGTTCTATCATGGACTAATATGTTGTTAAATTAGTATATTAAACTGTGGGGAACAGACACCAAAGAAATATGTACTACAATGAAAAAGAAGTAGCTCTAAAAGGCTTAAACACTCTATCCTTTCACCTTTGATGACTAGGTTTCAGTTTCTTGCTTTGATCACCAGCAAAGACAAGCCTGATGGTCAGAGATGAGTCTGCCAGAAAATCCACATCACTCTGGCAGTTTCTGCTCTACAAAGATCTAGAGATTGAGTAGCATCTAGGACAGTCTTTGAAACTGTTTTGGGTGTGAAAGTTAAATTCATGTAGCCTGTATTAAGCTTCAGCGGGGAAAAAAGCCTTCTGATTACAAAGTGGTAAGAGCTCTTAAATTTCTTAATTCTTTCTTATGATTGATCTGATAAGTTTCCAACAACCAGATTTTCTAGTAAAAAAATAAAAGAAGACATGTAAAAGCTGAGAAGAAAAAACCAAAGATTGTTGTCTGTGGACTGCTTAAAAATCAGGCTTCACAGTGTTCGGATTGCCACTCTAATCATCTAATCTTAAATTTAGCTGTGCTTTCCCTGTATTCTGCACGAAAAAAAAAAAAAACACCAACACCCCCCCACACACACACTGGTTGTTATTTTGTTATTCTGCCTTTGCAATTAATCAGCTTTGTAAAGTGCTTCACTTGGTGCCTTCACACTGTTTAAATAAATGTGGAAACACTAACCTTGCCATGTTCAAGGGTCGAGTGTGGGTATGAATCTTTATAGTACAGGGAGTAAAATACTTCAAGGCATATCCACAAGAGATTTCATATGGACAATCAGAATTTATTTTCCCAGTGGATGGTGTAACCAGTGTAAGTGAGCACTGTGGCATGTTTTAAGATCTCCTTAACCTGTCTGTGCAAATTGCATAAATCACGGCAATAAAGTCTCTCTATTCAACATGCTGAAGCTGAAGAGCACTGACCAGCTTTTGACCTCCTACTCTGGGCCCCAACTGACCCTAACTTAGAAGTTCAGGCGGTCAACAGCAGGTCACTGGGGGTATCTGCAGTCTTGCTTAATTTCAGTTTGATTGCAAGGTTAACTGTAAGCTGCACAGGTATCCTTTGCTGCCTTAAGTCTTCCTGACCACCACAGCACACGAGGCCCCTGTGAAGCCCCCAAAGTTGTAGAGAGTACATGGGGAGGTAGGGGAGGGGAAAAAATAGTAACCAAAGTTGCTTTTTGCTGGCCATCTCCAGTTTGGCATAGACCAAGTTGGTCATTTATCAGTATAATGGATCTACAGACAGCCTTAAACAATTGTCAAACATTCTTTTAAAAGCCATTAGTTTTTCAACTAATATATATCTGGTTTGAGCATTTGTTGAACCCTTCACTTGTCACTGAAAAGGGCCTGTTAAACTAAACAGAGCCCTGATCAGTTTTCAGTGAGCTTTGAGCCTCAGAGTTCACCTGGGTCACCTAAAGATTTATGGCAGCCCGGTACCAGCATCTGGCTGGAACCGTGAGTTCGGCGGTGAGCGCAGCCTCCCCCCACATGCCAAGTCCTGCAAGGCTGCCCTGCCATTCCCAGCAGCTGCCAGGGAGGCAGCAATATTGATGACCTGTACAGATACCAACGTGGACATCAATAAAAGGAGATGGATGTGAACCATCAGAGTGACATGCCTCGCTGCTGGGCTGGCTGGAGAGCAGGGGAAACAGGTTAAAAAAACACAGGAAAGTTATTTATACAAGCTTCAAGGACAAGGAGTTTGTCACTACTTGCTTGAGAATTTTATCTTAACATGGTCTTTCTTCCGGTTTCCATCAGTCTCCAGCTTTACATGCATATAGACTGAGAACAGCATTGTTTTTTGAAATAAACATCTCTTAGGTTTAAAACACACTAAAGAAACCAACAAGGAAACAGTCCTCAAAATTTCTTTCAATTTTATGTTTGAAGTGTTTGTTTATCCTCTGGAATATTTTCTGCATTCCTATTTATTATCTAAATGAGATCTAAATCTAAAACATGATTTGTGTGCTTGGAAGTATTATGTATTTGTCCATATAAGAAGAAATGGCAGATGTTTACAAAGAACTGCTCTGCTCTCCACACACAGCATTCAAACATCCTACTTTCCCTAAAGTGATGTTCTAAAGTGCAGCAGCTGAGACGTACAAAAGGATGAAAGCCAAAACTGTACCTTTAATATAATGTGCTTTAAAGTATAGTCAATGTTAAGCATGACCAAGCACCTAAGGAGATTGCAAGGTTTTTATTTAAATTGAATTTCCATTTGTGCCAAAACTTTCCTGTACACCCATGTTTTACCTTCCTAGCAGTGAAATTCAACTATTTAATAGCTCATTAACAGAAATGTAGGCTTCTATTTATCACTGGCTGATACCTTCAAAAGGGGACATTGTGCCATAACTAATATTTGATTGATTTCTTTTTTCCTGGAGCCTGTGTGTAATGGGTTGAAACCAGCACACTGTGGAAAATGGAATTTAATAGTTACCAGAGATCTTCTGAAGTTGATACAGTAGATTATATCAGAAGCAGAAACAGTTATGGAAGAAGAGAACTCTTGTGTGAGGACTCACCCTCTTTAAGTTACTCAGTAGTGTACCAACACTCTGTGATGCTCTTTCTCCCTGTCCTCATGTTTTGTCTGCTGACTGAAATACATAGATTTTCTACTAGTAGGGACAAAGGCCAAGGAAAGGCTTGAACTTTGTTTGGTTCAGTGTGGCATTCACATTCTGCATTTACAATAGTTCAGAGAAACAAAAAACAAAAGTCACATATAAAGGACTTAATATTAGCTGAAGATAAAAACTTTTTTTTTGAGCAATTTTTAAAGGACCTCATGTAGCAAAAGACCCAATGGCTTTTTAACCAATGCACTGATGTAAACCCCTACTTTTTTCCAGGTTGTTTATGTTACTGATAAACCACAGCTGAATTAATTTTCAACCAAGTTGCTCCTGGGAGCACATTATCTTCACTTCTACTTCTTGAGAGGAGCACATTTTATTTCCAGAGTATCCACTGATTTAAAATTATGGAGGTTTTCTGTTTGCCAATGTGTACAATTAAGTTTGTCTGGAGAACTAGAATAATAATTGCAATCATTGAACTCTTAAGAGACTTTTTCATCTTCAACAGCTTGATACTCTGTAATTTGGTGATTCTTCATATCCTAACCTGCTTCTGCAAACATCTGTGTGATATTAGAGAGAACCTTTGCTGTTTTGAGAAGGCTAACTGCATTTCTCTTGGTGAAGTATTAATGCTGTGAACAATTCAAAAGTCCTGGTAGGGTTTAGCTGTCACAGGAACTCCAGACTTTGTTTAAGGTCCAGCCAAAATTTCCAAACTCTACAACACCTCACTGATAGTTTACAAGGTCCACAAGATCGCACATGGATTTGACAAACCCTCAGGCATCTGAGAGGAGTTACAGCCTCATAGGAATTCCTGCTGATTTACAAACCTTGCAGGATGACTCGTGTGGATAGATAAATATATTCAGTAGTAGTTCAGGATTTCATAAAATCATCAGAGCCTTTATTCTTTGCACATCTATTTCCTCACCTTAGAATTCACAGCTATAACATAAAAAGGAAACAATTTCTACCCTGACACTTAATGCTTAGATCACCAAAAAGTCATTTTCCTGACACAACTCTTAAATACCTACATTCAGTTAATTCTGTTACGAAAGATCCTAAAGTTCCAAATTTTCACTGTTCGTGGGTGACTCAGATTACAATAAAAAAATCAGTGAAGAGTGCATATAGTGGAAAATTTATTGTCAAGAACTATAGCAATTTACTACAAAATTCTGAATCAAATCAAGGTGCCACTTTTCATGTACAAAAGTTAAAAGAAAGATGTGAGAAAATGACGATCAAGTCATTCCACTGTAAGACATTCATAAAAAATGATTATAAATCCTCTGTGAAAGAATTTTTACCTGAACATTACTTGATTCATTTTAAATTCCCATTAGTTTTAATTTTCTTACCCAATGAAATAAAAAGACCTCACGAGAAATTGCATATATTTGTCTGCATAATTTAGAAATGTATAACTGTAAAGCTAAGCTCACAGTGGAAACCTAATAAAATGTTCATTGAGGAAAAATTTTACAATAATCAGCTTTGAAGGTAGAACTGTTCTTTCTAGTTTGCATCAATTTTAATAGGGATTGCCAGTTGCTAGGCACAGTAACAAAACTCTTTATATTTATTAATAAAAATTTTATGCTCAAATAGCTTTTTTCAATCAAAACATATTCACCAGGACTGTAAGCAGACACAGTGCTAAATTTGTGAATTGAAAAATCTCATTATTTTCAGTTTGAGATTCACTGGAGTAGATGTCAAGACTAAGCCCAGAGCTACTTTACTCTCTTTAAAAGTAATGCTGCTCTCATTGCTCACAAATTGCTGCTACATCATGATATAGAAAAATATACTAAACTTTGGAACAACCACATTTTTTGTTAAGTTTCATACCAAAAGCAGTGTAACTTTTCAGATGTATATAAACTCTCATCTAGAGATAGACAATTTCTAAAATATTACCAATGAACACACAAACAGTACACAAATGCAGTTCCCTGATGAGATTAGGAATTAATATCTCCAGAGGAGGCAAATGATGTCTGTTAAGGGGATATCACGCCCCCCATATATGTTTTTAATGTATGTGAAAATATTGCCTCAGGATTCTTTCCTTTCTCTACTGATACTGTACTGAACTACTGATTGCAGTTCCACGAGGTTTTTATTATTATTAAAAATAGTTAGATTTAGCATGAAGATATCATTGGGGGTGGATGAAGTGGAATAGAGGCAGCATTGAGTTTTGCATCACTACATCTTTGCAATTTGGCCACTTTTTGCAACTGTTATTAAGCAAACAGTGAGAAAAGTAAACAAAATAAACACTTTGAAATGCATTTTTTTCTTTCTTACTCTTGTTTATCTATTACTGTATGTGGTCTACCAGCCAAGGAGGGAAATTATAGATGACAGGTACAACTCAAATTCAGGAAAGGCATATTTTTTTTCTTCTGGAAACCTGATGGGTTTTTCCTGGTTTTGGTTACAACAATGCATGATATCTTTCTATGATTGGCTTCTGTGATTTCACAGACCGTGCTCTGTGATGCTTACTAAAGTATAGAATTTTAAGGGTCGGTTAGCGATCCAAACAGCCATATGACTTCTAGGACAAGGTAATTTGTATGAGTTTTAGACAAAGCAGAAAAATTAATGGTGGTAACATATTACTACAGTTCTCTTCTGTAGCAGCCATTTTTGTAGCTATGTCACTCTGGATCACTACAAATTCTGACAATGAAGAAATTTTGGCAGACTCCAAAAAGAAACCAACTACGTAAATACATTTGCAGGTCTTTTCCTTTATATCCTCTGATGTTTCATATTTCTTTTTCCCCCATTCTACTTCTTCCTGGGCATTGTGGCAGTGTTTGTGGACGCTAAACTTTTTTATTACTTGGAATTCTATTTTATTTTTAGTGCTTTCTTTAAGGCTACACAAACACGGAGGAAACCCACAGTAAAGATAAGACTTCTACTCTTTATTCAAAGAAAGTTGGGGTTTTCTAAGGGGAGGTAGGGTTTGGCATTATGTTTCCTGGAGACATTGTGGAAACTTTAACTCAAAAATTGTAATATACATAAAGTGTTTTAAATATTGCAGTGTTTATAGTGCTTCTCATTTTTTTCTGGGAGTGCAAAAGCTTGTGTGACTTATGATATTGATACCTTGTCCTTTAGATTTTTGTCTTTAGGCTCTTCTGACCAGCAATTGTATACATCTTCTTTATACTTCTTTGCCTAGCACAGTGGGAATGACATGATTTGGGGCTCTATCAGCTGCCTAGACATACAAAGGAAATAAAAAGAACTGAAAGAAAACCGTCTCTTTAACATTTTTCATTCATTGAGTGAGGGCATTTAGAAGAGAACCAAAACATTAATTCCTCTTCTTTATCCCAGCTACTGCACTGGGATAGTGGATGGGCAAAGAATAAAGTCTCTTTCATTTAAATAAATATTTTTGTGCGTGGTTATACTTCATTGTGGTATGAAGGTATCCTAGTATACTAGCACATGGGCAATTGTCCCGTTGCAAATATTGTACTTCTGTCCATATTACCCAGCATAGATGAGGGAAACAAAACAACAAACAAAAACAAAACAAAAAATAATAGTAACAATAAAGAGGTTGGGGTGGGGGGAAAGGAAGGAAAGAAAATAAAGACACTTCTAAATTTTTTTCAGTGGCTGCAGTTAACTCTGCCAGATGCATTCTAGAACCTTTCAACTCTGTTAATGTCATCTAATGTAGTCTGTATACCGACTTCCAAGGTATACTGAAGTGCTTCCAAGGTATATTGATTGCTCATTATGGAGATTCTTAAAGCCCCCAGTTTGGTTAAGGAAAAGATATAATTCTTGTAGTACTGTAACTAGGCACTTAATTCACCTTTCTGTTGAGTAGCCAAGTCCATTGGTCACTTTTCATTCTTTCTTGCAGGGAATTTCACAACAGGTACTGAAACACAGAGAGGCTGCCAGGTGCCAAACAGTTGAACTAATAAAGTTAAATGTTGGTACTTGCCAAGTAAAACTTCTAAACCACTTGACCATCATCACGACATAGACAGCACAGCTGTGATGATCATGAATCAGCTGCAAATGTCCCGTTTAATCTGAAACAACCAGGCAGATTTCCTTTCTTATACCCTTATTGTAAACTAAATCCTTTTCAAGAGGGCAATGACAACTCTAAAGGATAATTTACAATCTACTGGGCTGCTGGATTAAATTACAGTCAGTCTGTAGACCAAGAGGTTTCAGAGAAAACAGTAGTAATTTGTTTATTGCCCTTTCTCAATTCCTGTTATGATTGATCTCCACTTAGCAGTATAGTGCAACTAATTGCTTGCAAAAGAATAAAATTACTTAATCTTTATAGGCTTGTTCTATCTTAACATTTGACTTCATCATTCACTGTGTCAATCTCTCTAAAGCATGTGGAGTAAGTGGAGTTGTCCTGGCTTGAGAGGAAGGGAGTTTTTTGGGATGCTGTGGTCAAACCAATAGGTGCTCAGATTTCAATATTGGCACCTGGTGTGGCCACTGAGGACATGGAGACGCCTCTGAGAACACAGGGGTTAAAAGCAGAGAACTCCCAGGGAAACTTTCTCTTGTTTCCAGTCAGTGAAAGGTTCAGAGCTCCCCTGCCCGGCTGCAGGCTGGGCGCGGGAGGGGAAGCCATGTGGCCGGGTGAGGTAGGGCCTTGGACAGAGAGGGGAGGTGAACGCCCCTGCAGGATGGAAGGGTGGAGGAACACTGGAGAGTCATCGGGCAGCCCCTCCCAGGAGAGAGAATGAGAGTGAGAGAGTGAAAGTGAGAGAGAGCCGGTGCCTCTGCCTGTGCCACCATTAAATTTGATAGCACGGCCGGCCGAGAAGGAGAAGGGGGGGTGCGGTGAGAAGGTGCTCAATGGAAACCTTACAAATGCTGATCCTCCTGGAGCTGGATGAGAAGAGAGATAAAGATGAGATAAGAAGAAATGGGCCACGAGAGAAGTGGAGAAGAATCTTGGGTGGGCGGAGGCGATGGAGTGGCCTTTGGCTGGACTTTTCTTGTATAGCCATGGACAGAACCATTTTTTTTCCTGTGACACAGGGACTGCATTTAGGGGGGAGGCAATGGCTTGGAGCCAAGAGAGTGCAGTGATGTTATGTGAAGGAGTGTATGAAGAGAGACAATGGATGAGGAGGGTGGTGGTGGTGCCCTCCATCTTCAGGGAAGAAGAAGATCTCTGTTCTTGAGACCCTTTGGCCCCAGAGTGCGAATTTGGGGGGACAGGTGTCCCAAAAGTGATAGACTGTGCTTTTTTTGGAACTGGACAAAGCATCCTTAAAAGGAGAACCCTAAAAACAGCTCTGGTCCATGTGCAATGGTGAGAGCACTGGGCATGGAAGGAAGATGTCACAATGGCAAATGATCTCCGGGCACTGCCACGTGTGACAGGAAACACAAGAGGTCTCAACTGTGTTTCCAGGCAAAGCCTATGGCACAAGAGGGACTCCTCACTCCTTGATGAACTGAGAATTGATTATCTAAAGGGTGGGGATGGACTGAGACTTGGTGATCTGAGGGATGGATGTATTGGAAATTTGGTGGGGGGGAGGAGGAATGTTTTTGGAAGGTTTTCATTCTGAGTTCTGTGTGTGTTTCTTCCTATATATAGTTGTAGGTTAATAAAGTTTTTCTTCTTCATTCCTAAGTTGGAGCCTGCTTTGCTCTATTCCTGGTCACATCTCACAGCAGACACCAGGGAGAGTATATTTTCATGGGGGCACTGGCATTGTGCCAGCCTCAAACCGTGACAGGAGTGTATAGTTGCACACTGTAATTTAACAAATGCTTCATTTATAAACAGTAAACCTGGATAGTCTCTGCTAAGCATCTGACAAAACATTGTCACTTGATGGTATCTGGCTTTATGCCACTGACAGGCAGTGGAAGATCAACAGTCAATAAGAGAGGATCATTAGAACTGATTTAGATAGTGTGTCTTAGAATAAAGAAGTTGGTGATAGCTGGAAAATCAGTCTCCTCAAGTATGATGATAACTAAGTCACAGAGTCTTAACATTAGGAAGGCATACTTGACAAAAAGGACTTCATAAAGGGTGGTGTTACCTATTGACTACTTAAGAAAGATGCCCGAAATAGAAGGACTGTGGGGAAAAAAAAGAGGGTGATAGTAGACCCTGGATTTTTTCTGGAAAATAATAAAAGTTCCATGTTTTGTCCTTATTTTGTGGAAGGTAACTGAGACAATCTGCATGCTCTGGCAGCACCTTACTGTTTTTCTCAGTGCCCATAAATGTGTTCCTGGGGTACTGTGAAACATTAATGCAAGTCCTGGGGCTGACTGTTTTGCATGGGTTAGGATCAGGGTACAGAAAATGAGGGAGAAACCACATAACAGCACTGCTGAAGTCAAACAGAAACAGCAAAAACAGATGAGCAGATGGTCAGACAGCTCAAATGGACCGACAGCTTAGTGTCTGTGCATCAAAAAGACTTGGTTTGGCTTTTATGACTATTTCCAATTGCAAGACATGAACCAGAAAGTAAGTCAGCTAGCAAAGAAGCAAGGATACTTAGCTTTCAACAATTTCTGTTGGTGATATAAATATACATATCCAGAGCCCGACTGTAATCTCATGTCACAAGAATATTTGAGCTAAAATAAATTGCAGTGAAATTTGCACTAAGAAGGAATTCCAATAGGCAATATCTTAAGACTGCTTCAAAGTATCCTCAAGATTTCTAGTACAATTATATCCAGACTTAGTAAAATGCCAACTCCACTTGGCAACTGACTCTTTTTTTGTTCATAGTCCCTGGAGTGGTAGCTTAAGACATCCCTTGGTATATTTCACCTGTCTGAAACACTTTCACATGTTCATAGGGCTAAATTAAACTGAAATTACTCTTTTTCTATAATCCACAGTACAGCTCTTAGATAATCCCTAAAATAATTCTGAATAAAAATATGGCATCAAACAAGCTTTTAGCATCTGCTTATTAAACTGTATAAAGCTAGTATGCAATGTATTTCTAATTCTCTCAATTGTTTTCCTCAGATTTATTCTAATTCTATGCTAATGAGTCCTAAATTCATGATGTTTCAGAGATAAATAGTATGTTTAAAATCTCAAGTGAAAGGCTTAGATCAGGAAGTAAACTGAGTATCTGCAGTGTAGTAATGGCTGAGAAAATCTTTGAAATGTTGTGGATATGTGAGAATGAATTTTCCCTAATTTATGCTTATAAATTTGAATTTGAAATAATATCATCTGAATAGAGATGCATCACTTAAAGGCACCACATTCACCAAGACTTCAAATTCAATTCTAGTAGAAATGGAAACAAAAAAAAACCCAAATCATCTGCCCACCAAAATCCACATTTGTTTTGGTTTTATTCATTACTATTTACTCAGTAACAGCAAAATACACTTTGTGTTGTTGACAGCCTGTCTTTCTCACACTGTCACCCAAAACACAATGTAATACCTATTTTGTGCTACCTCTGAAATGAAAACTAAACCTCTTTTTCATGGTCCAAATCGGTGCCTCAGGTGGTTCCGTCTTCATACCCTTACAGTCACTGTGAGTTGATCCCTCTCCTTGAAGTGGTTCTCAGCAGAGCCCTCTTTGGGTGCAGACATCATGTCAAACTCTCTTTCAGATGCTCATGATGCTCAATCACTATGCTACTGCTGTTATAAAAGGCATCAGTACCAGTGAAGTAACTTTGTGCCTTTCTTTGAGCATATAGTTCACATAGGACTCAAGCACTTTCAGTTCAATTTCTAATTTATTTTAATAATTCCAAATAAAACGTAGCCATTATCAGCTGCACAATATTAAGCATATAATACTGAAATGGGATTCTGACAAAATAATTTAGTTGTTGGTGCAACATTTTTCTCTTACATTGAGTTTATTAGATTCATATTTTGAATTGTAAGAAAGCTGAAGCACTAATAAGGTTAACAGTGTTAGGTAACTGCCTCTGAGATCTGAAACAACAAAAATCACAAAAAATTCCTATGATTCATATAGTCTGAATGCTTCCTAAAACAATTTGGATGCTTTCTTTTTGCCTGATAGAGCTTTTTGTTTCTTCTATTAAATAGTGCTTAAAAAGCTACAACTTCAGTAAATCAGTAAACAGGATCATTACTTCTAAGTGTTTCAGATTCTGAATCAAGGGTTTCATTCAATTTTCCGAGTGGAATAATGTCCTAGGATGAGGATGTCAAATTGCAAATAACCTGTATTAGAATGGCATTCACAGTGCTTATGGCAAGTAATCAACATTATTGACCTAATGTAAGGATTTAATATGATGAAAAATACTAACAGAATAAATTGATTGGAAAATAGAGATTCACATCATTGCGTTTAAAAACTGAATTAAATGAGAGTAAAACAATGCAATGATATTTTGTAATTCAGAAATACATATTCATAGATGTACATATAGGTATAGTACAGATAGTGCCAGTATTATTGATTTAAATTTCCATAGGGACAAAAGAAAGCATACTGACTTTGATTTGAATGGCTATGCTGGGACTCTTTATCAGTATGTTAAAATACAAGTTGTTGGCTATATCACACCCCTGCAGAACTTTTTTTCATTAGCAGTTAATGGCCATCAAGCCCTTTTTTCATGGTTTTGAATGCTATTTACTTTTTATTCCTTCTATAATCACCCTTGTCACACCAGAAATCTCTCCAGAGATAATGAGAAAATTCAAAAAATTCATTTCTGTATCCAAATACTGTAGACCTGTATTTGTCAGTAGGAGCATTTAAATGCTTTGTGATTTCTCATTACAGTTTGAACAGCCAAGGCTGCCATGGTGAAGTACCTCTCAGCATTTTCATAGTGGAGCCAGGCTTAAGATTTTTGGTAACCCAGAAATATATATGGCCTCAGCTCAGAACCGGAGTTCTATTCATGGAGTCCATCAGATGTGCCATAAGCAAACCTAGCCAGGAAAGATACTGCTGCTTGTAAAACCTTCATTTAATATTTGCAGCTTACAGTGAATATGATCCCAGGGTTTGTTTGCTCTTTGTCATTCATTAAATTCTTTGTATTTAACACAAATGACATTAAAACCCAGTGGTGATATTCTTGCCCATATCAAAAAAGCTCCTTAATGCCACTGGTTTTGTTCTTTATTTCATTAAAACTCTTTCCTGTGTAAAATGTTAATTGCATGATCTGGCCTTGAGTGCACTGCCTGCATAGGAACTCTCTTTCACTGCTAAGTCACCTTGGGTTGACAACATGACACCTCAGAAACACCATATCTGTCCTACCTGGATGACAAACCCAACCTCCCACAACTGATCTGGAGCAGAAATGGGTAAACAGCATCGTGTGGTGATGCCATGTCTGGGCTTAGGATAAAAGTGGATGATGCTTATGTTCCCTAGAATTCTGCTCTTATATTTTTTGTAGAAATAAGTTATTAAACTCCACAGTCCTCACCAGACAGTGTTAGTTTGATCCAGGATAAGTGCTGCTCTTCTAAACTGGTGTGCAGGGTTTCTGCTGCATTTTACCCTGTAGGTCACCAGGTTTATCATGGATAAAGTTTTATCTATCTACCTGCAAATTGATGTAATTTGGAAAGCAGCATGGGATTTCATGGGATGAAAAGTGCTGTCAAATGGCCCAGTCCCGTTCCTGAAAGCTGTCCTAATGGTAAGTAGTAATAGCTTGATGTCTCCCCCTGGTTTTGCAAGCATTAGTAGAAATTTTGCTTCAGCAGAAACTACAGCACTAGGCCTTTGTGAGTCAGCTGCTTTCTATACATCTTTCCATCATGCAGTGCTCATGCTGTAATGAAATTATACCATTGCTGTTCACTGATGTTAAGCTACCTTATAAACTGCCCCAGTCAACTGAATAATCTCATTCCCAGCATCTCATTCCCAGTCTGTCTGTCCATCCATCCAGGGTTGCCCCATCCAGGTGCTGCAGAATCTGGCACTTCCCCTTGTTGATTTTTATATGATTGGTGATTGCTCAGCACTCTAATTTGCTGAGGCCTCCCTGCCTTTGAGGGATTCCACAGCTTCTCCCATTTTTATATAATTTGTGAACTTGCTTAGTATCCCTTCCAGTCCTGCATTCAGGTTGTTAATGTCGACACTGAAGAGCACAGGGCCGAGACTGGAGCTCTGTGGAACCCCACTGGTGACAGGTCACCAGTCTGATGTCACCCCATTCACTATCACCCTTTGTGCCTGACCTGTGAGCCAGTTGCTCACCCATGCCATGATGTGTTTATCCAGCTCTGTGCTGCACATTTTCTCCAGAAGGATGCCAGGAGAGATATATAATCAAAAGCTTTACTGACATCTAAAAGGATTACTTCCACTGGCTTTCTTTTATCAGTTAGTGGCTGTCATGTGCTCACCCCAGGTAGCAACCAAGTCCCATGCATCCACTGTCTCCCTCACACATCTATGGGATTGGGGTGAGAATTGGAAGGGTGAAAGCCACAAGACGTATGAATTGAGATAAGCATCGTTTAATAGGGAAAGCAAAAGTCACACATACAAACAAAGCAAAATAAGGAATTAATCCACTTCTTACAGTGGCAGGCAGGTGTTCAGCCTTCTCCAGGGGAGCAGGGCCCCAGCACGCATTATTGTTACTTCGGAAAATACCCGTTTTCTTTCTTCCCCACATTTTACATACTGACTATGATGTCATATGGCCTGGAATATCTCTTTGGTCAGTTTGGGTCACCTGTCCTGGCTGTGTCTCCTCCCACCTTCCCATGCACCTCCAACCTCCTCACCTGTGTCACAGTATGAACAGCAGAAAGGCTCTGTGTTAGCCCTGCTTGGCAATAATAGAAAAAACCTCTATACTATCAATTCCCTATTCTACAAAATTCCAAAATAATGCCCATACTAGCCACTGTGGTTAAAATTAATTCTATTCCAGCTGTAACTGCCACAGTGGGTTACTTTGTCATAGAAGGAAGTCAGGACAAGCAGGACTTGTCCATCATGAAGCTGTGCTGACTGTGACCATTTACTCTGTTGTCTGTCCTTCAGGTGTTTTTCAATACATCTCAGAATAACCTTCTTCATAACCTTAACAGGCACTACAGTGAGATTGGCAGGCCTGAGCTTGCCAGGGTCATCCTTCTTGCCCATTTTGAAGACTGGGACAAATGTTAGTCAGCTTCCAGTCAGCTGGAATCTCTCCAGATTCCCAAGACCATTTAAAAATCATTAACAGAGGCCTCAAAATAACATCAGCTAGGTTTTTGAGGATCATCTCATTTCTCAGTCATTCCTATCAAGCCTTATAGATTTATAGCAATGCATCTGGATCAGCAGATCCCTTACGATTTCAGGTTTAACTGTGAGCTTAATCATTCTCACAGCCATGTTTCTTTAGCTCAGAGCACTGAGACACCATTAGCCTATTATCAGTTTTGAAGACAGAAGAAAGTACTAAGCACCTCTACCTTTTCTTTGTCCCCATTTGTGAGGTGACCATCCTCATCCTGCACTAACTTTTGCAATTAATGTGTTCAAGACCTTTAGATTGTCCCCACAGTTCTGGCCCTTCAAATCCAAATAACCTATCAGACATCTTGCTTCCCATGTAACTTTATTTGGACTTATGGGGGTGCAGTGTATCTACTTACTCATGAGGGGAAAACTTTTTAAATTCTATGCTGAAGTAATTCAATCATCTTTTTTCCTCTCACAGGCACAACAGACTATGAAGTTTTATGGACAGTAGTAAGCAGCAGTTTGCTTAAGTTCAAAATGCTCAGCTTTCATTGAAATATTGCTTCTAATTGTTTTTTTTTAATCATACTGTCACAAAGGTATTTTCTTCAAGAGAAAAATCAGGAAAAGTTGTATTGTCTTAGCTAAAAAAAAAAAAACAAAAAAAACCAAAACAACAAAAATCCAGTCTTTACCCCCAGAATCAGAACTTCTCTTCACTATTACAAAAATATTTATTTTATATATCAACAAGCGCCTTTGGGCTTTGTTAGTCCTGAAGTTTTGCTGCAGTTACCAGCTGGTGAACACTCCATTTGAAAGTAGAGAAAATGTGACCATACACTGAGCTGGTCAGTGGCATTGAAGCACCTCATATCAGCCCATTTCCGAGGAGGTTTGCCCCCCATACAGGTAATCCGGCAGCTCCTAGACTGTCACGGGGCAGCTGGGCTGCCTGCAGCTGCCACCGTGCCTCTCTCCACACCACTTGGTTTAAGCAGGTTGGCAGACTGCTGTAATTTCCTGGGAAATGTATGTGAGTGAAAGGAAATGCCAATTATCAGCTATTCATATGACAGCAGAACCTGAATGGAATTCCATGGGACGAATGAAAGAGCACCTCTCCCACCCAGGAGCCTCTGTCAGCTCAAGCCATGGAAGGGTTTAGTGCTATGAGAGTCCTTTAAAGCAGAAAGATAGAACTTCTGCTTCCCCCCTGTAGTATTAGGTTTATATATCGCCATTCGTAGTGTTATTCTGGGCATAGTAATGGCCCGGGAAAGGCCAAACCTTGTTTCCTTTGCCACTGCTTGCTATGGCATTTTATCCCTTTCAGCTCCAAGTGTTAGTGCATCTATTCAGCTTCTAACTAGGATTGCACAATTTAATTCTTCTCCTCTGGGCTATACAGATGACATGCTTCATATAACCACAGCTTTGAGCATATACATCTTGGTAATATATTTGTAACTCATGCTTCACATGAGCTGAGTACCAACACTTCTGATGTTTCAAGACGCATTTGGGCGTTCACCAGGGATCATTTCCCCAGCATGCTGGAAGAGCACTCCATGAACCTCCTGCCGTGTTTCCCCAGTTGAGACCAATGTTACTGCTGTTACAGAAGAGTTATGCTGCTGTTAACAATAACGACTCAGTA